>OZ012735.1:736291424-737524758 GCA_963859935.3 Lathyrus sativus | reverse complement strand
AGAGAGAATGTGACTGATGATCATGGAAAGGGAAACTGTTGTCTTTATATAAGAGAGAGAGAAGGTTGGGTAAAATTTTGAAATTGAAAATTGGAAGAGGATGATATTTAACCTTAGAAGAGTTATTGCTCAGTAACTTGTTGTAATTATTAACACAATAAATGATGGCAGACATGGTCATTATTACCCCGTAATGGCACAACCTTAAGGATGTCATACATGTATCTCTATGAGTGTATATTGTTCCCTTCTCTCTCTCCTCCTGATTTTCTTTTTTTATTCATTTTTGATCTTCCCTTTTTTGTTTCTCTCCCTTTAAACCTTCCATTTAAATGCAACTTTACACTTCCCTTTTTTCATGCACTGTCATAGTCCTGACATAAGTCTTTAAAGGGTGTCAGAAGTTCACCTATTGTTGCCCTTGTCATCTAAAACAAATTATCAAAAAAAAAATTTATTAAGTTGGGATATCTCCTAGTAGAACTATTTTATAGTCTTATAGCCTGACTTATAACATAAAAGAAATTAATCATTCATATTTATGGTGATCCTTGTGTTGTTTTAGGGATCACCAAAATAAGATTTTAATTTTTGTCCATTAACTTTAATCTTATTCCCTGTTTTCTCATTCAAAAGTTCTACAACCCTATGTGGATGAATTTTTAAAATCTTGAAGGGACTAGACAATCTTGACTTAAATTTTCCAAGGAATAGTTTCATTCTTGAGTTAAACAAGAGGACTTGTTGGTCTTCCACCAATTCTCTTTTTTGAAATTTCTTGTCATGCCATTTTTTTTTTGTCTTTTCCTTGTATGAATCAACATTTTTTTATGAGAAAAATCTATGCTCTTCTATCTCATTAAGTTGAAGCATTTTGGCTGGCCCGATAGAAGGTAAGTTAAAATTCATACTTTTTATAGCCCAAAAGGCTTTGTGCTCCAATTTAATGGCTAAGTGGAAAGCCTTGCCATAATCTAATATATAGGGAGACATTCCTAAAAGGGTTTTGTAAGCAATATTATAAGCTCACAAAGCATCATTAATATGTTTGGACCAATCCTTCCTTGAAGGATTAACCAACTTTTCTAAAATTCTCTTAATTTCCCAATTAGACAACTCAGCTTTCCCACTACTTTGTGGGTGATATGTTGTAGCAAATATACATATTCTTTTAACGTATGGTGTCACAGGTAAGTATACATGTTCTTTTAAAGTAGAAAGTGATAGAATAGTAAGGATGTCAAGCCCACAGGGAGAGGAAATAACTTAGATTGATTTGTAAAAATATCTTTTGTAGATGATCATAAGCAAAAATAATAACAATTGAATGTTATCGTAGGTTAAGTTTTTGGAGTAAATAGTGGCATAAACAATTTAGTAAGAGTAAATGAGATTGATAATGGAGAGTATGTTGCATAATGATTTGTTAATATAAGTTGTCTATTATGTATACATGATGTGTCGTGTCATTCCAAAAGAGATCAGATTGTGATCTTTCGGTATATTCCTACAACACCATAAATGTATGAAAATAAAGCAAGTGGAGACATTCCTAAGCCTCATTTGTAACTTTAATACATGTCTAGTTTCATTCTGAATGCTCTCAATATTGTAGCTCTTTATGCCTAAAGTAGATAATCTTATGAGTGTTCATATTCTACTATTTTCAATCATATTTATCATGATTTCCACTTATTGTTAGATTCCTCATAACAAAAAGTTTGTATATTTTCCTAAGTTAATCAGTCAAAGAATTAGATTATTAACAATATAATGTATGATAAAATAAAGCACTAACAACACACATTTAACATAAAAGACTACTTCTTATAAACTTCACATTGCTCAACATAAAGGAGTTTAGCTCATTATGAGCTTAGTACACTGAATCCTAAACTGAACATTGTTAAACACGTAATGAAAGAGAAATGAAAATCTAAGACTAACTTCTTCGTATTCTTGCAATCTTCAATCAGCAAGTGACGGGTTTTGTATCTCCACATGCCGGTAGCTTATACATAAGATGATGAGAAGAGGAATTCTCCACTTTCGTTCAACTCGCTCTATTCACCCATTTCCACCAAGTTTTCTCTCTAAATTTTTGAACCTCTTTGCAATTTCTCTAAGAGGTGTAACACCCTTTTCTACCCCACAAATATAATGGCAAATCAATCACATTTATCAGAGTAAAATATTAAACACAATAAAAATCACCTCAAAGGGCGTACATTTCTTAATAACTCAAATAAAAGTCAATGCTCCATAAACAACGGGTTTTCCCAAAATTACTCAAAAATTGCTCAAAAGGCAGTGGAACTCAAAAAGGAAAAATCCAAAGTTTTCCTTGCGCAACAACATAATCAAAATAACAATAATCAATAAAATATGGTTTAACTCAAAGACCCCAACCCGATGTTAGACTATCAGAGCAAGACCCTCTAAGTCAACCAAAAGTCAAAAACTCCAAAAAGTCCTCGACGGCATCCATAGCTAAACCTGGTCATCTGCATGTTACCCACGTGGAGGCAACATTCAAATAGGCAAGGTGAGTAAAATGGTTCATAATAATCAATATAGGAATCAATATATAAAATAGCGTCATTTTCGTATTCAACATCATCATAATCATCAAGGAAACATCAAAAAGCCATAATATCATAAATTACACCAAATTATCACATAAATGCAAATGCAACAAGACTCATGCATGTGGTACTGTTCTACCCCAAAATTTTCCCAATCTTTTCTTCTATCTTGGCTTATGTTTCATAGCATCTTACATTTGCATCTGTGCATAGCATTGGTTCTAGACAAGGGATCAAGATGTTGTATTTTCTACTCAAAGGAGAAGCTTCATGTTCAAATTTCAAGCAAGGGTACATTTTCAAATCATCAGATCTTCATTGGTCACAAGGCTTCTTGAGAAGTGAAAGCATGTGTGTGGGTATCACCTCCTATCTTGAGGATGATTAGAGGCATATGAGGTCATATATTTGGATGAGACATGATTCAAGAGCTCAATGTGTATCCTGAGGGTTCCCTATGGAGGTCCCATGATCACACAAATCATCTGCAAGAATCTCAATCAATGGATAAGGTGTTAGGGTTTTCATCTGGTCAACAAAAGTCAACTATGAGTTTGAAAGAGCTCAAGGCTTGGCTCTTGATCATTGAAGCCATGAGAGGTCATCCTAAGTCATCTCATTTGTCATGTGGAAGCTAGGTTAAAGAGATTCAAGAGTTCAAGAGGTTGCTAAATTAAGGTTTCAGATGATTCTCAGTGTAAAATCCCTTCTTTTGGCATATAACTTCAATGACAATTCTCACTATGATGCAAGCCCCATCTCATATTCCATCAAATAAGGTACTTGTTCCTCATATTTCAAGCTTTCTTTTGAGTACAAGAACTCATCCATTGGATTAATACATCTCAAGTTATGATTGGTACAAGTTGGTGTCACAAAATTAAGAGGATTTAAAGGCACTCAAGGTTAACTCACTTCCAAGGCATTTTTCACATGGAACCAAGTTTTTTCCTCGTTCTTCAACAAACATGAGAGTTATTACTTATTGTCTTAGCTTTCCAAAAAGTGATAGAACTCATCATTCTCATGTGTAAAGCTCTAGTTATGATCATCTCAAGTCAAGGTTGTTTTTGGAAATCTAGTTTTCGGTCATTCACTTTAATGACCAAATTCATGAACTTCAAGGCCTCAAATCCAAATTCTTGTCACATGAAAGTTGTGTGTTATGATATTAACTTCATTTTGATCTCAAATTCCATGGCCTTTGATGAGTTATGAGACTATTAAGCCATAAGGAGCATGAAAACATGGGTTTTTAGACCTAGTATGAGTTCCTTCCATTTCAAGTCACCAAATGAGTTTGGTTTTGATCCTTTGATGCCATATCACTATCATGTCATGACCACACAAGATTTTAACCAAAATGAGAAAACATAACTTGTCATTTTCAAGCCATTTTTGAACTTTCATGCCTTATGAAGAAATTGCCCAAAACACATGACAAGTCCATTACCTCTAATCCAAATCACCATCATTCTTTTCTCACCCCTTGATTGTCTTAATTGCTGACCAAAGAGACTTCGACATCATGCCACAACCCGTGTGCACATGAAAATGGATTTCTTTGGAAAATATTTCAAACAACTTGTTTACTCCTCATGGGCCTTCAAAACAAGTCAGAACCCACCATATATAAGTTGTGGAAACCCTAGAGAAGGAGGGGATAACCATGCTAGCTGAACACCAGATCTAAAAATCACTTTCTACTCTCAAAATTTCAAATTTCTCTTTTCTCAAGTCATTCTTACATTCTGAGGTTGGATTCAAAGCTCTGGAAGGACAAGGAAGCTTTCTGTAAGCTTTCCCTCTCATTATTGTGCTTAGACAAGGGCCAACGGAGCCACTCCATTTGGTAAGTTTCTTGGATCTTTTTCTCACATGCTAAGCATATAGTTGAGCTTGTTGATGTGTTCTCTGAAGTCCCTATATGGCTAGAGGCAAGATTTATGTGTTGTGTTGGCTTCGTTTAAGTTGATTTCAGTTGGTGTGACTTTCTTTCATTTCGTGTTTTGATGGTCTTACAGTTGGGTTTCACTTCTTTTAAGGCCAGATTTGAACTCAATGTGAGTTTTTGTGGGGGTAGTGTCCTTCTTTTTGAGTTGCGTGGTGGTTTGTGGTCTGAGCTCCGGCGACCCTCCCGGAGAAGACGACTGGAGCCCTAGCTCCGGTGTCTGAGGTGGGATGCTGATATGGCCATCAAGACCTTTTGACCAGGGTGATTTGTCACTCACGTGTTGGTTGCGTGACCCTCTTCTTTGACTTGATGACCACCTCATTAGTGAAACGTTGCGTTTCACTAATGTCTTAAGTTTTGTTTTTGTGCTGAAGCGTGTTTTGAACTGGGTTGTGGTGTTTCTTGCTGTTGACACCCCCTATCTGAGGCCCATTTGCGTGTTTCAAAGAGAATCAATTCAATCTGATTATTGCTTTCACACCTCCTTTACATTTTATTTTCTTTTTATTATATTTTTCTTACATTTTCATTTTACTTTCTCTTATTTTTTCATCCGAATCTTGGGCATGTTGGTAATTTTTTCTTGTGCAAAGATTTGTTTAAAGTTATGCTTGGTTTAATTGATAAGTAGGAAACTAAATCCTAAATTCACTTCATGTACCTAGTTTTTGTGTGCTTTTGTTTCTCTTCAATTTATTTACCTTGAATACTTCCAAATTAAGGTGCCGTGATGGACCATATTTTAGTGGAAATAGTGGAAATAGTGAAAATGAGATAAGTGAAAATATTAGTCTTTTTCTCTTATCTACAAAATTCCTATTAAAAGTCCACTTCAAATAGCATTCATATGGAAAATTATTATTGAAAGATTGATATTTGGATTTTATTATTAAGTGACATGTGAATGAAAGGTTGATGTATTGTATAGAGTATATGCTTTAAAAGCTTAGAATAGAGGCTACTAAAGTTCCTGGGTTGTACTATTGATTATAGGTAGAGAATGTTGCACCTATTCTTGGAGATTGAGTCATACATTTTCTTATTAGTATTATCAGTTGAAGGTATTAGTTTTATACATTTTGTTGGATTTAGTTTTATACATTTTGAGCAGAATAGGCATTGGGAGGATCCATTTGTTGGGGTGTTGGCATTATTATCCCATTCTTAATGCACACATGGCATGAAAATATGTATCACACTTGTTCTTATTTTCCTTGAATTCTATGTAATTATTTAGTTGTAATATATTTCAATAGTAAATGGTGGCTAGTGAAGCATAGTTAACGCTGTAAATGTCCTCCAAAACTCATCCTTGTGTGTATATTGGTTAGATAAAGACTACCAAGTTCATATTTTTGTTAGCATTTTGAAATCAATTTCTTTACTTCAATTGAACAATTGTTATGAAAAGTTTCATTCTTGTTAATTGAAAATTTTATGAAATTCGGGTTTGGTAATTTATAGGATACAAAAGCTCTTTAATTACAGTTTGGTTAAATATGATTTGTTTGGTCTCTTAATTAATTATAAAGTTTTAATTTAATTTTATATTTAAATTATTGATTCGCTATTTTGACTTTTGTCATGCTCTTAAATACGATTTAACGGTTTTTTTTAAAAAAATATTAACAGGAATAATCAATTAGACTAACAAAATAGTTTTTAAAAAATTAATGTGTAATATTTTTTTTAAGTTAAAAGACTAAAATAAAACATGAAATAAAATTAAGAGACTTGACGATTAATTATACAATAAAAAACATTCAAATTTTTATTTTTGCAAATGTATAGTACAGCTGCAATATGTAGAAAACTTGAACAAAATAATATGATACACAATCATACCTTTGGATTCAAACTATTTGTCTTCATAGCAACAATAGACAGTAGAAATAGACTTTAAGTTAAAATTTAAAATTAAAATCAGTGAAAAGAACAAAAACAATACTAAAGCAAAAGCATAAAACACACTTGTATGAAATAATCAAAACAGAATAAAAAAGGAACAAAAATCAAATTGAAGTAACTTATGCGGTTTCGTAGGATCTCCATTTTTTTATATATAAAACGGGAGTATTACTTAAGCTTCGTTTGTCCATTTTTATCAAAAGGAAAGAAAGAAAAAAAAAACTAGTTGTTGAACTTTTTTATCAACAAATCGAGCCTTTGTTATGCCGACACCATGTGTAGTTCTTTAATTTAAGTTTAGATTTTTGTCATTATATTCGAAAATTATTGAAAAGTCAATCCTTGTGATTTTTTTAGTTTGTTTTTTTTTAGTGCGTAGACATTTTGAATGAGGAGAGAAAAATAGAGGGAAAAAAAGTTTGTTATTATTGAATATGATAAATTGAATAATAATATGTATGTATAATACAATTATGTAATTTGAGTATTAAGTAACTAACATAACAAACAATAATGTTAATAAACTTGAACTTGGACTTGGGTTACACAATTTGGATTATACTCTCAACATACCTCTTTATAATTCAAGTTACTCGGCACAAGCTAATCATAATCGATCTGAACTATTCATAATTTCTTTTTTAAAGTTAGAAATCTGTCGATCTTCAATCATTTGCTGAAAATGTTGGCCAACTGTGCTTCACTTGAGCAATGTCTCACTTCAAATTCACCTTGATTTACTTTCTCCATTAAGAAGTGAAAGCTAGCCTCAATGTGCTTACTCTTTCAATGTAGAACTGGATTATTTGTAAGATTAATGGTTGATTTGTTGTCGATCTGCATTACTAGAGGTTTCTCCACTTCAACCTCCATCTCTTCCAACACAAATCTGATCCAAATTGCATGAGCAGCATATGATCCTGCTATATAATCATCCTCACATGATGATAATGCCACCACAGGTTGCTTTATCGAGCATCATTAGATTGGGGCACCATATACTTGAAAGAAGTAACCATTTGTGCTTCTTTGATCTTCTTTGTCTCCACACCAATCAACATCTAAATATCAATTAATCACAACTTTTTTTCTTTCAGTGTCTCGTCGAAATAGAATTTCATAGTTTGTTAATCCTTTATTCTTCTAGAAGCCTTCATGTGCGACCCCCTTGGTTCACTCATGTATCGACTCACTAATCTGACTGAAAAATCTATATTTGGTCGACTGTTGCACACATATTTTAGAGATCCGACAATTTTTTTGAACAAAGTGACATCAATTTTGTCTTCCTCTCCATGTTTTTCCAGCTTCACATTTGGTTCGACAGGTAAGGATGCAGGATTCGAGTCTTCTATTCTGAATCTCTTGAGTATCTCTTTGACATACTTTCTTTTATGTAACATCATACCTTGCTTCGACATTTGAAATTCCATGCCTAGGAAGTACAACAACTTTTCTAGATCCGGCATTTCAGATTCCTTCTTCATTAACTCTTTGAACTTCAACAAGTTCTCCAAGCTATTTCCAATTACTAACAATTCATCGACATATAAGAAGATGATTGTTATATACTGTGTTATAACCTGAACATAGAAACCATACTCAGATTTGCATTTGATGAATCTCAATTCGACCAAGTATGAGTCGATCTTCTTGTTCTATGCCATATGTTCCTGTTTGAGACCATAGAGGGCTTTGTGCAACATGTACACTTTCCTCGCTTCGTCTTGCATCACAAACACAAGAGGTTGTGTGAGATCCACGACTTCATCTAGGGGGCATTCAAAAATGTTGATTTCACATCTAAGTGAAATGATGACCATCCTTGCTTACAGGCCAAGGCTACCACCAAACAGAAAGTCTCCAATCTTGCTACTGGTGCATATACTTCAGAGTAGTCGAGTTCTGCTCTCTAAAGAAATTCTCAAGCTACTAATCTAGCCTTATGTCTTGCAATCGATGCATCAAGATTGTGTTTTAGCTTGAACACCCACTTCACTTTGATAGATTTTGTGTGTGTTAGCAATTCGACTAGCTCACATGTATTGTTTTATTTTGATCTCTTGTAACTCTTCAACCATATATTCCTTCCATTTTTTTATCTTTGAAGGTCTCGATATAGTTGATGGGTTCAGCACCTGCAAGTAAAGCAAAATGAACCAAATCTCCATTTAGTGTCACTTTATCATCACTAACCACTTCATAGTTTTGAAACCTTGCTGGGAGTACTCTAGTTCTTTGAGGTGTTTGGGTTATGCTAGCCGCACCATCTCGATTATTTGCTTTGACTTTGAATTTATTATCATCTTCAACTTCGACTGTTGCTGGAGTATCATTAATTGGAAATCCTTCGTTCTCACTACTTTCTTCATTAACTCCATAGCTCATTAATGGCTTCTTAGTTGCATCACCTAAATTTCTATCCAAGGCAGAGTTCTTATCAATCACAATGTCTCGACTCATCACGATCTTATTATTCATTGGATTGAATAGCCTGTATGCTTCATTCTTATGATATCCTACCAGAAACATAGGTTCAATTTTATCATCAAGCTTCTTTCTTCTTGCATCAGGAACATGTTTGTAGCATACAAGTTATTCACTGATGGTCGTTTTCTACTTCACACTTCTTAAGAAAACTTGTTCTTAAGATTTTTGGTAGGGCACCTGTTCATAATATAAATAGCAGTGGTGACAACTTCACCCCCCATAAGGATTTTGGCAAATTCTTTTGCTTCATCATGCATCTCGCCATATCCAATATGGTCATGTTTCTTCTTTATGCTATTCCATTATGTTGAGGCGTGTAAGGAGCAGTTACCTCATAATCAATACCATGTTGTGCATAGAACTCTTTAAACATATTGGATGTGTATTCGTCACCTCCATCTATTTGCAAAACCTTGCTCTTCTTCTACTCTTTGAAATCTGCTAACCACACTTTTTGACCAATCATGTGATTCAAATAACCTGTGTCGAGAAACCAAATCTTGGAGTTGACATTGTCATATGCAACTGCATTCATAACCACCATATCTTTATAATCATTTGAATTTTGGCGTGCAAGGTTTTCTCCTTCCTCCTTGCCTTTTGTTGTTCCCTTGTCTTTCCTGTACCAACAACTCTTGGCCAAGTGACCCCACTTTTCAGAGTTATAACACTACACACATTTTTTCTCTTCTTTTTCTTTCTGATAGGAGTTTCCTTCTTCTATTTTAGAGGATTTAAAAGCCATATCATCGACCTTATGCTTTTGAGGAATCAACCAAGACTTCTTGCTTAGAATCTCGTCTCCTTTTTCCTTGAACTTATTAAAACCACCATGTTTCTTCCATGTCTGAGCCTGTAGTGCTTGTATCGAATTTTGAACGCCTTTTCTTTAGACAATCCTCATCTCATGTGCCTCAAACAAACCAAATAAATCTTTCAGTTTCATGGTTTCAAGATTGTTGGATTCTTGAATGACTACGATAGCATGATCAAAGTGAGAGGTCAATGTACACATTACCTTCTCAACTATCATCTTATCAGTTAGTATTTCATCACAACCTTTCATGAGATGGACAAGATTTTGCACCTTTGAGACATAGTCAATAATCTTTTCTTCTTCTCCTATCTACAGTAATTCATATTGTCTTTGCAACATCTGCAATTTGACAACTTTAACCTTTTCACCTCCTTCGTATCCACTTTATATTGTCAAGTATTACGAAATCTAATCACGACTTTAACCTTTTCACCTCCTTCGCTGATTCAACATGAGAAATCTAATCAAATTTCGTCACGTCTACCGCCGATTGAATATAAAATGCATCCTTGCAGTCTTTCTTTTTGGCCTATTTGTTCATGAATCTCTAAGGATCATGTGCATTCTCAGCAAGCTCAGGAACGTCATTAGTAACCACTTCTAAGGTTTCATGAAATTCAAACAAAGATTGTATCTTTTTTCTCCATCTGATTCAATTCTTACCATCAAGAATTGGAAGAGAATTCAGAATGTCATTGTTACCATTCATCTTTGCAGCTAACGTGATTAACAACCTACGATCCCGGAAACATGATCATCGATGTGTAATTCTTGAAAACACAATCAAGAAGCTAACCGTAACTCTAGATACCAATTTATTAGTACGTGAGATACTTTTAGTGAGAGAGAGAGAGAGAGAGAGAGAGAGAGAGAGAGAGAGAGAGAGAGAGAGAGAGAGAGAGAGAGAGAGAGAGAGAGAGAGAGAGAGAGAGAGAGAGAGAGAGAGAGAATAAGGATCATTTTTATTGAATATGATAAACTAAATTACAATATGTGTGCATATATATAACTAAGTAACTAACATAACAAACACTAACCCTAATGAATTTGGATTTAGACTTGAGTTGAACTGAATACTAACTATATGTAATTTTGGAAAAGAAAAATTAAAATTTCTAAAATTATATCATTTCTCACTATATTTTTCTTTTTACTACAATGATTCGCTAAAATTAGCATATTATAAATAGTTATAGATTTAAATTGGTTTTACAAATTAAAGAGTCTTCTATTTTAATTTTATAAAATATATATATATATATATATATATATATATATATATATATATATATATATATATATATATATATATATATATATATATATATATATATATATATATATATATATATATATATATATATATATATATATATATATATATATATATATATATATATATATATATATATATATATATATATATATATATATTTGGTGGACGAAGTAGTAATAAATACTACAAACTCACACAAATCATTAATATTCAAAGTTTGAAACACAAATCATTAATATTCAAAGTTTGAATTTGAGTAATAGAATTCAACTAATAACATAGATTTTTGTTAGTTGAGATAAGATTTGCATATATACATAAAACACATTATTAATCATGATGTTATATATTTTCGAAAATAAATTACTAAAAACTAATTATATCAATTTAGAAGGTTAGAAAATATTTGTTTCAAATATAAAGATTCGAAGATGAAATAACCTTCCATTTGTATATTTTCATGGTTTTAAAAAGTATACACATAACTACCAATATTCTTAGACACATGTCTAATTATATGTCAACACTTTTAAAAAAGAAATACTCAAAATTTTGAAATTTTTATTTTCAAATAACTTATCTTGTGAATCATTTATGAATCCTTGAAATAAGTCGTCACAATCCAACATTTCAATTTCTTAGAGAATAATAAGTAACTACAACTTCTCACTATAAGTCACATTTTTTAAAATTTTTATTTTTATAATCATTAAATTAAATAAATTTTGTAAACATTCATGAAATTTTTAATTTTTGATCAAACACATGAATATTATGGATGTTCGTAATGCAAGTTGAATCAGTTTTAAAGTTAAAACTCAATCAATCTAAAGATAAAATTAGTTCGGTCAGTTTTAAATTATTAATTAAAAAATGATTTGATTTGATATAATTTCTGCGATTTAATTTAAATAAATTTTTTGATATTCAAATAAAAAATTATAATTTTCTTATTTTATTTTTATTATAAAAATATACTACAAGATAAATATGTTTGAAGTAGTATATATCATATAATACATTAAACGTTAAAATTACAAAATAAAAACAATCGATTATGTTTGAAATAATCGAAATATAAAAAATAAATAGATAAAAAAGGAATAATGTTAAGAAACTAAATAAAATAATAGAATAGAGAACAAAGAAGAAGAAAGTGTATTGTATTACTCATATTTTAAGTGTTGATTTCAAATACAATATGAATCTTATTTATAGGATATATATAATGAATGGAAAATAATATGGAACCCACTCATTTATAGATATCCACCATAATCATGTTATTTATAACATTCTTCCTTGCATGTCCATCAAGAATATGCCTCATTAAAAGCTTACTAGAAAAAAAAATTCAAAGGAAAATTTCTAGTGAAGAGAAAAGAGTACAACATTCTTTGTGAGAGAACTGCCTCATTACTAATCAATACAATTTCTTACAAATAAGAAAGAAAATTATACGGAGACAATCATCCATTATTCATAACAGTCTCTCCTTGGATGTTCTTTTTTAAGATATACCTTGTTAAAATCTTACTAGAAAAAATACAGTGAATAAAAAAAAGTACAATATCCTTTTAAAATAAATTCATTTCTCCCTTCCCCTGAACGATCATTTCTTCAATGATAAAGACCATGTTTTTGTACTAGTTGGTTAAAAGCTCAACTTTGGAGTGACTTTGTGAAAAGGTATTTGATGTAATCATCTTTCAATTGAGCGATGTATGCAATATTATCTTCATTTATGGTTGTCGTATTTATTTTTTTGGAAGATAAACCATAACTTTGTTGTATGTGTTAAATTAGGGATCTCAACCAAACGTATTCTTTACTTGCCTCTTGTAGTGAAGAAAGTTCTACATGATTAGATGAATTTATTGTCATGGTTTATTTCATAGATCTCCATGCAATTATTGTACCATATTAAGCAAACAAAATATCTTGTTTATGATCTACCATTATAAGGATCTGATAAGTAATTTTCATCTTCAGAACATGTAAATTTGAATTTGGATACTTTGTAACCCTAAAATGACAAAGTATATTTTTGACTCCATTCCAATGTCTTCATGTAGGAGAAGAATTATACATTTCTAATAGATTCACGTAAGTTGATATATCATGTGTGTATAATATCAAGATACATAAGTGCTTGAATTACACTGAGATATGATACTTTTGGATCAATTACTTTTTCATCCTATTCTAAAGGTTTAAAAGAATATTGTATACATCCAATGATCTAATATCATAGGTAAACATAAAATACGAGATTTGTCTATATAGGAACATTTTAACACTTTTTCTATATAACATTCTTGATTTACAAACATTTCATTGTCCAAATGCTCAATTTGTAAACCTAGATATAACTTTGTCTTTTCTATGTCTTTTATCTCAAACTGTTTCTTTAAGATATTTATAACTTTTGAAATCTCTTCGGGAGTTTCAATAATACTTATTTCATCCACATAGGCTTATAGCAGAATTGTTTTCTATATATTTCATAAAAATACAAGGACAAATAGAGTTATATGTATATCTCTCCCTTATCAGATATTCACTGAGACGATTATCCCACACGTCTCCATATTGTTTTAACTCATATAAAGACTTGTTGAATTTGATGAAGCAACTTTCTCGATATCCAAAATTATGTATCTCTAATATATTAAACTCTTTAGGGAGTTTCATGTAAATGTCACTATCAAGTGACCCATACAAATAAGTTATTACAATATCCATCATTTTTAAATTAAGCTCTTCATATGCTACAAGGCTAATTAAATATCGAAAATTGAATTGCATCCACTATATGTGGATATGTTTCATCAAAATTAATCTTAGGTCTTTGTGAAAATGATTGAGCAACAAACCAAACTTTATATCTCACAATTTTTCCATTCTTATTTTTCTTTTTTACAAAAACTCATTTATATCCTATTAGTTTCACACCTTAAGGTGCTATGACTACAATTTTAAAAATGAGTTGTTTGTAAATTGAGTTAAATTCTTCTTGAATTGGATCTATTTATTTTGGTCCATTCTCATTTTTTTTATAATATTTGATAGACTTTGATGCATGATCCTCGTTATCATTTATCATGTTTAGCTTTATATTGTATACAAAGATATTGTCAGTATTAACTTTATTTTGGTTCCATCATATTCTATTTATAGCATAATTTATCAAGACTAGAGATGACAATTGTAACCACTGGATACCCACAAAATTTACCCATAACAATTAGAGTAAAAACCTACAAAATAGATATGGACACGGACAATTGTCCACTAAGATAAGTGAGTATGCATGCAGTTACAAGTATCTTAGTACCCAACTCGCCCCATACTCGCATGATATATATATTTATATTTTTTTATTTTAATGTACATATGTTAATCTAAAAAAATTATTAAATGCATCACTATTAAATTTCTATGCATTTTAATATAAATATTTATTTATTTCTTAACTCAACAATAACATTCTCAATTTTTTTTAAATGTTATTAAAAAAATTAAAATGACATGATAAATTATAATTGATCGCTAATTTTTTATTAGAAATGCGGGTAAACGAGTATGAGTATGGGTACTTAGGTATCCATAGGGTACGGGTACGTGTATAAACGTTGGTGCCCACACGAGTAAGAGATCAGTTACGATGATTTTTTTTTAAACTGCATGTTTGGGGACGAGTACCATGGTACCCTACTCAAACCTTGCACATTGTCATCCCTAATCAAAAACCTCTTTATTTTCATAAATTTCGGGTATCTGGTTAGTTTTTCTAGTACTCAAAAATAAATTATGTCAAAGTACTCTTAGAGTTTTCATGTCCTTACTTAAGTCATCTTTAATTTATCTCTTTTTATTCTAGAGGACTTTTAATATTTGAAGCAACTTTCCTACCTCGCTTCTTGTGTGATTTCAACTCATTTGCAATATTAGATTGTCCAACTAGAGAATCTACTTTGATTGGAGTATTATCAACTGATAATTAGTTTTATAAATTTTGCAAATGAAAAATATATTGAACTTCTAGTTCATATACGCTTATACGAGGATTAAGATGACAATTTATTTTAAATTGTTCGTTTGAACTTTTGATTCATTCTACCACCGATTAATCTCTCCCTTTAATATCAGAAAATTTAATTTTTCAATTAATAATTAGCGTATTGGACTACAATCAAGTATTCAATTATTTTCTCAAATTATATCTCAAAAATGGAATTCATATCAAATATATTATTCCAATATTCTTTCTAGATTCGTCTTAGTGTACTATATTAGAGCAATTGTATAAGCTTATTAACCTAAAATAATTATATATGGGAGGAAAAGCATATAGTATTGTGTTGGCCTAATGTGAATAAAAATATTTTAATGATCATGATTTGTGTTTTTTCAATATCTAATTTATAACTTATGATCTTAGAAGTATCAGTCATACAATTAACTTTAGTTTTCTAAAGAATGAATCCCCGGTCATTTTTTATGAACATATGTTATAAGATGTTCAATATCAATTTTAATAATATATGTGATATTTATAAAAAAAATTCAGAAAATGAGATCTTTGTCTCAAGAAACTTCTATTTCTTCGATATTAGTTTTTGTATCATAATACATATGCATGATCTTTTAGTTGATAAAATAATTTCACAAATTTTTAGTTGTGAGTAGACAACAAACATATGCATGATCTTTTAGACGATACAACAATTAATGTCGTGAAAAATACTCAATTTTTCAAATTTTTTATTTCAGTAATTGTTGGATGGAGAAACTTATATTTCTTCAATACTAATTTTTGCATCATATTATGGTTCTTCAATACTAATTTTCGCATCATAATACCTTCGAAATAACCTAATCAATTTTGTCAACAACACATGTAAGTGTGATTTGTAAACTTCTAAATTACTATAATACATATGAATTTATTCTTTTAATTTTTTTCAATTTATTAAAATTGATGACATACGATTCAATTACAATTTCTAAATCAAAAATTTCTAAATTTTATTCATAATCACATAGTCCATAAACCACATTAACTTATTTTATTACTTTTATGTTTATAGAATTTAGAACACCAAAATTTATTTAGCAAATATAAACAACTCATGAAACTAAATTAAGATTATATATATATATATGAGTAGGGATCAACTTACTTTAAGAGTAAGGTTTTTTAATTTTATTTATATATATATATATATATATATATATATATATATATATATATATATATATATATATATATATATATATATATATATATATATATATATATATATATATATATATATATATATATATATATATATATATATATATATATATATATATATATATATATAAAAGTAGGGATCAACTTATTTTAAGAGTAAGTTTTTTTAATTTATTTCAAATCATACCCTTTAAATTGAATCAAATCTAATAGTTAGATTAACCTTTTACTTAATTAACTATTAGATTATATTCAATTCAAAGGTTATGATTTAAAGTTAAAAAATTTTATCAAAGGTTATGATTTAGATTATATTCAATTCAAAGGTTATTTTTACAGTAAATTGATCCTCACTATATATATATATATATATATATATATATATATATATATATATATATATATATATATATATATATATATATATATATATATATATATATATATATATATATATATATATATATATATATATATATATATATATATATATATATATATATATATATATATATATATTAATGATATAAAATGCAATATTTATATTTATTACATTAGATGAAAGAAAAAGTTATAAAGAAAAATAATTTCAAGAGAGAAATATAAAAATTAAAAACATAAAGAGATAAAGTCAGTATTTAAATATTGCATTTTATATTTCTATATATAAAACGACATTAACCGTTCAATACATTATTTTTAAATCTTAGTATTTAAAAATAATAATATTTTGAAAAACTACTACAGTATAATTATACACACAGTTGTCTTAATGTCATAATACAAATTCAAATTAATGTCATACAAATTCATTAATAACTTTTATTTTAAAAATCACATTAGTGTATCTATACTCAATTATGTAATTTGTGGTTAAATGATCATATTTTACATAACCTAAATGTATAGTTCATTATAAAATTAATATTGTTTCTTGTTTTATTTTATTTTCAGTTGTAGTAAGATCAAATAAATCTTATATATATAAATCATGATTTAAATATGCAGTTATTCAGAGAATTAATCACAAATATTTATCAATAATGACAATTGTTAAGTCATACATGAAAGTAGGATATCAAATACTTAGTTATTAAAAAATTTGTAACACCTACGTATAATACATGTTTAAAATACATATTATACATAGATATAATGTTGATACTGAAATATACAAGTGTCTAGTGACAACAATGAACATATTACATGTCCAAAAAGAAACTACAACAATAGCACAATATATACAAGATGTCCAAAATAAAACTAAGAACTAGATCATTGTAGAATGATCTTAAAATATCCATCTGTACAGCGGAAAGTCATCCCAAAATATCAAACAAGTAAGGACATCAATTCAACTTGTTCTTACCCTTCGATTGCTCCGAACCATCTGAAAGTAATCAACAAATATGGAGTGAGATAATAATCCTAGTGGATTCCCTATCTTATGGGTTTAATCGGCTCTACAATATTCTAATCTTCATCCTAACTCAAGTCAAAAGGGGAAGAAGGACTTGAGTTCACAAAACCTACAATGTATGGAAACATGTCTATTGAGTTCATCAACTCAAACAATTACTAATCGGAAACCAATTCAATATATCTTTTCCCAACAAACCCAACGTTTAGAGTTATCAACTCGGGTCACGGATCCTTATCTCATACTTTGACATACGCATGAACTTCAGATTATAAGGGATAACATCAACCTTAAGAATCGTCGCTTCCTATAGGACTCCAAACCCATTTCAAGCTTTTTACATGTATGGGACTCTAATCCACTTAGGGATCTACCGCCTTTGGGATTCAACCAAAGTCATTCAAGTATGGGTGCATACTTCCCAAATATTATTCTATAAAAGTATAACAACTTTGGAAAGCACAAGTAAGAGGTTGTTTCCGACTACGTGATTAAACATAACATAATGTGATTTTATTCAAAAATCACAAGGTGACCACATTCACCTCAATCACACAAAAGCCATACATGTTCCATACAAAACATCTCACTCTCAACTATGACAATCATCCATCTATAATACTCACCTAGGTACCATATCAAATTTACTTAGTGATAAGCCTAAGTTATCTATGCCATACTTGTAAACTAAGTTATCCTCCTAATCCATTTACCTAGTGATAAGCCTAAGTTTCCTCACTCATTTTCATAAGATTTTAAACATGTTATTTAACATTCAACTAAACAACCATGTTTTGAATACATTATAACATGATTCATAAGTCAAACAATGTAATATAGCATGGTATATATCAATTTTGTATAATTTTGTAGGTTTCATAGCCTATTGGAAGCATTGGACACTTAAAAGCATATATCAAGACCCAAAGTTACATTTTGGAAGATTTTGTGTTTTGCAAAGCGAGATAAACGCGGTCCTATTGCGCTTAGAAAAGCCTGGGCAGTGGGGAAAACTAAACTTTTGTGCTAAGCACAAAGTTCATCGCGCTTAGCGCGATTTATGGTGGTTTAAGTTTTGCTTTCCTGATCGTGCTAAGCGAGCTTTGATGGGGCTTAGCACGATTCCGATTTTTGGCCAAGGACAATTCAATCCCACTTTATTCCATGACCCATTTTAGGTTAAAATCATCAAAAAGGCATCAAACAACACATATATAATCATGCTTCTCCAAGTTCATGATTCTCATACTCAAACAACAATAACAACAACAACAACCATATTCTATCATAATCAACACATAAATCATGGAAAACATGGTAAACATTACTCATGAATCAAGAAACTCTTATCATACTATCATGAATCTTATTAATTTCTCTATGATTTATCAAAACCTAACTTCTAAAATCAAAGTTCTACCTAGAACCCACCTTAGCAAAGGAGATGAAGAAGATTGTTGTTGAAAGATGATGAAGTGGAATGGTGATGAAAAATCCTAAGTTCCTCTCCTTTTCCTTCTTCCATGAGCTTGTTTCTTTTCTTCTTTTCCTTGGGCTTTCTCTTAGTTTTTCTCTCTTATTTCTTGCTAATACATTGCACAAATGGAAAAGGAAAGTGGTTGATAGGAAGTAGTATACAATATATGGTGGAGATTTGTCTTGAAGCAAAACATGTGGACACAATTCCAACTGATAACTTTGGGTAATGATGCTTTCTTTTTATATATTTGATGTCTCTATCCCCTGTCTTGTGAAACATAATTTTGTGTCCTTTTTTGACAAGATTCTTATTTCTTTAGAATCTTGTTCAGTTCTTTTTCTTTCTGATTTCTCTTTGATTGTGTTCTGATCAAGCCAAATTTGAGATGAGTTTCCTAGTCAATTCTTCTTTGAATCAACTGGTTGTCATTAATGAAAAGTTTATGGATTTTGATGAGTTTCTTAAGTTGAGTTTTAACTTCTAGAAGACTGTGTCTGAACAAAGTTGAAATGGATATTTTGAGATGCTTTGTGGTTTCACTTATCTAGATCTTGTCAAAGAATTTTGAATTAATGCCTCCATTGTTGAGCTGAATTATGAGTGTGCTTTTCTTTCTACATTAACTGGTGTTTCTATAACAGTAACCTCTAAAGCGATTGCTAATGTAATCAATTGTGAGGAAATTGGAGAAATCCCAGGAATCTTGTTTGGGAACATTATCTTCCTACTTGGTGTATCTTTGTAGATCCATTTAATACATCATTGGTCTTAAATCTTCGTCCTGATGCAGTTCTTTGGAATCAGATTCTGAATTCAAACCTGTTGCCTAAGAATAAGGATTTAGACCTCGTAGACCCTATTGAAAAAGATATGCTACTACTTCTCAATTCAGACTTGCAGATTGATCTTCCTCAAGTTATGCTTGACTATCTGAAGAGGACTCTTTCTTCCTTTTACATGGGAAATATTTTCTTCAGTTCTTATGGACGAGTTCTTTCAGAATTACTTGTTCAGCAGAGAGTTATCATAAGTTCAGAGGATGATTCGTCTAAAATCTGGAGAGACAAGTTTGAAGCTATCTATGAAAGATTCTGATGTTAAATTTCTACATAGTTATGCCTTGTAATTGTTATAAGCTTTGTATTAAGCAATCTTATTAATAATTCGTGTTTGTTCATGATGTTTGCAATTTAACTGTTTTATATATATATATATATATATATATATATATATATATATATATATATATATATATTAAAGAAATGGGATTAAGAACTCAAAACGTGCAACAATTCTCATTAATAAACTGGAAGATATTACAAATTATTTAGACTTTCTAGTCTGTTTGATTTGCCCTAAGGTATTCCCTAGGATCATCTGACATGTCCAGATTATCTAACTAATCTTGTCATTATTCCTTAGAAAACTCCAAAGCCTCTTTTCTAATATGGTTTCTGCGTTTGGACTCAAAAGTTCTTCTTCTTCTTCTGGGAGTCTTCACAAAGGATGCTGAAGAGGTGTGCGCTTCTGAAGTCATATGCTTGCTAGTAGATCCTTCAGCTGCTGCTTTGCTTTTGGTTGCTTGAGTTGATGCATTTAGTATGATTGCCTTTCTAAAATCTCTCTTTGGAACCCAGATTTGTTTTTGTTTATATATCTTGGTGTTCTAAAGATTAAGTGATTAAAGAAGAAAGTCTGTTATGAGTTTTTATAGACTTGTTACATTCATTGTCTTGAGTATCCATTATTTTAATATTGATTAAGTCAAATCAATATTTTAATGGTGACTCTTGGAAATGTTATCTAACAATTTGACCTATTAAGATTCCTTTTAACAATGGTAAGTATTATAGTTAACATGTTTAACTGTTGCTTCTGGTGTCAGTATTACTTCATTAATGTTTTACTAGAAAATCAAAAGGTGAAGTTAAGTGGTTGTGTGCATGCAATGTAAATAAATAAAAAATTGGTCAAAAAACATCTTCATTAATTAAGAAAAAGGATTAAAAAAGAGTTTTACAAAAGGAAGTGTATGTTCTTATAATAGATCTCTATCTAAGAAATCCTTTGCCTTGAAGGAACAGTAGTTGCCATTGTCAACTTCTTGTTCATCCTAATCAATATCTTCCTCGTCTGCTTATGGGATAATAGAATGGTAAAACCTCTTGGTGAACCTTCTTATTCTTGACCTCTTCATAGACTTCCTTCTTGGCTTCATCGCAGCTACTGAAGAACCTACTTTTGTAGGTTGTTGAGGAATTGCTGACGTAGCTTCATTTGAAGTAATCTTTGTAGAAGGCATATGCCCAGTAGTGGATGACTCAGAAACTGCTTGTTTTTGAAAGTTCTGAACACTCATACTTCTAGAGTTCTGTGTGATTTCTGTCACTACAGAAGCTTAGTTTCTCTTAGCTGATGACTTCATGACTTTAGTAAATATTGATGAAAATGAATTAGGTTTTGGCTGCTTTTATAATGGCTTATGAGTATTGATAAATGCAAAACTTGACTTAAAATGAATTATCTTTCTTGGCACTTTTCTAATTAATTCCCATGTTTTCATATATGTAATTCATGTTCTTGTGTGATTCTTCAAATATATTGCAAATACCTTTGGATTCTTTGATGTGTGTCTTATTGTGAAGTAATTAGGCATAAAACATCAATGAGTAAGACACAAAATATTGGACGAGAAAAACAAAGAAGTGAAGAAGAACCAGGAGGTTTGTTGTGCAAACAAGAAGTGAATGTTCGTTGTGCGAAGATGCATCGAAGGACCAACGAACCATCCTATACTTGAGGCATTAGCTAAGGGACCATAAGTTTTTTGTGCAAACTTGTAGGCTAGGTGGTTCGTAGTGCAAAGAATTGCTCGCATAGTGAACTTCAGATATTTCTTATAGGCAGTTTAACTATTCAGAGGCACTTCAGGTGCCTAAAAGTGTGTTTGCTGGGAGAATAGGTAGTTCATAGTACGAACATGACAGATCTTGTAAATACTATATAAGTACTTTTCTTACTTTTTAGAAAGATATGTTATATTTTTGGGATCAGAACTTTATCTCTCTTCATTTCAAGCTTATTTTAGAGAGAGAAATGCAAACCCTAAAAGGGAGAAGGTAATATCTTTGATCTCTTGTTGGGTATTTGATGTAATCTTTTGATACCTTATGTGTTTCATCTAATATCCTTGATCTTTCCCCCTGACCCTAAGGTCATTGATCAGACGCTTCCCCTCTGAGTTAACTATTTAACTTCTGATTGGGCTTAGATTGTACTTGGGCCTTCGCCCATTATTTCATGCGCCTCCGAGGCTTGCTTCTTAACCCCCCTATGTTTGGGCCTTTAAGCCCATGTTTGGCATTTAATTTTATTTTTATTATTTATTTTGTTTTTATTTTGTTTCTTGCAATTATTATGTGTAAAAATAAAATAAACATTAGACATTTTATTTTTAAACCATCAAACCATTGGACATTCCACAATCCATTTCTAAACCATCAAACCATTTTCATTTATTCGCTTTGCAACACAAATAAAAACACTTAACCCAACATCAAGCTTTTTTCTCAAACAAATTCAAAATGACTAACCTAAAGACTTTGACCATTTTCAACAATAATGGAAGAAAAAGGCTACTTGGATGTAATGTCCAATCATAGTCCCGAGTATTAGACCCAAGTCGTAATAGCTTGCAAGTCTAAATACTTGTCTTCCTCTCAAAATTCAAAACGCGTATTTTTTTCGCAATAAATTGGAAGAAAAAGGCTACTTGGATGTAATGTCTAGTACTAATCCCGAATACTAGACCCAAGTTGTAATAGATTGCAACTCCAAGTATTCATCTTCCACTTAGAACACTTGTAAATATTTCAAACCCTTTTACCATAAAAATGGATGAAAAAGACTACTTGGGTGTAATGTCCAATCATAATCCCGAGTATTAGACCAAAGTTGTAATAGATTGCAAGCCCAAATACTCGTCTTCCAACCCTAAAAATATATCCAACACATTCAAAGCTTTTTACCTTTTAACATTAAACTTCAAACTCTTTTTAAATAAAAGATGTTTCATCTCGAGACAATGCAAAACAATGCTTCATCCACTTATGTGTGAGTTGAGCTAAGCAGTGTTTTCCCTTGAATGTTGATTTGTAAATCCATTATTCCGTGTTGAAAATGTCCCCTCCTCCACTATTTTGGGTAAGCAATTTTTTCCGTCGATTGTGACAAAATAGCTTTTGTGAAAATTGATCCACAAGCAAACATTTTCTACTCAGAACTATGTAACCTTGAGTTCTCCGTTGCACCTGGAGATACGTAGAAGCGACATTCAAAGTCTTGTCAGGCACCCTAATAAAGACTTACCTTTTAGTCCTTTTCTTTTTCTTTTAATAACTCAAGAATGCAAATATTCAAAAGCTAACACTCATGCACAAAACTAACTAATTAATTCCCGTTGAATACAACAGATATGAGGGGTGCTAATACCTTCCCTTTACATAATCAACTTCCAAACACGATTTGGTTGCGACGATCATATCATTGTCATCTTTTAACAGTTTTATTGGTATTTTCCTTTTCCCTTTTTGGGAGTAAATAAAGTTTAATGGCGACTTTGTAAGTCATTTCACGAGCGTGCAATGCACTCACAATGTCGTATTTTTGAGATGTGACACAATCTCTAACCAATATGCCACTCCCAATCACCATTGACCCAGTTGCCTTGATTCCACACACAATCTTCTTTGTTTGAATCAACCATATATAGATTTGGTAACTAATTGACAATGGATATTGACCCAACCATCTTGCAATCCAGAAAGGAATGTAATGCTCATCACCAAACCTGAATGTTAGCAGTTGCATGATCCCATTTGGTTTCTTTGAATCTATCAACTTCAATAAGTTTCTCCGCTAAAGATAATATTTTCACTCTTTGGCCAACCATCACTAAACCACAATCTTTTCCATAAGTTACCATACTTTTGTTGAAGAATTATCACCCAAATTTCACTATCTTCCTTGAGCAACCTCCATACCCATTTGCTTAGCAAATCTCTATTAAAGTTGGACACATCCTTGATGCCAAGGCCTCCCTCCTCTTTCGAATTACAAATTGATTTCCAACTTATCCAAGCTATGGGAAGAAATAGGTAAAAGTTGTTGTGATCTTATTCCTCAGCCAAAAGTTGGTTTATATAATGAGAATACAATAAAAATACTTAATTCTCTCCTTAATGGAGAATAAAAGAAAATAAATGACAATAAACGGAAACAATTAAATAGGAAAATAAAATATTTTCCAATACCCCCCTCAAGTTGGTGCATAGATATCTATCATGCCCAACTTGTCTATCAAATGCTTAAAGGTAGTTCTTTCCAAACTTTTGGTCAGGATATCCGCAGTTTGCTGACTTGAAGTCACGAAAGGTAGACATGTGATTCCAGCATCTAACTTCTCCTTTATGAAGTGTAGATCAATCTCAATATGCTTGGTTTTGTCATGTTGAACTAGATTATGAGCTATGTTAATAGCAACTTTACTATCAGAGTACAATTTTAATGGAAGCTTAACTTTCATCTTAAGTTCTTCTAGGACTCTAAGGATCCATAATCCTTCACAAATACCTTGAGACATATCTCTAAACTCGACTTCTGCACTACTCCTTGCTACAACGCCTTGTTTCTTGCTCCTCCATGTCACAAGATTACGCCAAACATATGTACAGTATCCAGAGGTTGATCTTCTATCAATGAGTGAACTTGCCCAATCAACATTTGTGAAGATAGACACATTCCTTTCACTAGTCTTCTTAAAAAATAATCCTTTTCCAAGATTTTCCTTCAGATATCTCAGTATCCTATAGACTGCCTTGATATGTTCCTCGAAAGAAGAATGCATAAACTAACTCACTACACTGACTGAGAAAGCAATATCAGGTCGGGTGTGTGACAAATAAATCAGTTTCCCAACCAATCTCTAATATCTTCCAGTATCAACAGGAACATTACATTCTCCCCAAAGTTTAGCATTAGGATTCATAGGGGTATTTGTAGAATTACATCCACACATTCCTGTTTCTTTCAATAAGTCTAGAATGTATTTCTGCTATGAAACCATAATACCATTCTTTGATCGAGGAACTTCCATGCCTAGAAAATATCTTATGAATCCCAAGTCCTTGATTTCAAAGTCTACTGCCAATTTCTCTGTTACCCTTGCCATTTCCATTGTATTGTCTCCAGTAAGGACAATAGCATCAACATAGACAATCAGAACAACAACTTTCCCATCGTTGGAGAATTTTGTGAACAAGGTGTGGTCAGCCTGTCCTTGAATGTACCCTTGATTCTTCATGGACTGAGTGAATTTTTTAAACCAAGCTTTGGGAGACTGCTTTAATCCATACAAAGACTTATTTAGTTTGCATACATTTGATCCAAATTTATTTTCAAAACCAAAAGGAATGTCCATATATACTTCTTCTTATAGATCACCATTAAGAAAGACATTCTTAACATCTAACTGATGTAGGGGCCAATCCAGGTTAGCAGCAAGAGATAAAAGAATTCTTACAGCGTTCAAATTTGGAACAGGAGCAAATGTCTCTGAGTAGTTTATATCATAGGTCTGAGTGAAGCCTTTATCCAGAAAGCGATCCTTGTACCTTTCAATTGACCCATCTGAATTATACTTCACAATAAACACCCGTTTGCATCCAATTGTCTTCTTGCCATCTGGTAGCAACGTAACACTCCAAGTTTTGTTCTTTTCAAGAGCTTTCATCTACTCAAGTACAACTTTCATCCACTTTGAAATTTCTAGAGCAACCTGTACACTTTTTAGAATTTCTACACTAGACAATTTTCAGGTGAAGGCAGACATATGTGAAGACAAATTTGAATATGAAATAAAATTGGACATGGGGTGTTTAGTGCAGGATCTGACAGGTTTTCTAATGGCAATAGTATCATCTATATCAAGATACAAAATACGACTCTTAGAAACAGAGATAGACTTACCTTTCCTTTTGTTAGGAGATTGATCATCCCCCAATTCAGATTCTTGGCAGTGTTGAGATGTGGACTCGTCCCTTCGTTTATGGTGTTTTTCATTAAAAAAAACCTTCCCTTTCCAAGTCCTGTTTCCTAATTCGAATCTGTTTTCTTGAAGTCACTCATTATTTTGTGGAATTTAATTAGATCATCATTATCGTCATTTTTAGGATTCTCTTTGTTTTCTACAAGAGAAAATGTAGGCTCGGATTCACAAGGCTCTTTACTCATAACAAAAGTAGGATCAGATACAGAATCATGGTTATTTTATGTTGGTGCAGATGTAAAAGTCTCAGAATTTTGTGGTACATGCAAAGATAAATTTTTCAAATAACTTATGTACTCAATTTGAAACGAGTCTTCCTTTATCTCCCCCCCCCCCTTGAAGATGAGTGTCATCAAAGAAAGGTTTATTTTCAAAAAATGTAACATCCATAGTGACAAACATTTTCTTGTTTTTTGGATCAAAACATTTATATCCTTTTTGGGTTGGGGAGTATCCAACAAATACACATTTTATAGCACGTGGCTCAAGTTTTCCAACATTTTTATGTTCATGAACAAAATTTGTGCAACCAAAGATTTTTAAAGTCAAATAAGCTAAAACAAGAGTACTAGGAAAACATTATTTGAAGACATTAATTGGAGTTTGAAAATTGAGAATTTTGGATGGCATTATGTTAATTAAATAAGCAGCTGTTAAAACAGCTTCGCCCCACAAATAATTTGGTACATTATTCGAAAAAAAGTAGAGCTCTAGCAACCTCCAATAAATGTCTATTTTTGCTTTCGGCCACTCCATTTTGTTGAGGAGTATTAGGACATGAACTTTGATGTACAATCCCATTTTTTAGAAAAAAAATCATCCAGGATAGTGTTAAAATATTCTTTGTCATTATCACTTCTAAAAACTTGGATATTTGTTTGAAATTGGTTTTGCACCATTGAAAAAAAAATCTTTACAGCCTGACAAACATCTGATTTCTCCTTTAACAAGTACACCCAACATACTCTTGTATGGTCATCTATAAATGTGATAAACCATTTTTTGAGAGAGAGTGTACTAGTACGGTTAGGCCTCAAACATCATTATGAATAATAGAAAACAGTTTTGATGGTTTATAAGGTTGTATTGAAAATTGGGAATGATGATGCTTTGCAAACTCACATGTTTCACATTTAAAAAAAGAAAACTTATTATTGTGAAATCACTTAGGAAACAAGTGTCTAGGATGACCTAATCTTAAATGTCATACCATAATGTTGTCATCTTTATTATTTAAAACAGAAAAAGACTCAAAGCAGGAACTTATTATTAAAAGTAGTTGTGATGTAGATCCAATGCCAAGGTAGTAGAGTCATCCACTCTCCTTAGCACTGCCAATCATCTTCCCTGAGTTCAAATCCTGAAAGACGTAGTGAGGTCGGAAAAAATTAGTTTGACAATTTATATCTTAGGTTAATTTACTGACAGACATTAAATTACACGATAAGTTTGGAACATGAAGGACATTTTTAAGAGTTAATATTGGAGACAACACAACTGACCCTTTACCTACAATGGCTGAAAAAGAGCCATCTGCAATTTTTATTTTTTGATTACCTGCACATAGACTATGTGAAGAGAACAAAGTAGATTCACCTGATATATGATCAGAGGCACCTGAATCTAATATCCAAGTATGATTGGGACTGATACTAAGAAATGCAGAATTACCTTTTGTTTCTATAGAGCAAGAAGGGGTTGGAGACTCGAAGAGTTTGTACAGTCTGTCTAGTTGTTTCATAGTAAGTGGAAGTTGAGTTGTAGGGGATTGTTGCCCTTGATCAGAGTTACTAGCCTGAAATGCACGACCACCTTTCTTTTTCCAATTCGGAGGTTTGCCTTTGAGCTTCCAACAGGTTTCACGTGTATGCCATTCGAGCTTGCAGTGATCACACCAAGGAACTTTATCTAACCTTCTTCCCTCGTCAAAGTTCCTAGTAGCCAGAGCTGAACCTTCAGATTCAAAGCTTCATCGTGTCTTGTCGTGTCTCCTCCCTTCTTATTTCTGCAAAAGTTTCATGAAGAGTTGACAATGGTATTTTTCCTAAAACTCTACCTCTTACCTCATCAAGGTTTTTATTGAGCCCAGCGAAAAACATGAATACATGATCATTTTCATGCCTCTTGAGAAACAAAACACTATCTTCTGTACACCTCCAATTGTTATCACAACAAAGATCCAACTCTTGCCACAGTGTCAACAACTTATTGTAATAAACAGTTACACTTCTGTCACCTTGTTTCGCATGTCGTAACTTTGATTTTAAATAATAAAAAATTGGGAGGAGTTTTGAATATTATGGAAAGCTTTACGATAACCCTAACCCAGAGCTCTCGATACCATATTGGAAGAAATAGGTAAAAGCTGTTGTGATCTTATTCCTCAGCCAAAAGCTGGTTTATATAACGAGAATACAATACAAAATACTTAATTCTCTTCTTAATGGAGAATAAAAGAAAATAAATGACAATAAGCAGAAACAATTAAATAGGGAAATAAAATATTTTCCAACACAAGCAATACCACTCTTCTCAATAGAACCTTGCCATAAGAAATTCCTTTGGGTACTAATAACTTCATGAAGAATGAAAAAGGATAGTGTCGCTACTGCGAAAATCGGCGCCGGCTGAACAGAAGAGTTGCCACCATGCGTTATTTATCCCAACGGTGGGAAAGGAAACGCTCGAAGTAAACCTACCGCAAAGATGGGAAAGGAATGGTCATCGCAACCAAATCCTGGATTCGGGAGTCGGTTATGCGAGGGGAAGGTATTAGCACCCCTCACGTCCGTCGTACTCGACGGGATCCATGCTTGTTTTCTAGTACGGATTGTTATTCTACCTACTCTACAGGTCTGGGGTTAAAAGAAAGAAAATGACTTGGCAAAGTATCGCATTTTATGCCTACGTATTCCCGTCTGGAACGAGAAATCAGAGTCAACGTAGTTCGCCTACCTACGGGAAAGGAGGGGAAGGTTGCTCGCTAGGATATCGCATCCTATGCCTACGTACTTTCATACAGTATGAAAGATCAGAGCAAACGTAGTTCGGGCTACGGAAGACACAGATTTGTTTGACTGTTTTTTATCCTTCTGAAAAAGGTTTTCTCCTGATTATGGGTCCAAGCGGACAAAAATGACTCTTTGATTGGTTTACAGTCTTTTATGCAAGAACTGTTTTTTATTGATGTTTAACCTTTTATTGTATTTTTGATTGTTTTGAGATAGAAGAGAAAGAACTCTAACCTAGGGTTAAAATGGGAATCAAAATCTACCCTAACGTTATCATGCATGGATGAGAGCCTAATGTCTGTCATATTTCTCTCTTGCGCAGAGAGAAACAGAGATCCTAAGGGATAAACAGAAAAGCAACAGCATATATACAGTAAAGCAGTAAAATGCATGAATGCAACAGTACAAGCGAGGCAAGGGAGTCCCACTCAACCTCGAACCTAGAAAACAATGAGCAAAGTGAAACAGCTTCACCTCAACCTCAAGGGGAAAATTAACAAACAATACAGCAAAGAAAATAAAACCCCAAAACCAGCCCTGACAGCACCCCAGCTCCTACAGCAGCAACTATGAAAAACAGCAAACTCTAACAGTTGATTAATAGTAATCTCCCAATGAATCCCACAGTCAAGCTCCAATGAGACCCAAGCTACAACAAGCTTCTATCTCCAAGAAATCACCAAACTCAAGCAAGCACAGAATCTTAACCAGTTGACCGCATCAGACAGCAGATAGCTCCAGACAGCAGTAAACCCTAGCTTTAACAGTTGCACAGCTTTGACATGAACAATCTTCATCTTTGTCAATCTTTGATCTTTTTCTCTATCTTCAATGGCTTCTTTCTTCAAGACAAGCTCTCCTAGATGAGAATTGATTTATCAGAATAAATTGAATGTCAAACAGTTCATTGACAACCAAAGGAAGTCTATGAATAGTTGACATTGTAACAGACTGTTTCCCTCAAAGTTATACCTCTAAGGTAAGGCCACTTATCCATCCAAAGGAGGGAGGTGAATACCATAGAGGGACTTTATGTCATAGAGAGGAATGGAAGCACAGGAAGCTATCCATGTTTGTGAAAAAATTCAGTCTATTCTAAGGCTCTGCTTATTCCTATTATTTCCTGTGCCTTCAAAACAACTCCCGGCTCAAGCAATCTTCAAGCTTCAACATTTGATTATCATCTTCAATCTTCTGTTTTGAAGTCTTCATGCTCCACAAGCTCAAACCAAGCCCACACCCCAAATAAAAAACCCAAAAGCCCAAGCAAGCAATATAAACCCCAAATGGGAACACCAAACAATCACACAATTTGCAAAATATACTAAAAATAGTAAAATAGTATTTAAAATTCTAGGATTTATTCTAAGGGGATTTCTATATCTACCCTACATACCCTATATGTCCCATAACCTAATTCATGCTAAAAACCCCAAAATAAAATGTTAGAATGCACCTATGTTGAGTTTGGACCCTAAAACTATCACCCTAATGTTTTCTAATCAAAACTAATCAAGATTTAATCACAAAAATATGAAATAAATCTATAAGGGAACTTAATGCTCTAATCTATCTAGTACAAAAAGAATGGAATCAAAATATGAATTTAAATGGCTAAACAAAATTCACCAAAATGTATGTACAAACAAAATGAAAATGAAAAGCAATTAAATGTGAAAATTCACCATAAACGGAAAAAAGCCTAAAATAATATTTTTATCTTTTCACAATTTTCTTGACATCATTATTGAAATGGAGGAAAAAGTCCCATGTTAAAATGATGATTTTTTGATTGTTTATGCATTATTTGGTAACTAAATGCAAATGAAGAAAATTAAACAAAATTCAATTAAAAGGGGGGTGTTACCAGCAATTATTTACATCAAGAAAACATACTGGGCCCAGGAGGGGGGTGCGCTCAGCAGAACGTACTAGGCCTAGGTTTGCTTCAGAAAAAAAACCATACAAACAATAAACCAATGGGGGGTGCTGATAGCGAGAATCTCTTTGTTATTTCGTTTGGGCTTCCAAACGGGGGTGTTAGTAGCACCAGGGCCTAAGGCCCAAACCAAATTACACACGGGGAGGGGGGTTCGAGTGGAAACGAGGGGTTGTACTCAGCAACCCATGCAATTGGGCCTAAAGCCCGAGATTCACTCAACCTAATTTCAGCAACATCAAACCCTAAAAAACTTCCAACATTCCAATCTAGTACTACTGTTCATCGCCCCCCTTCGTCAAGCCCTAGCGCCGTTTCTCCATCTCCAAACTCTCTCTCTCTGAAACCTCCACCCAAACTCACCACACCCTCAAACTCTCCGTTCAATTCAACCATAATCATAACTCGCCTCACAAAATCAATCACAAAACCTAACATCCATTTACCTAACTAACTATGAGTGTTTACGATTTAGGGAAGAAAGAATAAAAACCTGGAAACAAGAAGAAGATTGATGACGAAAAATCGCTCTGGAGGTTCTGAAGCTTCTTGCGAAGGAACTCTGATCTTCGAAGATTCTAGACGAAGATTTGCAGATCTTGATGCAGTTTGAGGCTAGACCGAACGATGATTGAAGATTTGTGTTCGAAGATCTGAAGGTTCTTGAGCGAATCTGGAGATGAGGTTACAGAACACCTTCAAAGCCTTGAAGCTCGTTGGAAGATGAAGAACGATGAAGCTGTTCTTGATGATCTGGAGAGTTGGATGAATCTGATGCAATCTCAGATGAAGATTTCTGGAAAAAAATGATGAAGAACACAAGACGGTGATGGACTGAATCTGGAAAATGATGAAGATTATGATGAAGTTCCGGCGAGAATCGATGAAGATCGTCGGAGGTGTTGGCGAGGAAGATGAAGTTGGAAGGGGTTTTCTGGAAAAATTTTGGGTTTTTGCAGTTTCCGGCGACAGTTGGCAGTGGTCAGAGTTGGTTCTGATGGTCGGAGAGGGTAAGTTAGGGTGGTTGCATGGCCGGCGGTGAGAGTTTCCGGCGAGAGGACGGGTGGCAGAGGGAGGTGTGAGAGTGTTACACGTGTGCTGAGGGTTAGTGCATGAGTGCCAAGTGGCGAGTTCTGAGGGAAAGAGAGAGTGAGGTGGCTAAACTGTAAAGCGCACGTGTGGCAAAGCTATACATGTGACACATGGCACATTGGACCTGACTGGGCTTATGGACTCTGGATAATTGCTGATTGGCCCAATTGAGACTTAATGATGATTAATGGACTTAAGTCTGATTAACTGCACAAAATTAAAGCTAAAAACCTAATTAAACTGTAAAACAAAAATTAACAAATTAAAATCTAATAAACCTAATTAACCTATTATTAATCCTAATTAATTTGTTAAAACGAAAATTAAAAAGTAAACTCCTAATTAATCTGAAAAAACATTTAAAAACTATTTAAAACTATTTTAAATCCGAAAAAAATCAATAAAAAAATCTAAAAACAATTAATCTGTATTATTTTTTTTCAAAACTCTATTTTATTAACATTTTTTTAAAACAATTAAATCTAATAAAATCTAAAACAAACTAATATCTATTTTCTTTAAAACTATTCTATTAAAGGAAAATGATAATATCTATTTATATCTATCTTTTAAAATCTACTCTTTTAAAAGAAAAATATCTATTTATCTATTAAAAACTAATAAAAGAAAATTAATATCTAAAATTTATTAAAGACTATAATATCTAAAAATTCTTTAAAAATCTATTAATTTCTAAAAAATGAAAAGAAAATTTATTTAAAACTCTAAAAATTATAAAAAAAAACCTATTAAATCCAGAAAAATCCAATTAAGTGCATTAAAAAAATCTAGAAAATACAAGAAAAATCCTAAAAATGCCAGGAGGCCGATTAAATCGATTAAAACCTAATTGCGCAACCGTAGCGGACCCCGGGCACCGAGATGGCCTGAGAACACAGGGAACGAGCACCAATTCTCAATAGACTTTTAATCCAACCGGCCTGAGCTGCCTGAAACGCCATGGGCTGTAATCCCGATAAAATCCATTTGACTGATAAAAATGCAATGCATGCCGTATGCGAATGCGAATACCAAATGTGTCGAAACATAAACCAAATACGGGAACCGGTTGGTCAAATTTTAGGGTGCAACAGCTGCCCCTATTCAAGCGGCTTGGACCCGACTGGGTGAAGAGCGAACGACCTTCAAACCTTCGAGGTACGAGACGGTTGAATACCAATAGAACCCGGAAATTTGCCAACTGCAAAAATTAACTGCAAAATAACTGCACCACTACTTGGGGAACAATATCCACAGATCTGATTTCAACACTATTTTGTCAATATTGGAATAAACTTAATGACTTCACTGGGAGAATACTTTTGTCGAATATAAGAACGTGATTCTGTCTTGTCATGGGACACATACTATATTCCCTACGGGGAAATCATCCGTCTAGATACAGGAAAGTTCATCTGCCTATCTCTCACGGGACACATGCGTCGGTCTAGTAACACTTCATCCGCCTATCCAATACAGGAATATCCTTTTGTTTATATCACACAAACTCTTCATCCGCCTATCCACTGCGGGAATACACTTCTGCCAAATTATCGGGAACACATTTCTGTCTATCTAATATGGGAAAATACATCTGTCTAAATTTCATGAAACCTTCATCCGCCTATCCAATACGGGAACCTACTTCTGTCTACATCACAGGAAAATCTTCATCCGCCTATCCAACACGGGAACACACTTCTGCCTACATCACAGGAAAATCTTCTTCCGCCTATCCGACGCGGGAATCCACTTCTGCCTACATCACAGGAAAATCTTCTTCCGCCTATCCGACACGGGAATCCACTTCTGCCTACATCACAGGAAAATCTTCTTTCGCCTATCCAATACGGGAACATACTTCTGCCTACATCACAGGAAAATATTCTTCCGCCTATCCGACACGGGAATCCACTTCTGCCTACATCACAGGAAAATCTTCTTCCGCCTATCCAATACGGGAACATACTTCTGCCTACATCACAGGAAAATCTTCTTCCGCCTATCTGACACGGGAATCCACTTCTGCCTACATCACAAGAAATCTTCTTCCGCCTATCCAATACGGGAATACACTTCTGCCTACAACACTGGAAATCTTCTTCCGCCTATCCAATATGGGAATACACTTCTACCTACAACACAGGAAAATCTTCATCCGCCTATCCAATACGGGAATACACTTCTGCCTACATCACAGGAAAATCTTCATCCGCCTATCCAATACGGGAATGCACTTCTGCCTACATAACAGGAAATTTTCTTCCGCCTATCCAATACGGGAATGCACTTCTGCCTACATAACAGGAAATTTTCTTCCGCCTATCCAATACGGGAATATACTTCTGCCTACATAATAGGAAATTTTCTTCTGCCTATCCAATACGGGAATATACTTCTGCCTACATAACAGGAAAATCTTCTCGGACATAGCTTCTTTGCCTATTCGCTGCAGTAACTAACTCCGCTGGGGATATTCCGAAAACAACTGTCAAACACTCGTCTTGATAACAAGTGGCTACTTCTGAACTTTGATTTTATGAAAACCTGAAATGCTGCCGCAGCAACAAATCTTGAAGAAAACATTCCGCTGGCCGGATACAATACCGCCTCAATTGGCAACTCTGTGGGGAAAATAATAAACTGAACTATGTCATCACACGTCTCCCGGCGAGACCTCGATGGTCTGGTAATATCTGAGCTTTTAGAGCTCCATACTCCTATTGAGAACCACACCAGAAAGCAAAAAGTCAACCAACCTGATCTATGTTTCAAAATGCGTATGTTTGATAATGGCGTAATGCTCCATACAATATGGAAATGCTACGCGTTTTTTGTTTGGTGGATGCAAATATGACACTATATGCCGATGCAAATGCAGGCTCGAACTGCTGGGATAGCTCTAACAAGCTTGCTTCATCAATCTTGGCCGTCGAGGACAAATATCACCCTGCTGGGGAGTGAACGGGTATCACAAAGTATTCCGGCAAAATAAATGCCAGGACACACAACTAACTCTGTTGGGGAGAGTTTTAACCTTCGATTTCCACTGGGAGGAAAGAAAACACTTGCTGAAAAGAGAGAACTCTGCTGGGGACGAAACGACTCTCTTGGGGAAAATCAACTGACTCCGTTGGTGAGAATAAATGACCCTACTGGGAAGGGAATCTCTGCTGGGGAGAGTAGACTGTCTGGGTACAGAAATATTAGTCTTCTGAGGCTAAACAACTCTGCTCGGGATAGGGAATCCTTTTGGGGGACACCACACCGTCTGAATACAGCCTACAATCTTGGAATCACCAAACTCAGCTGAGGGTAAACGACCCTGCTGGAGAATGTCCTTCGGATAAGCTGCGACTAGCTGGGGAATTTGATCCTTCTTTAGTAAGGAACATTGTCATCTCAGCTTCAGGGAATGAAGCGCGACCTGCATGGGGATTCACTTCACATAATGATCAAGTCTTTTCTTCATGAGCCTCTGGTTAGGACTACAATCTTCTGATCGTCCACCTCATATGGGCAAGAACCCTGCAACACCACAAACGAGACAAGACAAGTCTATACAACCAAATCTATTCAAGTTAGCGTTAGTGACATCATTTTCAGTCAATTCGAAGTTTTAGCAATTATTGGCAAGGGCCAGCAACGTTATGCAACTGCTAGTTTTATCAAAACATTGGCGTTTTTCACATACAAAACAGTAAAGAACAAGTATCAAATACTGAATAACATGTTTTATTAATTGGGCCCCTGAATGGGCAAAGTTTTGTACACTGGATGTAACTCCTGAAAAGAGGAAGTTACGCACAACAAATATACAAGTATGCACAGGAAGCATAAATACAGTGACAAATCAAATTTGCACATATGTCGGCAACGTGATGCAGACAAACATCATGAGCTAATCCTCCTATGACTCGCCTGACTCTGGCGCTTTCCCGGTATTCAATCTTCCGACGAGGTTGTATCTGATAAACGAACTCTCAGGTGTATTCTCCCACACTAATGTGCAACGCAGTATCAAATTCGGACCGCAGTCATTTGCTTTTCAAATCCCTAACTTTTGCGTGAACCACCCTTTGTGGGTTTTCAGTTCACCGGGATACCCTTTTTTGCTGAAGTCGCCCAGTGTAGGTTTTCAACTTCGCGGGTGTACATCTTTTCAATTTTATCCCTAATTTTTGCCCAAACCTTTTATTCTGTTTTTGGTTCGCCAGGATGCCCCATTTTTGCCTGGACTCTCTTTTTTCTGTCTAGCGGGTCAATTTCAAGCAAAGTATTTTTTAACTGCGTCCGAATTCACAGGCGACGTAAAGTCTTCACCGTCCATGGTGGACAACAATAAAGCTCCTCCTGAAAAGACTTTTCTGACAACATATGGCCCTTCGTAGTTAGGGGTCCACTTGCCCCTGTGATTAGCCTGTGGCGGGAGAATCCTTTTCAGTACAAGGTCGCCCGTCTGAAAGCTCCAAGGATGTATCTTCTTATCATACGCTTTCTTCATTCGGCTCTGGTACAAACGACCGTATGCAGTATGCTAGAGAAGCTAGCCTCTTCTCATCCATTAAACTCAGCTGGTTCAATCTGTCTTTCACCCATTCTGCCTCGTCGAGTCGGAAATCTCGTAATACCCTCAGGGAAGGAATCTCAACTTCCAGTGGTAACACTGCTTCCATTCCGTATACCAACGAGAACGGGGTTGCCCCGATTGATGTGCGTACCGTCGTACGATAACCGTGCAAAGCGAAAGGTAGCTTCTCGTGCCAGTCCTTATAGGTCCCCACCATCTTCTGAACGATCTTTTTATGTTCTTATTGGCCGCTTCAACAACGCCATTCATCTTGGGTCGGTACGGAGAAGAGTTGTGATGCTCAATCTTAAAATTCTGACACAGCTCCTTCATCATCTTGTTATTTAAGTTCGAACCGTTGTCGGTAATAATCCGCTCAGGGATTCCATATCTGCAAATGATATCTCTTTTGATAAACCTGGCTACCACCTGCTTGGTCACATTAGCATAGGATGTCGCTTCCACCCATTTGGTAAAATAATCGATTGCTACCAAAATGAACCGATGTCCGTTAGATGTCGTCGGCTCGATCTTTCTAATCATGTCAATTCCCCACATCGAGAATGGCCACAGTGACGACATCACGTTCAGAGGACTCGGAGGCACATGGATCTTATCCGCATAGATCTGGCACTTATAACACCTTTTCGCAAACTTGAAACAGTCAGTTTCCATAGTCAGCCAGTAATAACCTGCCCGCAGCAGCTTTCTCGTCATAGCATGCCCACCAGCATGGGTACCAAATGTACCCTCGTGTATTTCCTCCATGAGCAACTTTGCTTCTTTCTCGTCTACACAACGTAGCAACACCAAGTCATGACTCCTTTTGTATAGGACACCGTCCGGATTCAGATAGAAATTACCAGCCAATCTCCTGAGAGTCTTCTAATTGCGACTGGATGCCCTAGCCGGATACTCCTGGTTCTTCTGGAAGTTCTGGATGTCAAAATACCAGGGTTTATCATCAGATGCTTCGCCAATGGCAAATACGAAGGCGGGTCTGTCAAGCCGAGAGATAACAATTCTGGGAGCCTCATTCCAGAAGTTGACTTTATACATGGAAGACAATGTGGCCAGGGCGTCAGCCATCTGATTTTCTGCTCGCGGCACATGATGCAATTCAACCTTGTCAAAGAAAGGCAACAATCTCCTTGCATAATTCATGTACAGTATCAAATTGGGTTGCCGTGTCTCCCATTCTCCTTTTATTTGATTCACCACCAGAGCTGAGTCTCCGTATACATCCAGATTTTTGATTCGCAAATCAATGGCTTCTTCAAGCCCCATGATGCAAGCTTCGTATTGGGCTTCATTATTGGTAACCGGAAAGGTCAATCGAGCAGTAAATGGGATGTGTGACCCATGTGGAGTAGTGATGATTGCCCATATTCCGCTACCATAGGAATTCACAGCTCCGTCAAATATTAACTGCCACTTGGAATCCGTCTTTGGCCCTTCATCCGACAACGGTTCTTCCCAATCTTTCATCTTCAGGTACATGATATCCTTGTCAGGAAAATCAAACCTCATCGATTGGTAGTCCTCAATAGGCTGCTCAGCAAGATATTCCGATAACACGCTCCCCTTTATAGCCTTCTGTGACACATACTGGATGTCATATTCGGTCAAAACCATCTGCCAACGGGCAATTCTCCCAGATAGTGCCTGCTTTTCAAATACGTATTTGATAGGATCCATCTTCGAGATGAACATGGTTGTATGATTTAACATGTACTGCCTCAAACGCTTGGCGGCCCAGGCTAGCGCACAACAAGTTTTTTCGAGCATTGAGTATCGAGATTCACAGTCAGTAAACTTTTTACTCAGGTAGTATATCGCATGCTCTTTACGCCATGTCTCGTCATGTTGACCGAGAACACAACCCATACTCCCCTCAAGAACCGTCAAATTCATAATCAAGGGTCTCCCTGCCATTGGAGGTATCAAAATAGGAGGCTCCTGCAAATACTGTTTTATTTTATCGAATGCTTTTTGACAATTTTCATTCCAGGTCACAACCTGGTCTTTTTTCAACAGCTTGAATAATGGCTCACACGTAGCTGTTAGGTGAGATATGAACTGAGCGATGTAGTTCAATCTCCATAAAAACCCGCGCACCTCTTTTTCTGTTTTAGGCGTCGGCATTTCTTGTATTGCTTTTATTTGCGCAGGATCAACCTCTATTCCTTTTTCACTCACGATAAACCCCAGCAGTTTACCCGATCTCACCCCGAAGGTGCACTTGTTAGGGTTCAGTCTCAGCCTAAACTTCCTAAGCCTCTTGAATAATTTCAGCAGATTCACCAAATGTTCTTCCTCCGTCTGGGATTTGGCAATCATATCATTAACATAAACCTCGATCTCTCTATGCATCTTGTCATGAAAGAGAGTCGTCATTGCACGTTGATACGTTGCCCCAGCATTCTTCAATCCGAAGGGCATCACTTTGTAGCAAAATGTTCCCCAAGGCGTAATTAAGGTAGTCTTCTCCATGTCTTCTAACGCCATTTTAATCTGATTATAGCCCAAGAAGCCATCCATGAAGGAGAATACGGAGAATTGAGTGGTATTATCGACCAGCACATCGATGTGAGGAAGTGGAAAATCGTCTTTCGGGCTCGCTTTGTTCAGATCACGGTAATCTACGCACATTCTCACTTTACCGTCTTTCTTCGGCACTGGCACAATATTAGCGACCCATGAGGGATATTTTGTAACAGTTAGGAAACCAGCATCCCACTGCTTTTGAACTTCCTCCTTAATCTTCACAGCCATGTTCGGTCTAGTTCTTCGGAGCTTCTGCTTAACCGGCGGGCATTCTTCTTTTAGCGGCAGACGGTGCACAACCATATCCGTATCCAGCCCAGGCATGTCCTCATACGACCAAGCAAAAATATCACTGTATTCTTTGAGTATTTCAACCAATCTTCGTTTGACGTCGCTCTGCAGCGCGGCCCTTATACGGATGTTCCTTTCAACCCCTTCCGACCCCAGATTGACGATTTCAATGACTTCCTTATGAGGCAGAATGATTCGTTCTTCTTGTTTTACCAACCAAGATAACTCTTCTGGAACCTCGCCATCTTCAACAACCTCTTCTTCGGCCTAAAATACCGGGTGCTCAAAATCGAAGTAAGTCATAGGCGGTTCATAGATGTCATCTGAAATAGTAATTTATTTAGTTGTCACAGGAACAGTCTCTTGAATAGACCAATTGCACAGCCCTTGTCCTGGCATGCTCGGCTGAATCCAGGCGTCCATGTCGCAGTCGCTGTCTCCTTCTTCAGAATCTGAAACAGTGTTGATGGTCTCGTGATATACTCCACTAGCCGTAATTGTTATTGGTCCTTTGAAACGGGGTGCCCCTGCAGTAGGCGTTGATGATGAAGGTTGATATCCCAGCCCAAATCTGTCCATTTTCACGGGAATATCTAGAACCTTGCCCCAGCCCTTCGTATCGCCGGTCTTCACTAGAGCCTGAGCCTCTTTGTATGATGATACTGCCACCTCTGATGCTTTACTCGGCCCTAGAACTTTGTCTTTAATGCGCAACCCTTCAAAGGCTTGACAGGGTGTTTCATGGATTTCGCCGTCGACTTCCACGTACTCGAATGACGACAAATGGTTGACCAGTATATCCTCCTCTCCACAAACTGTAACCACACTGTCCCCCACCATGTACTTCAGCTTTTGGTGTAAGGTAGATGTGACTGCCCCAGCACCATGGATCCATGGTCGTCCAAGAAGACAGCTATATGATGGCTGGATGTCCATAATGTAGAATTCTGTTTCAAAAATCTCCGGCCCCACCTGCAGAGGCAAAGTTATGGATCCAAAGACTGACCTCCGTGTACCATCAAATGCCCTGACCACCAAGTCACTAGGCGTACAAATGATCCCCCTGATGTCTAACTTCATCATTGCTTTCTTTGGCAGCACATTCAAGGAAGACCCGGTATCTACCAGCACGTGGGACATGACCGTGCCCCTGCATTCAACTGAGACGTGCAACGCCATGTTATGCTCTCTTCCCCTCGGGGTCAAATCAAAATCCGTAAATCCCAAACTATGGCCTGCATTCACGTGCGCCATCACCCCCTCCAACTGATTCACGGAAACATCTTGGGGTACAAACGACGTGTCCAGAATTTTCAATAACGCATTTCTATGGGCTTCGGAACACAATAACAGCGACAGTATGGATATCTTCGACGCCGTTTATTGAAGGTGCTCAACAATTTTATAGTCACTCTTACGGATAAGACGCATAAACTCTTCTACATCTTTCAGTGACGTTTCTTTTTCATTCCTCTGCACAGGAACATCCTCATTCACTTTTCCTTTACCTTTTGCTAACCGTTCAGCCTCTACCTCAGGCGATATAAAAATTCTCCCGCTCCTTGTCATCCCTCCAGTCCCGACGACATTGTCCACAACCCCAGCTGGCTGTTTACTGATATCAATTTTCTCCCCATCACAATATGCTTCCAGCCCATAAGTCCAGGGTACTGCCCTGGTGCTCTCATAAGGTGTTGGCCCTGCCTTCGTGATAGTGATCGTTGGTCGCCTGGCTGGCGCTGTTATAGTTATCGTTTTTCGGGGAATTGTCACCGTAGCTACATCACTTTGCTCATCAGCTAATACTCCTGCAGGTTTCTCGACTGCCGTTCTATCAAATTGCAACGTGCCTTCATCTATCAAGGTCTGAATACCCTTCTTCAATTCAGCACAACCCCTAGCATGGGTCCAACATTCTAGACAAAACTCATCGCAGCCCGGATACACACCTCTTTTCAATAACCTGCTCTTTATTTCACACAACGGTGTTTTTAGTTCATCAACACTCATGATCAGATTCAAACCCTCCTCGGTCAAAATAGCATTTGCCCCATGGTTGGGCATTGGCTGTTGTACTATATTCGGACCTGCTTGTCCAAAATTTATGGCCTTGCTATCCAACAGATCTTGCACTACATGCTTGAACGCGTGGCAAGTCTCTATGTCATGTCCAGGAGCCCCGGAGTGGAACTCGTAGTGCTTATTCGTATCAAAGCCAAACGGAGGAGTGCCCGTCATTGGCGCCATAGTCCTCTTTTCCACCAAGTTCAAACCCAATAATGTTTGGAGTAACTCCGCATACGTATAAGGAGGTACATCAAATACTCTTTTTGGCCTCATGTTAGGAAATCTCCTCTGTCCCTGATTTGGCCTCTGTTGCTGCTGTTGTTGCTGCTGCTGTGGTGGTACCTGCTGTAGTGGTATTGGTTGTTGATGAAATGGAATTGTGACGTTTGCCACCTGTTGCGGATGATTGTACTGATTCCGTCCTCTGCCCCGGCCTCGGCCCCCGAATACTGCACTTGTGTCACCTTGACGGCAACCACCAAAAGCTTTTCTGTTACTGCCAACTGAAGTGGATTCCTCAGCTTGGAATCTCCCCATTTTAATATTACTTTCAATCTTCTCGCCCATCAAGATTAAATTCGAGAAACTGCCCAAGGAAGCGGGAAACAGCTTATCATAAAACATACCGGTGAACGTTCCTATGAACATATCATTCATCTCCTTCTCAACCAAAGGAGGATGAACCCTTGCAGCCATGTCGCGCCATCTCTGTGTATATTCTTTGAAACTCTCATCTTTCTTCTGTGACAACCCCTGTAACTGGACCCGGTTTGGTGCCAAGTCACTGTTGTACTTATAGTGCGCCACAAACGCATCGGCCAGTTGCTTCCAAGTCTTTATCTGAGCAGGCTCCAACCCCATGTACCATTCAAGGGAAGGACCAGACAAGCTGTCTTGAAAGAAATGCATCAACATTCTTTCATCATTCAAATAAGCCGACATCCTTCTATAGTATGACCGCACATGTACCTTGGGGCAGGTATCTCCCTAATATTTATCAAAGGTGGGAGCCTTAAATTTCAACGGTACCCTCAGACTAGACACCAGTCCCATCGTGGTCATATCCAAACCGGAAGCACTCTGATTCACAACACCTTTTATCTGCTCCTCGAGCATCTTGATTCGCTGAGTGTTGTCTACGGGACCTTCAAAACCTCTACCAGAGAAAGCATCTTCTTATTGGTCTTCCATCCAATTAACATTCTCATTTCCGTACCCATCATACCCATTGTTATGACCAAATCTAGTCTGATTCATCACAGGGCCCCGTCCCCTGTTACCATACCCTTGAGCGACCCCGGCAGGTCCAAAAGACATCATTCCAGCACCATTTCTGTTACCGAATCCACCATAGGCCTGGTTAGCATTACCAAATCCATCATGTCCGAAACCCTGAGCGTTGAAGCCAAACTTCCCATCCTGGTTAGCATAATCAAACCCCTGGTTGTTATAGCCAAATCCGTTGTTACTGAAGCCATTACCTCCATTGTCATCACCGCCCAGATTGGCGTCTCCGAACCCAACGTTGTTAATGACAGTCTCATTACCAATTCCTGTATTACCGTTCCCGGCGCCAGCGCCGTGGTTCACGTTCACAGCAGGTATATTTACCATAGGTGGAGCTACCGATGTAGGAGTACCATCCCCATGAATGGTGTCAACACGCACAGAATTGTGGTCTTCGTTTCTGTTCCCGACATTTCTCACCAGCAATGGCTGCACCAAAGTTTGCAAGTTTTCCTGCCCTTTCACAATTGTCTCCATCGTTTGCATGAACAACGCCAGCTTCTCACGCATGTCCTGCATCTCGCTCTGCATCTGGTCCATAACTCTTTTGCAGTTGGTACGAGTAGAGTATCGGTGAGGACGTTGACTTTCAATCCTGGAAAAACCTGGTGAGATGCAGGAAATGAGATACAGTTCAATAATCACCTGTAATGCAATATGAATGTGTATGCAAATGCAACATGTGTCTGTGCATTAGGGAATATCACTCCCCAATTCTAGTGCCAATGTGCTAGTGCGGTGACAGTAATAGAAATAAGAAGCTCGAAACCCAATCATAGAAAACATCTCATACATTGCAGAAAATCCCATCAAGTCGGGAATACAATATCAATGAACGTACAATAAGAAGGCATGACCTCAACCAACAATCCTGGTGATGGCCAGCACAATGCAAATAAAGCATACACATCAATACATGAGATAGTCAAGTGCAACCATACGCCTGGTACTCCTCCAATAACCTCTTAGTCTCGGGATGATTTGGTTGAGTAAGCAAACCCTCGACAAGTAAATCTCTTCGCTTGAGAACACGTCGTAAATCACCAGTAGATTCCTCCCATGCCCCTTCTCCAAAGCGATCCTCCAACTTCCGTTTCTGAGACACAGCCTCCTTCTTGCACTCGATGGCTTTGTTCAATGAGTTCTGAAGACTATATCTTGTCATAACCTCCTCTTCATACTTTCTCTTTCTAGCCTTCAACTGATCTTCGAGTTCAGAAATTTGCTGCTTCAATTTGTCTTCCCTCTTTTTGTTGTTGGTTAGCGTAGCATTCCACGTTCTGTTGCACGAAGCGATTTCCCGGTAAGCGGCATCAAGTGACTTCTTCTTGGACTCTAACATATCATGAGAGCTTCTGAATTCTTTTCCCAGGCGTTCCCATTTCTTTGTCTCTTCTGTCAATTCAGCCCCTAGCCTGTTTACCAACTCAGTCTGCTGTTGGAAGGAATACACAGCTTTGTTCTTCTCACTCCGGATCTGAGCTAATTCCTTCTCTAACTCTTCATTGATCTTTATCAAGTCTTCTTTTTCTTTCACAACTCGCTCATAGACCTCGATAGCCACAGAAGTGGGCTCCTCAACTGGAATGGGAACAGGACGTGATACTGCTGGAAAAGGCATCTACACCTGTCTTACCCTATCTTGAATCCACACCTTGTAAGGCATATAAGCTTGACAATCATTCTTGCCTAGCAATGGTTTCTCTCTTCTGCAGATATGATTCCAAGCGTGCTGAAGCTTGGCTAACAATTCCCCACTCAGGTCACCAGTGAAATACAGAGATTCCTGTATTTCTTCTTCCTTCGGCGGACACTTCAAAGCATACCCGAACTGTCGAACCAACAAAGATGGGTTATAATTGATGCATCCCTTCCTTCCAATTAAAGGAACATTGGGAAACCCGGCGCAACTGAAGATAATCTTTGACCCCAATAAATCTCTATCGAACCAGACAATGTCTTCTGAAGAAAGTCCCATTAGACGCTCGGACCATTCAGCTGTATGTGCAGATTCAGCAAAAAGACCCTTCTTGGGCAGATGGCTCTCAAACCACATATTCAGCAAAGGTACACAACAATGGACATTTTTCCCCCTTTTGTTTTCATTCTTATAATGCAAGGAATGATAGAAGTCCCCGATCAAGGTAGGCACCGGGTTGCCTGCAGCAAACAAGTGGAATGCATCCAAATCAACGAATTCAGGCAGATTAGGGAACAGTATAATCCCATAGATGCACAAGGCAAGAACAGCGTTAAACATGATCCAGCAGCCGCTTTTGGCATATTCTTGAGCTTTGCCAACCAAGAATTTGAGAGAGAACCCAGAAACTCCATGCCAGGAAGTCAACAACAACTCTGCAGGATCCATATGCAAGGGACCAGCTAAGTCTTCCAACTTAGGCTTAGCATCAAAGTGAATGAAAGGCACTCTATTCTGAGCCGGCAACTCTAGAAACTCAGCGTACTCCTCCATAGTCGGAGCCAAAATGAAGTCCTAGAACATAAAACACCTCAAGGAGGGATTATATAACTGCATCAATGTGTATAACCCATTCAGCTCATATGTAGTTGGTCTGCAAACCAAATTCAGTAGCTTCCCATAACTCTTCCTAAAGCTTCTCCTCACATCATCATCAGCTAGGGAAATCAGACCCAACAGAGAAGTCACATCAGGAGTAGGCAACTTATACGCATTAGTCTTCCTCAAAGTACCCATAATAACAGATAGAAGTCTGGAGCACTAGAATCGGGAAGTATGAAAATGCACCTGCAGCACAGACACACGTTAATGATATGCACATGATGATGCAAACAATGCAACAAAGGACCAAGTGCCCCTGGCTGAGAAGCTTAATCCACAATATTGGCCTCAAATAGACCCACAAACTGCTCAAGACCATCCACAATGCTCCAACCTGGTCTCTGACAGACCCTAATAACATTGTCCTCAAATATCACACCACTGAATCTCAATCAAGAAAACCGGTAATCTGGAGGTCAAGTTACCTGCATGTCCCAACTCCTCTCACAGGTAGGTGTCCTAATAACTGACACAAGGTATGGCATCCTATGCGGTCGTTGGCGTCACAGACTTTCAAGACGGATGATACGATACCCAGAAGGTGTGGCATCATCATGTCCTGAAGAGGCCTCACTTAGCCAACTTCCAAATGATCGGTCCTCGGAGTCGACAGTCCAACTAACCAACAACCCCCTCAACCCAAAGGGTTGAAAAAGAAGTCAACCAGAAGAACCTCGTCCGAGCGTGGATTTCATGAGACACTAGTGCCTGCAAAGCAAGCATGCGCCCACTAATTTCCACTCTAATTCTAGGTGCACTCAAGCCCAGGTCCGACTTATCTCTCAATCATAGAACCCCCTCATACCCACAGCAATAATAACAATAATATAATGCTGAAAGTAAATGAATGAAAAGTAAATCCATACAAAATCCACGACGGGAAAACAAGCGCTAGGATTGACTCGCGTAGGGAACCGTTGGAGTCCCCAGCAGAGTCGCCAGCTGTCGCTACTGCGAAAATCGGCGCCGACTGAATAGAAGAGTCGCCACCATGCGTTATTTATCCCAACGGAGGGAAAGGAAACGCTCAAAGTAAACCTACCGCAAAGAAGGGAAAGGAATGGTCATCGCAACCAAATCCTGGATTCAGGAGTCGGCTACGCGAGGGGAAGGAATTAGCACCCCTCACGTCCGTCGTACTCGACGGGATCCACGCTTGTTTTCTAGTACGGATTGTTATTCTACCTACTCTACAGGTCTGGGGTTAAAAGAAAGAAAATGACTCGGCAAAGTATCGCACTTTATGCCTACGTATTCCTGTCTGGAACGAGAAATCAGAGTCAACGTAGTTCGCCTACCTACGGGAAAGGAGGGGAAGGTTGCTCGCTAGGATATCGCATCCTATGCCTACGTACTTTCATACAGTATGAAAGATCAGAGAAAACGTAGTTCGGGCTACGGAAGACACAGATTTGTTTGACTGTTTTTTATCCTTCTGAAAAAGGTTTTCTCCTGATTATGGGTCCAAGCGGACAAAAATGACTCTTTGATTGGTTTACAGTCTTTTACGCAAGAACTGTTTTTTTATTGATGTTTAACCTTTTATTGTATTTTTTATTGTTTTGAGACAGAAGAGAAAGAACTCTAACCTAGGGTTAAAATGGGAATCAAAATCTACCCTAACGTTATCATGCATGGATGAGAGCCTAATGTCTGTCATATTTCTCTCTTGCGCAGAGAGAAACAGAGATCCTAAGGGATAAACAGAAAAGCAACAGCATATATACAGTAAAGCAGTAAAATGCATGAATGCAACAGTACAAGCGAGGCAAGGGAGTCCCACTCAACCTCGAACCTAGAAAACAATGAGCAAAGTGAAACAGCTTCACCTCAACCTCAAGGGGAAAATTAACAAACAATACAGCAAAGAAAATAAAACCCCAAAACCAGCCCTGACAGCACCCCAGCTCCTACAGCAACAACTATGAAAAATAGCAAACTCTGACAGTTGATTAACAGCAATCTCCCAATGAATCTCACAGTCAAGCTCCAATGAGACCCAAGCTACAACAAGCTTCTATCTCCAAGAAATCACCAAGCTCAAGCAAGCACATAATCTTAACCAGTTGACCGCATCAGACAGCAGATAGCTCCAGACAACAGTAAACCCTAGCTTTAACAGTTGCACAGCTTTGACATGAACAATCTTCATCTTTGTCAATATTTGATCTTCTTCTCTATCTTCAATGGCTTCTTTCTTCAAGACAAGCTCTCCTAGATGAGAATTGATTTATCAGAATAAATTGAATGTCAAACAGTTCATTGACAACCAAAGGAAGTCTATGAATAGTTGACATTGTAACAGACTGTTTCCCTCAAAGTTATACCTCTAAGGTAAGGCCACTTATCCATCCAAAGGAGGGAGGTGAATACCATAGAGGGACTTTATGTCATAGAGAGGAATGGAAGCACAGGAAGCTATCCATGTTTGTGAAAAAATTCAGTCTATTCTAAGGCTCTGCTTATTCCTATTATTTCCTGTGCCTTCAAAACAACTCCCGGCTCAAGCAATCTTCAAGCTTCAACATTTGATTATCATCTTCAATCTTCTGTTTTGAAGTCTTCATGCTCCACAAGCTCAAACCAAGCCCACACCCCAAATAAAAAACCCAAAAGCCCAAGCAAGCAATATAAACCCCAAATGGGAACACCAAACAATCACACAATTTGCAAAATATACTAAAAATAGTAAAATAGTATTTAAAATTCTAGGATTTATTCTAAGGGGATTTCTATATCTACCCTACATACCCTATATGTCCCATAACCTAATTCATGCTAAAAACCCCAAAATAAAATGTTAGAATGCACCTATGTTGAGTTTGGACCCTAAAACTATCACCCTAATGTTTTCTAATCAAAACTAATCAATATTTAATCACAAAAATATGAAATAAATCTCTAAGGGAACTTAATGCTCTAATCTATCTAGTACAAAAAGAATGGAATCAAAATATGAATTTAAATGGCTAAACAAAATTCACCAAAATGTATGTACAAACAAAATGAAAATGAAAAGCAATTAAATGTGAAAATTCACCATAAATGGAAAAAAGCCTAAAATAATATTTTTATCTTTTCACAATTTTCTTGACATCATTATTGAAATGGAGGAAAAAGTCCCATGTTAAAATGATGATTTTTTGATTTTTTATGCATTATTTGGTAACTAAATGCAAATGAAGAAAATTAAACAAAATTCAATTAAAAGGGGGGTGTTACCAGCAATTATTTACATCGAGAAAACATACTGGGCCCAGAAGGGGGGTGCGTTCAGCAGAACGTACTAGGCCCAGGTTTGCTTCAGAAAAAAAACCATACAAACAATAAACCAAGGGGGGTGCTGATAGCGAGAATCTCTTTGTTATTTCGTTTGGGCTTCCAAACGGGGGTGTTAGTAGCACCAGGGCCTAAGGCCCAAACCAAATTACACACGGGGAGGGGGTTCGAGTGGAAACCAGGGGTTGTACTCAGCAACCCATGCAATTGGGCCTAAAGCCCGAGATTCACTCAACCCAATTTCAGCAACATCAAACCCTAAAAAACTTCCAACATTCCAATCTAGTACTACTGTTCATCACCCCCCTTCGTCAAGCCCTAGCGCCGTTTCTCCATCTCCAAACTCTCTCTCTCTCTGAAACCTCCACCCAAACTCACCACACGCCTCAAACTCTCCGTTCAATTCAACCATAATCATAACTCGCCTCACAATATCAATCACAAAACCTAACATCCATTTACCTAACTAACTATGAGTGTTTACGATTTAGGGAAGAAAGAATAAAAACCTGGAAACAAGAAGAAGATTGATGACGAAAAATCGCTCTGGAGGTTCTGAAGCTTCTTGTGAAGGAACTCTGATCTTCGAAGATTCTAGACGAAGATTTGCAGATCTTGATGCAGTTTGAGGCTAGACCGAACGATGATTGAAGATTTGTGTTCGAAGATCTGAAGGTTCTTGAGCGAATCTGGAGATGAGGTTGCAGAACACCTTCAAAGCCTTGAAGCTCGTTGGAAGATGAAGAACGATGAAGCTGTTCTTGATGATCTGGAGAGTTGGATGAATTTGATGCAATCTCAGATGAAGATTTCTGGAAAAAAATGATGAAGAACACAAGACGGTGATGGACTGAATCTGGAAAATGATGAAGATTATGATGAAGTTCCGGCGAGAATCGATGAAGATCGTCGGAGGTGTTGGCGAGGAAGATGAAGTTGGAAGGGGTTTTCTGGAAAAATTCTGGGTTTTTGCAGTTTCCGGCGACAGTTGGCGGTGGTCGGAGTTGGTTCTGATGGTCGGAGAGGGTTAGTTAGGGTGGTTGCATGGCCGGCGGTGAGAGTTTCCGGCAAGAGGACGGGTGGCAGAGGGAGGTGTGAGAGTGTTACACGTGTGCTGAGGGTTAGTGCATGAGTGCCAAGTGGCGAGTTCTGAGGGAAAGAGAGAGTGAGGTGGCTAAATTGTAAAACGCACGCGTGGCGAAGCTATATATGTGACATATGGCACATTAGACCTGACTGGGCTTATGGACTCTGGATAATTGCTGATTGGCCCAATTGAGACTTAATGATGATTAATGGACTTAAGTCTGATTAACTGCACAAAATTAAAGCTAAAAACCTAATTAAACTGTAAAACGAAAATTAACAAATTAAAATCTAATAAACCTAATTAACCTATTATTAATCCTAATTAATTTGTTAAAACGAAAATTAAAAAGTAAACTCCTAATTAATCTGAAAAAACATTTAAAAGCTATCTAAAACTATTTTAAATCCGAAAAAAATCAATAAAAAAATCTAAAAACAATTAATCTGTATTATTTTTTTTTCAAAACTCTATTTTATTAACATTTTTTTAAACAATTAAATCTAATAAAATCTAAAACAAACTAATATCTATTTTCTTTAAAACTATTCTATTAAAGGAAAATGATAATATCTATTTATATCTATCTTTTAAAATCTACTCTTTTAAAAGAAAAATATCTATTTATCTATTAAAAACTAATAAAAGTAAATTAATATCTAAAATTTATTAAAGACTATAATATCTAAAAATTCTTTAAAAATCTATTAATTTCTAAAAAATGAAAAGAAAATTTATTTAAAACTCTAAAAATTATAAAAAAAAAACCCTATTAAATCCAGAAAAATCCAATTAAGTGCATTAAAAAATCTAAAAAATACAAGAAAAATCCTAAAAATGCCAGGAGGCCGATTAAATCGATTAAAACCCAATTGCGCAACCGTAGCGGACCCCGGGCACCGAGATGGCCTGAGAACACAGGGAACGAGCACCAATTCTCAACAGACTTTTAATCCAACCGGCCTGAGCTGCCTGAAACGCCAGGGGCTGTAATCCCGAAAAAATCCATCTGACTGATAAAAATGCAATGCATGCCGTATGCGAATGCGAATGCCAAATGTGTCGAAACATAAACCAAATACGGGAACCGGTTGGTCAAATTTTAGGGTGCAACAGATAGGTGATACACATGTATATTGTTAGACGATATGCTTCGATCTAGAAGGGGATGAATAGATCACAAATTTTTCAACTAAAAAATTTGGAAAAAAAATCTGTTCTCAAAAATATGGTGGAAAAATGAACTGCATAGAATTGTCTAACCGAACTTACTATCAAAAATCTATATGCGCAACTGTTATACCCCAAATTTGTCCTACCTTTTTCAAAATTTTAATTTGCCCAACTTTGTTTTTAATTTACCTCGCTTATACAGCGTAGCGTACTTTTCAGCAAAAACGAGCATGTCACGTGGCATTTGTTTTTGTATATATTTATCATTATTTTTATTTAATGATTTATTTTTATAATATGTTAATATAATATATTTTTAATATTAGTTAATTAATTAGCTTAGATTTAGAATTGAATTAGAAATTATTTTATAATATTTAATTATAATAGAATTAGAATTAAGTTAAAAAATATAGTAGAATTTTAATTAGAATTTTATTTAAAATTATACTTAAATTTTTTTTTAATATTAATTAAGTTAGAATTAAGTTTAGATATAGGATTGAATTAGAGTTAATTTATTAGTTAGAATTAATTAATTAATTAATTAAACAGAAAAATAAATAAAAAATAAGAAAAAGAAAATGTAAAGAAAACACGGTTGAGTTTTGGCAAATTAGGGTTCAGAGAATTGGATATAAATTGAAGTGTTACTGTTCATCATCAGGAAAAATGGAAAACCCTAGCCGAAAATCATCTTCTCCCTCTATCCAATTTTCTGAAAACCCTAAGCCAGCCCCAAATCGAGAAAACCCTATAATCCCCAATTTCTGCAAATCGGCCGCCGACACTCTCTCCTCTCCCTCTTCCTCACTGTTTCTCCCTTAATCATCGTCTTCAATCTCTCCGCCGTCCCATTTTCCACCATCGCCACCCTACCATCTCTGATTTCACCTTCTTCTCACCCTAAATTGCCACCATCTTCAAACGAAAATCATCACTTCATCTTCTCCTAATACGTTTTTTCTTTCTCCGAAAATCACCTCACCGTCATACCCTTTTCACTTTTACCCTTCGAAGTTCACCCATACCTCCCTGTCCCACCATTTCTTTCACAGATAAGCTCAAGACACCACCATTCACATATCATCCCACAGAGCCGACACCATCGCAGCTCAAGAACCTGTTCAACAACAACATTAGCCGCAACAACATTTGTCGCTCGGCTTCGCAAACGCATCGGTTCTATTTCAGCAACAATAACGTTAGCAACAACAACATTTTCTCGCTCAGTTTCGCAATACCTCAACCCTGTGTTGCAGCAACACAACAACATCACCACACAAGCTCGACATAAAGATCTCAGCATCTCACCGAATATCGCACTGTTGGTTTTGCTTGATGATTGCGCTGGTGATGCACCTCTAAATGATGAGTTCCATACAACAAATACAGTCGCAGGTCCCATTATTTAGCGACATCAAGATAACTCAACATGGCAGTAGAGTTTCGGTTCGGAAGTTCAGTTGTAAAAAGTGAAGAAACTCGTGTGTTGTTTTCGACGCAGCAGCAGCCTATGACATCGCTTCGAGGTTGCACTTCGGTTCCATTTACGTTGCTAAACTTCAAACAACACGGTTCAGTATGTTCTAAAGACATGATGAGTATCAGATTCGATCCAAGTTTCATCGCACCCGGAACCGCAACAGCATTAGTCAGGAATGTCTCAGCTTATGACCACTTGCAAAGCGAAGTTCTCAGCATTAGAGTGTAGCCTGTTCGATTTAGTTTCTGAGGAGAATCACTTCATCCTCAATATTCAGCTATCCCTCTCTGAAGGTCGCGGTGTCAACGGATTTCATTATCCTGTCAAGTGCGCCCGAACGAAAATGTCGAAGCTCAACAGCAAGATCGATTGCAGGGCTTGAGCCAGGAAAAGATACACATCAAGTGGTGTTTGTATTTCGGTAACTACATAATTTCATTTTTTGTGATTGGAATTTTGGTATAGCTGTTCTGGGTTCAATTTCACTGTGTTTATCTACTGTCTTTATGGTTCATACTTTGGCAATAATAAGCATGTTTTCTTACTGTAATAAATAATTCTTTACTTGATAAGTGTAGTTTAACCTGTAACATTTTTTGTGTATTTGGATTCTCAAGGACGTATTTTATATTTGACAGGATAATACGGCTATGATTTTAAGTGGGTCGAAAGTATAAACAAGGTTTAGTCTGGGGCATTGTTTTGGTTACAGCTATACAACAACAACAGCTGGCAGATTCACCATACGCGGAAGCTCCGGTTAGCTTCGTTGACTTTGGGGCAGTTTGCGACGTCATTTCGGTAACCTTTCAAATTTGAGCAATTCTTGCAAGGTGTTAATAGAATATTAGTTGACTGTGACTTAGCTTTCATGATTGTGTACATATAATGTGTTGCTTGAGTTGTTTAAAGTTTTCTAATATTGGTATTAACCTGCTCCAAAATTTGGGTTACTAGTGTGTTTTCTCTTGGAGTTTTGATGTGTTGTGATCTAACACTGATAGGTTCATCTAATAACACTAATTTTAAGCATTTGTTGTTATGTTGTCGTTGCTCGTCACGTTTATTTATTGCACTTTGTTTGCCGCCTTATGTTTATCTTGTTCTCACAAATAATTCCATCCACTCAATTTGGGTTCTGTATTCTTATTCGCATGCCTACGTGATACGTGTTGATGGATATTATTAATTAATTTCTATTGGAATTAAGTGTTGGGTTTTATGCCCCTCTAGTATTAGGCTGACAAAGTTTGGCTATGATATTTAAAAAAAAAGAAGGCAAAAAAGCAGTTTTATTAATTCTTTTTTACATTAATGTACTGAGGATTTCATTTTGGAACTTTATAGCATTAATACATACACACCACTTTGTTTATACTAATACATACACACCACTTTGTACTTATTAAATATATTACATTGAGAACTCCGTTTGTTTTTTTTAAGAATGCAATAAGAATCTCATGGTTGTTTCTAGCAGATATTTTGAATTGGTGCCTATTGACATACTTCATTTTTTATGCGGATTCGACAATTTTCATGTCATTGTGTCTAGAATATTTTGACACATTAGTTGGACAATTTTTACCGTGGGGCCGTTAGGTACAAACCGGTTTTATAGCACATTGTGACAAAATTCGACTCGATTGTGCATGCTTTCGTATTATTCCATCCCTATTCGAAACAATGTATCCCAACTCCCACAAAATGTAATATTTTATTGTTTTTATCTTAATTATGCTTTAATACTTTAGAAACCATTTTTAAAAAATATATATATTCTCGATTAGTCGAGCCATTTTCTACCCCGTAAGTTGAGTGCTTTCAAAGCCTCGCCATCAACCTTTTGGTCACAGACACAACATTTTAAAGCTTAATCCTGGGCTTTCTTACAGTGATACCTATTTGATCAATTATTTCTACTTGGTCACTTAGAAGACTAGCCCACTTTGCTAGTGTACACGTTAAAACTCAATTTCAAATCTCGATTCACATCAATTTTCTTCAAATCAAATTAAAATACTTAATAAATACTCAAATACATTTTCAATAAAAGGATGAAAAAGAGAGAGCTCCAAGTCTTTGGTTCACTCTCCCAATTGTTCGGGTCCGAGAAGTCTTTCTTATGCTCGGACAATTGTCTCCTAAAAAATGATAAACGAATTCAAATCATTTTTCTTAAACACGTAGATGAAAAAGAGGGAGTTCCAAGTCTTTGGTTCACTCTCCCGATTACTTGGATCCGAGAAGTCTTTCTTAAGATTCGAGTAATCGTCATCCAATTAATACACTCTAATTATATTAAATATCTTTCATAATATTAGATGAAAAAGAGGGAGTTCCAAGTCTTTGGTTCACTCTCCCGATTACTTGGGTCCGAGAAGTCTTTCTTAAGATTCGAGTAATCGTCATCCAATTAATACACTCTAATTATATCAAATATCTTTCATAATATTAGATGAGAAAAGTAGAGAGATCCAAGTCTTTGGTTCACTCTTCCGATTACTTGGGTCCGAGAAGTCTTTCTTAAGCTTCGAGTAATCTTCATCCGATCCACTTACTCAAACCGTACCTATTTCCTTTCTTCCTAGATGAAAAAGAGAGAGCTCCAAGTCTTTGGTTCACTCTCCCGATTACTTGGGCCCGAGAAGCCTTTCTTAAGCTTCAGGTAATCGTCACCTCAAGCTAAATATCCGATACATCAAACCTTGTTTTCTCGCCCCCGTGCGACCAAAACCCTTAACCTATTCAAGTATACTCTCTTTTTTCAAACCAAAATACTTAACCAATCAAAATCTATTCCTCGCCCCCGTGCGATCCACAACTCAAACAACTCTTACCAAGAAAATTGTTTAGTCCATTCTTCCGCGCATAACAAACTCGTGCTTCAGCCTCCCCTAGCGAGTAGACAAGCCAATGTTTTGCAGTTAGAATGCGACCTAAATTCTCGTTCATTCCAAACACAAACCTTTTAGCAAACCGTAGGCCGAACTACGTCTGCTCTGATTCCTTATTCCCTAATAAGGATACGTAGGCACAAGATTGCGATAATCTTGCCGAGCACATTCCCCACAATTCCAAACCTTTACCCGTAGTCCCACGAACTACGAATGCTCTGATTTTCCACTTCTTACAAGTGAAGATACGTAGGCACAAGGGCCCTAATCTTTGGCGAGCACCCTTTCTTAAAACCACCCATTTCCCCTTAGCAAGCAAACTCCTTTAGAAGATATACAAGTGTATCCACTTTCTCTCACGAATCGAATCAAGAGGTTCCCGTTGAATACAACAGACGTAGAGGGTACTAATACCTTCCCTCTATGTAATCGACTCCCGAACCTAAAATATTGGTTGCGATGACCATGTTCTTATCTCCTTAAAGGTTTTATCGATATTTTCCTATTCCATCCTTGGAATGAATAAAGTTCGGTGGCGACTCTGTTCGAACGTATTTTCCGCGTCCATCGCGAGGATCGTATTTTTCGAGGTACGACAGATGGCGACTCTGGTGGGGAATTGCATAGCCCTATGCTAGAGAGAGTCAAGCCTAACTTGACTCGATTCGCAAGAGTTGGATCCGTTTGTTTGTGAATCTTCTTCTTTTGTTTGCTTGTTTTATTTATTTGTCATTTACTTACTTGCTTTTATACATCTTATTGTTGTTTCTTGTGATACTGTTGGGGTTCTTTGATTGTGGGAACTTTGTGAGATGGCTCTACACCCGAGTCCGAGAAAAACCATAGGATTAGAATGGTGGTTGTGTAGTGGAATCCCTCAAGGAGTCTTTCTCGTTGGGATGAAGTGAAAACCCCGCTTAGAGTTGATTCCCTTAAGGATGTTATTATTGTTGTGAGTCTTTACCATGACAGTAGTGTTTTAAGGTTGAATCTATAACTCTAAGGACCTTTTACCCATTATCCATGGTGGTTGGTAGTATTAACTCATGAGGGTTAATCCTTTTCAGGTTGATGCAAACGCCCCAATCAGATGAGATCCCTTGAACAAATCGTTATTCTGACAATGATATTTTCAACCTCGATCTATGACTCTGAGGTCCCTTTAAGAAACCTTGGACTCGATGGTTGTGTATTAGAGACTCGCGAGGAGCCTTTCTCGTGGGACGACGAGAAAACCTCACCTAGAAGAGATCCTTCGAGGGTATTATTATCGGATGAATCTTTGTCATGGTAATAATATCTTCGAAAAGATCCATGACTCTAGGCACCTACCCATTTAGAGCCTACCTATGGGGTTTCCTTTAATCAGAGATATCTGTTATTTACCCGTTATTCTATCTGACCTGAGAACGTGATTGAGCCTGTGATCCTGTTTATGCTTGCATTGCATTTGCATGTCATTGCATTTGCATTTCATTTACATTGCATATCATTTTCTCAGCCAGAAACTTATCCATCCTTTGTCCATAATCCGCAGTTGATTTCCTAACACCCGTATAGAACTTGAAGCAACTTTGGGAAGAATCATGAGCTCAGAAGAACAGAACCAGTTTGCGTCAAGAGAAGCTGTTAACTTGATAAAGAACCAGTTGGACCAACTTGTGGAAACTATGTTAGTCTTGACAAGGAGAGAGGAAAAATCTCAACGACCTATAGCCACTGAGAATGACATACCTCAACCGGTGCGGATTCCTGTTGAAGACCAGGTTATACAAGAGCGTCACACTATTCGGGATGAACATACCTCGTCTCTTGATGCTGTTGAGTACCATAGCTTCGCATTCACTGCGCCGAATTCCCAAGTGGCAAGCCTGGTGGGGAATAATGAACAACCTCAGGATGTTGAGTTCGCTGAAAAATGTCGTGTGTTGGAAGAGAAAATTGAAACCATGATGGGGCGTGATACTTCTGATTTAAATGCCTTAAACTTGTGTTTGGTACCCGGACTTATAATACCTCCAAAGTTCAAGATGCCGAATTTTGAGAAATACAAAAGAGATAGTTGTCCAAAGCAACATTTGGTGATGTTTTACAGAAAAATGACCTTTTATGCTCACAATGATAAACTCATGATTCATTGTTTCCAAGATAGTCTGAGTGGGGCATCGCTAAGTTGGTACATGCAGCTAGAGAGTAACCACATCCAGTCGTGGTCGGACTTAGCCAACGCCTTTGTGAAGCAATACCAATACAATCTTGATGTGGCTCTCAACCGCATACAGTTGCAAGGCTTATCTCAAGAGGAAAATGAGTCCTTCAGAGGGTATGCTCAGAGATGGAGAGAGGTAGATGCTCGCGTTCAACCACTGCTCTTAGATAGAGAATTGGTTGACATGTTCAGAGATTCATTGCAAAACCCATACTTGGAAAAGATGATGGGCAATGGGACATCCAACTTCTTTGACTTGGTTTCAGTAGGAGAACACATCGAGAGCCATTTCAAGAAGGGAAAGATCCATGACACCTCAAACATCCCAGCTAGTGAAAATGAATCAGTTGTTAGCTCCCAAGAGAAAGAAGAGGATGAAATCAATACAATTTGGGATGCTCCACAAGTTCCATCCTCGGTACCTTATTCTCTGTACCCAAACATCTCAATTGTTAAAAGCCAGCAATCCTATGGGTCTACCCATGTGACTCCGGTCTCTCCACATGGTCAACATTCTCCTGTCAATAAAGGTCTCCTTTATCAACAATGGATCACAAAGCAGCATGCTCCGCAACACCGACGTTATTATAACCAAAGACCAAAAAGACACTTTGATTCGTTACCAATGCCATACAATCACGTGCTACCACGTTTGATTAGTAGTGGACTAATAGTGCCAAAGGCCTTGGATCCTGTGATTCCACCATACCCACCAGGCTTTGACACCAATGCATGACGCGGCTACCATGATGGCGCCATGGGGCATTCGACCGAAGATTGCAAACAGTTTAAGAATAAGGTTCAAGATCTGATTGAGTCCAAGCTAATCTCGTTCACACCTCAAGGGCTTCATATCAACATCAATCATTCATATGATCAAGCGGGTCCATCAGTCCATGACATGGAAGAAGCTGCAGAGAGTAGATATGAAGAAGGTTATCATACTGGTCTCGATGAGCAAGAAGGGTAGCTCAATTGTGATGCAAGAGAGAAAAGCCCAGTTCCTCAATACTGGCAATTTCCATATTGTTTTTACGCATTTGTAGTTTCTTTTCTGTTATAGTGCTACTTGCTTTTAGACATTGTTTCTTATTAACGGTATTGTTAATGTGATAATTATGCATGTTTTTGATTAAATCCATTCGTATTCACTCACATTTTCTCACTTATTGCAAAAAATCACAAAAAAGAATTTTTTTCACTCCACTTCCTTTATCGCACTGCTGTTTAGCAAAGATTTGAGGGAGGATGGCGAAAACAAAATACCCATAATTACTGATGGTATGCTTTCGGATAAAATCTCGCCGATGATGTACAGGCATTGTTTCAAATCCCCAAACACTGGAGAAATAAGGAGTTAAACCCTAGTCAACCACTTCGATCCTAGAAGTAGGAGTTTCCTTCGAATTTCTAAACCCTTACGCTTAACCTGGGGCATGGGTAGTGTTTAGTTAACCCGATTACGCACCCGAATCACGAGACAAAATCCAAGACATGACGGTTGTTCTCCAAAGACCAATGACTTGGTAGTCACAATTCTCCAACAAAATTCCAAAAAATATCAAAAGCCTGCTAAGTCGAACACCTCAAAAGGAGACTTAGGCAAAAATCAAGGCAATCCCGATGGACTCGAAGAGCAGATCAGTCCATGCAAAAGTTAGGGATCAGAATAAAAATCAAAAGAGGCCCTCAAGTCCTCAAGAAAAATAAAATAAGATCCAGTGACCATTATGTCAGAACCAAAAGGGTCACTAACATCCATCAAAAAAACAAAATAAGGGTGACTGCCATTTCAAGCATACCTTAAATCATCAAGCTTATACCGTCAAACAGGTGCAAAATTAACTGAACGTAGGACTGGAGATCATTACGAAGAATGGGTGGGTACAAATATAGTTTTGAGCCTTATATCCTTTGTTTTTATATCCGTGAACCAGACCACGTTACAACCCCCAAAAGAACTAATTGAAACGGAGTTTATTCTGAAAGCATACTACAGCAAGGTTGTGTAAACTGACTCCTACATATTTGCTAATCATCTGTATTGGTGTCGTATTCTTGCTATATATTTCACACACCAGTAAATCAGCACTACGTTTGGACTAATAGTCCATTCGTCACACACTTTCACATCATTCTAATAAATGATCTTTTCCAAAAACTTGCATGAATGTCGCATTAAAATGACCATTTTTGAATAAACAAATTTAACTGCAAATCAGTACTTGACATAATAGAAAATTCCAAGGGTAATCAAAGAGGAACGTGATCGTGAATCTAGGGCAAGTTTTTTCCGAGGCTCAAACAGGGGCATACTGTTGCAAAATCCAGACACTGAGGAAATCATCGCAGACCATGTCATGGTTTAAACCTTTAAGGAAAATCCAAATACCCTACAGACTGGGGCAGACTAGTTGGACAAGGGGTAGTTTCCCTCCTTGCTTTCAAAGTTGGTCAAGCTGACCATGTCAGACACCAGTAATTGTTAAGGCGAACAAGCGTCAAAAGCCTTGGGGCAGAGTAAGAGCATAATCGACAAGCATTGGTTAAGTCGTTACACTCACACATTCAAAACGCTTTGGTTACGTCGCTACGCTCGACATTTGAAAGTCGTCATGGCACATTGGCTAAAAGTTAAGGTTCTCCTAGGAACTAGCGTGCAATTTCTGCAAATGATCTAACTTGGGGCATCAAAAACGTCCACATCTATCTTTTGACCATAACATTGTCTAATACCGAGTGTCGGGAAGTCAAATACTTTCACCAAATAAAGTCCACTTCTACTGGCATCCCTTAAAACTCCAAAAGTCCATCTTTTATTGGCAACTACATAAAAGTCCAACCCCGCTTGGCATCTCTTAAAGTCCAATTTGTATTGGCAACCATTAAGAGTCCAACCCCGCTTGGCATCTCCTAAAGTCCAATTTGTATTGGCAACCATTAAAAGTCCAACCCCGCTTGGCATCTCTTAAAGTCCAATCCTTTATTGGCAACCACCAAAGTCCACCCTTGTTGGCACCTTCATAAAACCAATCTCCTGCTTGCATTCGCATATGCATCACATATAATTAGCATGTATCATATGCATACGTAGCATAATCATTTCTCTTTCTCAACCCCTGAGTTGATACCTTGCTATAACTTTTGACCCTTGAGTCAACCTTGCCTTTATTTTCTCGACCCCCGAGTCAATATTTACTTTACATATTTGTCAACCCCCGCGTTGATGTGTTGATTTTTCCTCGACCCCCGAGTCGATATTATTTTCGTTTCCTTCAACCCCAGCATTGATATTTTATTTTCTCGACCCCCGAGTCGATATTACTTTTATTTTCTCGACCCCTGAGTCGATATTACTTTTATGTTCTCGACCCCCGAGTCGATATTACCTTTATTTTCTCGACCCCCGAGACGATATTTGCTTTACCTTTCTTTCAACCCTTGAGTTGATATTTTGTTACTCCTTCAACCCCTAAGTTGACTTGTTGTTCTGATTTATCCTCGACCCCCAATTCGATAGTATATTTATTTTTCTCAACCCCCGAGTTGATAAGCCAATATACCCCGTAAATCTTTTCACCTTGTTTCACCTAATACCTAAATAATCCCTCATGGGAAACCAGAAATAAAGCCTTACCAAGATTCGGTTACCCGGTTGCATTCTCATGCGCATTGCATTTCAATCATTTGCATTCTTATACGCATATTATTTCCCTACAGTTGCATCATTTGCATATTTGTGCATCATAGTGCATAGCATTGTTGTCCCCAGCAACATAACATAGCAGCATAACAGGATTCAGGATCAGTTCACATGCATCTTGGTCAGCCCTTCGTCAAAGTCGGCAGTATGACTCTGAAAAGAGTTAATACTCCCGCATGTTCAAGGAATTCTATTCCCTAGCAAGTCACTCTTCAACCATGCAGTTGATGATGATAATTCCCAGCAGTTGTTGCTCTTATGGCTCCCCAAGCAGAGGTTATCTTTAAAAAGTTTCTTGAAGGCTTTTCCCCTGCAGGGTTTGGACAACACTTTTCCTCTGATAGGAATTTGGGTCAACTATTCCCCAGCAAATATATCATCCGAGATACTGCTTCGGTATCGCGAAGAACCTTATCGGATAAGGGACCGCTTCGACCACCCGAAGAAATCTCGTTCGTGTTCCGAGATGCTGCTTTGGTATCGCGAAGAACCTTATTGGATAAGGAACTGCTTCGACCACCCAGAGAATCTCAGGTTATCTTCGTTCATCTTTTTGCATCCAGCTATCCCGGCCTGGTATATCTTATCCCATTGCATTTTACTTGCTTGTCGGACAAATTTTGGGGTCTTCTTGTATCTAATTGACTTCCACCCTAAAAATGAACGCCATGCAGCTGTTCATTCTCTCAGGTTCAAGGCAATTAGATAGGGGCATCTGTTATACCCCAAATTTGTCCTACCTTTTTCAAAATTTTAATTTGCCCAACTTTGTTTTTAATTTACCTCGCTTATACAGCGTAGCGTATTTTTCAGCAAAAACGAGCATGCCACGTGGCATTTGTTTTTGTATATATTTATCATTATTTTTATGTAATGATTTATTTTTATAATATGTTAATATAATATATTTTTAATATTAGTTAATTAATTAGCTTAGATTTAGAATTGAATTAGAAATTATTTTATAATATTTAATTATATTAGAATTAGAATTAAGTTAAAAAATATAATAGATTTTTAATTAGGATTTTATTTAAAATTATAATTAAATTTTTTTTAATATTAATTAAGTTAGAATTAAGTTTAGATATAGGATTGAATTAGAGTTAATTTATTAGTTAGAATTAATTAATTAATTAATTAATTAAACAGAAAAATAAAAAAAAATAAGAAAAAGAAAATGTAAAGAAAACACGGCTGAGTTTTGGCAAATTAGGGTTGAGAGAATTGGGTATAAATTGAAGTGTTATTGTTCATCATCAGGAAAAATGGAAAACCCTAGCCGAAAATCATCTTCTCCCTCTATCCAATTTTCTGAAAACCCTAAGCCAGCCCCAAATCGAGAAAACCCTAGAATCCCCAATTTCTGCAAATCGGCCGCCGACACTCTCTCCTCTCCCTCTTCCTCACCGTTTCTCCCTTAATCATCGTCTTCAATCTCTCCGTCGTCCCATTTTCCACCATCGCCACCCTACCATCTCCGATTTCACCTTCTTCTCACCCTAAATTGCCACCATCTTCAAACGAAAATCATCACTTCATCTTCTCCTAATACGTTTTTTCTTTCTCCGAAAATCACCTCACCGTCATACCCTTTTCGTTTTTACCCTTCGAAGTTCACCCTTACCTCCTTGTCCCTCCATTTCTCTCACAGATAAGCTCAAGACACCACCATTCACATATCATCCCACAGAGCCGACACCGTCGCAGCTCAAGAACCTGTTCAACAACAACATTAGCCGCAACAACATTTGTCGCTCGGCTTCGCAAACGCATCGGTTCTGTTTCAGCAACAATAACGTTAGCAACAACAACATTTTCTCGCTCAGTTTCGCAATACCTCAACCCTGTGTCGCAGCAACACAACAACATCACCACACAAGCTCGACGTAAAGATCTCAGCATCTCACCAAATATCGCACTGTTGGTTTTGCTTGATGATTGTGCTGGTGATGCACCTCTAAATGATGAGCTCCACACAATAAATACAGTCGCAACTCCCATTATCCAGCGACATCAAGATAACTCAACATGGCAGTAGCGTTTCGGTTCGGAAGTTCAGTTGTAAAAAGTGAAGAAACTCGTGTGTTGTTTTCGACGCAGCAACAGCCTTTGACATCGCTTCGAGGTTGCACTTCGGTTCCATTGACGTTGCCAAACTTCAAACAACACCGTTCAGTATGTTCTAAAGACATGATGAGTATCAGATTCGATCCAAGTTTCATCGCACCCGGAACCACAACAGCATCAGTCAGGAATGTCGCAGCTTATGGCCACTTGCAAAGTGAAGTTCTTAGCATTAGAGTGTAGCCTGTCCGATTTAGTTTCTGAGGAGAATCACTTCATCCTCAATATTCATCTATCCCCCTCTGAAGGTCGCGGTGTCACCGGATTTCATTATCCTGTCAAGTGCGCCTGAACGAAAATGTCGAAGCTCAACAGCAAGATAGATTGCAGGGCTTGATCCAGGAAAAGATACACATCAAGTGGTGTTTGTATTTCGGTAACTACATAATTTCATTTTTTGTGATTGGAATTTTGGTATAGTTGTTATGGGTTCAATTTCACTGTGTTTATCTACTGTCTTTATGGTTTATACTTTGGCAATAATAAGAATGTTTTCTTACTGTAATAAATAATTCTTTCCTTGATAAGTGTAGTTCAACCTGTAACATTTTTTGTGTAATTGGATTCTCGAGGACGTATTTTATATTTGACAGGATAATACGGCTATGATTCTGAGTTGGTCAAAAGCATAAACAAGGTTTAGTCCGGGGCATCGTTTTGGTTACAGCTCAGCACGACGACAACATAACAGGCTATACAACAACAATGGCTGGCAGATTCACCATACGCGGCAGCTCCGGTTAGCTTCGTTGACTTTGGGGCAGTTTGCGACATCATTTCGGTAACATTTCGAATTTGAGCAATTCTTGCAAGATGTTAATAGAATATTAGTTGACTGTGACTTAGCTTTCATGATTGTGTACATATAATGTGTTGCTTGAGTTGTTTAAAGTTTTCTAATATTGGTATTAACCTGCTCCAAAATTTGGGTTACTAGTGTGTTTTCTCTTGGAGTTTTGCTGTGATGTGATATAACACTGATAGGTTCAGCTAATAACACTAATTTTAAGGATTTGTTGTTATGCCGCTGTTGCTCGTCACGTTTATCTATTGCACTTTGTTTGTCGCCTTATGTTTATCTTGTTTTCACAAATAATTCCATCCACTCAATTTCGGTTCTATTTTCTTATTCGCGTGCTTGCGTGATACGTGTTGATGGATAATATTAATTAATTGCTACTGGAATTAAGTGTTGGGTTTTATGCCCCTCTAGTATTAGGCTGACAAAGTTTGGCTGTGATATTTAAAAAAAAAGAAGGCAAAAAAGCAGTTTTATTAATTCTTTTTTACATTAATGTACTGAGGATTTCATTTTGGAACTTTATAGCATTAATACATACACACCACTTTGTTTATATTAATACATACACACCACTTTGTACTTATTAAATATATTACATTGAGAACTCCGTTTGTTTTTTTTAAGAATGCAATAAGAATCTCATGGTTGTTTCTAGCAGATATTTTGAATTGGTGCTTATTGATATACTTCATTTTTTTTATGCGGATTCGACAATTTTCATGTCATTGTGTCTAGAATATTTTGACACATTAGTTGGACAATTTTTACCGTGGGGCTGTTAGGTACAAATCGGTTTTATAGCACATTGTGACAAAATTCGACTCGATTGTGCATGCTTTCGTATTATTCCATCCCTATTCAAAACAATGTATCCCAACTCCCACAAAATGTAATATTTTTATCGTTTTTATCTTAATTATGCTTTAATACTTTAGAAACCATTTTTAAAAAAATATATATTCTCGATTAGTCGAGCCATTTTCTACCCCGTAAGTCGAGTGCTTTCAAAGCCTCGCCATCAACCTTTTGGTCACAGACACAATATTTTAAAGCTTAATCCTGGGCTTTCTTACAGTGATACCTATTTGATCAATTATTTCTAGTTGGTCACTTAGAAGAATAGCCCATTTTGCTAGTGCACACGTTAAAACTCAATTTCAAATCTTGACTCACATCAATTTCCTTCAAATCAAATTAAAATAATTAATAAATACTCAAATACATTTTCAATAAAAGGATGAAAAAGAGAGAGCTCTAAGTCTTTGGTTCACTCTCCCAATTGTTCGGGTCCGAGAAGTCTTTCTTAAGATCGGACAATTGTCTCCTAAAAAATGATAAACGAATTTAAATCATTTTTCTTAAACACGTAGATGAAAAAGAGGGAGTTCCAAGTCTTTGGTTCACTCTCCCGATTACTTGGGTCCGAGAAGTCTTTCTTAAGTTTCGAGTAATCGTCATCCAATTAATACACTCTAATTATATCAAATATCTTTCATAATATTAGATGAGAAAAGGAGAGAGATCCAAGTCTTTGGTTCACTCTTCCGATTACTTGGGTCCGAAAAGTCTTTCTTAAGCTTCGAGTAATCGTCATCCAATTAATACACTCTAATTATATCAAATATCTTTCATAATATTATATGAGAAAAGGAGAGAGATCCAAGTCTTTGGTTCACTCTTCCGATTACTTGGGTCCGAGAAGTCTTTCTTAAGCTTCGAGTAATCGTCATCCGATCCACTTACTCGAACCGTACCTATTTCCTTTCTTCCTAGATGAAAAAGAGAGAGCTCCAAGTCTTTGGTTCACTCTCCCGATTACTTGGGCCCGAGAAGCCTTTCTTAAGCTTCAGGTAATCGTCACCTCAAGCTAAATATCCGATACATCAAACCTCGTTTTCTCGCCCCCGTGCGACCAAAACCCTTAACCTATTCAAGTATACTCTCTTTTTTCAAACCAAAATACTTAACCAATCAAAATCTATTCCTCGCCCCCGTGCGATCCACAACTCAAACAACTCATACCAAGAACATTGTTTAGTCCATTCTTCCGCGCATAACAAACTCGTGCTTCAGCCTCCCCTAGCGAGTAGACAAGCCAATGTTTAGCAGATAGAATGCGACCTAAATTCTCATTCAGTCTAAACACAAACCTTTTAGCAAACCGTAGGCCGAACTACGGCTGCTCTGATTCCTTATTTTCTAATAAGGATACGTAGGCACAAGATTGTGATAATCTTGCCGAGCACATTCCCCACAATTCCAAACCTTTACCCGTAGTCCCACGAACTACGAATGCTCTGATTTTCCACTTCTTACAAGTCAAGATACGTAGGAAGAAGGGCCCTAATCCTTGGCGAGCACCCTTTATTAAAACCACCCATTTCCCCTTAGCAAGAAAACTCATTTATAAGATATACAAGCGTATCCACTTTCTCTCACGAATCGAATTAAGAGGTTCCTGTTGAATACAACGGACGTAGAGGGTGCTAATACCTTCCCTCTATGTAATCGACTCCCAAACCTAGAATATTGGTTTCAATGACCATGTTCTTATCTCCTTAAAGGTTTTATCGATATTTTCCTATTCCATCCTTGGAATGAATAAAGTTCGATGGCGACTCTATTTGAACGTATTTTCCGCGTCCATCGCGAGGGTCGTATTTTTCGAGGTACGACAGCAACGTAAACCTTATGGAATGATAATGAATACAAATCGTTCAACAATTATCAAGTCACAGATCAATCAAATGCAAAGCTATTTGTAATTCTTATTTCCAATGAACACAAAGTGATAAAAATACACACAAAGAATTTATCGAACACTTTGTGTACGATTGATCATGTTTGGAAATTTGATTTATTTTGTTGATGTAAAAAGAAAATCACAATCTAAGTGATTGTGATTATATCAACAACAACAATTAAAAAAATTTGAAAACAATTTCCAGTCGAATTAATCGAAACAACAACAGAATCGATAATTTTCAAGAACAACAATTAAAGAAAATTAAAGCGATAAAGAGACACAAAGATTTGTTTAGGCAGTTCCCCAATCGGCCTTGCTATGGATACGTCTGTCCTCAATCCGAAATCGAATCGAGATACTTTCAATTAACCTTAACTTTGCAAAATTGATTATACAAGAGATGGAGAACTCAAACCCTAGAATCCCTATGACTTGTGTTGATTCTTGCACCTCCAAACCCTTGATAAAAGCTTGATCAAATGACCAACAATGCGGCTACAATATTTTGATTATCCCGAGCATGCAACTTATTGAAACCCAAGATTCCCGACCATAATTCACCGTCTTGCGCTACTCTCTTGCAAGGAAACCACCTTGTCCCAAGGCCTTCACTCGGTCGAATCTTTGCTGATGTGATCTTGTCCAAAACCTTCAAATCACACCGATCTTGAAGGAAAACTTCATCTTGGTTTTCTTATTTGAAACACATAAAGTTCCCAACCTAATATTCTCGGTTACACCAAACCTAATTGGACATTATCAACCCTAATCTAGATGGCCACCCAATCGAAAAATGATTATGTGTAGTTCAATTGTGTGTATGCATAGAAGAATGGATGAAGATGATGGACAACTTTGTAATATGGTTTAGTTTAGGTTTTACTCTCTAGAAAACCCTTAAGTTAGAAGAAGGTGCATGTAGGAGTGTATATATATATATATATATATATATATATATATATATATATATATATATATATATATATATATATATATATATATATATATATATGTGTGTGTGTGTGTGTGTGTGTGTGTGTGTGTGTGTGTGTGTGTGTGTGTGTGTGTGTGTGTGTGTGTGTGTGTGTGTGTGTGTGTGTGTGTGTGTGTGTGTATGAATGGAAATAGGCAAAGAGAATGCAAGAAAAATAAGATGCAAAAAGAATTTTTCAAGTTTGAAGTTGCATAGGTCGGCCTATGAAGGTGTTCAGGCCGACTTGTAAGGCAACCTGAGAGACGACCAGTGGGCAGAGCCTACAGGCTTCGTTCTTGGAGTGTGGGAGCCGACTTGTAACTTGGATGTGCCAACCTTTACTGAAGCCAAGACTTCCATAGGTCGACCTGAACTCGTATAGGTCAGTCTATACACTTATGTTGACACACAAAATTTGGTTTTTAATGTGTATGACATGCCTAATACCTATCAAACTTGTTCGAAGACTATTTTTATGGATCCTAAGGCTAAAATGACAAATGCACATCTAAATTTAGGTTGACACTGTCCAATATACAAAAACACTATGATATACTACCTTGTTTGACATCATTAAAAACCCGATTGAATTTGTAGATAGCACTCACACATATTTGTAAGAATGAAGTTTATCAACGTTACCCTACTACCCATCGATAACAGTCTTCCTTTCTAATTTGATAGTTTTGCCTTCACGATTGAGATAAGAGTTTTCTAAAAATCCACTCTTCTAGGATTTCCACCAAGAAATTTGAATGGTATACTATCAACCTTGCAAGCTAAAAATTAGGCAGCAGCATGAATAAAATGATCAATGAGACCTATCCCATACAACTGGCTCAACCACATATTAATCCTTAAGCCAAACACCATTTCAAATCCTCCAAAAATAGCCTTTAATGATCAAAGATTTGATAACGACCCATCATCCATAATTACTGTATCATCAACAAACTAGAGAAGACTATAAGCAACCCTGCCATTCACTTTAAATTACATGAACAAACCCATTTTTATTGCCTTCCTAACCAACCCTTCCAACCCTTCTGCTACTATTGAGAATGAATATGGAGATAGTGGATCTCCTTATCTAAAACCCCTTTTAACAGAGAATTCCTCAATTGGGCTACCATTAACTAATAATAACATACTACTTGGAAAAAAACTCTAGCTTCTAACCACTACATCCATCTCTGACCAAAACCCACTTTCCTCAGCATGCTTCTCAAGAAGTTCCAGTTCACATAGTCATAGCATGTGCAAACTTTACTTTTAATAACAAACAACTCTTCCTCTTTGCTAGCATAATCTATGATTTCATTTGTCACTAAAACTCCATCTAATATTTGTCTCCCAGGTATTAATTTTGTTTGATTACTAGAAACAATCTTTCATATTACTTTGCTCAACTTTGAAGCAAGAATCTTGGAAATTAATTTGTACATACAACCTATTAGGAAAATAGGCATATACTCATCTAATCCTTGTGGAATATCAGTAATAGGAACAAGAGATCCAAAAAGGAAGAGGTCATAGCCTTATGTAGCTTGACATTATTATGAAATTCTTGAATAAAACCAATTATATCTTCTCCAACCACCTCCCAGCAACTTTTTATAAATTACATGTTAAACCCATCAGGCCCAAGGCTCTTATCCCCCTCACAACCAAAGATCACTTCTCTAATTTCTTCTCGTGTAAACTTTTTCTCCAGACCTTCCTTCTCTTTAATGGATAGATTTTTAAACTCTATCATATCCAAACCTAGCTCAGGAATAGATAGATTCATAAATCTGTCATAGAAAAGTTGTTTAATGGCCCATTTTGCTTCAACAACTCCTTCCACCACTCCTGCTTCTGTTTGAATTGAATCCAAAGAATTCCTCCTAGTTCTAACTTTCAACAAAGAGTGGAAATATCTAGTATTCAAGTCACCTTTCTTTCAGATAAAAATTATTCCAGATTGCCTCAGAAATAATCTTTCTCTTCTCTTGAATTTCCTCAGACAATTGGTTTCTAACACTAACCAATTCACCTTCCAATCCATTTAATTCCTCCACCCTTCTCAATCTTTAGGTCGATCCAACCAAACACCAATTTATTCCACCATTTAAGTCCCTCCTTTAAATACTTTACTTTTTCTTTTAACACATAAGATTTCTTCCCAATTCCAGAACAAGAATCCCATTTTTTTCTTAACAAAATCCTTATGATCAAACCAACAATTATACATTTTAAATGGCTTAGGCGCTCAGTTTAGATATCCCTATTACCTGACTCTTGAGCTGCAATTTTCCAATCATTTACTAATCCCTCAGATAATAAGAATTTGTCAATTCTACTACTCCATCTGATTTTATCCAAGTATATTTGTTCCCATAACTGGTAGATCAACAAGTTCCACGATAAAACTACTAAACTCCTCCATCTTAGTGGTTCTACTACTTGAGCTCCTGCCCCTCCTCTCCTCTCCTCCAATGATTTTGTTGCATTAGAATCGTCACCCACTACCCACTCACCCAACTCTAATTTAGCTTTCCAATGTAGTAATTCTAACCATAACAACCTCTAATCTTCTAACCTATATGGGGAGTAGATATTCATAAAATAAAAATTTGTACCTTTCCAAGTCGCCTTAATTGCGATATAGCATTTCCCCTTGAAACTGAACACTGATAAAAATGAACCTTTCTTCCATATAGTCAAAATTCATCCATAACACCCTTCAAGATCCTTTGCTAACCACTCAAAATCCAAAGATCCCGACATGCCAACCACTAAACCATCTTCCATTTGTTAAACCTTTGTCCCTTGAAGGAAACACATACCAGTCTTCCCTTTTAACAAAATTTGACTTAGCCTTCGTCTTTTAATAGAGTTGTCGCACCCTCTTATATTAAAACTTCTAATATTCATGGAACCCTTGTGACAAACTCCTTCACCAATTCATAACATCTTTGATCCCTAACTAAAATTTTGCGATCAATACATTTGAATACCTCATCAGTCTCGTCCCCTTCAATGCCCAGATTTTTGATAGAATTCCATACTTTAGCTCGAACATCCACATCAATTATTTTGCAAAATTGAGAATTACCTTGATGATTATTTGAATCATTGATTGATTCACAACATAAGACTGATCCTCCAAAAAATCTTGAAAATTAATCCTCTGTAATCGCCACAAAAATAGTATCATATAGGAAGAGAAATTTTTAAAAACTTCTTTAAAGAAATAGTTAACATTTAAGATTTAAAAGTTTCACATTCAAAAGCTCATACTAAATTATTTTTATTAAACTTAATATATAAACATTCCATAAAAAGAGATTTTTATCTAAAATAATTTTATTGAAATGATTATATTGATATTAAAATATTATTAATATATTGATTACAAAAATAATATTTTATTAAATATTTTTCTATGACGCTTAATATTTTAAAATTATATAAAAAGAGATTTTTCGTAAAAATAGTTTTTAATACGATATTATTATACTTAACATTAGAATTTTCAATCATTTTATTATGTTAAAACTCATGATAATTCAAGAAATAAGTTATGAGATTTGTGTTAATTTTTGAATTAGTAATCACTATTTTAATGATTAAATTAAAATATTAGGAGTCTCGTTTGATTTTAAAAATAAGTTTAGAAAAAAATACTTAACAAAATAAATTATAAAAAAGATATATAATTATATAAAATTTGAAATACAATGTTAAAATTGTTTTTTTTAAATCAAATCAATTTTATAAAAGTTAAGATTTTTCAAAAAATATTAGGAAGATTAATAAACAATCTATACTTCTCAATATTTTAAAATTAATATTATTTTCATATATTTTATTTTAAAATTTTAATTAGTCTTCACACATACTTATAGTTTAGATTATCTTAATTTAAAATAAAAATAAATGCTAAAGGTTACAAATTAAGCATCGTTAAAATTGCACAACCCAATTTTCATTTAAAAGAAAGTGTTTTATTTTTCAATTTATTATTAATTAATTTTTGGTTTAGACAAAGGATGTGATGCCACATATGAAATTGTCTAGTTTGTGACTTAGATCATTCGAACAGTATAGCACTCCTCAAATACTAAATATATTTAAATTATATTTTATATTTGTATGCTAATTAATTATTAAATATGATTGTAACAAATATTTTAATAATAAGATAATCATTGCAATAAAATTATTTTGGGCAAGAATGTCTTTTTATGGAAATTTTCCAAATTAAATTTATTAGAAAAAAATTTAATAAGGTGATCTTGATATGAAATTTTTAAATCTTACATGTCAATTAAATTCGACAATTGATATTAATAGTTCTATTTTTTATATATTTATTAATTTTCATCGTATACATTACTTTTATATATATATATATATAACCAAATTAAGTGTCTCATAGCACTCCTTAAAGATTTCAAATATTTTAAAAAAATAGTGAATTGAATACAAATCTTTTTAAAAGACATACTTTTTATTCAGACTGGCCTTAAGTCTGGACAAGCGGGTCCACAGTCCAGGGTCTCACAATTATATATATATATATATATATATATATATATATATATATATATATATATATATATATATATATATATATATATATATATATATATATATATATATATATATATATATATATATATATATATATATATAATTTGCGAAATTAAGATACTATTTGCAGTTTTCAAAACCCAACTTCTTTTAAAGCTTGAATTATCCTAATTTTTTTTACAAAATATTGAACTAAATATATGGTTTAGTTTGGTTCTTAAACCAAATCAAAATTGTTTTTTAAAATCAGTTTATATTTGAATTAGTTCGGTTTAAAACTAGCTTATACTAAAAATCAGTTTTTAGTTGGATCAGTTTTCAAACCAATTTTTTTTTAAAATTGTTTTGATTAAAATTTATTTTTCAGTTCAAACAACTTCTTCCTAATTCCATCCAATTATTTTAAATCTGATTTTGAAATCAATAATCCCTCGGTGATTGACAGAATCTTTAAATCTCAATTATGACATTTTTGAAATTTGATCATAATCGAAAATTTTTGAAAGAATATAGAATAAATAAAAATAAATAGAAAGAGTAAGAAACATAATAATAAATCAAAGATGCAGTGTTTTTGAAAATCAAAATGTTTTACCAGAGGAATATTTTTTATTAAATATGAATGAGATAGTAATAAAATTATATAGCTCAATAGAATATTAAATTGATCATTAACAACTAACAATTATGACACAAATATGAAACATTGCATAATAAACATTCACATAATATGTACTCATCACCTCTTCTGTTTTTCTTTACTCTTATGCTTATTATTTTGTTTATTTTTTTAACTTTTTCATTGCTGAAATTGATAACCACTATAAAAGAATCATATTCTCAAAGAAGAATTCAATTTTAGAGGATAAATGAACACTTACAAAAATGGTAATGAAAAAGAGACAATGGAAAGAAAATGAAAATATTGGTTAGTCATTTATGAATTGGTTTTAAACATAATAGTTTAAAAAGTGGTTACCGATTTTCTTTTTAATTTTAACGAAATAGATTTAGACCAATTTTTAAACAAAATAATATGAATTTTTAAAATAGATGCATCATATTTTTTAAAATGATTTTGTGAACTAATAGTTTTGCACACCTTTAATTTATGGTAACCCTTATAGTTTTATTTTAATTCTATATTAGTATAAGTTATAAGTTATAATTTAATATTTAAAAACTCATCGTACACCCAACTCATTTACCATCAAATTTTTATGTTGTACTTTAATTTATTATTTTTCTTTTGATCATAGTGAGATATACTATTAAAATTTATTTTATAACAATATATTAAAAAGTTAGCAATATTAATATATTTTTAATTAAGAATTAAACAGTAAATTTTTTGATTAACCTACGTGACAGAATATGATTGTTTATGCATTTTTTTTATGTATAAATATTTACATAAATTAATAAATGATGATTGTTTTGAATTCTTTGTGTTTCTTGTTATTAGTGATTGATTTTTAAAATTAAAATCAAACATCTAAATTATTTGAGACGGTCCTAGTTATGATTGATCCAATAGCTCTTAAACATGACAAAAACTTGATAAATAAACAAATTCTACACTAAAAAATTATGAAAAATAATAGTATGAGACAATTCTAGTTTTGATTAATTGATTAGTTTTTTTGTTAGAGGCCTGTTTTTATTATTTGCCCTGGTTTCTAGAAAGTCAAGGTCGGCCAAGATCGGCCCTGCTTTTATTCTTTAAAGTACCATTTAAATCATTTTAGTTTGATGGTTTTCCAAAAGAAAATTTTCAATAAAAAAAATAAAAAAATCAATCACTAAATAAAAGAGGAACTTCAACAACATTACTGGTTTAGTCCAAAACTATAGTAACTCAGGGAAAGAAAAAGGAAAAAGAAGATTCTCTTATTTGATTAATATATTTTATTTTGGTATTTCCAAAACAAAAAGAATAAAAAAATACTTCAGCTTGTTCTATTTATAAAAAACAGTTTGATTTTTAAATATATATATATATATATATATATATATATATAAAATTAAAATATAGATCAAATATATTAACTAATTCGAATTATCGAATGAATCTAAAATTTTTTGTTGATGGGTGTCTCTGGACACTCCTTAAAGATTTCAAATATTGCATTGAATACAAATTTTTTTTAAAAATATATCTTTTATTCTTTAAAAAAGGTTAATTATTTTAATTTCCAGTGTATTGAATATGACTATTATCAGATATCGATATTATTAATGTTTCAGATATCCTTTACAAAAAATATATATATTTTCCATAATTTTAAATAATATCATAAAAGTAATAGCCTTGCCTTTCAGATTCAGCAACGAAAATAGAAAACGTAGATACCAAAAATAATAGCACTAATCTTGTTATTTTGAGGTATTATAAATCTAGGTCAATATGCATTTTATTTCAGACCATTGCCTCGATCAGAGTTTTGTCAGTAATTAATTTCATTATCAAAAGTAATGGAAAAAAAGGTTGCAATTATTGGTGCTGGACTCAGTGGCCTAATTGCCTGCAAATATGTTCTTGAGACTGGTTTTCAGCCGGTTGTGTTTGAAGCTGATGAAGGCCTTGGAGGCCAATGGAGACACACTATTGAGTCTACAAAAATACAAAACCCTAAACAAGATTTTCAGTTTGTTGATTTTCCTTGGGATTCTTCTGTGAAAGAAGATAATCCAAATAATCAACAAGTGCAAGCTTATTTTAATGCTTATGCTCAACGTTTTGGAATTGTTCCTTGTATAAGATTCAATTCTAAAGTCATTGATATTGATTATGTTGGTGAGTCCAATGAAGATATTAAGTCATGGGAGTTATGGAATGGTGATGGAACTCCTTTTGGGTCCAAGGGGACATGGCATATTACTGTGCAAGATACTAAGAATTTTTCAACTGAGGTATATATGTGTATATTTTGATTGTTAGTTTTGTACTATTTTGCTATTTAGCACTGACACTAACGTCAGACCCGCCATTTTTCCAAAGGTGTGGACGCTATTTGTATTGCTTTGATTTATCTCTCTCAGGCTTAACTGATATTATATGAAACCAGGTGCACAAAGCTGAGTTTGTTATTCTTTGCATTGGGAAATATAGTGGTTTGCCAAACACTCCTGAGTTTCCTCATGGAAAAGGCCCGGAAGTTTTTAAGGGTAAAGCAATGCATTCTATGGATTATGCTGCCTTGGACAATAAGTCTGCTGCTGAATTGATCAAAAACAAGAGAGTTACAGTTGTAGGATCAGGAAAATCTGCTCTTGATGTAGCTACTGAAATTGCAGATAAAAATGGTGAGAATATATCTATTCAATATTGTCTGGTACTGACATTGACACTTGTAATTACGTCTGTGTCAATGTTCGTGTTTCATAGCTTATATTTCACCTCTTAAATAATCCTAAATTTCATTTTCTGTCTATTAATATTTACAGGAGTCAATTATCCTTGTACAATGATTCAGAGAACTGTACATTGGTTTCTCCTAGATTTCAACATTTGGGGCTTTAGTCTTGCATACCTCTATTTCAACCGTTTTGCGGAGCTTTTAGTTCACAAGCCCGGAGAAAACCTTCTTCTCAGCCTCGTGGCCACTTTATTTTCACCATTCGTAAGATCCATCTACTACCATAAAAAAACTATATGTTAGATATTTTTTCTTTTGTAAGAATGAACAATTTACTCACAACTCAAATATAACTGCAATCTTAATTTTCAGAGATGGGGATTCGGCAAACTCGTTGAAATATATTTAAAATCAAAGCTACCACTGAAGAAGTTCGGACTCGTACCAAAACACAGCTTTCATCATGACATGCACAAATGTACATTCGGAGTACTTCCTGATTTGTATTTCGACAAACTGAAAGAAGGATCCATCCTGATAAAGAAATCACAAACCGTTAGCTTCTGCAACGAAGGTTTGATCATTGACGGAGAAGCCAAACCTATCGAATCAGATCTAGTTATTTTCGCGACAGGTTTCAAAGGTGACGAAAAACTCAAAAGCATATTCAAATCTCCAACATTCCAAAGTTACATTAAGACTCCATCAAATGTAACAGTTCCTCTCTACAGGCAAGTACTTCATCCTCGAATCCCACAATTGGCGATCATGGGATACGCTGAGGCGCTATCGAACATCTATTCGAATGAAATGAGGTGTCTATGGCTAGCACAATTTTTGGATGGGAATATTAAGTTGCCTAGTGTTAAGGAGATGGAAAAGGATGTTAAAGTGTGGGAAGAGACTATGAAGCAATATGATAGAAAATGGAATTCATGCATTGTTACTTGTGGGATATGGTATAATGATCAATTGTGCAAGGATATGAAATGTAATCATCTGAGGAAGAAGAGTGCTTTTGCAGAGCTTTTTGAACCATATGGACCATCTGATTATAATGGTCTTGTTCAAAAATGATTATGATGGTTTTGCTGTTATGATTCTTTCAATTTATTATTTGTTAAGACAATAGAGTTTGAAGATTGTTGGAAAAATTGGAACTAAAAGTGATGAAGTTTTGAAGATTTGGGACCACTTTCCTCATGTTGTTGCACTGTGTGCGGTGATTTTTTGTTTTGTTTTGTTTTACTTATATGGTTTACTTTTATGTGTTGCTTTCTTAATCTCGTGTTTTTCTATCTATTTGGATATGATTTTGTCTTTTATAATTAATTTATTTGTATGCATGCATTTCACTCGCACATCAATCCTAATATCTTTTCTTTTTTTATTTATAAAATTAATTTAAGATTCTTTTTTTCTTTTATGATTTTTCTTTTTTTATAAAATTATCCAACAAATTCTTTTTTTTTTTAAGAAAATTCTTTAAAGTTAATTTAAGATTTTTAGTCTAGTTTATTAGGATTGTTTTGTAATTGTTAATCTTTTATTAGATTTTATTTTTAAATTTTTGTATTTTTTTAATTAAGTAATTTTAAAAAATAGTTTTGTTCATTTTATTCACTTTTAATCTGAAAATTTATTTTAAAAAATATAGCCATTATACTTGTGATATTTGTAAGGATATCTTTAAGAGAGTATATTAGAAGTAATTCATATTTAGTTGTACTATTACTTAGCCCCTAAGTTTGTTAGAGGGTATTTTAGTATTTTATCTTATTCTATTAACCCTAGTTTTAGCTTATAAATAGAGTTGCAATCATTGTAATGTTAAGTGGTTGTGTGTAGCCGTCATTCTCTTAATAGAATATTTCTCTATTCATCATTTATTCTACCTTTGCACCAACAATTGGTATCTAGAGCTCCGGTTCGGATTCATTGGGAAACACGGGAAACACGAGTGAACGTGAGGTCTTGTGTGTTTGATTTTGATTCTTAGATTCGTGTTGAATCTTGAACAAAATCTGATCAAAATTTTTAATTCTGTGGGTTGGGAAACACTGTGTGAGAAATCTGAGTGTACTGTGCAAGGTAGAAGATGAACGGAAAAGGCAACATGAACACCAAACTTCCAGTATTTGACGATAAAAACTGGAATCGTTGGATGATCCAAATGCCTGTATTGTTTGGTGCTCAAGATGTTCTAGATCTTGCCACTGATGGTTATGTTCCGGTAGCAGCAAATGCGACGGATGAACAGAAAAACGAGCAGAAGGAAGTAAGGAAGAAGGATCAGAAAGAATTGTTCTTCATTCATCAATGTGTGGATGTAAATGTGTTTGAGAAGATTGCAGATTCAACGACAGCAAAGGCTGCGTGGGACACACTGGTGAGATGTTATGGTGGTGACGCATCAGTGAAGAAGGTGAAGCTTCAGTCCTTGAGAAAGCAATATGAGAATCTCAACATGAAGAATAATGAGAAAGTCTCTGAATACATCTCCAGAATGATTCTGACTACTAATGAGATGAAGGCGTGTGGAGAAACTCTTTCTGAAGAAGCAATCATGGAGAAAGTATTGAGATCCCTTACCTCTCAATTTGATTACATTGTGGTAGCAATAGAACATTCCACAGATCTGAGCACCATGAGAATTGAAGAGCTGCAGAGCAGTCTAGAAGCGCAAGAGTTGGGTTTGACTGAGAGAACCTCTGAAAAGGAAGTAGAGCAGCAGGCTCTGAAAGCAACTTCTGATAGGAGGTATCAGAAGCAGTCAGAAGCCATGAGAAGATCTGATGATGGTCAGAAGTCAGAAAGCTCAACCTCTGATAGACAAAAGAATGCTCAGAAGGGAAAAGAGAAGTATGACAAGAAGAAGATGCAATGTTACTGTTGTAAGAAGTTTGGTCACTTTGCTAGAGATTGTTAGTCAAACAAGGAGAGAAAATGAGAAGAAACAAATATAGCCAGAAGTTCTGATGACGAATCTGTGCTATTGATGGCCTCTGAATCTGATGATATGGATCTGATAGACTGGTGGTATATGAACACTGGCTGTTCAAATCATCTTACTGGAAACAAGAAATGGCTGGTTGACTTTGACTATAAAAAGAGAACAAAGATCAGATGTGCTGATGACAAATATCTTAACGCGGAAGGTATGGGAAATGTCAGAGTGATTCTGAACAATGGGAAAACATCATTGATTTAGAACGTGTGGTATGTACCTGGCATCAGAAGCAATCTGATGAGTATGGGACAATTAATTGAGAAAGGATTTTCAGTTACCATGAAGGACAATCTTCTGAAGCTGTATGACTGCAATCAGAAGTTGATTATGGAGTCAGAACAGGGAAGGAATAAAACATTCAAGGTGAATGTCAGAACTGCAGACTCAGAATGTCTTAGTGCAACAAGTTCTGAGAAGGAGAGTGAGCTGTGGCACAGAAGATTTGGTCATTTGAATTTCAGAAGCTTAAAACATCTGAATTCAACGAAGTTGGTACATGGAATTCCTGCAATTAAGAAGCCTGAAAAGTCATGCAAAGTTTGCATGGAAGGAAAACAACCACGATTGCCATTTGCGTCAGAAGCTGCTCCAAGAGCAAAACATGCCTTAGGAGTTGTACATTCTGATGTGTGTGGTCCATTTCCAGTAGCATCAATCGGAGGGAATAAATACTTTGTGTTGTTTGTTGATGAATTCACAAGAATGACATGGGTATCCCTTATTAAGTTTAAACACGAGGTGTTTGATGAATTCAAGAAGTTCAGAATGAAGGCTGAGAATCAGAGTGGTCAGAAGTTGAATATTCTTAGAACTGACGGTGGAGGTGAGTATAACTCTAAAGAGTTTCAGAAGTTCTGTGAGGAGAATGGAATTGAGCATGAGGTTACTGCTCCTTATACCCCTCAACACAATGGTCTTGCTGAAAGAAGAAACCGCACTTTGCTTGATATGGTGAGAAGCATGCTAAAGGAGAAGAAGCTTCCTCAGAAGCTCTGGGGAGAAGCTGTTGCCACTGCAACATATGTACTCAATCGTTATCCTACGAAGAAGTTGAAGGAAATAGTTCCGATATAGAAGTGGACTGGAGATAAGCAAAGTGTTAGTCATCTGAAGGTGTTGGGTTCTGTTTGCTATTAACATGTTCCAGAAGCCAGAAGACAGAAGCTGGATGATAGAAGCAAAGTGATGATTCTGATAGGGTACCACAGTACAGGTGCATACAAGCTCTATTGTCCAGAAACCAATAAAATTGAATTCAGCAGAGATGTGATTATGAAGGAATCAGAAGTTTGGAATTGGGATAAGTCTCAATCTGATTCTGATATTAGAACTTCTGAAGAAAGGTCAGAGTTAAGAATTTCTGAAGTTGGAGTAAACTCTGAAGTTGAATCTGACTCTGGTAGTGATTCAGACTCTGGAGAAGACTCAGAAGATGAAGGTGACTTTGATGATCCAGACTCTGATGGCAATCCAGATTCTGGTGGCAATTCAGACTCTGGAAATATGCCAGACTCTGAAGATGGCCAAGACTCTGGAGGAAGTCAAGCCTCTGAAGCTAGAAATTCTGAAGTTCAAGACTCTGGAAATATGCCAGACCCTGAAGATGGTCAAAGCTCTGGAGGAGGTAAATCATCTGAAGCTCAAGACTCTGAACAAGTTTAGAGACCACAAAGAATAAGAAACGTCCCTAGAAGATATGCAGAATTTGACATGCTGCAAAACACTGAAGTAGACTCTGAAGGAGAAGTTATTCAGTGTTCCATGATAGTAGACTCTGAACCCATAAGTACAGAAGAGGCTCTTAAGCAGAAGCTCTGGATGAAGGCCATGAAAGAAGAACTTGATGCTATAGAGAGAAACAAGACTTGGAAGCTGACAGAACTTCCAAAAGACAAGAAAGCCATCGGTGTCAGATGGGTTTTCAAGCAGAAGTTAAAGCCAGATGGTTTAATTGGCAAACATAAAGCAAGGTTGGTAGCCAGAGGATTTCTACAGAAACCTAGGATGGATTATTCTTAAGTGTTTGCACCTGTAGCAAGACATGAAACAATCAGAATGGTGATTGCAATAGCTGCTAACAGGAATTGGCCTCTGATGCATTTAGATGTAAAATCTGCATTTCTAAAAGATCCATTAGAAGAAGTTTACGTGTCACAACCTCCTGGATTTGTGAAAAAGAATCAGGAAGGGATGGTGTACAGATTATACAAAGCTCTATATGGATTGAAACAAGCGCCCAGAGCTTGGAATCAGAAGATTGATTCATTTTTCAAGAAGCAAGGCTTTCAGAAATGTGAGATGGAGTACGGTGTTTATGTTCAGCATACTACTGAAGGCAATATGACTCTGGTATGTTTATATGTTGATGACATACTGCTGACTGCAAGTTCTGAACAAGAGATAGCCATGTTCAAGAAAGTTCTGATGAATGAATTCGAAATGACTGATCTAGGCAAAATGACATACTTTCTAGGGAAGGAATTCAGATACTCTGAGAAAGGTATCATTTTGCATCAACTCAAGTATGAATTAGAACTTCTGAAGAGATTTGAACTGAAGAATTGTAAGATTGCTGTCACACCTTCTGATATAAATCAGAAACTGGATTCTGACTCTGATGGAAAGGATGTGGACGCTACAACCTTCAAACAGTTGGTTGGTTCTCTGAGGTATCTGTGCAATACCAGACCTGATATTTGCTATTCTGTTGGGATGTTTAGTAGGTTCATGAGTAAACCTAAGTGGTCCCATTACCAAGCTGCTGTCAGGATTCTGAGGTACATCAAGGGAACTCTGAAGTATGGAGTGTTATTTCCTTCTGGAAGAAAGAATGAGTCAGAACTTCTGAGTTATTCAGACTCTGATTGGTGTGGAGACAGAGTTGACAGAAGAAGTACCTCTGGGTACTTGTTCAAATTTCTGGGAGGTCCCATTTCTTGGTGTTCCAAGAAGCAACCTGTTATGGCGTTATCAACCTCTGAAGCTGAATACATTGCAGGTGCTATTACTGCATGCCAAACTGTGTGGATTCTGAATCTGTTGCAGTATCTTAAGATTAAAATAAACAAACCTCTGAAGCTGATGATTGACAACAAGTCTGCAATCAATCTTGCCAGAAACCCAGTGTTGTGTGGGAGAAGCAAGCATATTGAGACCAAGTATCATTTTCTGAGACATCAAGTTCAGAGTGGAGTGTTAGAAGTTGTACACTGCAGCACTCAGAAACAGTTGGCCGATGTTTGACGAAAGCTATCAAGACTGATCAATTTCTCAGACTAAGGGATGGAATTGGTGTTACAAGTTTTGATGGAATATGAATTAAGGGATGGTATTAGAAGTAATTCATATTTAGTTGTACTATTACTTAGCCCCTAAGATAAAATACTAAAATATCCTCTAACAAACTTAAGGGCTAAGTAATAGTACAACTAAATATGAATTACTTCTAATATCATCCCTTAATTGATGTTCCATCAAAACTTGTAACACCAATTCCATTCCTTAGTCTCAAAAATTGATCGGTCTTGATAGCTTTCGTCAGAGCATCTACCAACTGTTTCTGAGTGCTGCAATGTACAACTTCTAACACTCCACTCTGAACTTGATGTCTCAAAAAATGATACTTGGTCTCAATATGCTTGCTTCTCCCATGCAACACTGGGTTTCTGGCAAGATTGATTGCAGACTTGTTGTTAATCATCAGCTTCAGAGGTTTGTTTATTTTAATCTCCAGATCCTGCAAAAGATTCAGAATCCACACAGCTTGGCATACAGTAACATCACCTATAATGTATTCAAATTCACAGGTTGATAACGCCACAACATGTTGCTTCTTGGAACACCAAGAAATGGGACCTCCCAAAATTTTGAACAAGTACCCAGAGGTACTTCTTCTGTCAACTCTGTCTCCACACCAATCAGAATCTGAATAACTCAGAAGTTCTGACTCATTCTTTCTTCCAGAAGGAAATAACACTCCATACTTCAGAGTTCCCTTGATGTACCTTAGAATCCTGACAACAGCTTGGTAATGGGACCACTTAGGTTTACTCATGAACCTACTAACCATCCCAACAAAATAGCAAATATTACGTCTGGTATTGCACATATACCTCAGAGAGCCAACCAACTGTTTGAAGGTTGTAGCGTCCACATCCTTTCCATCAGAGTCAGAATCCAGTTTCTGATTTATATCAGAAGGTGTGACAACAATCTTACAATTCTTCAGTTCAAATCTCTTCAGAAGTTCTAATTCATACTTGAGCTGATGCAAAATGATACCTTTCTCAGAGTATCTGAACTCCATCCCTAGAAAGTATGTCATTTTGCCTAGATCAGTCATTTCGAATTCATTCATCAGAACTTTCTTGAACTTGGCTATCTCCTGTTCAGAACTTTTAGTCAGCAGTATGTCATCAACATATAAACACACCAGAGTCATATTGCCTTCAGAAGTATGCTGAACATAAACACCGTACTCCAGCTCACATTTCTGAAAGCCTTACTTCTTGAAAAATGAATCAATCTTCTGATTCCAAGCTCTGGGCGCTTGTTTCAGTCCATATAAAGCTTTGTATAATATGTACACCATTCCTTCCTGATTCTTTTTCACAAATCCAGGAGGTTGTGACACGTAAACTTCTTCTTCTAATGGACCGTTTAAAAATGCAGATTTTACATCTAAATGCATTAGAGGCCAATTCATGTTAGCAGCTATTGCAATCACCATTCTGATTGTTTCATGTCTTGCTACAGGTGCAAACACTTCAGAATAATCCAGCCCAGGTTTCTGTAGAAATCCTCTGACTACCAACCTTGCTTTATGTTTGCCAATTGAACCATCTGGCTTTAACTTCTGCTTGAAAACCCATCTGACGCTGATGGCTTTCTTGTCTTTTGGAAGTTCTATCAGCTTCCAAGTCTTGTTTCTCTCTATAGCATCAAGTTCTTCTTTCATGGCCTTCAGCCAGAGCTTCTGCTTAAGAGCATCTTCTGTACTTATGGGTTCAGAGTCTACTATCATGGCACACTGAATAACTTCTCCTTCAGAGTCTACTTCAGTGTCTTGCAGCATGTCAAATTCTACATATCTTCGGGGGAAGTTTCTTATTCTTTTTGGTCTCTGAAATTGTTCAGAGTCTTGAGCTTCAGAGTTTCTAGCTTCAGATGATTGACTTCCTCCAGAGCTTTGACCATCTTCAGAGTCTGGCATATTTCCATAGTCTGAATTGCCACCAGAATCTGGATTGCCATCAGAGTCTGGATCATCAGAGTCACCTTTATCTTCTGAGTCTTCTCCAGAGTCTGAATCACTATCAGAGTCAAAGTCAACGTCAGAGTTTACTCCAACTTCAGAAATTCTTAACTCTGACCTTTCTTCAGAAGTTCTAACATCAGAATCAGATTGAGACTTATCCTAGTTCCAAACTTCTGATTCCTTCACAATCACATCTCTACTGAATTCAATTTTATTGGTTTCTGGACAATAGAGCTTGTATGCACCTGTACTGTGGTACTCTATCAGAATCATCACTTTGCTTATATCATCCAGCTTCTGTCTTCTGGCTTCTGGAACATGTTTATAGCAAACAGAACCAAACACCTTCAGATGACTAACACTTTGCTTATCTCCAGTCCACTTCTGTATTGGAACTATTTCCTTCAACTTCTTCGTAGGACATCGGTTGAGTACATACGTTGCAGTGGCAACAGCTTCTCCCCAGAGCTTCTGAGGAAGTTTCTTCTCCTTTAGCATGCTTCTCACCATATCAAGCAAAGTGCGGTTTCTTCTTTCAGCAAGACCATTGTGTTGAGGAGTATAAGGAGCAGTAACCGCATGCTCAATTCCATTCTCCTCACAGAACTTCTGAAACTCTTTAGAGTTATACTCACCTCCACCGTCAGTTCTAAGAATATTCAACTTCTGACCACTCTGATTCTCAGCCTTCATTCTGAACTTCTTGAATTCATTAAACACCTCGTGTTTAAACTTAATAAGGGATACCCATGTCATTCTTGTGAATTCATCAACAAACAACACAAAGTATTTATTCCCTTCAATCGATGCTACTAGAAATGGACCACACACATCAGAATGTACAACTCCCAAGGCATGTTTTGCTCTTGGAGCAGCTTCTGACATAAATGGCAATCGTGGTTGTTTTCCTTCCATGCAAACTTTGCATGACTTTTCAGGCTTCTTTATTGCAGAAATTCCATGTACCAACTTCTATGAATTCAGATGTTTTAAGCTTCTGAAATTCAAATGACCGAATCTTCTGTACCACAGCTCACTCTCCTTCTCATCACTTGTTAGACTATGACATTCTGAGTCTGCAGTTCTGACATTCACCTTGAATGTCCTATTCCTTCCATGTTCTGACTCCATAATCAACTTCTGATTACAGTCATACAGCTTCAGAAGATTGTCCTTCATGGTAACTGAAAAACCTTTCTCAATTAATTGTCCCACACTCATCAGATTGCTTCTGATGCCAGGTACATACCACATGTTCTAAATCAATGCTGTTTTCCCATTGTTCAGAATCACTCTGACATTTCCCATACCTTCTGTGTAAGTTCAGAGTATGCCTAAGAGGGGTTGAATTAGGCCTTTTAAAACTTTTTCAGATTTTTGGTGTTCTTTAATTTTTCTTTGGTTATGTTCTTGGTGATGGATGTAGTAGAAAGCATAAAGAAAATGGACACCAAGATTTATAGTGGTTCCCTTCACAATCCGAAGGTACTCCACTCCCCTTTCCACATGAAAGAGAGTTTTCACTATTGTTTTAGAAAGTACAACCTATCACACCATCACACGGTGAGGCCTACAATCTAACAACAAAAACAAACTAGTGTGCAAGAACAATCCTCTTGCAAAACAGTAACCCTTGTGTCCAACAATCCTGGATCACAAGTCACAACAGACTATTCTGTAATTCTTTTTATAATTTGAAAGTACAATAGTAACATAAATATCGAGATTGATCTTCTCCTTTAATCAGAATTCACAACTTAATCTCAATACAAGTGTTCAAGCAAATGGATGTGAAAGGTTATGCAAGAATGAACACTTTTTGAATGTATATGAAATTATTTGAAAAGTAGTGAATATGATTGAATGATTGTTTTTTGAAAATTATTGGAGGTGTTTTTTTGATATGAAATTATCAGAATTTATATGAGCCAAAACACCATTTCAAAAGGGTATATTAAAGTATAATTCAAAAGATGAAATGGTATAACAATTACACAATATTTGAATTCAAAACAAAGCAATTTTTCAGAAAACATTCAGTGTTAATCGGTTAACCTATATGGTTAATCGGTTAACACTGGAACGTTAGGCCAGAAAATTTAAGTTTTGAAATGGTTAACCGGTTAACCTATATGGTTAATCGGTTAACACTGTTATTTTTCAGAAAAATACTTATTAAAACAATGTTATACCAATTCCAATTGTTTAAAGAACATATTTATGCATTATGATCAAATGATAAAATATTTGAACACTTGTATATCAATTAAATTAGAGAATTTTGATATACCATAGCTTGTGTCCAAGTCTTGAAAGATGATCGAGCAAATGTACATGAAGCTTGAATGTTGATCACTTCCATAATACTTTGATCTTGGTCTTTTGAAAGCTTTTGACTTTTTGCACAGATGAAATGAGCTTGAGTCTTGTTGTTGTCGTCATCAAAACCTTGAAACCTTGAGATGAAAGATGCTTCTACAATCTCCCCCTTTTTGATGATGACAACCAATTGAGTCTTGTGCAGTGCTTTGACGATTTTTGGTCCTGGTCTTGTTTCTCCCCCTATGTCCATGAACTCCCCCTTTCTAAAAACAGAGGCTAAAAGCAGACAAAAATTCTGCACACATAGACATTAGAAAGCCAAAACTCTTCTCCATCTTTGTCATTAGCAAAAAGGAAGGAGCTTTCAAACAAAACTAGAAGATATCGACAGTTAGGAAAGCAATCAAAAGAATAATCACGTAGGTAAGCAAAACATACTGAAATAAAATTAAACATGCAGCAGAGTGCAACCAAAATAGTGTATGAGTACAACGCAAATGAAACAAAGTTAAGAACATAAACTTAAAACTTAATGACTAGAAAGCAATAAAAGACAACAACAGCAACATATTCTCTAAATGTTCTCATCAGCCATATCCTCCTCGTCTTCTCCCTCTTCTTCATTATCATCTGCTTCTTCAATCTTGTCTTCCACGACCCTGGTGGTTGAATGTTGAGGATTAAGGACGAGGTTGCGGAGAAAGGCAATGGCTCTGGAGGTTTCACGGTGCATATTCATGGATTCCCTATGCTGGTTCATAATGGTAGTATAGAGAAATTCACTGGTTAGTCCTCCTTCGGGAATAGGATAGGCTTGATTGGCAGGACCGTCATCTGCATATCGGTATGTTCCGTTAGCTTCCTTGATGATACCCGTATTCTTAACAATGTTGATCTCGTTGATTTCATTTGTGGTAGGTTTCATCTTAGTGGACGGTTCTCTGTTGAGGTCCAATTCTGTCAACTCCAGAATCCTTGAAATCAACCGTGCATACGACAGCCTTGTTATGCAGTGAAGTTGTTGCTGAAGATGGTACATGATAGTCAAAATCCAGTTCACCCTAATTCTATTCTTGATTGCATACATAAGTTGCATCTCCAAGTCATTAATTTGTGAATGATTTGAATCCTTGGGTATCAGAACATAACAGATCACATAGTGCAGCATTCTATCGGAAACCGTCAGGTTTTTTGCATAACACAACATGCGGGCGATCCGAGAGTTTGCTATGACCGTCTCTTTGGGGAACCGGCAGATTTGATAATAATATTCCATTTTGTCATAGTTTGCCCATAACCCATTGTCGCTTGCGCGAAAATAAGGTGCCGGCAAAACAGAAGAGTCGCCACCTTTCGTTATTTATCCCTCGGAGCGGGAAAGGAAACGATCGGAGAAACCTGACGAAAAAGGGTAAGACAAGGTCGTCGCAACCATTGTCTGGGTTCGGGAGTCGGTTACGCAAGGGGAAGGTATTAGCACCCCTCACGTCCGTCGTACTCGACGGGATCCTCGCTTGTTTGTTTACTTGGACGGGTTGGTTATAATCTATCTACCTATCAAGGCTGGCTGAAAAAGAAAAGAAAAATGACTCGGCAAAGCGTCGCACTTTATGCCTACGTATTCCCATCAGAGAATGAGAAATCAGAGTCAACGTAGTTCGGCTAACTACGGGGGAAAGGTTGGGGAAGGTTGCTCGCTAGGACATCGCATCCTATGCCTACGTACTTTCATCTGGTATGAAAGATCAGAGCTCACGTAGTTCGGGAAACTACAGGAAACAGCTCAACTAGGAGGGAGACTATCAAGTCCTACTGTTATCATGCCATGGATTCATCCTATGGTTGAGGTTTGAACAGGGAACTCCTAGATGTTGTCATGCATAGGTTTCAACCTAAAAGTCTATCATCAAATCCTTATCAAAGGAAATGAGAGTCCTAAGGGATCATGTCAATGATACATAGAATACAGACAAAGACATCAGCTTTAACAGTAAAATGCATGCAATGCAAGTGAGGGAGGAAATGTGTGTGGGGTTTCAGCCTCCACAAGCTCATCTCAACCTCAAGCCAGTCATGAAATAACAGTAATCATACTGAAAATAATCAACATGCTATCAAGCAAAACAGTAAACTGCAATCATACAGATAAAGGAAATGAAGTACCATCAGGCAAACAAAACACACTTGAGAAAGAATCACCTACTCTCTAATCCTAATCCCAATCACAGAGTCCTAATCAAATCTAAGCAAAGCTCTCAAGCAGAACCCTAAGCAGGAGAAATCATTCCCAGTCTTCAAGCTTCAGAATAAGCTTACCAAAGAAAGGGAGCTAAGCAAGCAAGCTCATAGTGTCTTCCTCAGGAGAACACTAGGAGGTGTATACTCAGGAATCATACCCTATGTGGCTCAACCACTGTGATCAGTTTACATCCCTCCTCAGGAGAGATTAAACTCACAAGCAGGCTCCAACATCACTGGACATTTAGGAAATCCTATCTGAACTAGTGGAACTAAGTGAATAGACCCATAGGACCTTCCTCAGGAAAGTACTAGGAGGCTTCCACTTAGGAGTTGTATCCCATGTGGCTCAACAACATGTGATCAGTTTACATTCCTCCTCAGGAGAAATTAAACTCACAAGTTGGCTCCAACATCATTGGATACTTAAGAAATCCTAGATCAACTAGTGGAACTAAGTGAATAGACCCATAGGACCTTCCTCAGGAAAGTACTAGGAGGCTTCCACTTAGGAGTTGTATCCCATGTGGCTCAACAACATGTGATCAGTTTACATTCCTCCTCAGGAGAAATTAAACTCACAAGTTGGCTCCAACATCATTGGATACTTAAGAAAGAGGTGAGAAGGAAGAATGAAAGTCATTCATAGTGCCTTCCTCAGGAAAGTACCATGAACTTCCTTCAAACTTCAGGCTCTCAAACCTCACAGACAGGAGATGAGACAAGCTCTGGGTCTCTGCATCTTGATCTACAAGCTTCCCCTCATGATGCTCTCCATCAATATCCTCAAGGCAACACAAGCCCTCCATCAAATTCCTCAGAATGAACCCCACAGATGAACAGATAACCCACTGAACAGGCCAAATCATCAGGCAACTTCAGAAAATGCCTAAAAATACTAAACTAATGGGGAAAAAATTTAACAAATAATCACAAGGGTCCTCAACACCTACTCCTAACATCTACAAAGGTTTCTACCTAAAAATCAAGATAAAACTCAATCAAAGAAAGGGAATCATCACCTATGCACAATTCTAAACCCTAATTAGACTATCCTAAGTCAACCCTAATTAAACTAATCAAGATCAATTCTAAAAAATCTAGAAAAAATCCTATGGGGAAGTATGAATCATCATCTAATTGCATAAAAAATAATGGATAAAAAACCCTAAGGGAATGTCCTAAAATAATTCCTACAAAATCAAATATCAAAATGAAACAATTAAAAAGCTATTTAATTGGAAAATCTATTAAAAATATTAAACCTAAAAATAAAATCTCAATTTTATTTTTATAATTTTCTACTCATTTTAATCTACTCATAGAAAAAAGAAGCATTTAAAAATCATTTTTTAACTATTTTTAATGAATTATTCAAAAACAGAAAATATTAAAAGAAAATTAAAAAGGAATAAAATGAATTAAAGGGGTGGGGGGTGCATTAAGCAAAGCGCGCCAGTTAAAGCTGACTGGGCCAACAAAGAAGGGGGTGGGAATAGAAAGCTAAGGCCCAGCGCTGGTTTAATGAAACGCAGCGTTTGGGATTAGTTTGAATTTCCCTCTCTTTCTCAGACGCGATCACGGCCATTGGATCTGAATAACAAGTCAATTTTTGAAACTGATCGAAGGGCTCTCCCTTCGTCTTCTCCAAACACGCATTAGGGTTTTCAGACCCTCCCTCCATGCACTCTCATTCGAGCTCCATTATCTCTCTCTACACGCCACGGCTCCCCTCGACCTAAACATGAAAAAACATCTACGAAATGCCTAGATTACAACCATACGTTCACTTTTCCTTAATTCTTCCTAGATTGCTCTAACAGAGAGCTAGAAGATCTTGGTACAACCATGGTTCAGAATTTCCAACTGATGTTAATCTTCATCAAACTTCAATTTAATGGTCAACAGATGCCCTACACATTACCCTAACTAATACACACTAATTCTTGATGATTAAAACTAACAATCTACATAGTTCTTGCACCTCAAAGATTTCTGGTTCTGTTATGGATCCTCATGGAACATGCTATAACTCTCAGGGATGGATCCTCTAGCCTAGTACATCATTCTTATGGCTATAAAACTAATTGGAGCTCAATAATTTAGGAGATATAGGGTGAAGAAAAACCTGTCAAGAAGATGATGGTGAGGCTCGTGGAGGTGGTTGCAGGGCTTGAAATGGCTTCAATGAGATCCTACAATGGTGAAGAAACTTCTGTTTGCACTTGTTGTGAAGGTGGTGGCTTGAAGTGAAAGAAAACTCAAGTTGCTTCAACTTGAAGAAACTTCTCCAATGGCAATGTATCCTTCTCTCTCCTCTGACTTGGCTTCACTTTCACCAACCATAGACTCTCCATAATGCACTCTTTTTATAACAATCCATGGAAGTCTCTAGATTCATCTAGAATGATGTGGAAGTTTCATGAATTTCTCCTTGAATGAGAAGTTGGTTATCTCATCTTCCATGCTTCAAGCCTTCAATTTGGTCTCAAAATGTCCTTATGTGAGTTATTGAATGAGGATGAGTGAAAAACAAGTGCATTTTTGGCTTATGTAGGGTTTTTCACCATTGCCTTCTTTTTCAAGTAAGAAATTTTCAAAGGAAGTCCATTTTTTAAGCCTCAAATGAAAATTCTACTTAAACCAATCTTCTCAAAATGTTTTTTCCAATCAAAATGATATATTGGATGACCTATTTTGGATTTGTAGATCTTCCAAAACACTTTTCAATTTCAACTTTTCAAAGTTATAAGTCATTTTTAGTTCATTTTTGACCAATCATGGAATCTTGTGCTATGAGCCTTTTCAACAATTTGTGACCTTCTTTCTAGACTTAAAATCACATTTTGAGCAACTTTCATGTTTTGAGTTTTTCCATTTGAGGCTTGGAAATAGGAGTTTTAGGCATTGGTTAAAATGACCTATAACTGACAAATGACCAAAATACCCTTGCCTTGTTCAAACCATAAGTTGAGTTCCACAAATCCAATCAAGGACTTCTACCACTCAAATTAAAGCTAAGAACATCCTCTTCAACATTCATGTTGACCAAGAAACCATAGGAATCCTCCTACTAGGGCAAAAGTTGTCTGGAAGTTGGGTGACTTTCAAGGACCCAGATTCACACACCTCTGCTGACCTGTAGTTTGTCAAAACCATAACTTGAGCTCTGTAACTCCTATCAAGGACTTCCACCACTCAAATTAAAGCTTAGAACAAGCTCTACAACATTCATGCTGTGGGGAAAATGAGATATCAAACACATCTAGTGCTAAAACTGCCTGGAAGATAGGGATCAAATTAGGGTTTTTTCACTGACAATCCTCAGAAACCCTAACTCAAAACTTCTCAAACTCCTCAATCATGATGAGTTGGTCTAGGAATCATCTTTATATAATCTCTATGCATCATTCCATGATCTCATGGCCCTTGGATTAAGTCTCAACCTTCTCCAAATCTTCAGCTGGTCTAGGGTTGACCCAGTCAAAACCCTAATTCTACCATTCATGGTTGAATCTTCTGAATTCTTACATAATGACTTCTCTGGGCTTCATGAAGGCTATCAAGGCATCTCATAAGCTTTCTCAATACATCAAGTTCATTCTCAAAGTCTCAGAATCATCTGAGGAGCACCCACAACTTTCAAACTGTGAAGCACACAACCCTGGTTTCAACCAACTCCTCTGAGGACCTCTTGAACTTTTTGATGAAGGTATCAACTTTCAAATACTCCATGAATGAATGAATGTTGGTCAAATTTTGGGGTGCAACAGCTGCCCCTATTCAAACGGCTTGGACCTGACTGGGTGAGAAGCGAACGGCTCTCAACCAATCAAGGTACGAGACGGTTGAATATCGGTAAACCCGAAAATTTGCCAACTGCACGAGCGCACGGTACTCTGCGGGGAACAAATCTTTGAACACTGCAACACTAGCTGCTCAACAACTAGCTGGAGAAATACTGATCTGACATCGCCGCCGGAAACAAACATAATCTGAGAGACACTCGACATCGCCGTCGTACAAACATCATCTCTGCTGGGGATTTAAAGAGTGTGACCTCGCCGTCAAACAAACATCCAACCTCGCCGCCGGAAACAAACATGATTTCAAACACATCTGACCTGGGGTTCACCCCTGGTAAATGGAACACAAAATACACTTGCATACCTGAAGCTACTCCGCTGGGAAGGAGAGACTTAACCGAGCACACTCTGATCCGGGGTTCACCCTCAGAACCATAACGAACATCGGAATACTGCTGCACACCGCCCGCCGTAGAACTTCAACATTAAAGATATATGAAACCCTGGCCCCTGGCCACCTCTAGCTTCAGCTAGAAAAGATCTTCAAGTACTTATGAAGATAAGCATCCTTGGCCTCCAAGGATGGCAACTCTGCAGGAGGTATCCTTCGACTTCAGTCTGAAGAAAGTGATCCTTGGCCCTCAAGGATATATGCATCTGCCTTCAGGCAACTCCACCTCTGCTATAGAGTATCCGAGACTTTAGTCAGGGATATACTTCGGCCTTCAGCCCGAAAAATGAATCCTAGGTAATTCATAACCTTGGGGATAACCTTGCCCTTAGGCACCTTTGCTTCAGCATAAGAAATCTGTGACTTTAGTCAGAGAAATGGTATCCTGAGCCATTCATGACTCCACGGGGATTCAAACACTTTGCCTACAGGCAAAACTCCGCTTCAGCTGGAGAAACATCTTCGACTTCAATCAGAAGACGTATCATTCACTTGATCGCGCTCAATCATCACCTCAGGACAACTGACTTGGTCTTCGGACTCACACGAATCACTCTGTTGTATCTACAACCCTGGAACCTTGTCTTCAGCTACCTGTTGATTCTTCAACACGGAAATCTGGACTCACCGGAACCTTCTGATATCGCCTTCGGGCGCTTACGAAATCCATCTTCAGATTAGACATCGTTGTTGGAGCAGACATACCACGCTGCTCTGGTCTTCAAGAATCATCTTGACCAAACAGATCCATCGGGCGTCTTCAAGAATCGTCCTGAACTAATAACCTTTCTGGAGCAAACATTCTGTTGGGAATTCCAGGAATCTTCCTAGGCAACTCCTGCTGGAGGCGCTATTGGGGAACTCAAGTATCATACTAGGCGAACCACTCGGGAAGCTGCACTGAGGTCTTAAGAATCGTCTTAAGCAAATGGCCCTGCTGAGGGGTCTTAAGAATCTGTGACTTTAGTCAGAGAAATGGTATCCTGAGCCATTCATGACTCCACGGGGATTCAAACACTTTGCCTACAGGCAAAACTCCGCTTCAGCTGGAGAAACATCTTCGACTTCAATCAGAAGACGTATCATTCACTTGATCGCGCTCAATCATCACCTCAGGACAACTGACTTGGTCTTCGGACTCACACGAATCACTCTGTTGTATCTACAACCCTGGAACCTTGTCTTCAGCTACCTGTTGATTCTTCAACACGGAAATCTGGACTCACCGGAACCTTCTGATATCGCCTTCGGGCGCTTACGAAATCCATCTTCAGATTAGACATCGTTGTTGGAGCAGACATACCACGCTGCTCTGGTCTTCAAGAATCATCTTGACCAAACAGATCCATCGGGCGTCTTCAAGAATCGTCCTGAACTAATAACCTTTCTGGAGCAAACATTCTGTTGGGAATTCCAGGAATCTTCCTAGGCAACTCCTGCTGGAGGCGCTATTGGGGAACTCAAGTATCATACTAGGCGAACCACTCGGGAAGCTGCACTGAGGTCTTAAGAATCGTCTTAAGCAAATGGCCCTGCTGAGGGGTTTGAGAATCATCTCGAACTGAAGACTTCGCTGGGGATCTCAAAAATCATCTTGAGCGAGCGACTGCGGGGCACCGGGGTCTTTAGAATCATCTAAGAAAACAACCTTGCTGGGGAGAACATCAAGAATCGTCCTAAGCAACCGGTCTTTCGGTAGTACGCCTGTACCATAAGGATGATAATGACCTAGGTCATGCTTATGCTGCGTATGCTTCTGCACTACGCCCCATACAGTGGGAATGACATGTATTTATGCTAGATGCCATGCAATCATGCACAATGTTATTGCAACGTTTAAATGCTATGCAGTCATGCACAATGCTATGCAATCATGCACAAAAATGCGATCCCGTCAGCAAAATAAATGCCGAAGGGGGAAATCCTCCTGTCAAGGAGAAAGAACCAATCAGGTAGAGGAGTCATCCTGCTGAGGAGATTGCGAACACGCCAATATCAATTAGGCTCTGTCTGGGGAACTGATCTTCCGCGAACTGCTGCAGGGGAACAACTTCAGCTGACTGCTGCAGGGGACGAAGCTCTACGAGAACTTGGATCTGCTGATATCAATCGCGAGAATGAACTGTGCGGCCGTCTCAGCTACTCTTCTGGGGATGACCCCTCTGTGGGGAACCAACTTCAGCTGCTCAACACTCCACCGGGGAAAAACCAATCATGATCCGATCAACTCCCAAGGACTCGGCTCTCTTGGGCATCTGCAAACTCGGCTGAGGAAGGAGAAATCGTTCTGCTTCGCTGGATAGAGTACGACTCTGGGGGAATACAACATCAGCTGCTCTACGCTCTGCTGAGGAAAATTGATCATGACCTGATCAACTTCCGGGGATTCTGCTTTTCTGCGGACTCGGTCGGGGATAGAAATCATTCTACTTCACTGAAGAGTACGACCCTGATGGGGAATTTCAATTCTGCTGGGGAAGAAAGAATCATCTGACTTCGGGGGAGAGTACAACTCTGCCGGGGAATACAACATCAGCTGTTCCAACACTCTACTGGGGAAGAAGGAATCGTCCAACTTCAGGAGAGAATACGGCTCTGATGGGGAATCTCAATTCTGCTGGAGACTTCAGTCTGGCACCATCAGTTACTGCATACTTCGGCATACGACTAGCTTCCTGCGAAACCTGCACTTGTGACCCGGTGCGGGGGAAAATCCTGCTTCAGCGACTTTACCGGGGAAACACGAGCTTCAGCTCCCGAACACTTCTATGAACTCTGCACTTGTGACCCGGTGCTGGGGGGACACGACATCATTCTTCGGTGCTTGACTCAGCTGATGAGGTGACGTTCCTTCAGGACGCGTCTGCTTGGGGGAAGAGAATCACCTCTACCTGGGGAAGACATATCAATGCTCACTATCTGATTCTGATTCCGCGGAGGAGAGATCACTGAACTCTGCTGAAGAAGGAGGACTCATCCTGCTTCGGGGATACGCACGACACATCTTCTGACGGGTGCTATACCTGCAACGACACAAACAAACAGACAAGATACCCTCCTCAAAGGGGCCTATCAGGGTTATTATCTCGCGACAACGTTCAATTAATTAATTGTTTCAACAATCAATGGGCTTAGGCCCGCAAGTTTATGTATGCGCATTTTATCAAAAAAAACACATCGGCGTTATCATTCGCAAACAAAACAGATAAATGCTAAACAGACAAGTAGAATTGCTGAATAATGTGCATTTTATTGATGGTGAACCCCTGAATGGGCAAAAATCTTTTACAACAGAGGCAAGCTCCTGGAATGAGGAAGCCGCGCAAAAAAGAAAACATAAATATACATCAGTATATACAAATGTCGGCAATCGAGGCGTAGACGAACACCATGAGTTGATCCCTCTAAGACCCACTCGACTTCGATACTTCTCCGACGCTTCAGCTTTGGAAGAGATTGATTCAGATAAACGGCCCTCAGGTCTTCCGAACCACTAAACAATGAAAGTCCATACGCGGAACGCAGTCATTTGCTTATTTAAATCCCTAACTTTTGCGTGAACCGCCCTTTCGGGTTTTCAGTTCACCGGGATACCCTTTTTTGCCGAAGCCGCCCAGTGTAGGTTTTCGACTTCGCGGGTGTACATTTTTCAATATGTCCCTAATTTTTGCCCGAACCTTTTATTCTGTTTTTGGTTCGCCGGGATGCCCCTTTTTTGCCTGGACTCTTTCTTTTTTTGTCCAGCGGGTCGCTTTCAAGCAAAGTATTTTTTAACTGCGTCCGCGTTCACCGGGGATGCAAAATCTTCACCATCCATCGTGGACAACAACAAAGCTCCTCCCGAGAAGACCTTGCTGACGACATACGGCCCTTCGTAATTCGGAGTCCACTTGCCCCGGTGATCGGAGTGTGGCGGAAGAATCTTCTTCAGGACGAGATCACCCGTCTGAAAGCTTCGAGGACGCACCTTCTTGTCGTAAGCTTTCTTCATTCGGCTTTGGTACAGGCGACCAAATGCAATCGATGCTAACCTCTTCTCGTCCATCAGGCTGAGCTGGTTCAGGCGATTCGTCACCCATTCTGCCTCATCAAGTTTCACATCAACCAAAACTCGCAAAGAGGGAATCTCCACTTCTAGCGGTAGGACAGCTTCCATACCGTACACCAAGGAGAAAGGAGTTGCCCCGGTCGACGTACGCACCGTCGTGCGGTAACCGTGCAAGGCAAACGGTAGCATCTCGTGCCAATCTTTGTACGTCACAACCATCTTCTGAACAATCTTCTTGATGTTCTTGTTGGCCGCTTCAACGGCGCCATTCATCTTCGGCCGATAAGGGGATGAGTTGTGGTGTTCGATCTTGAAGCTCTGGCACAGCTCCTTCATCATCTTGTTATTCAAATTCGAACCATTATCAGTAATGATCCGCTCGGGAATTCCATAGCGACAGATGATGTCCCTCTTGATGAATTTAGCCACCACCTGCTTGGTCACATTAGCGTACGAGGCTGCCTCCACCCACTTGGTGAAGTAGTCGATAGCTACCAGAATAAAACGATGACCATTGGATGCGGTGGGCTCGATCTTGCCTATCATGTCAATGCCCCACATGGAGAACGGCCAAGGGGAGGACATGACATTCAAGGGGCACGGCGGCACATGAACTCTATCAGCATAAATCTGGCATTTATGACATTTCCTCGCGAATCTGAAGCAATCCGACTCCATAGTCAACCAGTAATATCCTGCTCTCAGGATCTTTCTCGTCATGGCATGCCCGTCGGCGTGCGTACCGAATGTGCCCTCATGGACTTCCTCCATGAGCATACTGGCCTCTTTCTCATCTACACATCTGAGTAGCACGAGATCGTGGTTTCTTCTATACAGCACTCCATCAGGGTTGAGATAAAAGTTTCCAGATAGCCTCCTCAGAGTCTTCTTATCCTGGGTTGACGCACCCGCCGGATACTCCTTAGTCATAAGGAAGGTCTGGATGTCGTGGAACCATGGCTTGCCGTCAGTGGCATCCTCGATTGCGAACACATATGCTGGTCTGTCAAGACGCGAAAGAACAATGCTTGGAGCCTCATTCCAAAGATTGACCTTATACATAGAAGCCAACGTGGCTAAAGCATCAGCCATTTGATTTTCAGCCCGGGGTACATGATGAAGTTCTACTCGGTCGAAGAACGGAAGCAGCCTTCTGGCGTAATTCATGTACGGCACTAGATTCGGTTGACGAGTTTCCCACTCCCCTTTGATCTGATTGATCACAAGCGCTGAGTCACCGTATATGTCTAGATTCTTGATTCTCAAATCAATTGCCTCTTCTAGACCCATAATACATGCTTCGTACTCGGCTTCGTTGTTGGTAACTGGAAACGTCAGTCTCGCAGTAAACGGGATGTGGGATCCGTGAGGAGTCGTGATGATAGCCCCGATACCACTTCCATAGGAATTGACTGCTCCGTCGAATATCAACTTCCACTGAGACTTCCTATCCGGCCCCTCGTCGGGCAATGGCTCTTCGCAATCCTTTGCTTTGAGAAACATAATGTCCTCATCAGGGAACTCGAACTTCATCGGCTGATAGTCTTCGATTGGCTGTTCGGCAAGGTAATCAGACAATACGCTCCCTTTGATGGCTTTCTGAGAGACGTACTGAATATCATATTCTGTTAACACCATTTGCCATCTGGCAATCCTGCCCGAAAGAGCCTGCTTCTCGAAGACGTACTTGATCGGATCCATCTTCGAAATCAGCATAGTGGTGTGATTGAGCATATACTGTCGTAGACGTTTGGCAGCCCAAGCTAATGCACAACACGTCTTCTCCAGCATCGAGTATCGAGATTCACACTCAGTGAACTTTTTACTCAAGTAATAAATGGCATGCTCTTTTCTGCCCGTCTCGTCGTGCTGACCGAGAACACACCCCATGCTATTCTCCAGAACTGTCAAGTACATGATTAATGGCCGTCCAGCCACTGGGGGTATCAAGATCGGAGGTTCTTGAAGATACTGCTTTATCTTATCGAATGCCTTCTGGCAATCCTCATTCCAAGTAATCGCCTGATTTTTCTTTAACAATTTGAACATCGGTTCACAAGTGGCCGTGAGCTGAGAGATAAACCTTGCAATGTAGTTTATTCGGCCCAAGAAACCACGAACTTCTTTTTCCGTTCTCGGCGCTGGCATCTCTTGGATAGCTTTTATCTTTGCAGGATCAACTTCGATACCTCGTTCACTAACGATAAACCCCAATAACTTTCCGGACCGCACCCCGAAAGTGCACTTGTTAGGATTCAGCCTCAGCTTGAACTTCCTAAGCCTTTCAAACAGCTTCAGCAAATTGACCAGATGCTCATCCTCTGTTTGGGACTTTGCAATCATGTCATCAACATAGACCTCGATCTCATGATGAATCATATCATGAAACAAAGTTACCATTGCTCGCTGGTAAGTGGCCCCTGCGTTCTTCAGACCGAAGGGCATTACCTTGTAGCAAAACGTGCCCCAGGGGGTAATAAACGTTGTTTTCTCCATGTCCTCCGGCGCCATCTTAATCTGATTGTAACCGGAGAAGCCATCCATGAACGAAAACACGGAAAACTGGGCTGTATTGTCGACCAACACATCGATATGAGGCAACGGGAAATCATCCTTAGGGCTCGCCCTATTCAAATCCCGATAATCGACGCACATGCGTACCTTACCGTCCTTCTTCGGTACAGGCACTATGTTGGCGACCCACGGAGGGTAGGTGGTGACGGCTAGAAATCCTGCGTCCAACTGCTTCTGGACTTCTTCTTTGATTTTTACAGCCATGTCTGGTCTCGTCCTCCTGAGCTTCTGCTTGACCGGAGGGCAATCTTCTCGCAACGGCAAGCGATGAACCACGATATCAGTGTCAAGTCCGGGCATATCCTCATACGACCAAGCAAAGACGTCACTATACTCTCGAAGCATCTCGACCAGTCTATGCTTGACATCATTCTGCAGCGCAGCCCCGACTCTGACATTCCTGATAAGCTCCTCAGAGCCCAGATTTACGATCTCAATCTCCTCCTCGTGAGGCAGAATAACCTTCTCCTCTTGTCTCAACAAGCGGGCCAACTCTTCCGGAAGGTCTTCATCTTCATCAATCTCATCCTCGGCTTGATAGATCGGGCAATCAAAGTCGTAGTGAGCCGTAGAGGGTCCAGAGTCGATGTCATCTGTTACGTGGATCCTGCAATAACAAGGGTTAAGTTTAAAGCAAGAATATGCAGGCTAGCACGAGCCTCGTCGCCCTTTTGCTGTTTTTCAAAACAAGCATAAAATATGAATAACAGAGAACACAATATTTGATTACGAAGAAAACGCCTTTTTATTTATTGATAAAATGTATACACATAATCCAACAAGGCCCTGACAGTAAAACCACTATGCCCCGGGCAGGACATAGGGTTGTACAAAGATTGTAAAAAGCAAATCATTACTCTTCACTTGTCAGCTCGATAATCTCCTTGATGGTCCAGTTGTGAAGGCGCTCGCCTGGCTTGCTCGGTTGAATCCAGGCATCGAGATCACAGTCACTGTCTCCGCTGTCCTCCGACGCTGCGTTGACACTTTCGAATATTACTCCTCCCTTGGTGAATAGGATCGGCCCCTTCCCACGAGATGAGCTACCAGAAGAAGTTGAAGCTTCAGCTTCAGGAGAATATCCCAATCCAAACCTATCCTGTTTGAGTGGTATATCCAAGACGTGCCCCCAGCCTGGGGTAGAACCGGCTTCGACAACAGCCCTAGCTTCCTTGAACGAGGAGAGGTTCACCTCTTGCTTCTCTGCAACAACGGGAGCTACTTCCTTCACCCTGACGGTCTCAAACGCCTGGCAAAGAGTCTCATGGATCTCGCCATCCATTTCGACATACTTGAAGGACGACAGGTGGCTTACCATGATGTCCTCCTCTCCGCAAACTGTCACTATGCTGCCCCCAACAGCATATTTAAGCTTCTGATGCAACGTGGACGTCACGGCACCAGCAGAATGAATCCACGGCCGACCTAAGAGGCAACTGTAGGCGGGCATGATATCCATAATATAGAACACTGCATTAAACGTCTCTGGACCGACTTGAATTGGCAGGGTCAATTCTCCAAAGACGTGGCGTTTGGTTCCGTCAAAAGCCTTTACGACCAGATCACTGGGCGTGCACAGCAGTCCCCGGGTATCCAACTTCATTAGTGCTTTCTTCGGAAGCACATTCAGCGAGGAGCCCGTATCTACTAGGACATGTGACATAATCGTGCCCCTGCACTCTATCGAGATGTGCAAGGCATGGTTGTGGTCTCTTCCCTTGGGCGTCAGCTCCAAATCTGTAAAACCCAGCCCATTACCAGCGTTGACATGAGCTACCACTTCCTCAAGTTGATTAACCGATATCTCCTGCGGCACGTATGCAGCATTCAATACTTTCAGCAATGCGTTGCGGTGTGCTTCGGAACACAGCAACAGGTTGAGAATTGAGATCTTCGACGGAGTCTGGTGAAGATGATCTACAATCTTGTAGTCACTTTTCCTGATCAGTCGCATGAACTCTTCTGCGTCTTTAACCAACAAGTCTTTTTCTGCCCCCGCAGGAACCTCTTCAACGGCTTTACCTTTGCCCTTATCAGCAGCATCAGCCCTGACTACCTTCTCTGCCGCACCCTCTGCCGGCGCGAACACTCTACCACTTCTGGTGATACCACTGGCCTCAGCAAGATTCTGCGCAGTCGATCTGGGCGGCTCAATCTCTACCTTCTGGCCATTACAATACACTTCAGCGCCGTAATGCCATGGCACGGCGTTGGTACTCTCGAACGGGATTGGTCCAGCCCTGGTGATGGTAATAGTAGGCGGACGAGGTGCAGATATAGTGATAGGGTGGCGAGGAATGGTGATAGTAGCGACTTCGTCAGCCTGCTTCAGCACGACTTCCCCTGACGCATTCTCAACGCTTCGACTAAACTGCAAAATACCCTCGGTCATCAGACTCTGGATACCTTCACTCAACTGCTCACACCCGTCAGGAAGTGTAGCACATGCCATACAAAATTCCCCACATCCGGGAAAGAAACCTTTCTTTAGCAGCTTAGCTTTAACAAAGCTCAACGGCGTTTTCAAATCTCTGACATCAGTCAGCAAGTCTGAATTCTCTTCAGTGATGACAGCATTTACTCCGCCCCCCCTATGATGAGGCATCGGATTCTTGGTGACGTTGGGCACGTTGTCAGAAAAATTTATTATCTTGGCGTCAATCATGTCCTGGACCTTATGCTTAAAAGCTTTGCAGTTCTCAACTGTATGGCCAGGTGCCCCAGAATGAAATTCGCATGTAGCATTAGCATCGTACCCGGGTGGTGGTGCCCCTGTCAAGGGAGCTAGCGTCCTTTTCTGAACCAGTTGGAGCTGAAGCAACGTCTGCAGAAGCTGTGCATATGACATGGGAGGAGTTTCCAAATGACGGTTTGCGAGGGGACCCCGATGCTGATATTTCTTATATCCCGGATTATTCTGTTGCTGAGGCTGCTGCTGCGGCTGTGGGGGAGCAACTGGGATGTTTATGCTAGCGATCTGAGACTGAGGGCCCTTGCCCTTTCTCCTAGCATTAGAGACAGCACTGGCATCGCCCTCCCGACGCTTGCCAGTATAAGGTTTCTTGCTGGCCCCTCCAGATGAGGATGATTCGCCTTGAATCTTGCCGATCTTTATACCATTTTCAACATGCTCGCCCAAAGTGATGAGGGCCGAGAATGTCCCGGACATGCCACTAACCAACTTCTCATAATAGACTCCGGGAAGAGTAGCCACGAACATCTGTACCAACTCACGCTCAACCATCGGCGGTTGAACCCGAGCAGCCAATTCACGCCACCGCTGGGCGTACTCCTTGAAGCTTTCATTGCTACGCTGCGAGAGATTCTGAAGCTGAACTCGGTTGGGAGCCAAGTCGCTATTATACTGATAGTGGAGAACAAATGCTTCAGCGAGATCTTTCCACGTTCGCACAGCAGCGGGTTCCAAACCCATATACCATTCAAGCGATGGGCCAGAAAGACTATCCTGAAAGAAGTGCATCAGCAACTTCTCATCATCAGAGTAAGCAGACATCTTCCTGTAATACGATCGGAGATGAACACGGGGACAAGTAGTGCCTCTATACTTCTCAAAGATAGGCACCTTAAACTTGTGAGGTACTTTAAAGTCAGCAATCAGCCCAAGTTTGGACATGTCAACGCCCAATGTATTCTGATTTTCTATATCTCTCATTTTATCTTCCAGTGCCTTGAACCTGAGTCTAGCTTCAGCAGTTAACTCAGCCTCTACACCCCTCTGAGAGAAAATGTCGTCCTGATGGTCCTCCAGCCACGGTTGAGGCACCACCATATTTCCTGCACCAACATTGCCCACGGTAACATTGGCTCCCAAACCACCATTGACGGCGCCCGCCGCATTAAGTCCGAGATTAGTCATAAGATTGCCGTTAGCACTACCGTTGCCCCCGGCAGCAGGAACAACGTTCTGAGGAGTATCACCTTGAGGAGGAGGAGTGGGTACGGCCCCGCCGTGAAGAATTCCATTGCTGTCAACCCTGGAGATGAGAGGTTGAACCAAAGTACGAAGTTGCTCTTGCTCGTTCGCAACTACTTGCATCAACTCCATAAAACGATCCATCCTTTCACGAAGCTCCTGAACATCTGATTGTACCTGGTCCATGATTCTCGTTTGATTGGCGCGAGTCGAGTAGCGGTGGATGAATCTTTGATCAATCCTGAAAGCAGCTCGGAACCTGAGTACCTGAAAAACCTGTCAAGATCAAAGGTTAGGAAAAGCAACAGAATGTATGTCATGCAAGAATGCTTCATGCAAATGCATGCGTGAGTCTGTGTGCTTGAGAGATTTCCCCCGATCCTGTCACCTGCTGATAATAATAAGGAGAAGAATCTAGGCCCAATCATGGAGACAGCAACCTCACAGACACACGCTAATGGAATGATTATGCAAGCTAATGCAAAATGCAGGCATGCAACAATATATCCAAGGCTGCTGTGGAGATTCGATGTCAACAGTCACTGCTGGGAAGGAAACCCCGGTGTAAACCCACTGATCTGACCTGTTGTGAATAACCATCTGGTAGGATCAAGATCAAGATTCTGCTCTGACAAGAACGAAGGCCTGATAATGAAAAACCCTGGATGCAAGATCAAGGAATATCTGTTGGAGAAGTCTTCAGACCCCAAATCACAAATCTGCCCTCTCAAGAACAAATACACAGCTGCTGATGAGATCTTCAAACCCCACTCAAAATCTGCCCTGTCAAGAACAAAATAACAACTGCTGGCGAGATCTTCAGACCCCCCTCAAAATCTGCTCCATCAAGAACAAATAACAATTGCTGATGAGATCTTCAGACCTCACTCAAAAATCTGCTCCATCTAGAACAAACCTCTGATAATAATACACTGATCAAAGCCTGCTCTATCGAGAACAGACAAACACCCGATGATAAGATCCTCTGATCAAACCCTTGCTCTATCAAGAACATCTCTGCAACTGAGAACCCAACATAACTGATTCACTGTCAAGAAAACCAGGTGGTCTGGAGGTCAAAGTTTCCTGCAATATCCCAACCCACTCACAGGTATGATGGACCTAATCCATGGACAAAGGTACGGCATCCTATGCGGTTGTCAGCGTCACAGACATTCATGAGTGACAATACGATTCCCAGAAGGAGTGGCATCGTCAAGTTATGAAGAGGCCTCTCTTAGCTGACTTCCAAATGATCGGTCCCCAGAGTCGACAATCCTCACGTCTGGACTCCCCTCAGATCCTCAGGACCGGAAAGGAGCACCTCTGCAAGAATCTCGTCTGAGCGCAGATTTTCGTAGGGAACTGTGCCTGTTCAACAGACAGGTTCGTCTACTACTTCTCCGCAACTATATCTAGGTGTGTACTCAAGCCCAGGTCCGGCTTTTCACTCACAGTAACATCCCTCTCCCACAGCAGCACAGATAATCATATCAACTGGAAATAAAATGCGGGAAATAAAATGCGGGAAGTAAAGTGCGGGAAGTAAAAATGCGATAAATAAACGCAACCCAACAAGCAAACACACAAACGATAGGATTGACTCACGCAGGGGATGGGAAATGGTCCCAGCATAAGGGATGGGAGAAGTCCCAAGATGCTATAAGTCCCCAGCAGAGTCGCCAGCTGTCGCTTGCGCGAAAATAAGGTGCCGGCAAAACAGAAGAGTCGCCACCTTTCGTTATTTATCCCTCGGAGCGGGAAAGGAAACGATCGGAGAAACCTGACGAAAAAGGGTAAGACAAGGTCGTCGCAACCATTGTCTGGGTTCGGGAGTCGGTTACGCAAGGGGAAGGTATTAGCACCCCTCACGTCCGTCGTACTCGACGGGATCCTCGCTTGTTTGTTTACTTGGACGGGTTGGTTATAATCTATCTACCTATCAAGGCTGGCTGAAAAAGAAAAGAAAAATGACTCGGCAAAGCGTCGCACTTTATGCCTACGTATTCCCATCAGAGAATGAGAAATCAGAGTCAACGTAGTTCGGCTAACTACGGGGGAAAGGTTGGGGAAGGTTGCTCGCTAGGACATCGCATCCTATGCCTACGTACTTTCATCTGGTATGAAAGATCAGAGCTCACGTAGTTCGGGAAACTACAGGAAACAGCTCAACTAGGAGGGAGACTATCAAGTCCTACTGTTATCATGCCATGGATTCATCCTATGGTTGAGGTTTGAACAGGGAACTCCTAGATGTTGTCATGCATAGGTTTCAACCTAAAAGTCTATCATCAAATCCTTATCAAAGGAAATGAGAGTCCTAAGGGATCATGTCAATGATACATAGAATACAGACAAAGACATCAGCTTTAACAGTAAAATGCATGCAATGCAAGTGAGGGAGGAAATGTGTGTGGGGTTTCAGCCTCCACAAGCTCATCTCAACCTCAAGCCAGTCATGAAATAACAGTAATCATACTGAAAATAATCAACATGCTATCAAGCAAAACAGTAAACTGCAATCATACAGATAAAGGAAATGAAGTACCATCAGGCAAACAAAACACACTTGAGAAAGAATCACCTACTCTCTAATCCTAATCCCAATCACAGAGTCCTAATCAAATCTAAGCAAAGCTCTCAAGCAGAACCCTAAGCAGGAGAAATCATTCCCAGTCTTCAAGCTTCAGAATAAGCTTACCAAAGAAAGGGAGCTAAGCAAGCAAGCTCATAGTGTCTTCCTCAGGAGAACACTAGGAGGTGTATACTCAGGAATCATACCCTATGTGGCTCAACCACTGTGATCAGTTTACATCCCTCCTCAGGAGAGATTAAACTCACAAGCAGGCTCCAACATCACTGGACATTTAGGAAATCCTATCTGAACTAGTGGAACTAAGTGAATAGACCCATAGGACCTTCCTCAGGAAAGTACTAGGAGGCTTCCACTTAGGAGTTGTATCCCATGTGGCTCAACAACATGTGATCAGTTTACATTCCTCCTCAGGAGAAATTAAACTCACAAGTTGGCTCCAACATCATTGGATACTTAAGAAATCCTAGATCAACTAGTGGAACTAAGTGAATAGACCCATAGGACCTTCCTCAGGAAAGTACTAGGAGGCTTCCACTTAGGAGTTGTATCCCATGTGGCTCAACAACATGTGATCAGTTTACATTCCTCCTCAGGAGAAATTAAACTCACAAGTTGGCTCCAACATCATTGGATACTTAAGAAAGAGGTGAGAAGGAAGAATGAAAGTCATTCATAGTGCCTTCCTCAGGAAAGTACCATGAACTTCCTTCAAACTTCAGGCTCTCAAACCTCACAGACAGGAGATGAGACAAGCTCTGGGTCTCTGCATCTTGATCTACAAGCTTCCCCTCATGATGCTCTCCATCAATATCCTCAAGGCAACACAAGCCCTCCATCAAATTCCTCAGAATGAACCCCACAGATGAACAGATAACCCACTGAACAGGCCAAATCATCAGGCAACTTCAGAAAATGCCTAAAAATACTAAACTAATGGGGAAAAAATTTAACAAATAATCACAAGGGTCCTCAACACCTACTCCTAACATCTACAAAGGTTTCTACCTAAAAATCAAGATAAAACTCAATCAAAGAAAGGGAATCATCACCTATGCACAATTCTAAACCCTAATTAGACTATCCTAAGTCAACCCTAATTAAACTAATCAAGATCAATTCTAAAAAATCTAGAAAAAATCCTATGGGGAAGTATGAATCATCATCTAATTGCATAAAAAAGAATGGATAAAAAACCCTAAGGGAATGTCCTAAAATAATTCCTACAAAATCAAATATCAAAATGAAACAATTAAAAAGCTATTTAATTGGAAAATCTATTAAAAATATTAAACCTAAAAATAAAATCTCAATTTTATTTTTATAATTTTCTACTCATTTTAATCTACTCATAGAAAAAAGAATCATTTAAAAATCATTTTTTAACTATTTTTAATGAATTATTCAAAAACAGAAAATATTAAAAGAAAATTAAAAAGGAATAAAATGAATTAAAGGGGTGGGGGGTGCATTAAGCAAAGCGCGCCAGTTAAAGCTGACTGGGCCAACAAAGAAGGGGGTGGGAATAGAAAGCTAAGGCCCAGCGCTGGTTTAATGAAACGCAGCGTTTGGGATTAGTTTGAATTTCCCTCTCTTTCTCAGACGCGATCACGGCCATTGGATCTGAATAACAAGTCAATTTTTGAAACTGATCGAAGGGCTCTCCCTTCGTCTTCTCCAAACACGCATTAGGGTTTTCAGACCCTCCCTCCATGCACTCTCATTCGAGCTCCATTATCTCTCTCTACACGCCACGGCTCCCCTCGACCTAAACATGAAAAAACATCTACGAAATGCCTAGATTACAACCATACGTTCACTTTTCCTTAATTCTTCCTAGATTGCTCTAACAGAGAGCTAGAAGATCTTGGTACAACCATGGTTCAGAATTTCCAACTGATGTTAATCTTCATCAAACTTCAATTTAATGGTCAACAGATGCTCTACACATTACCCTAACTAATACACACTAATTCTTGATGATTAAAACTAACAATCTACATAGTTCTTGCACCTCAAAGATTTCTGGTTCTGTTATGGATCCTCATGGAACATGCTATAACTCTCAGGGATGGATCCTCTAGCCTAGTACATCATTCTTATGGCTATAAAACTAATTGGAGCTCAATAATTTAGGAGATATAGGGTGAAGAAAAACCTGTCAAGAAGATGATGGTGAGGCTCGTGGAGGTGGTTGCAGGGCTTGAAATGGCTTCAATGAGATCCTACAATGGTGAAGAAACTTCTGTTTGCACTTGTTGTGAAGGTGGTGGCTTGAAGTGAAAGAAAACTCAAGTTGCTTCAACTTGAAGAAACTTCTCCAATGGCAATGTATCCTTCTCTCTCCTCTGACTTGGCTTCACTTTCACCAACCATAGACTCTCCATAATGCACTCTTTTTATAACAATCCATGGAAGTCTCTAGATTCATCTAGAATGATGTGGAAGTTTCATGAATTTCTCCTTGAATGAGAAGTTGGTTATCTCATCTTCCATGCTTCAAGCCTTCAATTTGGTCTCAAAATGTCCTTATGTGAGTTATTGAATGAGGATGAGTGAAAAACAAGTGCATTTTTGGCTTATGTAGGGTTTTTCACCATTGCCTTCTTTTTCAAGTAAGAAATTTTCAAAGGAAGTCCATTTTTTAAGCCTCAAATGAAAATTCTACTTAAACCAATCTTCTCAAAATGTTTTTTCCAATCAAAATGATATATTGGATGACCTATTTTGGATTTGTAGATCTTCCAAAACACTTTTCAATTTCAACTTTTCAAAGTTATAAGTCATTTTTAGTTCATTTTTGACCAATCATGGAATCTTGTGCTATGAGCCTTTTCAACAATTTGTGACCTTCTTTCTAGACTTAAAATCACATTTTGAGCAACTTTCATGTTTTGAGTTTTTCCATTTGAGGCTTGGAAATAGGAGTTTTAGGCATTGGTTAAAATGACCTATAACTGACAAATGACCAAAATACCCTTGCCTTGTTCAAACCATAAGTTGAGTTCCACAAATCCAATCAAGGACTTCTACCACTCAAATTAAAGCTAAGAACATCCTCTTCAACATTCATGTTGACCAAGAAACCATAGGAATCCTCCTACTAGGGCAAAAGTTGTCTGGAAGTTGGGTGACTTTCAAGGACCCAGATTCACACACCTCTGCTGACCTGTAGTTTGTCAAAACCATAACTTGAGCTCTGTAACTCCTATCAAGGACTTCCACCACTCAAATTAAAGCTTAGAACAAGCTCTACAACATTCATGCTGTGGGGAAAATGAGATATCAAACACATCTAGTGCTAAAACTGCCTGGAAGATAGGGATCAAATTAGGGTTTTTTCACTGACAATCCTCAGAAACCCTAACTCAAAACTTCTCAAACTCCTCAATCATGATGAGTTGGTCTAGGAATCATCTTTATATAATCTCTATGCATCATTCCATGATCTCATGGCCCTTGGATTAAGTCTCAACCTTCTCCAAATCTTCAGCTGGTCTAGGGTTGACCCAGTCAAAACCCTAATTCTACCATTCATGGTTGAATCTTCTGAATTCTTACATAATGACTTCTCTGGGCTTCATGAAGGCTATCAAGGCATCTCATAAGCTTTCTCAAGACATCAAGTTCATTCTCAAAGTCTCAGAATCATCTGAGGAGCACCCACAACTTTCAAACTGTGAAGCACACAACCCTGGTTTCAACCAACTCCTCTGAGGACCTCTTGAACTTTTTGATGAAGGTATCAACTTTCAAATACTCCATGAATGAATGAATGTTGGTCAAATTTTGGGGTGCAACACCCATCAACATGGTTGACACCCTTCCTTAAGAAACAACCTCTTGAAGGTATTTTGAGGTGTCTAGCAATGGTGGACAGTTTCTCAGTAAACTCATGTTCTCTAACCACAGAATTGATCATATGATTTTCATCAATATCCAGATATATAGCCAATTTATTCATAAAAGCTTTAACCAAGTCTGGATAAATGATACCAAAGTCTGAAACAAACTTATCTATGTGCTGATACTCAAGAAATGCAGGGAAATCAAATGAAGATGCTGGAAATGCTTTAAGATTCACACACTTTACCGGCAGAAGTTGTCGGACACGAACCTTGAAGTCCATTCGCCTCTTCTTGGTAGTCTCCATGGGAATGCTGTTGTCTTCAGAGGCAGAAGCATATTCAGGAAGTTTTCCCTTGCCCTTGTGTGAGGATGCCATGGATGAAAGTTTGAGAGGTATTGAGAGATTGGGGTTTGTTGAATTTTTAGGGTTTGAAGTTGTGGGTTCTGAGGAAGTTAGGGTTTGAGAAGATGGAGATGGTTATGAGGAGTTATCCAACTTAGAGAGTGGGAGAGAGGTAGTGGGTTTTAAACTTAGGGTTTGAAGAGGGAAGTTTCAAATACTCTTGAAGAGGGAATAGGATTCCAAGGATATGGATTTTGGACACTTAGGAGAATATTGACCACATAAAAATGCATTTAACACATATAATGTTTCAAAAATTCTAATTAATTTTCATTTCTGATTTTTAGAAATTTGAACAGTGTTAATCGGTTAACCATATAGGTTAATCGGTTAACACATTAAAAAATTGAGTCAGAATTGAAAATTTAACAGTGTTAATCGGTTAACCATATAGGTTAATCGGTTAACACATGAGAATTTTGGAAAAATTGTGAAAAACAGAATGCAAACATAATTGAAAACATATTGAAAACATACATAATATCATGCATACATAAAATAGCAAAAGGTCAGATGTCACCTTCATCAAGAATCCCAAGTTCTCGCCGAATTTTGTAGAATGGTTCTTTCGCCAATGGTTTGGTAAAGATGTCGGCGAGTTGATTGTGCGTGTCGACGAAAGTAACATCTACATCTCCATTCAAAACATGATCTCGAAGGAAGTGATGCCGGATATCTATATGCTTTGTCCTCGAATGCATGATCGGATTCTTCGTGATGTTGATGGCACTTATGTTATCACATCGAAGAGGAATGCAACCGAGATCTATACCGTAATCGAGGAGTTGTTGCTTGAGCCACAGAATTTGAGCACAGCAACTTCCTGCTGCAATATATTCTGCTTCGACTGTACTGAGAGCCACACATGCTTGCTTCTTGCAGGCCCATGACACTAGTGCATTCCCGAGAATGTGACACGTACCACTTGTGCTTTTTCTATCGGTCTTACATCCTGCATAGTCAGCGTCAGAGTAACCAACTAAAGAACAAGTACTACCTTTAGGATACCATAATCCGACGTTCATTGTCCCTTTGAGATACTTTATGATTCTCTTTACGGCTGTGAGATGTGATTCCTTCGGACTTGCTTGAAAGTGTGCACACAAACAAATGCTAAACATAATGTCAGGACGACTTGCCGTCAAATATAGTAATGAACCGATCATACCTCGATATTTTGTTATATCAATTAGAGTACCAGATTCATCTTGATCAACGTACGTTCCGGATCCCATAGGAGTGGACATCACCTTGCAATTATCCATATCGAATTTCTTCAACAATTCCTTGCAATACTTGGATTGGTTGAGGAAGATGCTATCCTTTGTTTGCTTGATTTGTAGTCCAAGAAAATAATTCAATTTTCCCATCATGGACATCTCGAATTCTCCTTGCATCATAAGTGAAAATTCTTCGCAAAGCTCTTTGTTTGTTGATCCGAAGATGATGTCGTTGACATAGACTTGAACCAATAGGGTGTTTCCTTTGATCTTCTTTATGAACAATGTCTTGTCAACCTTTCCTTTTGTAAATCCCTTCTCACATAAGAAATTGCTAAGGCGGTCATACCATGCTCTTGGTGCTTGTTTTAGTCCGTAGAGTGCCTTTTTCAGTTTGTAAACATGCGAGGGATTCTTGAAGTCTTCAAAACCCGGAGGTTGTTTGATGTAGACTTCCTCATTGATGTAGCCATTCAGGAAAGCGCTTTTGACATCCATCTGGAACAGCTGAAAATTCATAGAACAAGCGTAAGCAAGTAATAATCTAATTGCTTCTAACCTTGCTATTGGAGCGAACGTTTCATCAAAATCAATTCCTTCCTCCTGGTTATAGCCTTGAGCGACCAATCTTGCTTTGTTACGAACTATGATCCCATTCTCGTCAAGTTTGTTCTTGAACACCCATCTTGTTCCTATGATGTGCTTATGATCTAGTCTTGGTACAAGACTCCAAACTTGATTCCTTTCGAATTGGTTGAGTTCTTCTTGCATTGCTACAATCCATTGGTCGTCGCCTAAAGCTTCATCAATATTGGATGGTTCAATTTGAGACACAAAAGCCATGTTGAGACAAGCATCCTTTAGATTAAGTCGAGTTGCAACACCTTGGCTAATATCACCAATAATTTTGTCTATTGGGTGATCTCTATGTGTTCTCCATTCTTTCGGAAGATCTTGATGTTCTTCAATGACTTGCGTGATATCTTTTTGGGGTATTTCTTGATTCTTTGAAATCTCCTCTTGTTGAGTAACTACTATGTCATCATCATCATCAACAGTAATATTATCCTCTTTCGAGGGGTTGGTCTCATCAAAAGAAACATGAATGGATTCTTCAATAGTAAGAATTCTCTTATTAAAAATTCTAAATGCTCTACTATAAAGAGAATAACCAAGAAATATACCTTCGTCGGATTTCTCATCAAACTTACCGAGATTATCCTTATTGTTGTTGAGAACAAAGCATTTGCATTCGAATATGTGGAAGAATGCTATATTTGGTTTTCTACCCTTGAACAACTCATACGGAGTCTTTTTGAGAAGTGGTCGAATATTGACACGGTTGCTTACGAAGCATGTTGTACTAACTGCATCTGCCCAAAAATATTTAGGAAGATTTGCGTCGCTAAGCATTGTCCTTGTAAGCTCCACCAGTGATCTATTCTTCCGTTCTATGACACCGTTTTGTTGAGGTGTTCTTGGCGCTGAAAAATTATGAGAAATTCCATGCTCTTCGCAAAAATCTTCAAAGTCTGAATTTTGGAATTCTCCACCGTGATCGCTTCTTATAGAGGCTATGGTGAGTGATTTCTCATTCTGAATTTGCTTCGCATACTTCTTGAATGCTTTGAAAGCATCATTTTCTGCACTAAAAACAATGTCCATGTGTATCGAGAGAAATCATCAACAATAACTAAAGCATAAAAATTACCTCTGAAGCTTTTTGTTCTTGATGGACCAAAAAGATCCATATGCAACAATTGAAGTGGCCTTAATGTAGAAACCACTTGCTTGGATTTGAAAGTTGTCTTGGTCTGTTTCCCTTTTTGACATGCATCGCATAATTTATCCTTGATGAATTTTATCTTTGGGAGTCCAACAACTAGATCATGCTTTATCAATTTGTTTAGATGCTCCATGTGGATGTGAGCAAATCTTTTATTCCAAAGCCATGCCTCGTTGTTGTTTTCCATAAGAAACTTTACCTTCAAGGAAGAGTCATCAAAAGAAATCATAAAAATGTTATTATATCTTTTACCTTTTAGCAAAATGTCATGAGTGACTTCGTGTTCTATCAAGCATTCCTCCTTTGTGAAGTTGATTCGGAACCCTTTGTCACACAATTGACTTATGCTAAGTAGGTTGTGTTTAAGGCCTTCCACATAAAGAACGTCTTTGATGATTGTACATGGAGGTGCACCAACGGTTCCAACTCCAAGAATTTTTCCTTTATTATCATCACCGTAAGTGACGTATCCTTTGGCCTTTAATGATAGACTTGAAAATTTATTTATGTCTCCCGTCATATGCTTCGAGCAACCGCTATCAAGATACCATTGATTAGACGTTGTCTTGAAGCATACCTACAACACAAAATTAAGTAGTGTTAGGTACCCAAATTGCTTTGGGTCCTTGATAGTTAGTATCTTTTTCAACCCACACATAATGCCCTTTAGCAACACCAATATTGCGCACATAGCAAGCATTAGGTGTATGGCCTTTAATTCCACAATAAGAACATGTAGGTTGAAAGTGACTTCTATATCTAGGAACATAATTGTTTTTCTTCGCAACTTTTATCTTGTTATGATTTTGATGCTGAATTTTAGAAGTGCTTCCCTTTTCTTTAGCAACTTGTCCACTTGCTCTTACAAAAATGGTCTCATTTGTGCTTGGTTTTGAAAATTTAGAATATCCTAATCCACTTTTATCATTAGGATATCTTTGATGTTTAAGAATTTCTTCCAAGCCAATTTGACCTTTTTCGTATCTTTCCAAAACTCTTTTAAGTTGAACAATTTGAAAAGATAAAGATTCACAATTCTTACATACAAGACTTTGTTTTTCATTTATCAATTTCTGTTTTTTATTTTTAATATTTTTCATAAAAACATAATTTTGTTCTTCTAAAGATGAAATTATTTTCTTTTGTGCTGAGATGCTTTTATACAAAGTCTTGCATTCTTTTAGAAGTTCATCTATAACTTCGTGTGCATCATTATCATAAACAGAAAAATTGCTACTAACCTCATTTTCTTCATCGGAGTGGTGTGAATCCATTAAAGCCATTTGTACATTCATCGCTATCCGATTCCGATGATGAACTTATCTCGTTATCGTCCCACGCAACATAAGCCTTTTTGTTCTTGAAATCCTTTTTGCCTTTGAATTTTCCTTTATTTGCGAGTTTTGGGCAATCTGGCTTTATGTGACCTTGTTTCCCACATTCGTAACATGTAACTTCTTGATTTGATGTGGATACTTCCTTTTTCCTGAAATGTCTATTCTTTTTAGAAAAAGAGGAATTTTTATTATGATTAAAAAACTTACCAAGCTTCTTTACTAGAAGCATGAAATTTTCGTCTTCGGAAGATTCGTCATTTTTGCCATCCTTTGTGTCAATCTTCAAGGCAATTCCTTTGGACTTCTTGTCTTGACTTTCATGCTTCTCAAGCCTTCCAAGTTCCAGTTCATGCTCTTGAAGTTTGTTAAACAAGGAAGCGGATGTCATCGTTGAAAGACTCTTCTTTTCCAAAATAGCGGTCACCTTCGGTTGCCATTCTCTTGTTAAGGATCTTAGGACTTTCAAGTTGAGATCATCATTGGTGAAGGTCTTCCCGAGAGCAATTAAATGATTTGTTAGATGAACGAATCTCTTTTGTAAGGCAACAATGGATTCACCAGGCTGCATACTGAACATTTCATACTCTTGACTTAAAGTATTAAGTCTTGATCTTTTTACTTCGGTTGTCCCTTCATGCGTTTCTACCAAGGTGTCCCAAACCTCCTTTGCTGATTTACACTGTGATATACAGAAGAATTCGTCCATACTGAGAGCGCTTTGAAGTATGTTGATTGCTTTCTTCTCATTCAAAATTCTCTTCTTGTCATCTTCATCATATGAGGATTTTATCTTTGGAGTTCCAACAACATTTACCACACTTGTAGGAACATGTGGACCAGTTTCTACGGTTTCCCATATACCGTCTCCTTGAGCCTCAAGATGTGCTTTCATACGGATTTTCCAAAAATTGAAATATTCTCCAGAAAAGAGTGGTGGCTTGTTACTACTTCCATCATCTTTGAAAACTGGGTTGGTACTTGCGGAAGCCATACTGAATCGTTAGGAACAGGTTACCTTAACCTGCTCTGATGCCAATTGTAAGTTCAGAGTATGCCTAAGAGGGGGGTGAATTAGGCCTTTTAAAACTTTTTCAGATTTTTGGTGTTCTTTAATTTTTCTTTGGTTATGTTCTTGGTGATAGATGCAGTAGAAAGCATAAAGAAAGTGAACACCAAGATTTATAGTGGTTCCCTTCACAATCCGAAGGTACTCCACTCCCCTTTCCACATGAAAGAGAGTTTTCACTATTGTTTTAGAAAGTACAACCTATCACACCATCAACCGGTGAGGCCTACAATCTAACAACAAAAACAAACTAGTGTGCAAGAACAATCCTCTTGCAAAACACTAACCCTTGTGTCCAACAATCCTAGATCACAAGTCACAACAGACTATTCTGTAATTCTTTTTATAATTTGAAAGTACAATAGTAATATCAATACAGAGATTGATCTTCTCCTTTAATCAAAATTCACAACTTAATCTCAATACAAGTGTTCAAGCAAATGGATGTGAAAGGTTATGCAAGAATGAACACTTTTTGAATGTATATGAAATTATTTGAAAAGTAGTGAATATGATTCAATGATTGTTTTTTGAAAATTGTTGGAGGTGTTTTTTTGATTTGAAATTATCAGAATTTATATGAGGCAAAACACCATTTCAAAAGGGTATATTAAAGTATAATTCAAAAGATGAAATAGTATAACAATTACACAATATTTGAATTCAAAACAAAGCAATTTTTCAGAAAACGTTCAGTGTTAATCGGTTAACTTATATGGTTAATCGGTTAACACTGGAACGTTAGGCCAGGAAATTTAAGTTTTGAAATGGTTAACCGGTTAACCTATATGGTTAATCGGTTAACACTGTTATTTTTCAGAAAAATACTTAATAAAACAATGTTATACCAATTCCAATTGTTTAAAAAACATGTTTATGCATTATGATCAAATGATAAAATATTTGAACACTTGTATATCAATTAAATTAGAGCATTTTGATATACCATAGCTTGTGTCCAAGTCTTGAAAGATGATCGAGCAAATGTACATGAAGCTTGAATGTTGACCACTTCCATAATACTTTGATCTTGGTCTTTTGAAAGCTTTTGACTTTTTGCACAGATGAAATGAGCTTGAGTCTTGTTGTTGTCGTCATCAAAACCTTGAAACCTTGAGATGAAGCATGCTTCTACATTCTGCGTTAAGATATTTGTCATCAGCACATCTGATCTTTGTTCTCTTTTCAGAGTCAAAGTCAACCAGCCATTTCTTGTTTCCAGTAAGATGATTTGAACAGCCAGTGTCCATATACCACCAGTCTATCAGATCCATATCATCAGATTCAGAGGCCATCAATAGCACAGATTCGTCATCAGAACTTCTGACTATATTTGCTTCTTCTGATTTTCTCTCCTTGTTTGACCAACAATCTCTAGCAAAGTGACCAAATTTCTTACAACAGTAACATTGGATTTTCTTCTTGTCATACTTCTCTTTTCCCTTCTGAGCATTCTTTTGTCTATCAAAGGTTGAGCTTTCTGACTTCTGACCACCATCAGATCTTCTCCTGGCTTCTAACTGCTTCTGATACCTCCTATCAGAAGTTACTTTTAGAGCCTGCTGCTCTACTTCCTTTTCAGAAGTTCTCTCAGTCAAACGCAACTCTTGCGCTTCTAGACTGTTCTGCAGCTCTTCAATTCTCATGGTGCTCAAATCTTTGGAATGTTCTATTGCTACCACAATGTAATCAAATTGAGAGGTAAGAGATCTCAATACTTTCTCCATGATTGCTTCTTCAGAAAGAGTTTCTCCACACGCCTTCATCTCATTAGTGATCAGAATCATTCTGGAGATGTATTCAGAGACTTTCTCATTATTCTCCATGTTGAGATTCTCATATTGCTTTCTCAAGGACTGAAGCTTCACCTTCTTCACTGATGCGTCACCACCATAACATCTCACTAGTGTGTCCCACGCAGCCTTTGCTGTCGTTGAATCTGCAATCTTCTCAAACACATTTACATCCACACATTGATGAATGAAGAACAATGCTTCCTGATCCTTCTTCCTTACTTCCTTCTGCGCGTTTTTTTGTTCACCCGTCGCATCTGCTGCTACCGAAACATAACCATCAGTGACAAGATCTAGAACATCTTGAGCACCGAATAGTAGACGCATTTGGATCATCCAACGATTCCAGTTTTTACCGTCAAATACTGGAAGTTTGGTGTTCATGTTGCCGTTTCCGTTCATCTTCTACCTTGCACAGTACACTCAGATTTCTCACACAGTGTTTCCCAACCCACAGAATTAAAAATTCTGATCAGATTTGTTCAAGATTCAACACGAATCTAAGAAACAAAATCAAACACACAAGGCCTCACGTTCACTCGTGTTTCCTGTGTTTCCCAATGAATTCGAACCGGAGCTCTAGATACCAATTGTTGGTGCAAAGGTGAATAAATGACGAACAGATGAAATATTCTATTAAAGAGAATGACGGCTACACAACTCACTAAACATTACAATGATTGCAACCCTATTTATAAGCTAAAACTAGGGTTACTTGGAATAAGATAAAATACTAAAATACTCTCTAACAAACTTAGGGGCTAAGTAATAGTACAACTAAATATGAATTACTTCTAATAGAAATCCAATACGGATTCGACAGCTAAATAAATCGATAACCAAAATAAAAAAGCTGAGGAAGAAGTAGTTAAATTTCGAACAGGAATTCCCTTGGCTCTAACCTCCACGAAGAACAACTGAATGACTGTCGTGTCAGAATCCTTGCCCCTTCGAATACACCAACACGCCGCCGGAGAGCCATCCGTGTGCAACTCCACATCCTTCAACCACTGTCGTCGTCGTCGAGAACCTAAAGGTATGGTCGTTGATTTTCAATCATTGTTTAGAGCTGTTCTATTTTACTGCCACTTTTCTATATCTTGCTTTCGAAAATCTTTTTCCTTGGGTGTACATGAAGTAGCCGCTGCCAAGTGATATTGTGGTTTTGTTCTGTGACTTAACAGTATATAATGTTTCAGCAGGTTCCTTTTATTTCTCTTTTGTTTTCATATTATTATTATTTAATGTGCAAATTATTTTATCAAACTGATTTGAGTTTTCAGTTATACCCACAATTTAATCATTACTTTACTAAACATATTTGTCTTAAATATTACATCTATACCTTAGTTTTTTTTTTATATTGATTGCTAATATTTTCTTTAAGAGTGATACCCTTTGTTGTCTATGTGTATCCAAACGATAGTTTTTTTTTTTTACAAATTAAATAAATTATCAATTATTAATTAAATAAACATAAAAATGCTAAAATTCATAGTTGATTAATTTTAGTTTATTTAATTTTATTATTTTTCATAATTTAAGTTAGTCAACATTAATATAAAAATAATTGGACAATTACATAAATGATTATTGATCTGACCTGATCAGAAGGGGATCACGGGCTGGCCACACGCTGTTGTACTGCTACCTGTTCACCGATGATGAGGAGGAGAAAGGGGGGTGTACCTGCAAAACACTCTGATGCCAAAGTAAGGAGTTGGGCAGAGCGAGAGCAAAGTACAGAAAAATGGGTAAGAAGTGAATTACCTGACCCTCTTGAGGAAGAGGGTATTTATAGAGAGACCCCAGCGCTGGGCCAACGGTCACTTGCGTTGGGCTGGATTGCTAGACCCGACCCAGGTGACTGCTGGGACTTACGTGGCGTAGTGAAGACCAGGACGTGGTCTTCGCCCTAGTCCAACTGCTCCTTGATCTCCGGAAAGTGGATTTGACCTGCTCTTTCGGAGGTGGGTAGTTGGTTGATGACGTGTCCCCGTGGAGGGGAGCGCGTGGAGAACGTGTGAAGGACACGTAGTCCTGCTCGAAAGGGGAGCGAGTCCTGCCCGACAGGGGAGCGAGTTCTGCCCGCGGAGGGGAGCACGCGAGGACGCGGAAGAGCCATGGGGTCTTGTCCGATGGCACGGGGAAGGTCGCCCGCGGAGGGCGTTCTGTTCGGCTAAAAGGGGGGCGCCGAGGATGCTTCGAGACGTGTCGTCCTGCTCGGCGGGGAGCGTATCCTGCTCGTCCTAGGGGGTGTGTGCCCGGTCAGGCTATCCCGCTTAATGGGCCTTGTGCGTTATTGGGCTGGACCGCGAGGCTGGGCCCAGACCAGAACAATTATAATTAATATGGAAAATATATAATTAGGAGTTTAAATTGAGATTAGAGTCAATTTTATAATTTAATATAATTGGATTAATAATTATTCAAATAATTAAATAATTACCTAAATAATTATAATTAACAAAATATAATTAATGCTAAGGAGTAATAATTAAGCACGGTAAAATTAGGGATTAATTTTTAAATGCGTTAATATAAATAATATAAGGGATAAAAATAAGGGTAATCATGGGATATTAATTAGAATTGGGAAATTAATGGTTATTCAAAGAATTATCTAAAGGATAATTAAGGGATATAATTATTAAGGGATATAATTAAGGGATAAATAAATAGAATATGGAATAAATTATTAGGGTTTTATGGGATAAAAATTGGGGACAAAATAAGAGATAAGGGATAAATTTTTGTTTTATAATATAAGGGATAATTATGGGATAATTCTATGAGATAAATTTTTGGGATAAGGAATAGAAATGAGATAAATTTTGGGATAGAAATGGGATAAATTTTTGGGAATGTGTGATGACTAATGAGAAGGATGAAGTCTTGATAAGGGGAGTCAGATATAAGGATAATTGTTACTTATGGACACCTCAATTAACAAAATGTTCTCCTACATGTTTGATGTCTAAAGAAGATGAAGTTCAACTGTGGAACCAAAAATTTGGTCATTTACATCTGAAAGGTATGAAGAAGATTATGTATAGAGAAACTATCGGAGGAATTCCCAAGCTCAGGATAGAGGAAGGAAGAATTTATGGTGAATGTCAAATTGGAAAGAAAACCAAGAAGTTTCATCCAAAGATCCACCATTTGACTTCTTCAAAAGTGTTGGAACTTCTTCACATGGATTTGATGGGTCCTATGCAAGTTGAAAGCCTTGGGGGTAAGAGGTATACTTATGTGGTGGTTGATGAGTTCTCAAGATTCACCTGGGTGCACTTTATCAAAGAAAAAGTCAGATGTGTTTGATGTTTTTGAGGAATTGTGTCAAAGGCTTCATAGAGAAAAGGAAAGCAAAATGGTGAGAATTAGGAGAGATCATGGAAAAGAGTTTGAGAATCACAAGTTTGCTGATTTTTGTTCCTCAGAAGGTATTGGCCATGAATTTTCCTCTCTCATCACTCCTCAGCAAAATGGAGGAGTTGAACGAAAAAATAGTACTCTTCAAGAGTCTGCTAGAGTCATGCTTCAGCTAAACATCTGCCTTATCATTTTTGGGCTAAAGCAATGAATACTGCATACTATATTCATAATAGAGTTACCTTGAGAACTGGTACCTCAACTACTCTTTATGAATTGTGGAAGGGAAGAAAGCCTATTGTCAAGTACTTCCATGTTTTTGGGAGCAAGTGTTATATTCTGGCTGATCGTGATCAAAGAAGGAAGATGGATCCCAAAAGTGATGAAGGAATATTCTTAGGCTACTCCACAAATAGTAGAGCCTATAGAGTGTTCAACACTAGAACCCACGTAATGATGGAGTCTATTAATATTGTGATAGATGACTCAACTATAGAGAAGCAGACATATGTCTAAGAGGATGTTGAAACATCACCATAGGTGACTGCCACTGCAGATAATGGTGTTGATAATAACAACAAAAATGAACCTGTTACTATAGAGGATGATGGAAATTAGGAAAATAAATGACCTTCTATTAGAATTCAGAAAGATCATCCTAAGGAACTCATAATAGGAAATCCTAATGAATGGATTATTACTAGATCAAAGGAGGTGGTATCCAATGCTTGTTTTGTCTCTAAGATTAAACTAAAAAATGTGACAGAGGCTCTAACTGATGAATTTTGGATTAATGCCATGAAAGTAGAATTGGAATAGCTCAAGATGAATGAAATTTGGGATTTGGTTTCTAGACCCGAGGGAACAAATATCATTGGCACAAAGTGGATTTATAAGAATAAATCTGATGAAAGTGGAGTGGTTACAAGAAACAAGGCTATACTTGTGGCTCAAGGGTACACTCAAATTAAGGGTGTTAACTTTGATGAGACCTTTGCTTCAGTTGCTCGCCTTGAATCCATAAGAATATTATTATGAGTGGCATGTTTGCTGAGACTCAAACTATTTTAGATGGATGTTAAAAGTGCCTTTTTGAATGGGTTCTTACAAGAAGAGGTGTATGTTGAACATCCAAAAGGGTTTGTTGATCCCACTTTTCCAAATCATGTGTGCACAAGCTGAAGAAGGCTCTTTATGGTCTAAAGCAAGCCCCTAGGGCTTGGTATGAAAGGCTGACAGAATTATTGGTCAGCAATGGCTACAGAAAATGAGGAATATTCAAGACTTTTTTTGTTAAAGAAATGGATGGCAAGATCATGATTGCTCCGATATATGTGGATGATATTCTTTGGTGGAATGTCAGACCAGATGGTCCATAATTTTGTCAAGCAGATACAATCTGAATTTGAGATGAGTCTTTTGGGTGAATTAACCTACTTTCTTGGGCAGCAAGTCAAACATGTGGAAGACTCTATATCTCAAAGCAAGTATGCAAAGAATATAGTGAAGAAGTTTGGAATGGAGAATTTCAGTCACAAGAGAACACCTGCTCCTACTCACTTGAAGCTCTCTAAAGATGAAAAGGGTTTTAATATGGATCAAAGTCTCTACAAAAGCACGATAGGTAGCTTGTTATACCTTACAACCAGCAGACCTGACATTACATTTGTAGTAGGTGTTTGTGCAAGATATCAAGTTGAACCTAAGATGAGTCACATCAATCAAGTGAAGAGAATATTTAAGTATGTAAATGACACATGTGACTATGACATGTTATACTCTCATGGATCTGATTCCATGCTAATGGGATATTGTGATGCAGATTGGGCAGGTAGTGCTGATGATAGAAAAAGCACCTCTGGTGGTTGTTTTTTCTTGGGAAACAATCTTATTTCTGAAGGTGAGAAAATACTTAGAAGGGGGGGGGGGTTGAATAAGTATGTAGATAAAAACTTAGAAGTAAAAACTCAAGTATTTTTATCCTGGTTCGTTGAACTCAACTACTCCAGTCCACCCTTTCTAGAGTGATTTGCCTTTCTCAAACAAGGACTTAATCAACTATTTAATCAACTGATTACAATAGTAAGCACTAAGAACAACTGTTCAAAGACTTCTCAAGAACTACTGATCCTAACTGGATCTTCTTAAGGTTTTCTTACAATCAAATGTAATAATAAATACAAGTGTTAAAATGCTTCTAATAAAGCTTTATCACAACTGTGATTTTTCACTTAAGATTAAGAACAGTGAAATAATTCTAGCAAGAATATATGAGTTGTATGAGAGCTTTTCAATGAATTCTTTTCAAGTATGTGCGTCAACTCAAGAAGATGAGTGGAGACTTGCTTTTATAGGCACAGTGATCCAAGAGCTTTTCACGTTGAGAAGAGTGTACCAAAAGGTCTGAGCCTTTTTGTCTTTACATCAAGTGACCTTTCCTAGAAGAAGAATGCACAGAGAAATCATTTTTGTCTGTGTTCTTGTGTCTAGCATAAATAAGGAAAGAGTCATTTGGATATTCCAACGGACATAATCTTTGAATTCTTCTTCAACTATTTTTAGCAAGAATCATCAGTGTCTAAGTCAGTCAGAGCCTTCTGATGTTCATCAGAGTTTTGTTGAATTAGAGTCTTTGCAGCAAGTGTGCTTTCAGCGTGTATAAGTTCAGAGCAGATTTTTGGGTCAGATCCTCAGTGCTGGCAGCGTTAGTACTATCAGAGTCTTCTGAGGTAACTGTGCTTGAAAACTCTTCATACAGAATTCTTCATTGCTACAGATGCTTCTGGCTTGCTTCAGATTCTTCTATAGCTTCTGCTTCAGATCCATCTGGAGCCAGCGCTCAGAATCTTCTGATGGCAGCATTCAGAATCTTCTAAGAGATGCTTCTGACGCTTCAGAGCCTTGCATATTTCTTATGTTCAGATCTAATTTGCTTCTGGAGTGATATTTACTTTAACATCTGCAGCAAACATTCTCAAGCAAATTTTAGAGTATATAATTCTTAAATACAAAATTTCATAATAGTTATCATCAAAACATAGAGATATTATTAAGAACCAATTTGTGTTCTAACAATCTCCCCCTTTTTGATGATGACAAAAACATCAGAAATTTTGTTCAGTTAGAAAAGAAAATAATCATAACTCCCCCTGAGATGATGAATCTCCCCCTGAATTGAATACTAAGAAGGAATAGAAACTTCCCTTTTTGCATGAGTATTCTTTTTAGGATCAGAGCCTGAATGTTCTAAACATTCAATCTTGCTTGTTTCAGAGTCAGAGTCTGATAAGTTGAATATGATCTGGGAGTCTCATAGTTTCTTTTAAAGAGTATATTAGATTTATCAAATGTTCTGAAATACTCAGATTTTACGTTAGATAAAATTGATATGTCTGAAGTTTCATTTAGGTAGAGTTTATTTAAACAGTCAGATCTATTTTCTCCCCCTTTTTTGTCATAATCAAAAAGTAAGAACTTTTAAAAGACAAATAAAATGAAATACAAAAAAGATAAATGATGGAGAGAAAAACACATAGCCATTCATTTATATAGATCAAAAGATGCAAAATATCATACAAGATTCAAATACATGCGCAAACATCAGATAAAAAAAATTAAACTAAGATTGTTTGGAAAAAATCATCTTCAACAGATCAGTGATCTCAGAGGAGGATTGTTCTTGCTTTGACATCCATTTAGCCATGGTTTCATTCTTCTGATCTTGTTTGGACATCCACTGAGCCATGTCTTCAGACTTCTTATCTTGCTTAGACATCCATGACTTAATCTTTGATTGACCAGCTTCCAGAACTGCAATCTTATCTTCAAGATCTGGATACTCTTTCTTGATCTTAGATGAAGAAGGTGGGACAGATTCTGAAGCAGGAACAGAGTCAATTTCCATAGGAGATTCGGAGTCAGGAGCAGCAGATCCAGAGGGATGTTCTACAAGAGTCACAGCCAGAGGGTTGTCTTCATATGCAGATTCAGCATTCACTTCTGTATTACATACTTCAGATGATGAAGGAGCATCTTTAAGAAGCAATGGTGTAGATCTTTTAACAGTCCCGAACAAACTTCTAGCAGTTTCAGCAAATCTGAGCTTCGAATCATCAGAATATACGTTCTTTAGATTTGATGCTACAGTATTGAATTTGTTGATGAAGCTATTCCAAATAGCATCAGATTCATTTGCATCCATTGTTGATAAGCACTTCCTCTGTACAGAGCCTAAATGCATCTCTATTTCATTCAAAAAACTTGTAAATAAATTATCAACATTCAGCCTAGGTTTTGGTTTTAGGAGAGTTTCCAATGTGATTGGCTTGGGTTGAGGTGAAGGTGGAATGGTGAATTTTGGAATGGTGATCAGAGGGCGAGGGTAGAAGGGTATGGATGGAGGATCAGATGAAATGACAGGTTTGGATCTGACTAAAGCATTCAACAGACATGGTTTTGCATCTGATGCATAGGAAACAACATCAAATACAGTAGAAGAGTAAGGAATGAATGCAGACTTATCAGATAAAAGAGGTTCTGATGAAGTTATTTCTGGCAGTTCTTTTATGTAGGTTTGAAGAACAGATGGTAGAATGATGGAAAGCTTGGGTTTAAGAGGTGTGATAGAGTCAGAGGGTTCAATTCTGTCATAGAAATTTTTAACTTTCAAAACATAAGAAAGTGGATCAGTAGGGAGTGGTTTAAAGGAAGCAAGGGATACAAATTCAGATCTCCTTGGCTTAGGTTTTGGAATGGTTATTTGAGTGAGAGAGTTTGATGAAACAGGTGGTTCTGGTTGATTACCTGCAAGATTTCTGAGAGAGGGAGGTGACAGAATATCTGGGTGTATATCAGATTCTGATGAGTTTGAGGATGTGGTTGGAGTACAAGACGTAGAGGACACTTCAAAAACAGTTTTGAGAGGTGTAACGTCTAGAACCTCTGTCTCAGGTATATTTGTTTCAGATGGGTTGGTTGGTTCTGATTGATGATCAGAGGGTTTTGATGGAGGCTCAGATGCAGGTTGTTCAGATGTAGGTGGTTCAGAAATAACTTGTGCATATGCAATAGGATCAGATGCCACTTGATTAGATTGTATAGGTGCAGATGTGTTTGATTGTTGTTTTGTTGTTTGTTGTTGTTGTTCTGGTTGTTGTTGTTGTTTTTGTTGTTGTTGTTCTGGTTGTTGTTGTTATGGTGCAGATTGTTCTGTTGGTTTTGTTATAGGTGGTGGAGTTTGATTGGCTGGTGTTGTTGTTGTTGTTGGTTCAGATGATGGAATAACAGAGGGTTTTAATGGAGTAGTGGAAATGGGATCAGATGATTTTTGTGGGGAAGGAATTTTTAATGGTTCAGATTTTTGAGAAGGAGCAGGAACAGATTGTTTTTGAGTAGGAGGGGGTTTTGGAATAGAACTAAATGTTGATTCATTTAAAACAATGTTATTGAAAGAAGATACAAAAGATTTGGTACCTTTAATCTTGATACGCTTTGTGGGAACAGAGGGAGCATCTCCAGATGCTTTCCTCTTGATCAGCTTCTGAGGCTTGTTAGCAACTTTTTCCTTCTTCTGAGCAGCAACTTCTTCTGCCTCTGATTGACCTCTTTTCCTTGTGTTCTCATTTCCTCCATCAGGCATTGGTTCTCTTGCTCTTTTCAGAATATCTGTAGGAATGGGAGTTCCATCTGCTTTGCATGCATCAATATATCTCACAATTATTTCCCTTGGTTCTTCAGCATAAAACAGTGGATAGTTTTCAACTGGAATTCACTTCTGACTGATTTCAGAAACATTCGGCTTCTTGGGTGCAGATGAGAGTTCCTCTACAATTTTTAGTCTCTGAAGACTCTTTGCATTCAGAGGTTTTCCAACAATGGATTCAAGTTCATCCTTGACTCCAGCTTCATACAGAGCAGTCACTAGACCATTCTCTGTCAGAATGTCTGAAATTAACCTTTCAAAGGGAATCCATGTTCTGATCTTCTGACCATTTTCCTTTACAGATTCTCTTGAAGCATTGATATGGTTCCATAAATGCATGAACAGAATGTAAGGGAGATCTACCTTAGTGCTCTGACTTAAACAGTACATGAAGTAGAGTTGTTCATTGTTCTCATAATCTGGAGAATTTGTAGATTTTCTGTGATGAATGCATCCCAGAAAAATCTTTGCCCAGATTTTATAGTCAGGCTTCAGATCTTTAAATTTGTTGGAGGCCTGTCCAGAAGTGATGACTTCCTCATAAACTTCTTCCATGTCTACACGCCCAGCTGGCAGATGACATACTCCATCAGTCTCTTCATACCTTATGAGTTTCCTGATTAGATCTTCTGTAATTATAATCTCCTTACCCAGAATAGAAGACAAGATGAATTTGGGATAAACAGAAGCATGTATCCAGAATTCTTTCACCAGATGAGGGTAAACTGGTCCAAATAATCTGTCAAAGTATTTTACCCAGCCTTGAGCATCAATTATTGAACGAAATTCAAATCCATTTTCAGCTAATGAATCAAATTCCACCATTGATTCACAGAGAACTTCAAGTTTGTCAACAAGAGTTAACAAAGTCCTTTTAGGTATCGTGAATGGAGTCACACCCATATTTGCAGAAGTAACTACAACCATGGTTGATTGAAACTGAGCTTCTGTAGAAGATGATGTTGCCATTGAAGATAATGAAGATGATATTGACGAGGGTTTAGGGTTTTTGTGAAGAGAGAAAAGAAGATAGAAATGCATAAACTTGCTTGTGATGTGAAAAGTGTGAAAGTGGTGAGAGATGTGGTATTTATAGAAAACAATTAGGCACTCAAACAGACATTCAAAGCACGTTTACACATAGCATTTAATGGTAATTAATGAAAGAGAATAAAAATCATTTCAAGCATTAATTGATTTTGACAAATTGGGGGGAAAATCAAGATTTTCACTATTCAAACCATACCTCAAATGTCTCTTCAGTAGTGTACACGCCATCTTTTCAAATTAAGAGTGACACGTGTTTGCTTGCATGTGCTTCTGAACTCTTTTGAGAAATGAAACGTTAGCCAACATTCAGATCCTCTGAGATTGGTTAGTTCAGATACACACAAATAAACATAAATCTAATAAGCAACAGATGAAATACTTCAGAGTGATAAACATTTTTCATCTGAAAAATTTGCTTCTGACAAATATTATTCTGGACACAAATCCATACCAATATTTTCCAGAATAAATTTGAATCTATCTTCAACAAGGGTTTTGTGAAAATATCTGCCCATTGATGATCTGTATCAACAAAGGCTAAGTTTATAATTCCCTTCTGAACATAGTCTCTGATGAAATGATGTTTAATTTCTATATGTTTTGCCTTAGAATGTAAAATGGGGTTTGCTATGAGACAAACCTTTATGACTTGCAAAGTCATTCAAAAATATCTTGAAATAATTCCTAGGCAACACACTTTGACATCTGCCCGACATGTGACTTAAAATTTCAATCATATTTTGAAATTGACTTCAAGCAAAGCTTTGAAATACTCTTGTGGCTTAATAGCGACAACCTTGTAGCTTGTAAAAAACAACTCAACTCATCACTCAAAACGAGTCCCATATAAAATAGAAAATAATCCAACCACAATGCATATGAATCGTTTTCAGATGGGTTATGCTTTGGAAACTTATGATTATAGCTAGAAGTCACTAATAACCACAATTTTCGGAACAAAGGCTTGTATACATGCTCGAACCGCTTGGAACATGTCTTGAATATGACCCAAAAACTTTTGAAGCAAACCTTGAAGTCACTGGATCATATATGAACCAAATAGCCATGCTATATATCCTCTTTCATTCCCATTATGATTCTAGGCATTCACACGGACCTGACATCCTTAAGTAAAAAACAACACACTTTTGGACATTTTTTTTAATAAAGCAATTGGGTAAATATACATAATGGAGGCTGTACAAAGGTGGGACAAATTTGGGGTATGACAATGAGCATAAGTCTCTGTATAATCAATTCCTTCTTGCTGAATGTACCCTTGAGCAACTAGCCTTATCTTATTTCTTTCAACTTCTCCTTTCTCATTAAGCTTGTTTCTGAAGACCCATTTAGTTCCAATTATGTTAAATCCTTTTGGTCTTGGAACTAAGTCCCACATATCATTTCTAGAGAACTGATTAAGCTCTTCTTGCAATGGAAATAATCCAGTCATTGTCTTGCAGAGCTTCATCCATAAAGATTGGTTCAATTATTGACACCAATCCAAATAATGATGCTTCAGATGATCTGAGGAAGGATCTTGTTCTGATAGGATCATCCTTCTTTCCAATGATCACATTCTCTGAATGAGAAGCTTTGATTCTAGAAGATGATCCTCTAACAGTTGATTCTTCAGAAATGTTTAAGTTGTTCATCTGAGAAGTTAAAGGAATTTCATCTAGCGTTGCTTCAGGTTCCTTCACTTGAGCTTTGTCTGCCTTTGAGTCTTCAGAGTCTGTGAGAATTACTTCTCTATCTGCAGAAATTTCAAACTGCTTTGGCTTTTCAATGCCAAGCTTATCATCAAATCTAACATGAATAGATTCTTCCACAATCTGTGTTTCAGTATTGTATACTCTGTAGCCTTTAGAGCGTTCAGAATACCCAAGCATGAAACACTTATGTGCTTTAGAATCAAACTTGTTCAGATTCTCTTTAGTATTTAACATATAGCAAATACATCCAAAAGGATGAAAATATGAAATGTTGGGCTTTCTGTTCCTCCACAATTCATAGGGAGTCTTTTCCAGAAGAGGTCTTACAGACACTCTGTTCTGAATGTAACAGGCTGTGTTGATTGCTTCTGCCCAAAAGTGCTTTGCCAGATTAGTCTCATTGATCATGGTTCTGGCCATTTCTTGCAGAGTTCTATTTTTCCTCTCTACAACTCCATTCTGTTGTGGAGTTCTAGGACAGGAAAAATCATGAGCAATGCCATTTTCATTAAAATATTTTTCAGAATATTTGTTTTCAAATTCACCACCATGATCACTTCTGACTTTTATAATTTTGAAATATTTTTCATTCTGGACTTATTTGCAGAAGTCAAAGAACACAGAATGTGACTCATCCTTGTGTTTTAAGAACTTTACCCATGTCCATCTACTATAGTCATCAACAATGACTAATCCATACTTCTTGCCTCTGATGGATGCAGTTTTCACTGGTACAAATAGATCAATATGAAGTAATTCTAATGGTCTGGAAGTAGAAACAATATTTTTTTATTTAAAAGAGGATTTTGAAAACTTCCCTTTTTGACATGCTTCACAAAGAGCATCTGAGGTGAACTTCAACTTAGGAAGTCCTCTGACAAGATTAAGTTTATTAATCTGAGATATACGTCTCATATTAATATGCCCCAATCTTCTGTGCCAGACCCATTGCTCCTCATTAACAGACAAGAGGCATTTAACATTCTGAACTTTAAGTTCTGAAAGATTTATTTTATAAATGTTATTCTTCCTCTTTCCACTAAATAGGATTGAGCCATCCTTTTGACTAATAGTTTTACAACATTTTTGATTAAAGATTATGTCATAACCATTGTCACTTAATTGCCTTATGGACAATAGATTATGCTTTAATCCTTCTACAAGTAAAACATTAGTAATAGAGGGAAGGTTACCATTTCCAATAGTGCCAGATCCAATGATCTTGCCCTTCTGATTCCCTCCAAATTTTACATCACCTCCAGATCTAAGCTCCAGACTTTGGAACATAGACCTTTCTCCTGTCATATATCGCGAGCATCCAGAGTCCAGGTACCATGACTAGTGTCCTGACCTTGCTGCTAAGAACATCTGCAACAGGAATTATTTTACTCTTAGGTACCCAGATCTTCTTGGGTCCTTTTGGGTTAGTTGTTCTGAAGGTTCGTCTAAACTTCTGTTTTTCAACATAAGGTTTATTCTGACTAGCCTTAGATTTAAACACATGAATGTTCTTTTCAGAACGAGTGTGTTCAATATCATTCAAGTGACCAAATTTAAAATGGGAATATAAAGGAGTCTTCTTGATGATAATTTTATCAACAGGTTTTGGATTTAAATCCTTTCTAGAGGAAGATTTATATCCAATTCCTTTTCTGTTATTTCTGCTAACTCCATAGATCATAGAAGCCATTTTGCTTCTGTCTATGCTTTTAGCAAGAAACTTCTGAAAACTGTAGTCATATTTTTCCAAAATATTTTTGCATTCAGACTCAGTTTCAGAATCAGAGTCTTGTTGAGCTAATTCAGAATCATTTTTCATTTTTAAGTTCTTTTCATTTAGCTCAGCCACTTCTGATTTGAGAATATTATTCTCAGATACAAGATTGTTTTGACGCTCCTTGTATTTGAGCTTAATATTGTTATAGCTCTTCAGAACCTCTGATAACACTTTGATAAGTTAATCTTTAGTGAGTTTAGCCATTACCTCTTCAGCGTCAGAGTCAGATTCAGATCATGAAATTCCTTCCTCCTGATCTTCTATGTCTGCCATCAATGCTACGTTGGCACATTCCTCTTCTGACTCAGATTCAGATGTATCTGAATCATCCCAGGTTGCCATTAAAACCTTCTTCTTATTATCAGATTTTCTTTTAGGCTTTTCTTTCAACAGCTTTGGACATTCATTTTTGTAATGCCCAGGTTCTTTACATTCGTAGCAGACAACCTCCTTTTTGCCAGATCTTCTGTGTCCAAAAGATTCTTTTCTTTGGTCAGGCTTCCTGAAGTTTCTGAACTTCTTTCCTTTATGCTTCCAGAGTTTGTTTATTCTTCTAGACAGCATGGATAGTTCATCTTCATCTTCAGATGAGAATTCTTCAGAGCTTTCCTCTATTACCTGCAATGCTTTAGCAGATTTATTAGATTTTAAGGCAATTGATTTACCTTTCTTTTGAGGTTCATCTTCCTCAAGTTCAATTTCATGACTCCTCAGTGAACTGATTAGTTCCTCCAAGGAAATCTTGTTCAGATCTTTAGCCATTTTCAGCGCACTCACCATAGGTCTCCATCTGGTAGGTAAGCTTCTGATGATCTTTTTCACATGATCAGCAGTAGAGTATCCTTTATCCAGAACCTTTAGTCCAGCTGTAAGTATTTGAAATCTGGAGAACATGGCTTCAACAGATTCAGCTTCTTCCATCTTGAAGGCTTCATACTTCTGAATTAGAGCCAAAGCCTTTGTTTCCTTGACTTGAGAGTTTCCCTCATGAGTCATCTTCAAGGACTCAAACATGTCAAATGCAGTTTCTCTATTTGTGATCTTTTCATACTCAGTGTAAGATATTGCATTTAACAATATTGTTCTAGCCTTGTGGTGATTTCTAAATTCCTTCTTTTGGGCTTCTGTCATAGATTTTCTATCTACTTTCTTGCCATTCCCATCAATGGGATGAACATATCCATCTATGACCAAATCCCATAAATCAGCATCATAACCAAGGAAAAAACTTTCAATCCTGTCTTTCCAATAATCAAATTTCTCCACATCAAACATAGGGGGTTTAGTGTTGATTCTGTCCCTTTCTTCATATTTGTTGTTAATGTTAGATATTGAAGTATCGTCCATAGTAACAACCAAATATATATCAAATTTTTTCTCACTGGATCTTTTCTATCACTGTGAAGTGGTAGCACACACAGAACCGGAGCTCTGATGCCAACTAAAGAAAATACTTAGAAGGGGGGGGGGGGGTTGAATAAGTATGTAGATAAAAACTTAGAAGTAAAAACTCAAGTATTTTTATCCTGGTTCGTTGAACTCAACTACTCCAGTCCACCCTTTCTAGAGTGATTTGCCTTTCTTAAACAAGGACTTAATCCACCATTTAATCAATTGATTACAATAGTAAGCACTAAGAACAACTGTTCAAAGTCTTCTCAAGAACTACTGATCCTAACTGGATATTCTTAAGGTTTTCTTACAATCAAATGTAATAATAAATACAAGTGTTAAAATGCTTCTAATAAAGCTTTATCACAACTGTGATTTTTCACTTAAGATTAAGAACAGTGAAATAATTCTAGCAAGAATATGTGAGTTGTATGAGAGCTTTTCAATGAATTCTTTTCAAGTATGTGCGTCAACTCAAGAAGATGAGTGGAGACTTGCTTTTATAGGCACAGTGATCCAAGAGCTTTTCACGTTGAGAAGAGTGTACCGAAAGATTTGAGCCTTTTTGTCTTTACATCAAATGACCTTTCCTAGAAGAAGAATGCACAGAGAAATCCTTTTTGTATGTGTTCTTGTGTCTAGCATAAATAAGGAAAGAGTCGTTTGGATATTCCAACGGACATAATCTTTGAATTATTCTTCAACTATTTTCAGCAAGAATCATCAGAGTCTAAGTCAGTCAGAGCCTTCTGATGTTCATCAGAGTTTTGCTGAATCAGAGTCTTTGCAGCAAGTGTGCTTTCAGCGTGTATAAGTTCAGAGCAGAGTTTTGGGTCAGATCCTCAGTGCTGGCAGCGTTAGTACTATCAGAGTCTTCTGAGGTAACTGTGCTTGAAAACTCTTCATACAGAATTCTTCATTGCTACAGATGCTTCTGGCTTGCTTCAGATTCTTCTGTAGCTTCTGCTTCAGATCCATCTGGAGGCAGCGCTCAGAATCTTCTGATGGCAGCGTTCAGAATCTTCTAAGAGATGCTTCTGACGCTTCAGAGCCTTGCATATTTCTTATGTTCAGATCTAATTTGCTTCTGGAGTGATATTTACTTTAACATCTGCAGCAAACATTCTCAAGCAAATTTTAGAGTATATAATTCTTAAATACAAAATTTCATAATAGTTATCATCAAAACATAGAGATATTATTAAGAACCAATCTGTGTTCTAACAATTTTTTGGTTTAGTAAGAAGCTGAATTGTGTGTCCCTATCCATTGTTGAGGCTGAGTATATTGCAGCAGGAAGCAACTGTTCTCAGTTACTTTGGATGAAGCAAATCCTGAAGGAGTACAATGTCAAACAGGATTTCATGACATTATACTGTGACAACTTGAGTGCTATCAACATCTCCAAGAGTCCTGTTCAACACAGCAGTACAAAACATATTGACATTCGTCATCATTTTATCAGGAAGCTTGTTGAAGAAAAAGTAGTCATTCTGGAACATGTAGCCACTAAGAAGCAATTGGATGATATCTTTACTAAGGCTTTGGATGCAAATCAGTTTGAGAAACCAAGGGCTGAACTTGGAATTTGTATTTTTGAAGAATGATAGAAATTAGTCTTGATTATGGAGGATAGTAGGCATATGAGAAAGCTGGTGTCAAACTTATGCCTAAAGAGATGGAGTAGTGGTGATGGTAATGTGGAGCATGGATTAATGATGATCCCTACTTTTCTATATTTTCTTTTGTGTTCTTGGGAGGTTTTACTGGTGGTGTTGGAATGTCATTTTATATGTTCTAACATCATTTCATCATGTGTTTGGGAGTTGTGTGGTTGTGTTCTTAAAGGGGGGCTTTGTGACAGGGGGAGTTCTGCTGCAGTTTTTGTGATGTCATACAAGATGTCTTGACATTAGTTTTGGTTATTGAATTATTGGCTATGCATTTTAGGGGGAGTTCTTGTTGTTTTGTGAGGAAGTTTTTTTTAACAAGCTTTTTGGTCTTGTTGTGAGAGAGTTTATTTCTCTGTGTGTGCCTCTGATTTGTGTTTGTGTGCTTTTGGTTATCTTGTGTATGTTATTCTTGTGGTTCTTTTGGATTGTTGCAGTTATGGTTGTTTCTGTGTCTCCAGTAATTTATGCAAAGGTTGTTTTAGCCAAAAAATTTCAAAGGGGTAGATTATAAGTTCTCTGGTTTTTGTTTGGCAGCAATTTTGTTAAAACAAGTTCACAATAAGATGTTGAGAGAAATGTCTTGACAAGCCAGTCAGACAGCATAATCAACATGATGTTGGGACATGTGGCAGGACATGTTATACAAGTAGGTTAGGGTTGGGACAATTTTGCATTTAAAGTGTGAGATTTGATTGTATTTTAATTCACACAGTGTCGCAATCCAAGGAGGAATATTTTTGGAACTTCTGTCTTGACAGATTTGCTTGTATTTCATAAAAAGGATCTTGGAGCCTTTTTAGGAAACTTTCTATTTAGTTCCTATTTATGTGCAGAAGATTTGAAATTGTTAATTTGTGATATGTGTTTTATTTAATTGAAGAGCCCAAGCCTATGCTGATTTGAAGGCTATTTAAAGAGGAGTTCTAAACCCAATGAAGTTGTGAAGCCGTGTATTGAAATAAAAAGTATTAGGGATTAAAAAGTTTGTTCTTTTTGTTATTTGTTCTTTGTGATCCTCTCTTATGTCTTTTGACATTTGAGTTTGACTGTTTTTAGTTATGCATTTGTGAGTCATTCATGTACTCTTTAGATACTCGAATTGGACTGTGCTTTAAGTTGTAACCACTCCTAAGCTTTTAAGCAAAGAGTGGAATTTCATGTCTTTAGAAGTTGACTTCCAATATTCTTTATTGTTGAGTTTGTCACTGTGACTGGTGGGAAGTGAGAGGGTCTCATATTTAGGAGTTCTTAGATAGAAGTCAGCATGGGTAGTGATTAGGTGAGAAGCTTATAAACATGTGGGTGTTTGTTGTGGCTTTGAACTAATACTATTATAGTAGATTTCCTTTCTGGCTTGGATGCCCCCCAGATGTAGGTTATGTTGCACTGAACTGGGTTAACGATTGATTGCGTTATTGTTTACATTCAAGTTTTTATTTTTCTGCATAATTGTTGCTTGTTGTCTTGATCCCAGTGTCTTGACATCTAGTATTTGTGTTCCAGAATTTCAAACTAGTTGACAAAGTACAAGTCACAAATGAGCAAAAACAAGTGAATGAAGAAACACAAGAAATGACAGTAAAAAGGTCTAAAAGGAAAATGAGACTAGCTACTTTGAAAGATTGCTTCATTTATTCACTTGAACATGAATGTGACTTGATCATTGATAAGGATCCAGTCTCATTCACACAAGTCATGGAAAGTGACAATTCTGAAAATTAGAGTAATGCTATGAAAGAAGAGTTAAAATCAATGGATGACAATAATGTATAGGATCTAGTTGAGTTGCCTAAAGGTTCAAAACGAGTTGGTTGTAAGTGGGTCTTTAAGACCAAACGAGACTACAAAGGCAATATTGAAAGATATAAAGCTAGACTTGTCGCCAAAGGTTTCATTCAAAAGGATGGTGTTAACTACAAAGAAACCTTATCTCTTGTTTCAAAGAAGGACTCTTTGAGAATTGTTTTGGCTTTAGTGGTTCATTATGACATAGAGTTTCACCAAGTGGATGTGAAGACCGCCTTTCTAAATGGTAACTTAGAGAAGAAGTGTATATGGATCAACCTAAAGGGTTTGTTACCATGGGTGTCAAACTCACGGGTAGACTCGTAAACTCGTACGAGTTTACGAGTCTAGGAAGAATAAATGAGTAGACTCATGCATAAAATCTTTTTATACAGATTTGAGTAAATCGGGTAGACTCGCACAAACTCGTATAGAATCGTGAGTCTATAATGAGTTTACGAGTCTATAAGTTTTGTTTTTTGAATTTTTCTAAAAACCAAAAAAGGCCTAAATTCCCCAAAAGATTCTATTTTATTTATAAAAAAACCTTTTTTTTTGCTTGTACGATAGTTAGATAGTCTCTTGTTTCAACAAAGTTTCTTCCTCCCTTCATCAACGACGTGAGTTTGTTCTGCCTCTTGCCTTGTTCGTGTTCATGGACATAAATTAATCCTTTGTTGTCTAATTATTTTCTTATATAATTCAATTTGATGCTTCTCATGTATGATATCTTGTGTAAAGGTGATGCACTATTGTCCAATTAGTTCCAATCATCCAAATCACATGTATCAATTTGCATGTGACAAAATAGTTTAAAAAGTTTATGGTTTATAGAAGAAAATAGTTTAGGAAGGATATATTACCTACTTAAGGGTTTGTAATTTGTGTTCTAAGTTTAACTTATAGCTCCTCTAGTTGTGGACATAATTGGAATTCCTTTGAATGTAAATGAATTATTATTTGTTTCTTTATAGACTTCATTTAATATTTTTAGAAACATTGAGTTGAATTATTATTTACTTTTTAGGTTCATAAAAATAAAAGAAATATGTTGCATCAAAAAGAGGCGTCATATAGTGTTGTCATAAAAAGAAAAGAAATAGGTTGCATCAAATAGTGTTGTTACTTTATTTGTGTCATATACGAGACATTTATAAGTTTAAGAACACAATAGTGTGTCATATATGTGCAAATTATAGGTTTTTGAATGTTATTTTTAATTTTCTATAGACTCGTACGAGTTTGCGAGTCGAGTCTGCGAGTTGAGTCTACAGACCCTTAACGAGTCTGAGTAGACTCGCGAGTTTGACAACCTTGTTTGTTACTATGGGAAAATAAAATTTAGTGTATAAATTAAAGAAGTCAATATATGGACTAAAGCAAGCTTCTAGACAATGGTATCTTAAATTTAACAATATTGTTTTATCATATGGTTTTGCCGAGAACACCGTAGATTGATGTATCTATATGAAGGTCAGTGGAAGCAAACTTATAATTTTGGTCTTATATGTTGATGACATTTTACTTGCTACCAATGATTTAGCTTTGTTACATGATGTAAAGAAGTTTCTCTCCAATAAATTTGAAATGAAGGATATGGGTGAGGCATCATATGTGATAGGAATCATAGTTGTAAAAACCGAACCAGACTGGTTGAACAGGAAATCGGACTAGTAACCGGTCTGGTTCAATAGTTGGATCACATTTGTCATCAAACCGGTTAAAACCGATGCAAATTGGGTTGGAGCAGGAAAAACCAAAAAACCGGCGTTTTTTGTAAACCGGCGGTTCTAATGCTTTTTTTATTTTTTAATTAAAATTTAAATGCAAACAATGTCATTTTGAGTTATAAAAATTAAAAAATAAATAAATTTTTTGTTATTATTGTTTTGAAATAATTTTACCTTCTTGGAATAATTTTACCTCCTTGAAACTAAACTTAAGTAGACATTGAAGTTATTTTGTTATAAATTATTCTATTTTATTATGTTGCAATTAGACTTTGTAATTTTGTACTATTTTATTGTATTTGATACTTATGTTTAAAATTTATATTTAAATTATGAACTTGAGAATTTATGATATGATATTTTCAAAATAATTAAGTGCTAGTTATATTTTTTTAGAGATTGAATTATCTGGTTCAACCGGTTTTATACCTATATGATTTTGTTATGATGATAGGCCTATTCAACCGAGTTATCCGGTTTAGCCATGCGGTTCGACCAGTGACCCAGTGGTTCAACCGATAAACCAGTGATCCAATACTCTCACCGGTTCGATGATCGGTCCGGTTTTTAAAACATTGATAGAAATAGAAATATTCCGTAATAGATTACAATGACTGTTGGGATTGTCTCAGAAAGGTTATATAAATAAAATATTAGAGAGGTTCAGAATGGATAAATGCTCTGTTGGGATAGTTCCTATTCAGAAAGGGGACAAGTTTAATCAAATGCAATGTCCCAAAAATAAATTAGATCGAAAAGAAATGGAGTCTATTCCCTATGCATCAGTGGCTGGGAGCTTGATGTATGCCCAAACATGTACTCGACCGAATATCAGTTTTGTCGTTGGTATGTTGGGTCGATATCAAAGTAATCCCGGAATGGATCACTGGAAAGCTATAAAGAAAGTTCTTAGGTACTTACAAGACACCAAATATTACATGCCCACTTATAGAAGATCAGATCAACTTAAAGTGGTTGATTACTCAGATTCGAACTTTGTGAGATGTGTGGACTCAAGAAAATCCACATTTGGGTATGTTTTTCATTTGGATGGAGGAGCAATATCATTGAAGACTGGGAAGCAGTCCATCATTGCTACCTCTACTATGGAGGTAGAATTTGTGGCATGCTTTAAGGCCACAATTCAATCATTGTGGTTGCGGAACTTCATCTTAAGGCTTGGTATTGTCGACAGTATAGCTTGGCTGTTAAGAATTTACTGTGATAATTATGCAGATATCTTCTTCTCTAAGAATGATAAATATTCCAAAGGTGTTAAACACATGGAATTGAAGTACTTATCAGTTAAGAAGAAGTGCATAAACAAAAAAGTATCATTTGAACATATTGGTATAGATTTAATGATAGCGGATCTGTTAACTAAAGGTTTACCACCCAAGACATTTGTTGGCCATGTAGAAAGGATGGACATTATGTAAAAGTCCTTGTCAACATTATAATATGATTTGTATATATACATGTATATTTTAATATTTGTATTATATGACACTTGTGAATTCAATTAAAGGTTATGTTTTTACTGAGTTTCGTTCTCCATATCATGTTATATATATTATTATTAATATGTGATGACAAAGGTGTCTTTGTAAAGACATGAAAGACACATTATTGTACCCCTTAAAGTTAGTTGAGTTGAATTGATTCGTGATACATGGAAGGAATCAAGTTGATGAATAATTTGGGACCGCCATGATTCGATCATTTCAATTCATAAAAGATAATGACTTGGTGCTTTCAACGAATGGTGCACAATTATGGTATTAGATTAAAATATCAAGTTTTCACATGAGTCAAGTGGGAGACTGTTGGATTAATTTATTAATCCAAGAATTATGACTCATGTAATTAAAAGTTTGGCTTAAATCAAGGATACCCTAACGTGATCATTATTTGGGTGGATGAATAATTAAGCCAATGGGGTTTTATTTTGAAATTCAAAATTTAAATCTCTATTCTCTCTCTTCATAGATGTTGGGATATGTCTCTTAAAATAAAATGTGGTTGTTGGAGTAAAAATCCTATAAATAGGAACCTTTAGAAAAACAACAACAACTTTTCTTATTCTTTCTCATTTTCTCATAAATACACAAAAGTATCTTTATCATCAAAGGATACACAAAACGAAGAAGGAATAGAGGAGAGAACAATTGGAAACAAGATCGAGAATCGAACAAGAATCGGTGTTATGGATCCGGGTACGTTTTTTTTTTATACCGTTTTTCATAAAATTGAAATAATATGAAAATCGTGATATCAAAATCCAAAACATGAAGTTTTTCTAACAAGATTACCAAACATGTTTTTTTTAGTTTTTAAAAATAAAAAACTAAAACTCATTTAAACAAGGCCTAAATATTTTCATATATAAAGTAGTATGTCGTGCACCATAATAAAATTTTATCTTTTAAAACTAGATCATTGTATTTAGACCTTTAATAACCCATATCATTTGAACCTTATGATAAATCATTAAATTTTAAATATTTAGCAACTTTACCATTTGAACCACTACAAGAAAAACATTTTTCGGTGACATGAAGTTGCGACGTGTAATTAGCGTGCCAAAATAAAACAGTTGCAACGTGAATTTCACGTCATAATTATTTTTTAATAATTAAATATATTTTCCGATGGTATAACGTTTTTATATAATTTTAAAAAAAAGTTTTGTCGTGTTAAACATGTCGCAACAGATTTTTTCAAATAAATCAAAAAATTAGTCAGACATTACACATGGGAAGAGATTTGAATTTTAAAAAAGTAAAGTTGTGGCGTGAGAATCAAGTCGCAACAAACTTTTTAGAAAAAGCAAAATAAAATGCGAATATTTTCTGAGTGAGTTAATGACTTGGTCAAGATCACATGACAACTGTGTGTGGTCAACCTTACCGACATGGAAATCACGTCGCAAGGTAACGATTACATGTTTTTGCCACGTCAATCAAATGTCGCCGAGTTGCGACGTGATTTTCATGACGCAAGTATCCATATATGTTTAACAAATTCGTTCTCACACACAGACCATTCCATACTCAGTCTCATTTTCTCATCTCTTTCAACACTTCAACTCACATGCAGAACACTCCTTCACTCTTCAAATCATTCCAAATTTCTTCCTCCCTATTCAACTCATTTCATATTTTCTCATCTCATCCTTACTCATCCAACCTTCATTTATTCATCTTTTATCTCTTCAAATTTAAGAAAAACAACTATTTATATTTTTTTACTTTATTTAATTTTTTGTTAATTGAATTTTATTTTGTTATTAATAGTTTTTTTTTCATTTTTAATTTAAGTTATTAAAAGAAGAAGTTATTCCACAAAATATGTTTTGTTGCTTCATTGAGATATTTTTACAATTATATATATTTTTTTCTTCAGAAATTTAGGTTATTGATATATGTTTAGAAAGAATAAATAGAATATATTAATATATTTTTTATTTTTTATAAACAAAATAAATAGATTTAAGTTATTAATATGTTTTTAGAAAGAAAATATATTTTTTTATATTTTATTATAATATATTAAACATAAATTATATTAAATAGTTATATAAAAAAATATTAAATAGTATATATTATTTTTCCGAAATTAATGTAGTATTAAATATAATATTATATTTGTTTAATATTTAAAAAATATAAAATACATTAAAAACAAATATTAAGTTATAAATTAAAATAATTTTTTATTTATTAAGTATTATTTTTGTATAAGTAAGTAAATCATCTTTAAGAATATAATTATTAAATATATATATATATATATATATATATATATATATATATATATATATATATATATATATATATATATATATATATATATATATATATATATATATATATATATATATATATATATATATATATATATATATATATATATATATATATATATATATATATATATATATATATATATATATATATATATATATATATATATATATATATATATATATATATATATATATAATTAAGTAAGTAATAATTTTTTTGATAAGTATATATTTTTTAAATAGGTATTATATATTAAGTAAGTATAGATTATTTTAATAAAATGTTTTAAGTAAGTATTATATAATAAGTAAATATATTTATTAAGTAATAATTTTATATAAGTAAATATATATATTTTAAAGATAAATAAGTAAATAAAATTTGAATAAGTATGTATTCATTAAATAATAAATACAATTTGAAAAATTATATCTTTTTAAATTAAACTTATTATTAAGTAATATATATTGAGTATGTATATTTTTACTTTTAAGTAAATAATATTTAGTAAGGAAATATATTATAAATAAGTACAGATATGTTAAGTAATATTTTTATTTAAGTGTGTGTGTGTGTGTGTGTGTGTATATATATATATATATATATATATATATATATATATATATATATATATATATATATATATATATATATATATATATATATATATATATATATATATATATATATATATATATATATATATATATATATATATATGTTTATAAAATGTAATATTTATAGCAAGTATATATATAGTTATGAAATGTACAATTTGACTAAACATATATAGTATGAAATGTAGTTATGTTTAAAACAATATGAAAAAAAATTATATTATTTCGCATGTATTAAAATCACATTTTAATTTAAAATGATAATGATTGTACAAATGTGCAGTATGAAATATTATTGATGCTATTGTAGTTGGATGTTCAATAGACTATATCCAGGAAGACATGCACTTAAACCAAAATTTGAGGAAGGAGTTAAAGGGTTTATCACGTGGGCATTTGCTCAAGAATGTTGTCAAAGCGAAGGAGGACTAAGATCTCTTTGTCTTAAATTGCGAATGTAGACCTAATATTAGTGACCCAGAGGAAGTAGAACGTCATTTGAAGAGAAAGGGTTTCATTAAAAATTATTGGGTTTGGACATATATTGGAGAAGAACTCCCGAGTAACGTTCTAGAGACAACTAATACACATGTTTCAAGTAGTCGAGCACATATGGAATATGATGGACAATTTAATCTGATTAATGAGATGGTTGGCGATACTTTTAAGGTGAATGTGACATATGATGAACTTGAAGATTTTGATGGGGAAGAGTTGTCGAATGAGAAAGCGCAAAGATTTTATCAGTTGTTGAAATAAATGAACACGCCATTGTTTGAGGGGTCGTCAAGCTCAAAATTATCAATGTGTGTGAGATTATTGGCTTTCAAGTCAAATTGGAATGTTTCAAGTAGTCGAGCACATATGGAATATGATGGACAATTTAATCTGATTAATGAGATGGTTGGCGATGCTTTTAGGGTGAATGTGACATATGATGAACTTGAAGATTTTGATGGAGAAGAGTTGTCGAATGAGAAAGCGTAAAGATTTTATTAGTTGTTGAAATAAATGAACACGTCATTGTTTGAGGGGTCGTCAGGCTCAAAATTATTAATGTGTGTGAGATTATTGGCTTTCAAGTCAAATTGGAATGTTCCTAATCAGTCTTTGGAATTCTTCGCAAAAATGATGTTGAACGCGACTCCTATGAAAGACAACTTGCCTACAAGTTTTTATGATGCAAAGAGGTTGGTGTCGAAGTTGGATTTAGAAGTAAGAAAGATTAATTGTTGTATTAGTGGTTGCATGTCGGTTTATGATAATGAGTTTGGCACTAATGATGGAGCGTTAGAGGAATGTAAGTTTTGTAAGAGTCCAAGATATAAAGTTTGCAATAAATTCATTGATCGCAAGCAGAAATGTGTAGCAGTGATGTCCATGTTTTATCTTTCGATCATACTAAGGTTTAAAAGAATGTTTGTTTCAATGCACAGTGCAATTCAAATGACATGGCATCATACAAACAAAACAAGTTCTGACACTATATGACATCCATCTGATGACGAGGCATGAAAGCACTTTGATCGAATATATCCTTATTTTGTTGCAGAATCTAGAAATGTGATCCTTGGATTATGCTCTGATGGTTTTACTCCATTGTCTAAGCGTCGGGAAGTGGATATTCTTGTTGGCAAGTTATTATAACCCCTTACAACCTCCCTCCTGATATGTGCATGACTAAACCATACATGTTTTTGACTTACCTCATTCCAAGATCGTTGATTCCAAAAGAAAAAATTGATGTATACTTATAACTTTTAATTGATGATTTGAAGAGGTTGTGAATTAGAGAATTGACTTATGATATATCTTTTAAAAAAAACTTTACTTTGCGAGATGTCTTGATGTGGACTATTATTTGCGCTGGAATTTCATAAACAAATACGGGTTTATATTAGTACTTAAGGGATCAAACTTGAAAATATCCCGATCATATTTGTGTGTTGTTTTTTTGTTAAAAATGAGGGTGTTCGTCGAATGTAAACCTCTGGGACGACGTTGTGATTGCTCAGAAAGACAAGGCAAAACGCCAATAAAATGCAAGGAAGTGTAAAGTAAAAGGATCAAAGTTAAAATGCAGAAGAAGTAAAGTTTTCTGAAAAGATAAAGGCAATTGAAATAAAATGCAAGGAAATGTAAAGGCAGTCGAAATAAAAGGGTTTAAATGCATAAAAAGAAAGACTTTTTTAAAGATAAAAATGCTGGAATGTATTAAATTGGTGGAACGCATACGTACATTATCCTCACTCGTTTCTCACAACACAGGTACTTTGAGTGTAGCGGAAATGTATACAATTTGCAGACTCCTTACAAAATAAACCTAAGTTGCTATATATACAAGTCTAAGATAACTGTAAAAGACTACTAAACTATCTCCATGATGACATGTCTTTAGATCATGTAGTGGTTTTCTTCCCGACGTGCTCCACATTCTAAGTAACCGTTGACGCTGATGTAGTAGTTCCTGCCTTGTTCCTTCTTTTGAATATTTTAACTATTTTGCTGGCGCCAAGAACTAGAGACCCCCGTTGAAACCTTCGACGTCGACCATATTAAGGTAACATGTCTCGACATATTGTTCATTGTAGTGATAAACTCTTTGCCAATGTGACATAGTGTTCAGCTTCACTATGTTGCTATTATAGCATAGCACTCAATTTCACTAAGTCCTCATGATTTTTATGTTCTTCGACCATGCCACCTCCGACCAGCATCGCCTTGGGTAATTTCTGACCTTGAGTCATGTTGACCATGTTGACTTGTCCTATTTTTATTTCCCACGTGGCATATTTATGGCTAGCTTTATGAACACTTGCCATTTATAACTAGGTCATCCAGTGTAACAAATTGCCCCCCCCAAAAGGCCATGTTTGGATTTGCATCTAACAAGAGAGACGTGACCTTTTTATCATAATTTTTCGACACCGTTTCATTTTTGTTGACGTCATCATTACACTTTCTGGCGTATTGTCACTTCCAAGAGATTCGCTCAGAATCTCATCATCGCTCCTACTTCCTAGGAAGACGTGAGTTTTCACGTTTGTTGTAACTGCTTCCACTTACCATTGATGCTTGTATCTAAAACCCACACAAACTCTTTAGCTTCTCCCACGCTTGTGCTAGGTGTCAGATTTCATGCATGCATTGAAGCCTATAAGTAGCTTCCCTCAGCTCTTTTCTTTTACTTCGTCTTTCTACATTCTCCTTCTCCTCCGTAGAAAACACGCAAAAACCTTCTTTGTCGTTTTCATTTTAGAAACCCCTTTTCACCATGACCAAAAGCAAAGTTTATTTCATACCCACCACTCGTAAAACTCCATTAACCTTTGAGATTATCCCTTTTGAAGATGAAGAGGTTAAGGATTTCATTCCTGAGCCTTCTTCTGATAGCGGCAAGATTTCTTTTTGGCGAAAGAAAATGTTGATTCCATACTCCATGGACAACCAACATTATGCTTTTGCTGGGTCGTATCCCTCAAAAGCTCCCAAGCTCAAAAGGTTACTTACTTCTTTCAAGGCTACTTGCTCACGATGCCTTCTGTGTTTGATTGGTGGGCTCTTGACATATCCTTCATGGTGAGACCCATTCGTGTCTTCCGATCAGCTCTTCCTGCTCCCACAAAAGAATACCTGGCATGGCTCGACAAGGTTTAAGCCAAGAAGAAGCAGCACTAGGAGACTATAGGCATCTACGACATGGTCAACTTGTCTATAACTGGCCCCAAGTACAACCCTTGCATGTTGTTGGCCTTGCTTTTCTTCTGAGAAGGTTCAACAAACACTTTCCAGTTGCCTTGCGCCATGCTGACGCCAACTCTCTTCGACGTTGCTTCCATTACAGGTCTGAGCCCCGTGGGTGCCGTCTTTTGTTCGACACTACAGACTTATAATCGATTTACCATTTGACAACCTGTTTACAAGAATTTCATTTCTGACAACTACAACACAGCCAGTCCAGATGTCTCTGACCAAGAGCATATCGCTTTCTTGGAGTTTTGGCTCTCCTATTATGTATTTATCTCTAGTTATTTGCAGGTGGTGAAGAAATTTGTCCCTTTGGCTATCCAACTCCATGAAGGACACAAGCTTTCCCTCAGCAAACTGCTTCTGGACAATCTTTACCAGTCCCATACTGAAGCCTCCAAAAAACTCAAGCACCTACTTACGAACACCAAAATTAAGTCTTTCCCACTTTTCAGCCCTTTTTGGCTCTTGCAATTGTGGCTAAATGCCACTTTTGAACCAAGCCTTGGAGTCTCCATTTCTCAAGAACTAATGAGTGCGACCGAAGGCAGGGCCATCGAAGGCACTAGGCTGGCCTTACTCACTTCTAATGAGACTCATGCCTCCGACATCCTCAGCAAATATATCATCCTTTTTCTAGAGACCAAAGTTTTTTATGCGACTATGGCTTCTTCTGTAGCCTTTCTTATTGGTCTAGCTTGGTTAACAAACAAGTTTCCTGGAACCTCCCTGTCGAATGCGGCTATGTCGAACTCGGTTTGGGCCACATTTTTAACCCCTACAATCCTATCAACCAGAACTGAAGTTAGCTATGGATTTTCCGGTTATCAACCAAAATTGGGTCGCCAGACAGTTTGGCCTTAGCCAATTCCAACCTTCTTCCCTTTATGTTTCAGAAAGTGATATCTGTTGATCGGAGCGTAAGTTCTATCATGATCAGTTCAAAGACCTCATTTAATTTACTCGCGGTTAGGTCTTAGAACCCCACATCTTCAAATACCAACCATCATTCAACGTGACTGCCGACTTTCACAACTGGTGGCGAGATTATTTGGCCGAAAACTTCTCCGAGGATAACTTCATGACCAGAGTCTATGACGCTCTTTCTAATCTACCCAAGGAACAAGGTATGCTTCTCTGACCTCCTCTTAAAAAATTAATGTTTCTTTTACTGACTCTTCGACTATCAGATGTGATTGAGCCTCCAGCTGACGACACCGCCGAAGGGTATTCGGAGACGAGGGCGACGAAGCGGTCGGGAGAACCCAGGAAGAAGGTTTTCACTTCTTTCCTAAGAAATTATAGTTTCCTCTAAGGTATTTCCTTACAGATTTTCCTTTTTAAGGTTCCACAAAGAGATATTGAATTTCTCACTCCTCAACATACGAAGAAAAAGGCAAAGACCTCCACTGTCACCAAGAACGTTGTTGCTCCAAAAACTATTCTTGTACCGACGACTGTTACTCCCCCTAGTCAGGTATGATGGCCTGATTCTACTCTTATTATTTTCTTTTTTGAACACTTCACTCATCTGACCCCTTCTTCAGGGTACTCTACAACTCGTTCCAGTTCAAATCCATGAAGAAAGCTCAGAGGAGTTTGAGCAGCCTCTGATCTTTTCAAGGTCGAGGACGAAGGCTTGCTCGAAGCCTGGTTCCAACTAGCCACAGAAGGAAACTGTAACACCTTACTCTACCCATTCGTATGATAATTAAAAATACGAAAAAAGATACGAAAATTAATCAGAGTTACACACGTAGGATGCCACATCATCAAACATCAACACAAAGTATCAAATCACTTCATATCTTATTCATTAATAAAAAAAATACTTTGATTAAACAACATAATTAAATCAAAATGGTTTAGCATTAAAACTCCAATTACATCAAATCTCTACATAAACCATGCTTCAACAACATTAGTCAAAGCAGTCATGATACGTAACAAATAACAAATAACATGAAGAAAATAACAAAAAACCATCATCCTTCTCGTGTTACGTATCAGAGCGACTCCTAAGACTCGATCAAATAGCAATACATGCTCCAAGCACAACTCAGGTACCTGATCATCTGTACTCTCCAAGTAGCACAAATATAGAAAACAGAAATGAGGTAAGAGCTACATTCAATAATACACGGTGACAATCACATGCTAAAGAGTAGTTAACACACAAGTCACATCCATCATACAATCACAATGCACATACAAGTTCCACACCAATACTCGATATATTCATCCCATATTCAATCATATACATGCAATAGGACTCAAATGGCACGACACAATGCATGTGGTACCATCAGAATCACATAAGGTTCACCCTAGAACCTGACTCACGTCAAAATCTGGATAAGTCGTATACGTTCCTCTAAACTACAACTTATCTCAACACGACTCACACATGGAGTCCGAACGAGACTAGGCACCCATCATGGATTCCCACCTAGCTCATCTCCATATAATATGACATGAATGTATGACACAAAATTATGTACAATAATAATAATAACCCATACATTAGCCACGATCCTCAATGATCACATGTGAGCCACATACTTACCGTAATTCTCTCCGGAAATTACCACCACAACCCAAGACCGTCCACATACGACAAATCTTGGCCCACAATCATCAAACACTTCTCAGACAGGCCATCACATAAAAATCCCATGTTTTATCCCATTTAATGTCGTTATTGTTTCCCCATATATTCCATTATACCATCATAGTCTTACAGATCAAGAAAAATTGCATTACACATAAAATCGGAATAAAAATGGGAAATTTTCACCACAACTCTACCCATACACGTATGACCCTGCCCCATATGCGTATGACCATCTTCCTACGCCCCAGGCATACATATCATACGCGTAGGGCTCATCTGTCCAGGCCATCCAAACGTGTATTACCAGAGAGGGTTTCCCTCTCAAAACTCCTCGAAAACTGCCCATACGTGTAATGGTTAGCCCATATGCGTATGGTATCCTCCAAAAGCTTCACATACGCGTATTGACCTTGCCATACGCGTATGGCCACTCCATCATAGGCGTACTGGCAAAGGGTCATGTTGGCTCTGAGGACAGCTGTGTACCATACACGTATTGCCCCCTTGGAGTGTGGGTGTTACGGGTATTGACTTGCCTGCACAGATAAATCCTGAGTTTCACATCAGTGTGATTTTCCCCTATTAGAGCACCTTCAAGCACCTGATTTCGACCCAAAACAACAATTAGACTAGTCTATCATTAGTGGGTTTATTCAACATCATTCTTTTCAACGTTTTCTACTATTATAGTCCATTTTCATTAACCCCCCAAAACCCCAATTTTCAAATCTGGTTCCATATCAGAACTCAACGACAACCGTACCAAACTTGCACGAATTTTCATAATCAACATATAAGACAGATTCATACACATAATCAATACAGTGTTACAAACTAACAACAATCATTACACAATCGTAGCAATCAGACAAGGAAAAGGAAGAATGTACAGAAAATCCTAAGAGGGAAATGAACCCTCACTACCCTCTCATGTTATTATCACCATTAATGAATCTCATTATCCCCCTTACTTGAATTCTGAGCTTTCTCCCTTCAAGAATGGTGGAAACCTTAGTTTTTCTTGCCCTAGCTCTCCTTCTCTTCCTCTTTCACGTTCTAGCAGTTATTTCTCAAAACTCTGCTAATCTCTTTTGTCACTCAGGCCCTTGTAGTGAGCAACCTGAACTCTGTTATCCTCATCATAAATTCGACACATGTTCACCAACTCAGGAAAATATTTGATCTTCTGATAACCAATACCTTATTTGATCTCGGGATGCAGGCCACTCTCAAACTTTATACACTTTGAACCCATAGCAGCATCAGTATTGTAATAAGGATAATACTTCACCAGTTCCTCAAACTTAGCCGCATATTCTACAACTGTCGAGCTTCCCTGCTTCAATTCTAGGAATTCAATCTCTTTCTTGCCGCGAACATCTTCTAGAAAATACCGCTCCAAAAACTCCTCCCTGAACACCGTCCAAGTGATGGGACTCCTGCAGCTTCCAACCTCTGAAGGGTATTATCCTATCAATCTTCAACTTCCTCATTCAACATATGAGTGTCAAACTGCACCTTCTGAGCCTCAGTGCATCCCATGACTCTGAAGATCTTCTCAATGTCCTTCAGCCACTTCTGCGCCACATCCAGTTCATGCATTCCCTCGAACTTAGGTGGCTTGTTATTCTGAAACTTTTCCAAATTGCAGAACTCGACATCCCCAGCATTCTGAGTGATACCAATTGTAACACCCTACTCTACCCATTCCTATGATAATTTAAAATACAAAAAATAGATACAGAAATTAATCAGAGTTACACATGTAGGATGCCACATCGTCAAACATCAACATAAAGTATCAAATCACTTCATATCTTATTCATTAATAAAAACAAATACTTTGATTAAATAGTGGAATTAAATTAAAATGGTTTAGCATTAAAGCTCTAATTACATCAAACCTCCATATAAACTGTGGTTCAACAACATTAATCAAAACAATCATGATAGGTAATAAATAACAAATAACATCAAGAAAATAACGAAATCCCCATCCTTCCCGTGTTATGTATCAGAGCGACTCCTATGACTCAATCAAATAGCAACACACGCTCTAAGCACTACTCAGGTACCTAATCATCTGTACTCCCCAAGGAGCACAGACACAACAAACAGAAAAGGGGTGAGAACTACATTCAGTAATACACGGTGAAAATCACATGCTAAGGATTAGTTAACACACAAGTCACATCCATCATACAATCACAACGCACATACAAGTGTCACACTAATACTCGGCATATTCAGCCCATATTCAATCATATACATATGCAATGCGACTCAACTGACACAACACAATGCATGTGGTACCATCACAATTACATACGGTTCACCCTAGAACCCGATTCCCGTCAGAATCCGGATAAGTCGTATACATTCCTCTGAACTACAACTTATCTCCACACGACTCCCACATGGAGTCCGGACGAGACTAGGCACCCATCATAGATTCCCACCTAGCTCATCTTCATATAACATAACATGAATGCATGACACAAAATTATGCACAATAATAATAATAACTCATGCATAATCCACGACCCTCAATGATCACACGTGAGTTAAATACTCACCATAATTCCCTCCGGAATTACCGTCACAGCCCAAGATCGTCCACCTACAACAAATCTTGGCCCACAATCATCAAACACGTCTCATACAGACCATCACGTAAAATCCCTTGTTTCATCCCATTTAATGTCGTTATTGTTTTCATCCTATGTTCCATTATACCTCACTACCCTTTCATGTTATTATCACCATTAATAAATCTCATTCTCCCCCTTACCTGAATTCTGAGCTTTTCCCCTTCAACAATGGTGGAAACCTTATTTCTTCTTACCCTAACTCTCTTTCTCTTCCTCTTTCACGTTCTAGCAGTTATTTTGCAAAACTATGCTAATCTCTCTCTAATTTTGTTTTTATTTCACTTATTGAATCTTAATAATAATATTACTACTACTACTACTACTACTACTACTACTACTACTACTATTACTACTACTACTACTACTACTACTACTACTACTAATAATAATAATAATAATAATAATAATAATAATAATAATAATAATAATAATAATAATAATAATAATAATAATAATAATAATAATAATAATAATAATAATAATAATAATAATAATAATAATAACAATGATATTACTAATACATCTCATTCCTTATTAATTAATTATCATTATCATATTATTCTAAAGTTTTATTCATATTACTCAATTAAGGCTAATTCCTCCCTCTCACCCTTAACCACATGCCCTTAATTAAGCAATGTCCAAAACAATCACAAAACGACTAAATAATTAAATGAGGTGTTACAGAAACTCCCAAAAAACCTCTGAAAACGACTTCTAAGAAGAAGGAAAAAGAATTTACCCAGACTTTGACATCCCCGGTCGCTGACGACACTACTCCATTTCTCAACAATCCTAACAACGAAGTTGATGCCCTGAAGGTATGGGTAGTCCTTCTTGTAATTCTTCTATTGTTTATCTTTGTTATTTATGATAAAATTTTCTCTTTCTTCAGAAAAATTTGGGAATAGCCGCTGACCTAGAAATGGACCAAGATCAAGAAGCGGTTCCTGTAAGTATCCTTCGATCCGCATCTCCGTCGCTTTCGCCCATACACTGGTTAGATTTTCTCAACTCTAGTGTTTTGACCGTTGAAACAGTCTTCTAACCAATGCATATGACAGCTGCTGCACAAACTAGGTCGGAGATAGATGTTGAAGTTGTCCCTGTGGATGCCATGGACGAAGTTGATAATACTGTGTATGTTTGTGATCACTGCCCCAACTGAAGAGCCTGTTACAGACAATGAGGAACAAACTCCACCATGTGTCGAAGTTTCTCCCGTCCAAGAGGAAATCTAACCAGGTCGACCAGAGCCAATTCAGGATGATGTGCATAACTCTGAGTCACATTCTTCTCTCATCCAAATTGAGGTCATAGCCCTTAAGAAAAAAGACCCATTTGAGGCTCTCAAGAGGCTTAAAAATTGAGAAGGCTGTCGATAAACTTCAAATTGGCCAAAGCTTCCGACTCGCTATTGGCTGATACTGGCAACAATCCTATCAACCTTCTAATTCAGCAGCTGACACCTAATCTCTTTGACGTCGACCTTATTGCTGAAATCGAATAAGATGTTAATCTTGGAACAGAAATCAGGAAATTGCTAGCTGAACTCAACAAACAGTGGGCGTTCAATGTCTTGCTTAGATTCTTATTTGATTTTGAATCCTTCTTCGACCAGGTTTGCAACGACATTAACCTTAAACGTTCAAACACCCCCAAACTTCAAAGGGTGAAGGGTGCCATCATAGCAGCTTGGGAGGATAGTGAGGTGTCTAATCAGAAGGTCGATCAACTCAAGCTCATTTCCAAGAACACAACGCCAAGACAACTTCAATTAATGAACATATTTCCCAACATCGTGCAAAGATTCTTGAATTGACTCAGGAGATCGATGGCTTGGAGAGGGAGAAAACTAGATTGGCCTCAGGGCAGTCACTTCCGACAAAGGAGATGATTGATGTTGAAGCCATCAAAGAAGTCAAACATGTTAAACACACTCTCAACCTAGGACTTGAGTTGACTCCTTTATAAGGCCTCGACCGACGTCTTCGTGTCAGGCTTGACCTCTCTAGGACCAAGCTAGAAGAATTCAAGTCACAGTTTCCCGCTTGACCAACATTTTTGTTAATCTTTTCATTTTGTAGTGGTTGTGACCATTTTATGTATTGACTTTGCCATCTTTGGAAAATTTTAATGTTTGTAATGACTTTGTCGTTTTGGCATTTCTTAAATACCATGGTAGCAATTTCATTTTGTTAGTACATTACTCTTGCTTAATTTGAATCTCTTGTAGCATAGGCTTATACAATTTTAGGTACTTACCATTTACTCCAAGAATTCATTTGTTCGCAGACAGTTCTTCAATTTCATAATCATTATTTGAAAACACTTGAAGAATTCTAAATGGTCCTTGCCAACTTGGGGACCATTTGCCTAAGGTTTGATCTTTTTTATTCATAGACAAAATCACTTTCCAAACGTAATCCCCATTTGAGAATATTTTAGACTTGACCTTCTTATTATAGGATTTAACAATTCACTCTTTTTGTCGTATTAACGTATCTAATGCTACTAGCCTTTCTTCGTCCAAATCAACCATTTCGTCTAACATCATCCTCCAATATTGGTTGGATGGAATTTTGTGTTGACGCTGAATTCAGACTAATTATAAATAAATCTCTACAGCAAACACAGCTTCATGGTCGTAGGCCAATCGAAATGGTGTTGTTGCAGTTGCCTCTTTTGGACACGTTCGACAAGCCCATAGGACTTGATCTAATGTTCGATGCCAATTTTTTGGCTTCTTCCAACATATTTCTTGATCAAGATGATAATGGTCTTGTTAGCATCTTCGACCTACCCATTTTCCTGAGCTTAATAGGACATTGAAGTCAACAACTTAATTCCCATTTTTTATGCAAATTCTTGCATCTTTCGAGCAATAAGTATTGACCCTTAGTCAGTCGTAATAGTCTTGGGAACTCCAAATCTGTAGATAATGTTATTTTCAATAAACTCAAGTATGGCCTCTTGATCAGCTTTCACTAAAGGGATTTCTTTGATCCATTTTGTAAAGTAATCAATACCGACCAATATCTATTTCTGGCCTTTAGAGGATGCAGATCGAATTTAGCCAATGAGGTCCAAAGCCCATCCTCTAAATGGCCAAGGTTTCACTATTGCTTGCAACTCACTTGCAGGAACATGTTGTATACCTGAGTGAACTTGGCATTCTTGGCAACCTTTTGCAAACTCCATATAATCCTTAAGCATGGTAGGCCAATAAATGTCCTAGTGACATAATAGCCATTTCTTATTGTGCCCTACTTTATGAGCACCACAAGCTCCACTATGAGTGTTCGAAGCAACCAAATATGCCTATTCTTCACTAAGGCACTTGAGCAGAACTCCTTCAACAGTCTTCTTGAATAACCCATTTCCACTTATTACATAGCTGAAAGCTCTATACTTGACCTTTCGATCTGTTGACCCGACTAGATTCTTCAAATAGACAACTATGGGTTTTCTCTAGTCATTGCTAGGTAAATCTTCGACGGTGCAGATCTCGAAGTTCTTTGCATCCACCGATCCTAACTTTGTCAACACTAGATCTGATGGAGAGAGCCTCGTTGCTTGTACTCTTCCTTGAACTTAGATCAAGTCCTCCATCTTATCCTTTAGCACTTTATACCCTGAGGCAATCTGCGCCAATTCGTTTACCTCGTGATTCTCAAGCCTGGGAATATGTTGAATGTCCACGAAGTCAAAACATTTTAATAGTGGATTCACTATCACAAAATACATGATTAATTTTTCCTTGATACATTTGTATTCTTTCGTGATTTGATTCACGACTATTTTAGAATCTCCTCTGACCTCGACTCACTTTTCCCCTAAATCTAATAAGGTTTCAAGGCCAGCTATTAATGCTTTGTATTCAGCCTCGTTATTGGAGAAGACGCCTTCGATCTTAAACTTGAACTTCGTTGGCACTTTGTTAGGTGAGATGATCAACACCCCGACACCAGTACCATTTTTATTGCTCGAACCATCAAAGTATAACTTTCAAGGTTCGATCTCCAAATAGTTTAGATACGTCTAGACTACTGCATGGTCTATAATGAAGTTTGCGACTACTTGCCCCTTCATGACCTTTAAAGGCATATATGTAAGGGAATATTCAGTTAAAACTAGTGCCCATTTTCCAATTCGATTATGTAGAATTGGGTTAGACAACATATGTTTAATAATATCAAAATGAGAAGATACATAAACATCAATTGGTTTTATATATTTCTTTAACTTCATACAAGAGAAGTACAAACATATACACATTTTTCAATCGGACTATACCTAGTCTCTGCATCATTTGAAGCTCGACTGAGGTAACATATGGATCTTTCGACACCATTATCGTCCTCTTGGGCTAACATGCTCCCTATGGTCAAGTCTGATGTAGAAATGTACAACCTCATACATTTGTTTCTAATAGGTGGGGACAAGGTAGGAGGATTCTCCAGATATTCCTTAATCACATCGAACACCTTTTGATACTCAGATTTCCACAAAAACTCTTCCTTTTTCAGGCGGAGTAATGGTGAAAACGTCTGAACTTTGCCACTGAGGTTCAATATGAACCATCTTAGAAACATGATATTTGCCAAAAGAGATTGCAACTCATTCCTTGTCGATGGTGGATTCGTCTCTTTGATGGTTTTGGTTTTGTTTCGATTTATCTTGATCCTCTTCTTGTGGACCACAAAGCCAAGAAAATCCCCTACCTGCACACAAAAAGCACATTTAAGGGGGTTCATATTCAGACCATATTTTCTCATTCTTTCGAACGAATGTCTAAGATGGTCGAGATGACCATTTCCCGACACATATTTAATAATGATATTGTCAATGTATATCTGCATGCACGTTTCAATATAGTCATGAAAGATAGAACTCATCACCCTTTGGTATGTTGCCCCAACATTCTTCAAGCCAAATGGAATCACTACCCACTTGAAGGTGCCTAAAGCTCTAGGGCATCGAAATGCCGTTTTGGGCACATCTTCATCTGCAATGTAAATTTGGTTATATCCAGAATAATCGTCCAACATACTAAGATTTTCAAAACCCACTGCTGAGTTGACCAACATTTCGGTGATAGGAATTGGGTATTCATCCTTAGGGGTCGCAACATTTAGATCTCTGAAATCTATGCAGACCCTTAACGTTCTATTTTTATTTATGACGCAAACGATATTGGTAAGCCATTCGACATACCTGGCGGTTCTATGTACCTATTTTGTAGGAGCCTTTTGATCTCTTCCTTAATCTGGGACGTTATCTCTAGCGCAAATCGCCTCGGCGTCTGCTTGACTGGCTTCTTGCCTGCCTTTATTGGTAGCTTTAGCTCCACCAATTCCCTACTTAAACCTAGCATTTCATTATAATCCCAAGCAAAACAATCTTTGAATTCTTTAAGTAATTCTATTACTTCCAATCTCAAGCTTGGATCGATGTTGCCACTTATATAAGTTGGCCTTTTGGTCGATCTATCTCCCAAGTCTACTTCTTCAAGTGGATCCTGTGGTTGCTTCTTGGTAGTGGATGCCATTGGGTCCTTTTCGAAACCTAAAGGCTCGTTGTTGTAGATACAATCAAGTCTCTAGTATTTTCGACTATCCTCCTCTGAATCAGCTAACTACGGTTCTTTAAAGGGTTAAGGTTCAATGTTTACTGGATTTCCCACGTCGAACACTTCTATTTTCATTGGCTTCAATAGCCATGTGTGGTATTTTGGCTTCCAAACCCACTTGCAATCTACTCTCGACCATAGAAGATGTGATTCACGTTAATGCTTCGAACTCAGTCATCATCACTGAATTCGTCTCCCCAGCCTGTTGGTCGAATTTCATCTTTGCACTAGACTTTCTCACCCATGACCTTTCGCCCCCAGGTAAACCCATGGGTTGGATGAAGGTTCAAAGAGAAAACTTCCTCTGTTAGATGCACATAACCAGTCACAAATGGTATGCATGGCGCTATCTTCGCCAAGTTTCTGTCAAAATTCCTTTTGTCTACATGGTTCACCTCAGCCAGGTAGTAGCCTTGGTTTGCTTCAATATTCTCGATAATTCCATCTTCGCGCCAAATGGTTATCCTTTGGTGTAGGGACAAAGGGACTGCCCCTACGCCATGTATCCATTCTCTCCCTAACAACAAGTTGTAACTAGCCCTTGCGGCTACCATGAACACTGTAGGTCGAGTAATAGACCCTGTGGTCACTTCCACTTGAATGAACCTAATAGTTTGGCCATTTTTTCCTTTATAATTAGAAAGGACCATGTTATGAGGCCTCAGGTCAGTGTCATATCTTCCCAATTTAGCCAACATGAAATGTGGCATCAGGTTCACTGTGGCCCCATCGTCCACCAATATTTTGATAACGGTAGTTCCTTTGACTGTAGCCCTTATGAAGAGAGGCTTGAGGTGATTCTTCATTCTCATGTAGGATCGCTCAAAGATTGCATTTTGCTCTTTGCCACACCCATTGTTCATAACAAAGTAACATACTGGCTTGTGTTTTGCCAGTTCTTCTTCCTCATAGTCTTCCTCTTCAGCGACCCCAGTCACACGGTTGTACTCATAAGGAAGTACATCAACAACATTACATAAGACATCGAAGTCGCCCTCCGTCCCTAAGTTGAAATAACCTGTTACCAACTCATCCTCTTTAACTTATTCCTCTCTGTTGATCTTCCTGAAGGGAAACGACCTCCTCCCAACTGGTATTGCTTGACCCAGTAGCATTCCTTTCGGGTTTCTTTTTCCTTTGGAATCTACACCACTGGGTTCTGTTCATGGGATTCCTCCCCTTGTAGTTTACGCTAGGCCCATAGGAACGCCTTTCGGACATCTGAAAAATTATCTTTGTATGTCATGGAGAACCCTCGACCAATCTCAAAGTTTCTCTATTTTGGGTTCCTATAATGTTCTCTCTCGACAGGTTTCAACCATTTCCCTTAGGGAACGTCAGCTGAAGGCTTGTAGGTATTTTGCTTCGTCTTCTGCGAGCCAGTTGCCCGATCCTTCCTTTGAGGGGCACCTCCCTTGCTAAAGTGGTACTGAGGTTGGACTTTCTTGTTGTCTTTGGCCTTTTGAGCAGCTTCGACTTGTTTGGTAGCTTTCTTGTCAAACAAAGCACTACATCTAGGATACAACATCACTTCATAATCATAAGCTTGACACCTGTAAAGAAATTCAATAAGATTTTCACAGACTTTTGGGAACACGACTTCGATCTGGTTTTCAGTTTCAAATTCTTTCATGTCAAAATCCTCATAAATTTCGACCATGTTGATCATAGCAGGCTCCATGTAGTTGGCATCTCCAATCTGTAAGGGATAACATCAATTTTCATTGGGGCCTTTCCTTTAGCAAACTTGAGTCTGCCTTCATTCAGAGCGTTCTGCACAAGATCCCTGAAAAGTAAACATTGTGAGGTTTTATGTCCTAAGAAATTGAGATATTTATAAAACCCTTGTTTTTCAATTGTGCTACTTTTGCGCCTGGAGGTACAAGTACTTGACCATCTGCGACCAACAAGTCAAAAATATCATCGCATTTGGTTACGTCGAAGGTATAAGTTTTCACGGGAAACCTATCATTTTCTTTGGGTTCTGGAGGATTCTTCCCATTTGCAGGTGTAAGCAACTTACACACATATGGGGGACCTGACTTTAGCTCAGCCATGTCAACCTCATATTCTTCGACATGATCGTATTCGACCTCAGACGTTGTGTCGTGGTCTTGCATGTCGACATAAGTTATACGCTTTTTCTTACCCTTACTAGTGCTGGCCTTCTCTCTCGACTCGCCTAACTCTATCTGCTAGTTGGGTCATATCTCTCAGGTATTGAGTATCTAGCTTCTTCCTAATGGAATATTCTAACCCACCAGTAGCCATTTTGACGAGCTCATGTTCAGGCACCTGGGTAAAGCACCTTATTTTTAACAACTTGATTCTGTTTAAGTAATCGTCAATTGATTCAGCAAACTTTCGCTTGACACTTGACAACTCCTTCAAACTAATTTTAGATTGCCCCATATATAATTGTCCATGGAACAACCTCTCTAAGTGCATTCAGTTATGGATCGAGTGAGGAGATAAGGTAGTAAACCATGTGAACACATCCTTTGCAAGAGAACTAGGGAAATATCTCATTCTCAAATTCTCATTATTTGCAATGTCACCTGCCTCAGTTAGGTAACGAGTTATCTGTTTGACAATTGACTCATTGGTGTTGCCAGCGAATTTCGTAAACTTATGGACTTTCTATACCATTGGAAACTCTGTCTGCAACATATATTCTGACAAAATGGATGTATAATTTGGCCTTTGCATGCCCATATTAACCCCATTTTGCGTCATTATCCTTTCGACAATGGTTGTCAGGTTATTTTCTCCCAACATATTTTCATGTCAAACCTGATGGACAACCTGGTCGGCACCCTAGTGTCGATTAACTATTATGACAGGTGGATTATCTTCCTCGCCAGGCACTTCTTGCTCAACATGTTGGGGAATCACTTGGTGCCCCTGGTTCACAGTTTCATCTAAGACTACTCCCTCATTTCGAACCTTCCCAATAGCCTGAGATTGTGTCCCTAGTTAAATTTGAACTGGGGAAGTGCTGAAAAAGTCAGTGATTCTTGTCATTTGAGTCGCCAACTGCTAGTAAATCTAATTCGTATGTTGAATCAATGGGTTAAATATTGTACCCATATGTTATGTTAGAGTATTTATCATGTCATGGTTACTCTTATCCATCGGTTGCCTCATTTCCATGACATAACTTATTGTCAGAGCAAGCATTACTTGCGAGCCAAATCCTAGGGTGGCATATTTTAACCATGATTACCTATGGTTGAGCCCAACCCCATAATAAGTGAAAACATGTTTACAGCATTATCCTCGAACATTGACGGGTTATTCTACAGACTTGTCATAACTGTAGTTGGCATTCCAAACGGTTGTTCACGCCCTAGCATGGGCATTGTGAAATTTGTGGCAAAAGGCCTAAAATTCATTGCCACGAAAGGCCTGGGAGTCATTGTGTGACCCCGGGGTATTGGTGTAACAGTTTTCCCCTCAGGCGAACTTGTCGATGTCATCATTGTCGATGATATCACCATGGTACTAGCAGTTGAAAGAATAGGTTCAGTAACTGTCATAAAATTATTCTCGATCTAGCACTATTAGAAGGCTGGTTTCCATTGTTGTTTATAGGATTCACCATTCTCCTAATGTATCTTCTAACAACTGGCTTCCTCACTTCTCTCTGGATTATTTTACCACACCTTAATCTCATGCACTCACACATGCGAATAGTGAAAAGTTAACAAAACTGATGTAGAAAACTTAAGATGCTTTTAACAAAACAAAAAAATAAAAGACAAACACAGAAAACAGCCCCACTAGGCGTGCCAATTTTTTTGCACTGAAATTTCGCAAACAAATGCGGGTTTATATTAATACTTAAGGGATCAAACTCAAAAATCTCCTGGACATGTTTGTGTGTTGTTTTTGTTAAAAATGAGGGTGGTCGTCGAAGTTAACGCAAACCTCTAGGACGATGTTGTGATCGCTCGAAAAGACAAGGCAAAACGCTAATAAAATGCAAGGTAAGATAAAGTAAAAGGCTCGAATTTAAAATGCAGAAGAAGTAAAGTTTGCTAAAAGATAAAGGCATACGAAATAAAATGCGAGGAAACATAAAGGTGGTCAAAATAAAAGGGTTTAAATGCATAAAAATAAAAACTTTTTTTAAGATAAAAATGTTGGAATGTATTAAATTGGTGGAACGCATACCTACATTTTCCTCACTCGTTTCTCACAGTGCATGTACTTTGAGTATGGCGAAAATTTGTATAATTTGCGGACCCCTTACAATATAAACCTAAGTTTCTATATATACAAGTCTAAGATAACTGTACAAGACTGCTAAACTATCTCCATGATGACACGTCTTTAGATCATGTAGCAGTTTTCTTCCTGACGTGCCCCACATTATAAGTAACTGGCAACGCTGATGTAGTAGTTCCCGCCTTGTTCCTTCTTTTAAATATTTCAACTATTTTGCTGGCACCAAGAACTAGAGACCCCCGTTGAAACCTTTGACGTCGACCACGTTAAGGTAACATGTCTCGACGTATCGTATATTCTAGTGATAAACTCTTTGCCAATGTGACATAGTGTTCAGATTCACTATGTGGCTAGTATAGCATAACATTATTTACCGATGAAAATGGAAAACAACCGCTAGTCCTCCAAAGTTACTAAATCTTTGGTCGCTTATAGGATCGACTAGATTGATCCTAGGACATGTGTTGTTAAGTTAGTTTTGATTTCAATTAATATGAACATTTATACAATGTTCTTTTAGTGTTTTCCAATGTTATCAAAAGAATGTTTTGAAATTCTCTTAAGTAAAAAGAAGAGCATAAATTGCAGAGAGATAAAAAAGATAAATTGCTTGAAGGTAAATAACAATGAAATAAAATTACAATGAAGAAAACTGACTGAAATTTAAATGAATTTGATTGTAAAAGAAGGTATTCGAACGTACATTCTATCAAAGCACTCTTTTCTCACAAACACATATATTGGGAGTATGATGTAGAGTTTATACAGTGGTTGAACACGTTATTCTAAATGCTAAAATGTTCTATTTATACTAAATTAGAAATAATCGTCCCCTACGGTTATTTCGCCAGAATGTGCAACGTTCCCACTACATGCATTCCGTCGCCTAAAAGCCTTCCACGTGTCCCACGAAACGGATAAAAACCAAAAGGAGGTCACCAGCCTTATTTGCACTTCCTATGTCGAATGCTTCCTTTGATGGACTTCGTCGAATTCCAACTCATGCAAAAATCTTTCTAAGTTCTGGACTTCAACGTCTCCTATGCATAAACTTCTTTGAACTGATCTTCTCCCAGTCAAACCATACATTGCTTCATCTCACGCATGAGTCTTCAAATTTCGATAATCCCCTTCCAGCCTTCTATGTCATTGAAATACCTTCTGTTGTCGAATTCATCATGCCTTTCCTCAGAATATGACCTCAAACTTCTCAACTCACCTCCTGTCACACCCTCATTTTTGCCTTTAGCCTTTATACCCTACATTCGCCATATCATATATCATTTTATTGCATATCGAGCATGTGGGTACGGATTGAGTCGATTTGTCATTTTCCATTTCAAATGAGATAACTTGTCTATCTTGGACTACATGGAAGAAAAGGTTCATCACCTAAGGTTTGATCTAAATTGGAAGGATTACTCATCTAGATTTATTCAAGGGGAAGTTACTTGAAAAAATATTAGGATATTCAAGATATATTCTTAATGAACATGAAATTCAAGGCCTAAACTCAAGATTGCTTCATCCAAAATTTTGTTTCAAATTCTTGATCAAGTGGAGTCCAAATTTGCAAAGCATGAGTCAAGATCACAAGTCCATAATTCAAGACTTCATCCATTTTAAGGAAATCTATCATGAATTCATGAATTAGAGGCAAGAATATTACAAAGAGAAATTTTATGACATTAGGAGAATGTCATTTGTTGCAAGACTTCCAACTCTAAGTAATGTTTAGAAATTAATTTATTTCTAATCTTCATTCAAGTCTCTAATCAAATTCATGTTATGGTAATGCCACACCAAGTCCACATTATGCTTACAAACATCCAAGAAATATGCAAGAATTAAATCAAGTTTGGAATGTTTTAAGACCAAGATTATGCATGTTCAATCATGGCAAAACAGTCCCATGCAAGAGGTAACAAATTTCTTCATGTCACAAGATCACATGTCACAAGACCAAGGGAATAACATGTGACAATGCTTCTACATATCAGAATTTTCAAAATGCTGTCAAGAGTTGGTGGCATTGACCAAGAGGAGCTGTCCAAACACAAACCAACAAAATGGGTGCAAGGCACAAGGTGCTGCAGCAAATAGCATAGGAAAGTAGTGCAGAAAATGCAGCATAGCAAGTTGCATGGAAATGGAAAGAAAGAGAGTGACATGAGAAAAGGTGGAAAGAGACATTGCCCCATGAAAAAATTTGATGTTTGGGGGGAAGAGAAAACCCTAGGAGTTGAGATAAGAGGAGGGGGCTGTAAACAAGAGAGTTCATTCATTGAACATCCATTCTACACACATTTGCAAAACCAGAAAATAGAGAGAGCAAACAAAACCCTAAAAAACAGAAAAATAGAAAGCTTTGCAAGCCAGAAAAAGAGAGTGATATAGAACCAAGGGGATCATTGAGAAACAAAACCTTCACAACATAGAGTGAAGAGGAGTGAAGTACTTTCAACCAAGACCAAGGAGGACTTGCAAGAAGGATAGAAAGCTCTTGGGTATCCATTTCCTCCAACCTTTCTCCCTTTATGTTTTTGCTCTTACATTCATTTTGTTTACTCTTTTATGTATTGTTGTATTGTATGTACCATGTAAGGTTCCAAAGGGACCAAGAAATCGTTCTTAAGAAACCACAAAAACGAAAGAAAAACATAGAAAAAGTTAGGTTTTTCACTCTGGTAGCCTGACACGGGCCGTGTCACACAACACGGCCACCCGTGTCGCCCAACACGGGCCGTGTCGCACAACACGGCCACCCATGTTGCACCTCTGTTTGAGGTTTCCACGTCCAAAAACCCCAGGCCTCACAACACGGGCCGTGTCACACAACACGGCCACCCGTGTTGCACCTCTGTTTGCCCTAAAAATCATTTTTCTCCAGACCTTATGACACGGGCCGTGTCACACAACACGACCAACCGTGTCACACCTCTGTCACGCTCCAAAACCCACATTGCATGTATCCTATGACACGGGCCGTGTCACACAACACGGCCACCCGTGTCGCCCAACACGGGCCGTGTCACACAACACGGCCACCCGTGTTGCACCTCTGTTTGAGGTTTCCACGTCCAAAAACCCCAGGCCTCACAACACGGGCCGTGTCACACAACACGGCCACCCGTGTTGCACCTTTGTTTGCCCTAAAAATCATTTTTCTCCAGACCTTATGACACGGGCCGTGTCACACAACATGGCCACCCGTGTCACACCACTGTTTTTTCACTTATTTTTGTTATTTTTACCTCCAAAAAAATTTTTCTCAAGGAGTTCGCCGTTTTTTTGCATGTCTCGATTTTTTTATGCGACTAACCCGATATGTTTGTATGTTTTTCGTATGTGAATGTTGTTGTGGTCCTTGTTGACCTTTGATTCCAAAAAACCTTTTTTAAAAGCAAACTCTCGATTTTATCGAGCCATTTTCAACCCTTGTAAGTCGACCTCCTTGTGCGTCCGCCATCGACCTTGTTCGTATCACCTCAAATACTTTTACAAACAATAAACCTTGATCCAACGTCAAGTGGTTCTCTTTTCTCATAAAAATCCAAAACACAATAACATAAACGATTAGAATTATGCACCACGAACTTTAATGTGGTGGAGAAGGAATGAGGATGGAATCCTCCTACACTCGTTCCGAATGTTTTGAATACAAGGCGCTCGACTTGGTTATTTAAAACATTCGTCTCTATCCAAAGTCTTTTGTATAATCCTAGTCAAGAATAGATTCTTCCCTAAGAAAAACCTAAAAATAACATCAACTCATCAAACTATTTTTCGCCTTAGGGCATCAATCGAAAACCCCTTTTTCAAGGTATAAAATCAACCAACAAACAACAATTTCACAAGCCTCCGAACTACGGAGCTCTGATTCTTCACTTCTTTTAAGTGAGGATACGTAGGCACAAGGGCCACAATTCTTGGCGAGCATAAAAATAAATAAACCAACCCCTTTTTTCTCTAAACAAGCAAACTCTTAATAAAAACACTCATTCACGTTAAATAACCTAGGAGGTTCCCATCGAGTACGATGGATGCGAGGGGGTGCTAACACCTTCCCCTCGCATAACCGACTCCCGAACCCTAAGACTTGGTTGCGATGACCACGCTCTTTTCCCAAAGGTTTTATCGCTATTTCCCTTTCCCTCCTTGGGATAAATAAAATCCGGTGGCGACTCTGTGTCATTTTTCGCGTAGCGACACCTCCAGCATTAATGAGTTTCAAAATTCTAGCCAACAAATTACCCCCCAAAAATGTCATTTTCGATTGTAAAGAGAGAAAGACATTTTTTTGAAGCTTTTCGACACTACTGTACCGTTACTGATGTGACATCACGGTCATCATGACCATGTCGTTTCAGTAGTCTCATCAAGATGTGCAGAACTCTAGAAAGTAATTATTACACTCTATTAAATAGGAAATAATGGGTTACCACTTGCAACCGTCTCAGTTCATTGTACCGAACCGACACGTGCCCCACTACCTTAGCCACTACACCTTGTAGCTGCAATGAAGCGTTTTATTTTTTCACTATAAATACTCCTCTTTATTTATTTTTCCACTTTTCCACCTTTCTAAATCTTCTTCTCCCTTTCAAGCACAACATAACTGTTCATCTTCTTTCAAGCAAGTCTTTAACAAACTCAGAATTTCTCCACCTTTACCCAAAAATGGCTTCCAAGAAACCAACTGTTCTTCCCAAGGAGACTAAAAGGAAACCAGTTCTCCAACCTGTTCACGCAATCTTCGGCCCTAGCATGGTGGGCGACCAACAATATGTACCGAAACCTCCTCTATAGGAGGAAAAGAGGTGAATCTACCAATATCAGGTACTCATTCCTATTTCTATTGGTGGAAGAGTATATGCTCTTCCTGGCCCTTTACCAGAACTTGTTACTGATCTTGTGAAGCTTAAAGTCTTCTTCCCAACTTATAATAAGTATAGACCCATGACAAGGAACTGAAACCCATGCCATGTCTTTAACTGAGCTCGAAGAAAACACCATCATATTAGATTACATGAGCACTTCTCTTAGAGCATTCCGCTCTTGTCCCTTATCAAAAGACCCTGGGTACTATCTGGCTTAGCTGGAAAAATAGAGAAGAAGAAAGATGATTTCTAGAAGGAAATTGAGATTTTCGACATGATCCAATTTTTGAAATACGGACCTGGATACCGCCAACCTATGTTGCTCACCTCTCTATACTTCTAGGACAACACTCACAATAACTTCCACTTCCCTTGTGGAATGCTCACTCCTACTCTCTTCGACATAACTATCATCACTGGTCTTCGACACACAGGAGAGGCCTTTGATCCAAACCTGATGACGAAAGACAATATTGGCTTCAATGGGAGTTGAGCCACCTTCACCAACTACATTGTTGAACATCACCAACAAGATATTGAAGAAGTTTCTGAAAAATAACACATTTCTTTTCTAGCCTTTTGGTTATCTCACTGCGTCTTCTATTCAAGGTCCCTGCAGATGGCGAAGAAATTTATGTTCATGGCTAACCAATTTCATTCTAATCGAAAACTCTGCCTCAGCCAGATGACTCTTAACTGTCTGTATGAATCTTTGGGAGAGAGTGTGACACTTCTTAAGAGTATTAAGATTGGATCCAATTCCAATTTAAATCTAGGTGGTCCCTTCTGGTTAATGCAGTCTGCAGTTGTTGCTTAATGCCAATTTTGAACCTTCCATATCGACTTGCAACACTATCAATGAGGAAAGTGACCGGATCAAGAATCGATGGGTCAAAGGAATACGTCTTGTCTTCGTGACTCCAAGTGATGAAGGCACAAATCACCATAAGGCATATATTAAGTATTTGATGATGTATGCAAAGCACTACAACTTCACTGCTTACATTGCCCCCTTCGCCAAGAGAACCTATGGGCCAGAATGCTTTACTCGACCATCCCTTTCTAAGTTGAAAGATCAGGAGGCAGAATCCAGAGCCATATGGAATGCCTTCCTCACACCCAAATTAATTGCCACCAGACTTCGACCCTCAAGGAACTAGATAGTCCTTCTTAGCTACTAGCCAAATCTTATCTCTCGACAATTTGGTATTAGCCATATTTTACCTAAACCTCTCTTTTCAAGGAAAAGCATAGTCATTCTCTACAATATGCATCACACAGAAGATGAATGCATCTAAGATATGACTCTACTTTGGTCTCGCTCAACTCACTCTCATTCCTTTTACACCATATTTTTATTGTTCTAAAGAATATGATACTTTGTGGAGGCAATATCATCTTACAAAAATGTTCGATGTTAAAGCTTTCGATCAACATCTAACTTCTGCTTTTGCTCATATACAAGATAAATCCAAGAAAGGTACTTCAACTCATATCAAGGAGATTCAAAAATTCCAAAAGTACTTTGAAATTGCCTATCGACCTAATGATCTTATTTGAACCATCCGTGAAGCAGCAGTCACTTTAAAAGAAAAGTTTATAGACAAACTCCCAGATTTAAAAATACCTTATTATGTTAAACTTGAACATAGGTATGAGTTCACTTTTAATTTATATCCTCTAAGGTTCCCTCGGCTGCCAACAGCTGATTTCGGTATGGCTTTTAGCCCTCCTTTTCCTGGCTGGTTCGTCTGTGGGGACTTTGTTAAAATCCTTCAACAAGAGTCTCAAAAGCTGGCAAAATGGGTGGTTCTGACTAAACACACTTTGGATAGGTTCAAAGGGCATCTTTATATTGGCATAGAGGATGTTCAAATACTCTCTCCCATAATTGAAGGTGTGGAATAGAAAAAATTCTTTTTTAATTTACTTCTTTCTCTAACAGTTTTCTCGACACTTCTTCTTTTTGTGGAAATTTCCTTTTTCTTTTACTTATATTTTCTAGCTGTCAAACGCAAACAACCAGTCAAAGCTCCAGCAAAGAAGGTTGCTAGTCTATTCAAGGATGAAAGTGATGACGAAAAACCACTGTCAAGGCAGCTGCAACCAAGGTACGCTTTGTGTTCCTTTTCTTTTCAGTTTATATATTGTTCCCACATGTTAATATTTGCATTATCTTCTAGCCTAGTCAAAAGCCACCTCCCATGCCAAAAAGGCGTATTGTCAAAGAACCCCAAATTCAAACAATCGAATCGAATGACGACCACTCCCTAGATACTTCCAGGATTCCCCAAAATAAAAAAGAAAAATTTTCTGATGCCACTTCCCAATCAAAATCCGCTGTCGCAAAAAACAAACCGTCGACCACTCTCAAAATAATTCATGTCAGCTCTGGCCCTGCCACTGAAACCACTCCTGAACAAGACAAGGGTAATAACTCAAACCATTGCGCCGAAGGTCTTATGGTAACAAGACTTCCCTTTGAACTTCCAACTAAAACCCACTTTCTCTTCACTTTAAATCATCACAATTTAATCTCTTATGTAGGATGGCGCAAGTGGTACAACATAATTGAGTGTCCAATACACAATCCCTGCGAGTACCATCGCCCATTCGACCCAACCTACTTTCAACGAGGAACCAAATAAAGGTTCAACAGTCAAGGAAAAGGATCCAATCGAGAATAACAAGAAACCTTTCTTCCAAAGGGCACTACCCAACTAAGTCGAACTGCTGACCCCAACAATAAAGAAGATGAGGAAGAAGAGATTACCGTTACCAAAGTCCAAGATACTATGGACATTGATGACTTAGAAAAGGAAGCAGATGATGTTTCTCCACGTGTTTCTAATAACGATGGAGACGAAGGTGAAAATGATGAAGAACAACAACAACAACATGATGAAGGCCACTCCATGTTTGACTATGATACCAATCCTCTAGAGGATGAAGTCGAAGAAGAAGACGAAGAAGAAAAAGAACAAGAAGAAAACACAGAGCCAAAGGTCGTTACTAAGGAGGAGGCTAGAAAGAAAAAGAGGGAGGATATTCCTCCTGCACGCAAAAGCTCCAGGCGTAAGGCCTAAGTGGTATCATCCAGAGGCAAACCTAGTCCTGCCTCCCCTAATCACTTGACAGTGAGGGCACTGTCCTTACTTTAAGTTTAAAGGAGGTGGATAAAGCTTGACCTTCTCTCTTCTATCTTTATTTATTTTCTTTCTATATATTGATGAAGGATGCTTAGGATAAGATTATAATTTTCTAGATATTTTTTGCTACGTTGGTATTTTTCTTGGAAAGTTTGATGGGCTACTTTGTTACTGTTGGTTGAATTTTGGAGACCATGTTTGAAGGTCGTGTTTGATACCTGGATTTTTAATCATCTAGTTTATGATAGTTTTAATCTTGTTTAGTTAATTTTGTTTTAATTTAGTTTAATGTTGCATGATTTAATCTAAGACGTAGTTTTGCGTTTGCATGTTTAGTTTTCTTTTAGTTAATGAAATAACAAAAAAGTGAGTAAAGAACAACGAAGGCTCAGGAAACTATATTTTATGTGCTTAGAATAAAATTGGGTGATGAGTTTATCAATGAGTTTTTGGAAACAAAGCCAAGTTGTGACCAAGTGTGTTGCTGCAGAGGTTATTGATAACCTCTGCCCTGCCTCCACTAGTCTGTTGAGTTAGATTTTTTCTTAGAAACTTATTTGTTTGAAATTGAGATGCAAGTAGAAACCTTAAGGAATCACCATGGGGAGGAAGAACTGACTTCAATGAAGACTTAGGCTTTTCACAAAAAGAGCACATTCCACATGTTACTAATAAAACACACAAAAGTGTGCAAAAAGTGGAAAAGACCAGTAATAAAAAGTTCTTGTGCCCGAAACTGGAGGAACAACCAGCATCTTCATCATAATAGCCAGTTGGACTCATTACAAGTGAGATCCCGTTGAGTGAAAAGATGGAACGTTGAGCCAAAAAAGAGAAAAATAGAAAAGAAAAAGAAAGTAAATAAGTGGAAATGTGTGATCTAAAATGTGGAAGTCAAAATTCAATAAAAGAGTCAGGATATAATTCCTTCTTGAAACCCAAAAGGAACAAAACTTAATTCACAAGAGTACTCAAATTGGAATCACAAAGAAAAATTAGCTCATTCTTCTGAAGAGTGGTGGCGTGACAGTAGGAATCTGGTCACTTCAGTATGTGACATCTCTTGGGTTGATACAAGGCTGAGTTATTCCAATTACTTTTATGTATAGACCATTCATCCAGTAAAAAGCTGAGCCACTCCATCAATCCAATCCTAGCCTGTTGTTTTTGAAATTCTCTTTTGTCATTCACTGTCACATCACCTGAGGACAGGTGATAGTTCAAGTTTGGGGGGGAGTGCTAACACTATTTTAGTGTGTCATAGTGATCCATTTTTCTTATGGTTTTAGTTTAAGTTTAATTAGGATTTGTTTAAATTTACTTGTTTTAGTATGTTTTTACCTTAAGCATACTAGGTGCTTCTTTTATGGTTTTTTATGTGTTTTTGTTTTAAAGAAAATTTGATAAAGGCAAGCTGAGGCATAACACCTCAAGATAGAGTCTGGAGTAGAAAGAAGATTAAAGAAAAGAAGATGTTGATTCTCGTTATCAGCAATTCACCAAGAGCTTGGAAGGATTTTATCATTAAGGCACACGTGGCAAGGATTTGTGTAAAGAAAGGGCTAGAGTATAAAGATAAGAATAAAGGAGCTTGAAGACAAAGGGTAGTACGGTGAAAACCACACCTACAAAAGCGCATTCTGCACCCAGCCACCCGCTGTCTGCTCTGCGCCATTACTTGCTACAGTAGCCTACCAAAGACACCTTCTCCCTTATTATTGTCTGTACTGGATAAATTTCTCACAAAGGGAGATTGGACAACTGGATATTTTAGTGATTTGATATGGGCTGAACCTTATTCCTATCAAAGGCCCGTGATCCAAGACTCACCAACTTCTACCCTCACACTCAAGTCTATAAAAGCATGCCTTGCGCATTAAAGAAAGAGAGCTGGAGATTTTCACACACTCATATTTATTTTCAGTTTAGTTTTATTTCACTTTGAGGGTTAGGAAAGAATTAGAAAGTTTTCTTCTTCTCATCTAATCATGTATTCACTGCTTGGAGTTGTCATGACTAAAGAGATCTATTGTTATTTATCCAACACAAGGGATCTTCAAGTTACTATTAGATTGTCATTTCTTTTACATATTTTTGTTAAGAGTATGTCTTGTTGTAGTTTCATTCCAGTAGTTTGTACTCAACTCATTATGAGCTAAACTCTTGTTTGATGAGCAAAGTGAAGTTAATATAAAGTTATTTTTATGTTGAAATGATGTGTTGATTAGTGTCTTATTTTGTTAAGTGTTTTTATTCTATACACCTGCTTCTTAGAATGATCAACTTAGAAAAAGGTACAAGCTTGTTGTTGAGAGAGATCCAACAACGAGTGAATTTCATAACAAAAGTAGTTAATAAAGTAGGATAGAGATATTCACTTAATTTAGCTTGCTTAGAGATAAGAAGTTAAAGCCATAAAGATTTTTAGAATTAAAACCAGACGTATTTTAGAGTTACAAGTGAGCCTTAGAGATTTGTTCCCTTACCCTAGTTATGCATGCTTTGATGTTATAGAGATACACCACATGATCACGTTCTGACCTTTTGAGGCACAACACTTCACATCATGAATACATTTCAGCAATAATATATTAATGGATCTTAACTCATCAATCAATCTCTCTGATAATTTATTCCCTTTTTATTTATTATTTTAAGTTGTTGTGTGAACCTCTTGCTGCTTATTACCGTTAGTACTTTGTTACCTTAATCATACTTATTTTAAACAAAGTTTGAATACTTATAGTTCAAAGCTAAATCAATTTCACTCCCCGTGAGTATGATCTCTTTACTTTATCACTTGCTGCAATCAAACATACATGTATACTTACATGTGACACCTTTGCTTTAAATCAGTATCAAAGAGTAAACACGTAAGAAAGCAACACTACTACCGTTTCTTCTCATTTTCTTAGTCCTCTTTATCAATTACAATTCTCTAAATGCCCTCACCTCTTTTCTGAATCCTAGTTTTGCCCTCGGCTACTTTGCTCTCATACCCAAAGGTTTGCCATTCGTGCTACCTCCGATGTTGTCGTGGACTCGGTAAAGTTTTCCTTTTCATTTTCTATATTTAATGTTAAATTCAAACTTTCTTTCAAGTTTTCACTTTCAGAATTAAGCAATCTTCATTCAATTAAGCTTTTATTTATGATCATAATATAATTGATTCAAAGGCTTTTTTGATCACGTGAAGACTTGAGGTTAATCTCTTTCTTAGTGCTTGAGCATCAACAGATAATTCCTCTTGCAGAAAAATGCTTTGTTGATGTGTCTAATCAAGTACAAAGCTAGTTTAACCTATTTGGTGAAAGTTTTCAACGTCTCTTTTTCTCCTTGTATAAAAGGAGTTGCAGACCTAAAGAAAAAAAACAACCAAGCGGTAATACAACTCTGTTACAGACTCTGTATATTGACATTCAAAGAGAAGCTACTATGTCAAATTTATAAGACTTAGAACATCTTAACTTTGTATATATTTTAGAAGTTCATAAGTCTTAGAGTCTTTCTAAGTTGTATTGTATCTACACCTCTGATTGTATAACATGTGTAGCTTTTACCCAAATCTCTTAACAATTTGTTATAGAGTTAGAAGTTTCTTGCTTGTGTGCTTGAGCATTTGATGTCTCTCGCCTATGTACTTGAGCAGATGAAGTCTTAGACTTATGTGCCTAAGTAAGGAAGTCTTTAGCTTGTGTGCTTGAGCAAGGAAGTCTCAGACTTGTGGGTCTAAGCAAGGAAGTCTTATACTTGTGTGTGTAAGCAATGGAAGTCTCTTGCTTGTGGGCTTTAGCATTTGTAATCAGATTTGGTTATAATGAAAATTCCTTAGAAGTATAAGAGGACTGAACTACTCTCAAGTTGTGAGAGGAATCAAGATAAACTGCTTGTGTTCTTATACTTTTACTTTCTTACTTCTATACTTAATATTCCACTGTTGTCAACTCTGACCATCCTATTCAGATTTTGGTTCAGGATCTGATAAAATCTTTCAGAAGTCAAACTAATTTTCTGAGCCAGATTCTAATTCAAGTGTTCAGACTCTAGTAGAGAAACATCAGAAGCAGAGCTGAAAAACTTAAATAAGAAAAAATCAACACAATTCAATTCTTATTATTGTATTTTTCTCACCTTCACCTTTGTATTTAAACTACTGCTTCTGCGGTTAAGATTTGCACTAACAATTCTAATTTCCGAACCAAACATCATCAATTTTAAATACAAATTATATTTAAAAAATATTTAAATATAAAATATTAAAAGAATAATTGTCCTAGAATAGAACATTTTTTAGAATTAGTGATTTATCATGTGACGGGCTGATTACAAGATTTTTTGCGGTTCCCCGGGAGACACAGTAGTGAATAAACAACACTCCGAGTGATCATATGGTCACCTGACTGCCCCGATCCTCCATTCAATCACCATGGCCGCGTCTGCTACTCCCGCTGCTTCTCATTTCCTTCGCCCTCTTCATCAATTACAATTCCCTAAATGCCCTCGCCTCTTTTCCGAATCCCAGTTTCGCCCTCGGCTACTCCGCTCTCATACCCAAAGGTTCACCATTCGCGCTACCTCCGCTGTTGCCGTAGACTCGGTATAGTTTTTCTTTTCATTTCAAGTTTTCACTTTCAGAATTAAGCTCTTTGCATTCAATTAAGCTTTTAATTATGATCATAATATAATTGATTTTTAGATTAGTTTATCGATTCTGTTAACTGTCACGCTTTGTTGTGTTCAATGTTCAAATTCTGTTAAAGCTTGGTAAATGTTTTAAAAGTTTAGTATTGTTCTATCAACAACAAAAATGGATATTTTCTTGGGATAATGATTTAAGTGGTTAAGCAAAATAATAGTACTTAATTAATTTAAGTAGATGGTTAATGGATGAATCATGTGTTAAAACTCATTAAATAACTTGACTTCATTAACGACGAATTGGACATGGTTGGCCACAATTTTCATGTGTTAAATCTACATGTAAATGAAATAGTAATTAACAACCTATTTAAGATGCATTAACCAGAGTAGTCAATCGCGGTCAACAGCGGCGTCATCCCGGTGTAGCAGAGGTCAGCCGCTATGGAAAGAGCCTTAGCAGTGCAGAACACCATAGCGGTTGCTATAGGATAAATAGCGGGTAGGAGGGGTGGAGTGGTTTCTTATGTTGTTCCAAAGAAAAATCACAAGTTCCCCCCTTACCTCTCTCTGCACTTCCTTCCTTCTTCCCTCTGCACAATAAGGTTTGGTTGTTGTTGTTGTATGTATTTTGTCCCAAAAATGATCAAATAGCAGCCATCCTGTTATACGCCATCTCGTTATCCCATTTTTTGGTCAGCCGCTCTGTGCCGCTATCTGGAATTGGGATTGGCTACTTTGGCATTAACAACTTAGTAAGCTTACAATTGCCTTAAATATTTAGAATGCGGAGATAAAACTCCGGGCCAAGGCAAGGAAGTCCTCTTGCTTAGTAAGTAATTGCGAACTAAATTACATTATCCCGAACTAATGGAAAGTTGAATACAATTATGGTCGTGCTCTATTAGGCCATTTTCTTGGGGTTGAAGATTTGATGGTTTTATTCTTGAGGTGCCTTTTCTAAGCTTGATCGTGAAGTTGATTTTTTTTTATTTGAAAAAACTAAAGATTTTGGTAATGCAGATTAATTCAACAGGTTATATAAATTTATATTAGAGGGTAACCAAAAATACGATTTTATGTAATGCAGATTAACCAAAAAACTCAATTATACTATTGTTAATTTTTCCTTCAGGATATAAATACGATTAAGGATCAGGAAACACAAGTGGACTTATTTGCGTGCCCAATATGCTACGAACCATTGATAAGAAAAGGTCCTGTTGGCCTTAACTTGTAAGTTGGATTGATATGCATGAGGGTACTGTATTTAATTCTAAAATTCAGTGTCATAGTAACTTACTAAATTGTTTTGGAACTTCAGATCAGCAATCTACAGGTCTGGTTTCAAGTGTAAGAGATGTCAAAAATCATACACTAGTAAAGACGGATATTTGGATCTGACACTGACTTCTGGATTGAAAGATTACACAGAAGTTCAACCAGTTCGAACAGAGCTTTTTAGGTAAAAATAAATTAGAACATTGGTGACTTAATTCCGTTTTCGTTGCATTAAGCCACCATGCATTAAAATGTCAAGATATTATACAAGTTTTTTCATGTTAGTTAGTTATATATACTTGATGAGAATAACATTCTAAATATCCATTTTCTCATATACTTCTTAATCTGATGGAACTTTTTATTTATTTATATACATGAATAGTTTTTTCAACACACAAGTTGTAATCTACTAGTTCTGTTTTGTGCATATACGGAAGTTCTTAAATTCTTATTGTGTCTGAACTTTTTTCAGGAGTCCCTTTGTTTCATTCTTATATGAAAGAGGTTGGCGTCAAAATTTCACGCGAAGTGGCTTTCCTGGCCTTGATGAAGAGGTATGTTTTCTGTGCCAGTCCAACACCGAAGTAATATGCCAATATGTGAATAATATTAATGGTTTTTGTCGATAAGGTGTTTTTAGTAAGACATAATAACCTGTTAGAATTTAGGAACAGTTAGTGAACAGTTAAGAAAGTTTAGTAGTAAGACCGGATAAAAGTTATTCTTTTTGTTTCTTTCTGCCTTGTTTTTCTCTATTCAAAACAAACCATCTTTGGAGCTTATATTTCAATATATATTAAGTTCTTTATCTTTTCTTTATAATGCAGTTCAGAATGGCTCAAGAGTATTTTGAACCAGCTAAAGGTGGTCTGGTTGTCGATGTTAGCTGCGGAAGTGGTTTATTTTCCCGAAAATTTGCCAAATCTGGAACCTATTCTGGAGTCATTGCACTAGACTTTTCTGAAAATATGCTTCGCCAATGCAACGATTTCATTAAGAAAGATGCAACACTCTCAACACTGTATTGTTTTCTTCCTCTGCTTGGTTTTGAATTTATTGCTCCTAAAGAATTACATATTCAAAATTTCACCTTAGCACGAGGATACATGATTGTTATTAATATAAATTCATTTCATTATTTGCAGTAACATCGCCCTTGTAAGAGCAGATATTTCCAGGCTTCCCTTTGCATCAGGTTCGGTTGATGCTGTTCACGCTGGTGCAGCTTTGCATTGCTGGCCATCTCCCTCAAATGCTGTAAGCGATATGTCTTTGTTTGATGAATTTTTTCCTGGTTTTCCACATTTTGATTTCACCTTGTTTAAATGACTGTAACTTAATTAATCACTCATTATAAACTTCTTAAAGGTTGCTGAAATCACCCGTGTACTGAGGAGTGGTGGAGTATTTGTCGGAACAACTTTTCTTCGCTATACTTCATCAACTCCTTGGATTGTACGCCCCTTCAGAGAGGTAAACTCTCGATATTTAATTTATTAATTATCTTTCATCTTTTGTCATAATAATGTGAGTCTACCATGTGCATTCTGAAATTTTTGTTATGAGTTATTTATTGGAGTATTGATTATCTCATAAATCCATAGATAAAATTTCTGTTCTACAATTTCTAAATGTGATCTGCTATTGATAACATTGATTTGATGGTCTTTTTTGTTTGCAGAGGAATTCTCAAGGCTATGGCTTCTTAACAGAAGAAGAGATCAAAGACCTTTGCACTTCATGTGGACTTACAAATTACTCATGCAAAATTCAGAAGTCTTTTATTATGTTTACGGCTCAGAAGGCTTAAAACTGGATTTGATCCATTTATTGCATTGATTCTCATACATTATATTGTTGAAATCTGTATTTGTAGTATGATTTGGTTTATCTGTAAAGAAATTGTATATATACCAGAAATGAAAAGATGAAAAAAAATCTTTCTCTGCTAGGGAGGATCACAATTGTCAGCAAAACTCTATCTCAAAAAATTTAACTGTACAGTATGCTCAAGATAGAGTTGGAATCCATAATAATCTCTGATTAATTTAGAAGAAACTCTTATTATCTCATTCAAATGTTTTTGAATATATAGTGTTACATTAACATTTTAATTAATTTATTTGCTATTAGTTATGTTCATTTATTATAACTATAAATCTGCTATTAGTCGATTGTTAATTTTTATAAATGGACATAAAATAGAAGAGATTATGCATATGGTCAAAGTAAAGACATTCCAACCCTAAGTGACGAAGAAGTATCTTGGAAAATTTTGAAAATGCACCTCTAAATTCGGAAATATATTTTAGGATGTAACTAATATATTAAATTCATGTAAAATGACTTAAGATAAGAGAAAAGAGAAGTAATCCCCTTTTACTATAATTCACAAATGTAATCGATGAGTTATATTCGGTCATTGGCTACTTTATATCTATAATTGTGAATGTTTGTTGTATTGGGTCATCTGATTTTAAAATATTTGTAATTTCACAAATTAAAAACTATAACTTGTCATATATCTTCTAGACTTCAATATACGGAAAGAAGTTAATTAAAATTACTGGATTTTTGAAATTACAATTATTTAAGTACATACTTTTTTATATAAAATACAGTCAAAATTATACAGAAATTGGAAGTTTTAAAATTTAAAAGATCTAATTTAAAGATTCAAATTAGGTGTTTTGTTTTGTTTTCAAAAATTTTAACTTAAATATTCAAATCAAATTAAAATTTTGATATACAAAAGTTTGAATCAATAACTATAAATAAAGGAGATATATCTTTTGGGCTGACCTGTTTTAATATATAAAATACTTTTTCTTTAATAAATAAAAAATTACAATATAAAAATAATAGTGTTGTTAGTAACTTCCATCAATTACTCGTGAAAAGAATTTAAAAGAATTATTTCATAATTTTTAAAAATTATTTTTTATATTTATCTCTTAACTTGTGCTTCAAGGGCACAAATTAGCATTACCCTAAAAGTTATTAACTTCCATCCTTTGTAACGTTAATATAACTTGCTGATGAATAAATTTTCATTCATTTTCAAATAAACTGCTGTCCACAAAAATTGAAAGTGAATAATATTGAAGAATTTCTACATACAAGAGTTGTGAGACATTCAATAACATGGCCGTGAACATATCTCTGTGTAAATATCTTTTCTATTCAATTGTCAATTTTTTTTATTATAAAATTTTAATTTCTTTTTTATATGATGAGTTTTTTCTTCATCATTATTTTTATTTATTTATAAATTCTATAAACATGCAACTTCATTAAAAATAAAATATCACTGCAGTCACAATTATCGAAGAAGTAATACTATTGTTTGGTTTAGGCTTCATACTCAAAAATTTAATTTTCAAGGACAGTGAATAGAGGTGGTAAAATAGATTGAATCTGTCGGGTCTATTCGTTTAATTCACTATTTTTAATTCGGTATTTTAAATTAGTCGAATTTTTTTTTAAAGTAGCAATGTTATAATTTTTATTTACCAAACAAAGTAATGTTTCAATTAATTTACGAAAATGGCAAGGTTTGAAAGGTGGAAGCAGTCATTCGCCAGATGAATTGGCGAATTAGGCCAAATCCCATTTCAACAGATTCGCCAGATGAATTGGCGAATTAGCCAAACCATCACAAAGTCGCCACATCATTTGGCGAATTAGTATAACTTTATTTTTTGTTTTTTTTTTCTTTTTATATTATGATTTCATATTTTTAAAGTTTAAAAATTTATTTGTTTTTAATTATTATTATTACTAATTTAAGTTTAATATATTAATTTATAATATAATTAATTTTTAATATAAGTTTAATTTTAATTTAAGTTTTATTTTTAAAGTTTAATTTTAATTTTAACTTTAATATAAGTTATAATTTTAATTTAAGTTTTAAAATATAAAATATTTTGATTATTATTTTGAATTTTTTTTTAAAATAACCATGTTAATTAATTATTTAATATTTTAATATATTTTAAGTAGAAATTATTTAAATAAAGTTAAATTTGATTCAAAATAATTATTAATATAAAGTTGAAATGTAAAAAAATATATGATTAAACATAGAAATTTAAAATTAAATTTGATTGACTTCCTAATTAAAGTTACAAAATATTGAACATTACGATAAAATGAAAATTACAATATAATTATTGTCCGGCTCTATCTAAGTGACCACCAGTGCCACACCGGGGGGGTTGTGCGTTGCGACGAGGTCGACGACTAGGTTGCTGCGGTGTTTCTGGTCGTTGTGTGTTGGCATTTGGAGGAGGGTTTTGCTGGGAGGGCCCCGGGATATCATAGAGATTTTGCATCATTTGGCCCCAATAACCGGAAGGTCCACTGTCAACTGCGCTTCCGTAATCAAGCCCGACGCCCATGTTTTCGAATGAGTGTCTGGCAGGTTGGGTGGAGTATGGACGGTATGGTTGTCCGAAGGCGTACATTGAATTGGGTTGGGATGGTTGTGTGGGCTGTTGTGGGGTTTCGTAGTCGAATAATGGGTAGTTGGAGGGATAGTTGGAGGGGTAGTTGGAGGGGTGGTTGGAGGGGTGGTTGGATGGGTAGTTGTAGGGGGTAGGGTTGAAAGAGTTGTCTGGGCTATAATGGTCGGGCTGGGACTGGGTGGTAGGCATGTAAAGGTTTTCAGAAGGTTGATTTTGTTGTGTGGTTGACGTTGAAGCTCGTTGCCTTGGATCAACCAAATACGTTGGCTGGGACAGAAATTGCTCAGATGTTGTGACAGACCTAAACCAAGTCATGTATTGAATACTTGGTCTAGCCCCGTGCACAATCCGGTCGGTTAATATGTAGCGACTTCTTCTGTCCCATTGCCTACACAACGCCTTGGCAAACTCAGTCCAGCTACTAACACTCCATTGTGAGTCCACTCGTTTTTGATGCCACCGTCCCAGATTTACCGGATCCTCTGGGATATCTTGATGCATCCCAAATTGAAGTTTGACCCGGTCACTTTGGTGCATCTCTATTGTAGTGAACCTGATAATGGGTGTTCGCGAGGTCCACACAGCAACATCATTAGGGTCGGGTTGGTGGTCCAGACCCTCGTACGGCATCCATACAAACTACAATAAAGGTTGATGTGTTTAGTCAGACAGACAAATTAAATGTTATGCATACAACTTAGACAAACTAATGGCAAACAACTTACATCATCTGGCCCCGGGTGGTCGATCAGGTTGCGATATTGAATTATAGAGTGCCGTGGACATCTCTGGTAATTCATGCCGGGAACAGACCACCTAAAAATAAGAAACACATCTAAGTCAGAATCGGAAACACATGTAAGAAAGTATTGACTTGTTTTTTAAATTTAAAAATAAAAAACTTACTTGTTGGCATACGGGAATGTGAAAGGGTTACGGTTGATAGGAGCAAGTGTTGGCATCCTTGACCAACCCCACGCTTGTAGGAGATAGGCACATCCATAAAAAGTACACGCATCTTTTTTCGAAGTCTTGCATAGTGCGCTATACAAATGGGCGAGTACGGCTGATCCCCAACTATATTCAGACACTTTGTTAATATTTTGTAACAACGGTAAATACATTGTATGGACGGTATTTCCGGTGCCCTCCGGAAATAAAAAGTGCCCGAACAGAATCATAATATAGCACCTTGTTTTTATTATTTTTTCATATTCCGTGCTATCGTCATCCAAGACAAGAGAACTGTAGTGTTCTCTAAGGTATTTCAGATTTATGCCCTGACCCCTAGGGCGGCCTCCTCTTTCCGCCTGAGGGTCGTCCTCACATAGAGGGGCGCCCAATAAATCTTTACATAGTTGGTCAGGAACACCAACATTGTCGTTGACAGCCGTACCATCAATGCGTAGGCCGAGCAACATGTAGACATCTTGGAGAGTCACAGTGCACTCACCGAAAGGTAAGTGAAATGTATGCGTCTCTGGTCTCCAGCGTTCTAACAACGCTAGAATAAATTTCATATCAAGAGAATATGATTGGATTTTTAGAACATGACCAAACCCACAATGATGAAGGTAACCCGCCGTGCGTGGGTCGTGTGGTACATAATCATGTACACGACAACGAAACCTTGAAACATCCTGCAAAGAAATAAATGTTTCGTTAGACAAGAAGTGCAAAGTTATAAATAATTATGGTTTGAGATGTATGACTTGTAAACTTACAAACTCAGCAATATTTTCGAGTGTCCCTCTGTGAGATTCTCCCATTGTAAGTAGAGACATTGTTGCGATGTAAAAAAGGTTTGAGATGTATGAGACAAAGAGATGGATTGATGGCATTGATAGGGAGAAATGGACGCGGGCATACGACCATGGGGTGCGATGGGGCCACATGACAACCAACCTCGTCGAGTCAATGAATTCTGTTTTTAAGGGAATTCGAAACCTCCCAATTACTGCTTTGGTAAAGGCAACCTATTTTAGGATGGGATCACTTTTTGATAGCAGACGTGCAAAGTGGGGTTCGGTATTACAATCGGGTCAGCTGTACAGCGATACTGCAATGCAATTCATGAAAGACGAAGCTGCGAAAGCCAACACCCACGTGGTCACAATATTTGACCGTACAGCTGGTTGGTTCAGTGTTGTCGAGGCTATAGATCACAATGAAGGAAGGCCCAGAGGATGTTATCGTGTTGAATTAGATAAGAGCTGGTGTGATTGTGGAAAGTTTCAAGCATTCCGTATGCCTTGCTCTCATGTCATAGCAGCTTGTTCAAAGGCGCGCCAGGACCCAACCAACCTTCTTTCTACAGTTCACCAAGTCATTAGTCTATGCAATGTCTACTCATGCAGTTTTCATGTGGTGGCAAAGGAAGACTATTGGCCGGAATACGAAGGCGAAATTGTTTGGCATAATGACTTGATGCACAGAAAGAAGAAGGGTCGGCCTAACAGCACGCGCATACGAACAGAGATGGATACCTCAGATAAGCTAGTGAGATTGTGTAGTTCGTGTCGGCAACCAGGACACAATCGTACGACATGTCCAAACGTAGGACCAAGCAACATATCATAGTTTCATTTGTAAACGTGTCCATTTAATTCAATAGAAACTTTCATTTGATTAACATTCATAAATTAAACAAACATAACAACAAAGTAAACATTCATAAATTAAACAAACATAACAACAAAGTAAAGACATAAAACAAAACACTGGAACAGAGCGTCTACGATATCACGACCATCAACTTTATCTCCTTTGGCGTCAACATCATCACGAGGACGCCGGCATCATTTTCCACTTTTCTCCATTCACGAGTAACTCCGTTTCTATCGGTCTTCTCCACCAACCTCTCAATTTTCCTAATCTTTTCTCCTGGAGCAATATCCCCTTCTAGCCAGCGGTTCAGTTCCCTGTGCAAGTGCTCCAACGTCTGCGTATTCCAGAGGAGCACCTTCATCGGAGGCTTTGTTGCTGAAAACACCACAAGGGCATTTCTTTTCATTATATCAAACGTTGGAAAAGGTTCCTCCGATGCTGATGACGAAGAAGAACGTTGATTTAAAAATGCAGACATTATAGACTCCACTCAACAAACATGTGTTTGAGCTCGTATTTATAGCCAAGTGAAAATAAAATGAAAAAAAAAACAAACAAAAAAACAAGAAAAAAAACAAAAAAACAAAAAAAATAAACAAAAAGATTGAACCTAGGCTAGCAAGGTGAAATGCGCATTTGGTGACAAAGTGATTACCACTGGGGTGACTATACATTCATTGATAAAAGCCACCCTATAAATATATATGGGAAGTTTAAAAACCAGGCTTGGCAAATTTTTAAAAATTAATACAAATAATACATTTATAAATTCAAAATAATAATCAAAATAATAAAAATATAAATAAGTTTAAAAATAATATTTATAATTTATAAATTCAAAAATTAATTTATAATTTAAAAATAAGTTTATTAATAATATAAATAATATTCAAAATAATAATCAAAATATTTTATATTTTAAAACTTAAATTAAAATTATAACTTATATTAAAGTTAAAATTAAAATTAAACTTTAAAAATAAAACTTAAATTAAAATTAAACTTATATTAAAAATTAATTATATTATAAATTAATATATTAAACTTAAATTAGTAATAATAATAATAATTAAAAACAAATAAATTTTTAAACTTTAAAAATATGAAATCATAATATAAAAAGAAAAAAAAAACAAAAAATAAAGTTATACTAATTCGCCAAATGATGTGGCGACTTTGTGATGGTTTGGCTAATTTGCCAATTCATCTGGCGAATCTGTTGAAATGGGATTTGGCCTAATTCGCCAATTCATCTGGCGAATGACTGCTTCCACCTTTCAAACCTTGCCATTTTCATAAATTAATTGAAACATTACTTTGTTTGGTAAATAAAAATTATAACATTGCTACTTTAAAAAAAAATTCAAATTAGTCAGTCCTGTCTAACCCACTTTTAAAATGGATTGAGGGCGAGGGCGGACAATTTTGCCCGTGGATTTTTTGTTTAAAAATATTATTTTTTTATTTAAACTTAAAACAATATTAACGTAGTATGTAGTAGATATATTGTTAAAACAACTCTTATTTTTTCAAATCTTAATATTTATTTTTCACATACACCTCATTTTAAAAATTACTTTCACTCATAGTAAGAAAAGTCATTATTGCAAAACATAGAAAATATATTTTTTTCTATTTTTTATTACTCTTTGTCATTAGAGTCGGATTCTAAAGTTATAAGGTAAGTTTTATACAGAGGGGTTTGTTTCTCATTATGATAATAAAATTTTGAATTTTGAAATTTTAGTGTATTTGTTTTAAGTTTTTGGTATTATACTTACGTTGTTTGTTTATATTTTAAAATATAATATTTGCATTAAGACTTATTAAAATTTTATTATGAATTATTAAAATTTGTCGGCTCTTTTGTAATGTTTAACAATTTTGTAAATTGTATAGAAAATTAAATTGTAAAAAAAATAAATTGATGGCAATTCGCCAATCTACTAACTCATTAATAAACAAAACAAACTTATTTTTAAACTCAAACGTCTTAATTGATTCGTCTCACCCTGCCTCACTTTTAAGCGGACCGCCTACTTTACCACTTTTGAGTGGATAATGCAACAAGAATTGCAATAAAAGTTTTTTTTATAGATTGTTTGACTTGAATATATCTATGGAATTTCTGACTAAGTGAAGTCAAAATCTTTTTCATTTTCAAATTACTTCAACAAATGCGTGTTTCTGTATTTTATTCCCTTTGTTTGTGGTAGTTCTTCTTTATTGTAAAAGATAATGTATTACATTAAATGTTAAGTATATGAAATGCTTAAGTAGTTTATGGATTTATGATCAATTGATAATGATGCATTTTATTAGGGGGTTTTAATGATATGCCATATTTTGCAATTCTATGATACTATTTATTTTAATATTCCACAATAAATATTTCAATAGAGAAATATTAATAATATTTTCTTTTCAATATTTATCTTTAATACTCACTCTCTTATTAATTAAAATATGTGTAAGTCCTACCATTTTATATGAGATTTATTTATAAACGAAAGGATCCACGTATTTCAACCAATAAAAAAATAAATATTCAAAAAAATATTGATAGCACTCCTCATATTTTTATTTTATTTTAATCTTCAAAAAATTATAGAAAAAAAAATATAGAATTGTAGGACAAGAGACAAGAAAAAGGGAGTGGGGAGTACGTGTTTTTTGTTTCATCTAAATAAAATGGTTAAATTTACTCTGTTGAACAAATCATAAAATTTATACTCATTTAAAAGAAACCTATATTATTACCGAATCATGTTCTTTTCTTTCCTTTTTCTCTATTAGTTCAACATTCTTTTTTCTATTGGTATAAATATAAACCTGTATTTATCATTAATAAGAGTAAAGTGTCATATTTTAATTTGTGTTAAGTATTAGTATGTTCTTTTTTTTTTCTTTTTTCTTTTATTTTTTTTATAGAATCGCGACTAAGGAACAGCTGGTTAGGAGAGGAATTACTTTTAGAGGTAATGATTTAAATTGTGTGTTGCATAATCGTTTTGTTGAATCCTCTTCGCATCTCTTTTTTGCTTTCGATAAATCTAAGAATGTGCGAAGGGGAGTGAAAAAGTAACTTGGTATGGAGTCGGGTTCGCAAAATTGTTGTGTGACTGAGTTTGTCATATTTTCTAGCATTTTAGGTAAGGAGGTTGGAATCGTTAAAGGTTCTTGTTAAATATGTAACTCATTGTTTTAGAAAGATTAGATTTTATTTATAAAGATCAGATTAGATTAAATATTTTTGGGCTTTCATAGTTTGGAGTTTAGTTTGAGATGCAAGTTAACATAAATCTATAAATAGGGAGGAACCCTTATCATTATAATCATCAAGTTTGATAATCACGGTTTTGCAGTTGCAAAGTGATAATAAAATTTCACAGTTGTGGGCAGAGAGTTACTATGCAGTTCAAAATCATCTTCTTTAAAAGTGTTCTTGTTTTTGTTCATTGTCATTACATAACAATCTTGAGATCAAGACTGAGAAGAATTCACCATAGGTCGTGGTTGAATTCCAACATCTGGTATCTAGAGCTCCAATTCGATTCAAGTAAGGAAAATCGTGATGGCAATGAATCATCCAAACGGGAACTTTCCGACAAACCTTCTAATTCTCAAGAAAGATAATTATGAGAATTGGTGCAAGCAAATTAAGGTGATTTTCTGTTATCAAGATCTTTGGGTTCTTGTGAAGGAAAGAGTAACACCGCTTGCAGAAAACGCGACAAATCAAGAAAATGCTGCACACAAAGAATTGAAGAAGAAAGATTATAAATCTCTCTTTATAATCCATCAATATGTTGATCCAAATAACTTTGAAAACGTCAGTAATGTAGAATCAACAAAAGAAGCTTGGGAGTTTCTTGAAAAATCGTTTGAGGAACGTTGACATCAAGATCAGTTGTGTCAAAGATCTTGAGGTCATTACCTCCAAAATTCGACCACGTGGTAGTAGCCATAGAAGAGTTGAAAGACTTGTCAGTATTGACGAATGAAGATCTTTAAGGGATGCTTGAGTATCATGAAAAAAGGATGGCTGAGAGAGTTGCAGGAAAGTCAAAGAGTGATATGGCTTTGCAGGCGCAGTCAAAAAAAGAAAGGAAAGACAAAAGAAGCTGGAATGGCAACAACGGTAAAGGAGGTTACATTGATTTGACTGGTCGAAATCAGCATGAAGGAAACTGGTCGAATCAGAGAAAACCCTAGAACCAAGAAAATCAAAGAGGTGGTATTGTAGGTAGAGGAAGAGCTGATGGTCGAATGCCTGACAAAAGTCACATTCAGTGTTTAAATTGTCAGAGGTATGATCATTATTTTAGTGATTTTCCAGAAAATAAGAAGAATAAAAAAACTGATGCAAAATTGGCGAAACATGAAGAAGAAGAGATGTTGTTGATGGTCACAACAAGAGACAAAGAGAGACTATAGGACCGGTGGTACTTGGACTCAAGATGCTCATCACACGTGACTGGAAGGAAAAATTGGTTTGTTAACATGAAACCCTCGTCGAAGAATACGGTGAAGTTTGCAAATGACAGCATTCTAGCAGCTGAAGGTGTTGGTGATGTTCAGATCGCGAGGAAGGATAGCAAGAAATCAATAATTTCCAATGTGTTATACATACCAGACATGAAAAGTAATATGCTCTGTATAGGAAAGCTGGTCGAAAAGAACTATAAGGTGTTGATCAAAGACAAGGTGACGAGAGTTCTCAATGCAAGTGGTAGGTTAATCTTGAAGGCTCTAATGTCTCAGAATAAGACCTTCAAGATTGAACTTAATGTGATGGAGCATAAGTGCCTTGAAACTGTAGCTAGCAGAGATGAATGGATATGGCATTATCGACTTGGCCACAACAATTTCAAAGACATCGGAGATTTGAAGAGAAGAAATATGGTTTCAGGATTACCTGAAATCGACATTCCAAGTGAAATCGTTATTCCATGAGAAACAACACAAGTATAGCTTCATCAAGGATGCATGAAGGAAGTCAAAGGCAATTCTCGAAGTCATATACTCTGATGTATGTGGTCCAATCCAGGTTGATTCGATTGCAGACAACAAATACTTTGTCACGTTCATAGATGATTATAGTTGAAATTTATGGACTTACCTCATCAAGAAGAAAAGTGATGCGATCGAGGTATTTTCCAAATTCAAATCTATGATCGAAAGATAAAGTGGTCGAAAGATGAAAATTCTGAGGACTGATGGTGGTAGAGAGTATGAGTCAAAAGAGTTTGATGCATTATGTGAAAAAGAAAGGATTGTGAATGAGGTGGTTCCACCCTACACTCTACAGCAAAATAGAATTGTAGAAAGAAAGAATAGAACCATCATGAACATGGTGAAAAGTATGTTGAATGGAAAACAACTACCCAAAAAATTATGGGGAGAGGCGGTTTCGTCAGCAACATATTTATTAAATAGATGTCCAGCGAAGAAGCTTGAAGGAATCACACCAGAAGAATGTTGGTCTAGTATCAAGCCTAGCCTCAGTTACTTGAAGGTGTTTAGATCTATAGCACATAAACATGTGGCAGATCAGTTGAGAAGGAAGCTTGATGACAAGTCGAATTAGATGATTTTGATAGGAGATCATTCGACTAGAGGTTACAAGTTGTTCGACCTAGTGAATAAGCAGGTAGTGGTCAGCATGGACGTGATCATAGATGAGCTTAAAAAATGAGATTGGACTGAGAATGTCAAGAAAGATTCAGTGAGAATCTCTTGTGAAGAACCAGCCACTGAAGTAGAAAGAGAATTTCGACAGGAACAAGTTAGAGATGAAGCAAGCTCAAGCAGACCTCGACAAACAAGACACATTCGAAGTGGGTGACAACAGTGAATGAGGAGTTAAACTCCATCGAAGTCAATAACACCTGGTCGCTTGTTAAATTGCCTCAAGGCAAGAAGGCAATTGATGTGAAATGGGTTTACAAGGTGAAGGTGAATCCTAAAGGAGAAGTAACTCGACACAAGGCAAGACTTGTGCGAAAGGAATTCTTCATAAGGAAGGAATCGACTTCGACAAAGTTTTTGCACCAGTTGCTTGGAGTTCGAGAAAGAAGCCAGTAGTGGCATTGTCATCATGCAAAGCAGAATATATAGTTGCTTCTCTTTGTGCCTGTCAAGCAACCTGGATGGTGAACCTGGTCGAAGAGATCACAACGAAGAGTCACAGAGAAATTACCATGAAGATCGACAACATGTCAGCTATCAACTTGGTGAAGAATCCAATAGCACACGGTCGAAGTAAACACATCGAAATAAGGGTCCATTATCTTCAAGAACAGGTAGCAGAAGGGAAGATGAACTTGGAACACTGCAGAACTGAGAATCAGATTGCAAACATCATGGCGAAGGGAGTTTCAGTCAAAACGTTCAAGAAGTTAAGGTCTGTGATGAATGTGGATAGTTTAGACACAATGAATTAGGTGGTGTGTTAAATATGTAATTTATTGTTTTAGAAAGATATGATTTGATTTAGAAAGATATGATTTGATTTAGAAATATTAGATTAGATGTTTTTGGATTTTTATAGTTTGAGTTTTAGCTTGAGATGCAAGTTAACCTAAATCTATAAATAAGGAGGAACCCTTATCATTGTAATCGTCAAGTTTGATTATCACGGTTTTTAAATTGTAAAGTGATAATAAAATTTCACAGTTGTGGGCAGAGAGTTACTCTGCAGTTCATACTCATCTTCTTTAAATGTGTTCTTGTTTTTGTTCATTGTCTTTACATAACAATCTTGAGATCAATATTGAGAAGAATTCACCATAGATCGTGGTTGAATTCCAACAGTTCTTTTATTTGGCTGATCGTGGTGTGGTGTGGGTGTTATGGAGGGGTTGAAATAACTACATTTTCAATAATAAGATTTTCAATGCTTCGAAGTTGATTGATTCAGTTCAGTTCGAGACTTGGAGTTGGTTATGTTCTGAACTTGACTCTTCTGCCCATTGTTCTTTTTTTGACTGGTATGTTGCACCTGTTTTTTGTTTAAAGCAGATATAATATTTTTATTGTTGTATTTGTCCTGGGTACGGATATCCATTATACTTTTTTGTGAATGAATTTTCATTGCCTATTAAAAAAAAATATTTTCTTATATTGTTTATCTTAATGGTTTTTAATGTTTTGTAGGAAATAATTTTTAGATAACGTGTATTAATATTATAGCATGTATTGCATAATTTTAAAAAGGATAGGTGAAAAACTTAACTACATAATTTTAATAATTTTAAAAATGGATAGATAGATAGAGAGAATATTCCATAATAAATATTAATTTAATTTGTTAACTTAACTTAAAATTAAATTTTAAAACATGATATTTTATAATTTTTTATTGCGTAATAAAAACAAATAAATAAACATATTATAAAATTTGTTACATAAATAACTTAAATTAAAATCTAAATGAAATAAAAAAATATTTGATTATATTTGAACGCATGTTTTATTAAAAAAATACAGACAAACTCTCACTCTCATAAAAAATAAAAAAACTAATAAAATCTAAAAAGCAGGGTAAGGAGGGTTTAGGTTAGTGCAATTATCATTCACAGTTCATAATCATCATAAAGATTAAATACACGTAGATAACGGTTATATTTACTAATCTCACCTTATCAGAAAGGATCAATGGCCTGTCATGCGTAGCTTTCACCAGAGGTAGGAAGAAGGAGGGGGCGTACATGCAAGACACTCCGATATTTAAGTGAGTAAAGGATCAAAGTGAGAGAGCAAATACAGAGAAGTAGGTGTAGAGAATAGAATAACTGGCCCTCTAAAAAAGAGAGTATTTATAGAGAGAGACTCCAACGCATGGTCAACGGTTACATCGCATTGGACCAGACTGTCAGGCCCAACTCAAGTAACTGTCAGGGCTTACGTAGCATATTGAAGACCAGCACGTGGTCTTCGCCCTAGATCAACTGTCACGTGATCTTCGAAAGGTGGGCTGACCAACTCTTTCGGAGGTGGGTAGTTGTCTGATGACGTGTTCCCGCGTGGAGAGCACGTGGAGAATGTGGAGGAAACGTATGAGTCTCCCCGTCAAAGGAATCGTCTGCCCGATATATATGACTCGTGTCCGACGTAGGAGAATGAGTCTTATTGGACTTTCCCAACGTGGTGTTGTGTTAGGCCTGCCCGACAGAGGGGCAGGTCCCGGCTTAATCCAGAACACTTATTAATTTAAGTTGATAAATAATTAATTTAAGAAAAAAATTTTAAAAAATGATATCTTATAATTTCTTACAAGTGCATTTCAAAAAAGCAAACAAATAAATATAAGAATGCATGTCACCAAGTTTATAAAAAAAATTATATTAAAATTAAAATTAAATAAAAATTTCTCTTTATATTTTGAGGTATGTGCGCATTTAAAAAAAATAACAAATTGATATGTAAATGATTTTTTGAACACTAGTATATAATAAAATGATTGTCATCGTTATTAAATACAACATAAACACAATTAATTTTGGATCGTGAAAGGGTGGAAAGTATAAGTCATGTGAAACTTGAAATGTAAGTTTCAATATTAAAATATGGTTGACACATCCTCACCTCATAGTTTATGCCAAAAAAAAGTTATTCTTAGAGACCCTCAAATAATCTAGAACAACATAAAGGTTTTGGATTTAAAAGATCCGATTTTAATATTCAAATCAAAACTTTTAAAACTTCCAATTTAAACATTTATATCGATTTTTTAAAATTTCAAAACTTTCATAAACTTTTGCAAACTTTTTTTCTATTTTGATTTTCAGTAATTTTTTATTTTATAGTAGTAATATTTTACCAAAAAATATAGAAAAACTATTTAAAGAGAATATTAAATTTACACCTATATAATTATGAATCTAATACATTGAACTTGCAAAACTAGGAGTTAATATAATTGTCAAATCCCACCTAAAAATAGTGATATAACTATGAAAGATATAATTAGCAATTTGAATTAATGTGAATATTGACAAGAAAATGAAATTTCTTCAGTCACACAAATGCACTTTAAGATTTCAGATATGCGAATCTGGCTTTGTCATAATCACCCATTAAAAATATATAAACATTTTCTAGAAAAATTTGTCTTTAAAATACGATTGATTGATTCGATATTTCCCACTATCTCAACTTTTTAATTACTATTACAATTATTATAGCACCAAAACTTTACATTGTGTTCAGATACAATGCTCCTGAATTTAATAATAACCTGATTATAAGAAGAGTTTAAATAAGGAATTAAACTTTTATAAAAATATTGAAAATTTAACAAAAAAGGAAAAAAGACACATCATATTATAATAAGTCCAGCATAGCAGATCTATGAAGATATAAACTATTTACAAAAATTTGGCATATACTCTTTGATAGAATCACGTCATGCATTAAGCTCCAATATTTCTGCTTTATTCTTATGCAAAAGCACTTCACTTTCACTTCTTCCTATTGCTTGATTTTTCTTTATATATTTAATTTAGACAAGTTAATATTTTGTTTTATTTTACTTTTTTGTTTTTAATGGGTGTGGTAAAGTTTATGTTTTATATTTCTTCCTCATGTTGTGACCATATGTTGTGACCATATTTAACATGTAATGCTTTATCTAATCTATGAATTTGTTTCTTGTGCTAGGGTGTTTTTAAGGGGTGTCCACTAATTATGAAAACTTTTTGAGTAAAACTAACATGTTAAATATATTAAGTTAAGTTAATGAAAGAAACAATGGTGTCTTTATTATTATGCACCTTGTTAATATTATGATTTATCTTTTTTCATTGGCCCTCACCATGCTAGCTAGCTAGGTTAAGTTCCATGTTAGCTATCTTTATGAGAAAAAGTTGCATGTTAGCTGATACCACTTATCCTAATTTCTTATTTGGACAAATTAATTGTTATATGTTGGAAAAGAAAGGTATAGCCAGAAAATGGAAGGAATAATTAGTTTGAAATTAATAATAATAATAATAATAATAATAATAATAATAATAATAATAATAATAATAATAATAATAATAATAATAATAATAATAATTTACTATTTGAAAAACTTCTTTAAACTCTTATATTTAAATGATAACATATTTTAGTAGAGTTTATATAATGTATGTCGGTCTTTTTGAGTGCTTCATATATGATTGATATTCATATTAAATATTATAATTCGTTTTTGTATTATTAGATGGTATATTTTGACCAATTATTTGTTGTGCATAGTAATCGAATATTTTAAATTGAGTTGTTTTATTTTAGAGACGCGGTGGTTAATCGACCCAGTCATTTCATCTTTGGCATATTTTCAAAATCATAAAGCAACAATTTTAAGACATTTTTAAACTGTCGTGGCTAACAAAGAAATTCATGGTACTTCACATGATATCTTGACGACCCGTTGAAGTTTGAGGGAAATTGTTTCAAACATTGGCAACAAAAAATATCGTCTTAGATTGACTTAATTCCACATTCTAGGAATTATTCGTCCATCTAACTCTTCGAGCTAGTAGGCTCCACGTGGTAGCTTATAGTAGATGCAATATGGTCTTCAGTTGGATTGCAACTTTCCCTGCTCGACAAGAACGATGACATGTTTTAACACCAGGTTTCCCTCATGTATTTTCCTTCGAACCATTTTGGATTTATATCTTTTGGCCATCCTTTGCTTGCTGGGATTATCAAACATGGGAAACATCTCTTGTTTTGTCGACTTGATTGGTGACACGTCTTAACCCTGCCTCATTCTCCTTTGCGTTAAGCTGAAAGCATCGTCGAGAAGGTGTGTCAATTTCGACAAGAAATATGGTGTCTGCTTTATATACTAAGGTAAAAGGAGTTTCCTTCGTAGTTGAATGAGGAGTTGTGTGATATGACCATAATAATTCGTGTAGTTGTTTCTCCTATAGTCCATTGGCGTTATCCAACTTCTTCTTGACCCCTTTCAGAATTACTTTGGTTGCTGGTTATGTTTTCCCATTCACCTATGGGTGAAAAACAAAAATAAACTTTGTTTGCACTCCTAGGGCGTGACAAAAGTCAATCGTGGACGTGCAGGAGAACTGAGTTCGATTGTGTGAAAGGATGACCTAAGGCAACCCAAACTTGCATATAGTTCTCTACCAATAAAAACGACGAACCTTTTTTGTTGTGATATTGGATACGGCTTTACCCTTTATCCATTTTGTGAAATAATCTACTCTAATGATCATAAACTTTAGTTAAAAGAGAGCTAGGGAAAAAGGACCTAGAATATTCATTCCCCACTAGTAAAAGGGTCAGAGCGCCATGACGTAGTGGATAAGTTCAACCAATAATGATGGAGATTGGTGTATCTATGGAATTTGTCACATTTCTTAACGAACGCCATACTTCCCTTCATTAAGGTAAGCCAATAATAGCCTACCCTCAACAACTTGTAAATTAGTGGCCATCTTCCAATGTGGCTACCACAAGCCCCTATATGTATTTCAGTGAGGATTAAAGTGATTTCATGCTCCGCATGTACCTTAACATATGAGAGGCCTTTCCCATTTTGTAGAGCCTTCTTGCCATTATGATGTACTTTGCTGCATGTTTGTAGATTTTCTTTGCCTTTAATTCATCTTGTGGTAGTTTGTATGATTGTAGATAATGTATTATGGGCGTCATCCAACTAGCTGACTAGGCGACTTTGACAGTGTTAGTCTTGCCCACCTCGATACTTAATAAGGGCCAAAATATGGGTGAAAAACGAAAATAAACTTTGTTTGCACTCCTAAGACGTGACAAAAGTCAACCGTGGACGTGCGAGAGAACTGAGTTCCATTGTGTGAAAGGATGACCCAAGGTAACCCAAATTTGCACATAATTCTCTGCCAATAGAAACGACGAACCTTTTTTGTTGTGATATTGGATACGGCTTTACCATTTATCCCTTTCGTGAAATAATCTACTGTAATGATCATAAAATTTAGTTAAAAGAGAGCTAGGGAAAAAGGACATAGAATATTCATTCCCCACTAGTAAAAGGGTCAGAGCACCGTGATGTAGTGGATGAGTTCAACCAGTAATGATGGAGATTGATGTATCTATGAAATTTGTCACATTTCTTGATGAACTTCATACTTCCCTTCATTAAGGTAAGCCTATAATAGCCTGCCCTCAACAGCTTGTGAATTAGTGTCCATCTTCCAACGTGGCTACCACAAGCCCCTATATGTATTTCAGTGAGGATTAAAGTGATTTCATGCTCCGTAAGTACCTTAACATAAGATAGGCCTTTCCCATTTTGTAGAGCCTTCTTGCCATTATGATGTACTTTGCTACATGTTTGTAGATTTTCTTTGCCTTTAATTCATCTTGTGGTAGTTTGTATGATTGTAGATAATGTATTATGGGCGTCATCCAACTAGCTGACTAGGCGACTTTGACAATGTTAGTCTTGCCTACCTCGATACTTAATAAGTTCCAAAATATGGCATTTTACCATATTAAATCTCGACACTTATTAGCTAGAATAACTGTTTTCTATCATTGAATTCCAAAAATTGTGAATAGGATTATGTTTGAAACATATAAGTGTTGTGCTTTGTGACTTCTTTGCTATTGCGTACAAATTCTGCACTTAAACCAAGATTTGAACACAAAGCAAGAAATCAAAGAAGCTGCAAGTTTTCCAGGAGAGCATCTAGCAAGGCTTAGGCAAAAGCTCTCCCAGCATGCCAATAGCGAGGCTAAAGTATGGAAAAATATAAGCAAAAATCATCATTCTCGCCCAGCAAAGTTCCAGCGAGTACCAGGCGAGGCATGTTAGATACTTTACAGAACCAAAAAGTTCCATTCTCGCCAGACGAGGTTGTAGCGAGGAAGCTTTCCAAGCAAGCCTTTTTCTTGCCTAGCGAAACAAGGCGTTTTGAGATGCAGAGTTAGTAGATACTTCAGAGTGATGAAAGGTTGCTCGACAGGCGAAAGCATCAGGACACAATCACTATATATAATTTCAGAAATATTTTAGTTGGAGACTACTTGGAATTTTGAGAGAAACAGACCATTAGAAAGAGAAAGATAGAGATGCCAGTAGAACTTGAAGAATACAAGCTGGATATACATAAATCCTCGGGAAATAACCATTGATGCTAATCCATATTTATTTCTTCTCATTTGTAATCAAAGCTACCATGAGTAGCTAAATCTCTTTCTTGTTGGGATTTGATGTAATCCATCGACACCGTATGTATTTATTATGATCATAGTGTTATATATGAATTATTTGTTTATTATATTGATGTTATCCTTGTTTACTTGTTTAACTTATAGGTTCAAATCGTTATTGAGAAATACTTTTCGAATCTTAATCTAGGATAATCATTTGTTAGATGCTAAACTCTAGACATAGATTTAGGTTTAAAATTCACCATATTATCGAATCTTAATGACACTATATCGAATCTTCTGGATATTTTCAAACGGTTGCAAATCAATATCATGTTTGCAAAAGCTTTGGAACAGATGTTGACATAATCTGAGTTAATGAAGGAGATTCTTACAAAAAATAAATGATATATGGATGAGGAGACTATTCATTAATATACAAGTTGTAATGCCATTATTCATAGAACCCTTTCACAAAAGGATAAAGATCCTGGCCGTGTCATGATACCTGTCTCCATAGGAAGCGTGAACACAGGAAAAGCACTGATTTATCTTGGATCTAGTATAAATCTTATACCATTATCTATAATCAGGTGAATAGGTGATCCGAAAATGAAAAATACAAAGATGAAATTGCAGCTAGCCGATAAATCCATTACGACCATTCGGCATAGCTGAAGATGTTTTGGTCAAGGTGGATAAATTTTTATTTCCTATTGATTTTTTTGGTACTAGACATTGAGAGGATAATGATACTTTTCTAATCTTGGGACGACCATTCATGAAAATTACACGAGTGATGAATGATGTTAATGATGGAATAATGAAACTTCGAATCCAAGATGAAGAAGTAAGTTTTAACTTATTTGAAGCAATGCAGAATCCAAGAGAAAATGGGGTTTGTTTTAACCTTGATGCAGTTGATGAAATGATCATGGATGTGCAAAAACATCCATCAAAACAAGCAGACAAAATAATAAGGGCTGAGGAATGCTTGAATGACTAAGACATATCTACATAAGCTCCTATTCTTATAGGGCCATTAGAAGAGTTGAAACGTGAACAAACCAAATCTTCCAAGCAAGTGACCAAGGGGTCTCCAAAGTTACAAAGACAATAAGAAATATGCTTACCAAAATGACAGTGTGTGGTGCAAAGAAATTGGAAGAATTCGCTTCAAATGAGGATTGGAATTTCAAAGCAAAAAATTCAAAATAATGTCTAGGTGGTAAGATTTCTTAAGTCACCACAACCACCCCACTAACAGATCTTTGAATCACATAAAAGGCATCGAGCTAACGACGTTAAACAAGCATTTTTAGGGAGGCAACCCAACTTTGTAAGTGTTTAAAATTTTTCTTCCATAATAGGTTAAAAATAGTGGAAGTGGCATACAAATTCATGTGAAAAATTCTGCAGAAAAACTAAAATCTGGCAAGCTCGCCAGGCGAGCAATTCTTTCGCCAGGTTTGACAATTCTATTTATTCTCGCTGAATGCTTCCTCTATCTCACTAGGCGAGCATTGCAGATTAAGTAAATGAATTAAATTCCATTTACTGCTAGCACCCAACATTCAACCACTTTTTTTTGTGCACGCGTTTTACTGCAAGATAGGCAGGAATTTTCAAAATTGTTCATTTGACCTCATTCAAATCATTTTTCAAAGATATCTTTCACATACCTTAGTTCCTATTGCATGTTCATTACCACATATTAGTTTCAACCTTTCAAAATTTTCAATGTTTCATTCAAAAGCTGCAAACTTAGGAATGGCTATTGAAAAGAATGTGTTATCAAAGAAGAAAAGAAGAAATGCAACAAGTATTTCTAGGACCTAAATACCTTTTGATGATTCAAGGTTCCTAGGTGATGAATAAGAGGGAAGGTTTAGAGAACATGAAAATAGGAGAATTTAAGCTGAAAATAGATTTGCCATAAACCCAGAAGGAGACCACAAGTTAATGGCTCAATAGTTGGAATTAAGGAAGTGGGGGACTTTGATCAATCCACATAAGAATCTGAATCATGATGTAGTTCTAAAATTTTATGTTAATACATTATCTTCTAAGGGTGAAGCCTTCTCGTTCACATAAATAGTGAGAGATAGAGTCATCAACTTCAACAGAGATGCAATTAGTGAATTTTTAGGGAATCCTCTAATTGTGAAGGAAAGAGGTTTATGCCCTTATGATAAATCTCTCTAAAGGACATTGAACATTGAAGAAATTTCTACAACAATCTTGCTTAAAGGCCTAAGTGTTCATCTAAATAATTTAGGAGTACCCATTAGATATGATAGAGATGGCATATCTCCAGTTGCTCAAGTTTTTCTCTTTCTAATCCTTCATAATATCATACCTAAAAGCCATACTTCTACCTTCACCTTGGACATTGTAAACCTTTTGTTTCACCTTGTCAAGGGAAGGCATGTGGATATGGCTCACATTATAGTTAATTAACTCAAAATGGTGGTGGAAAGTGGTCGTTAACCAGGAGAAAAACCTGCATGCCCTTTGGTATACCCTGGTTAATCATGGGATTATGTATGAGCACATGCATGGTTTTACCACTGCGAATTCACGAGACTATCATAGTACCTATTGATGATGCATATATCTTTATGCATTGTAACATTAGGAGAACCAAAGGAACCAGACAGGCTCCTAAAAACTCGATACAGCTAACCATGGTTTTAGTGATTGGGACTCAAGGATGAGAGCTTTTTTTTCTCATACTCGCGACCAAAATAAGTCCAACCATAGAGCTTTTATCTTTATGCAGGACTCTATGTATAGATTTCAGTTGCAAATTGGGAGACCTGAGGAGGAAAGCCAGTAGGTGATGGAATAAGATGCATTCCCAACACATATTAACTGTCTAGAGGACAAGCAATGCAACCAATGAGAGGCAACTATTTCTAGTAATGAAGAAGAAGAATATAAGGAAATAGATACAAGATCAAATGAAGAATTAGATGAGGAGAGGTTGATTAGAATGTGGATGACTGAAAAGAAATCTTGCCATAACTTAGTGATATTTTTAAGCTTTCAGTCATTTACATTACATATCTTATTGCTCTCTGATTCATTTTATCCTGTAATGATCACACTGTTTAATAGGATGTAGGATATTTTGTTGGTGTTTTCACCATGAATTTTGGATGTTGGTTATTTATAACTATATTATTTAATTTGTGCAATAATTTTTTGTGTTTTTTTTCAAGATTGATGTAATTTACTTGGAGAAACAAAGAATACTCAATCAAGTTTCAAATAAATCAACAAAAAATGTAGTCATGATGATAAAAACTTTGGATGAATTGCACACAAGCAAGGTACATGTTTATTTCTTTGTAGAATGTTAGCATGAATTTGAACTTTGTGCTTCAAACAAAATCATTTCATGCATTATTTTGCAAAAACATGTTTCATGTTTGAATCACTTAGGTCTAAATTAGAAATTGTGAGGTTTAATCATCCATTATTCAATTATATGCTCAGGATGACTGATAATTGTTGTTTTAACTCATTCGATTCATGTTAAATACTTACATTTGTTTTGAAATTTTTGGAAGCATAGAAAGGATCAAGGCAATTTTTTGTTGTTGAGAAAAACCATCGATCCTAAAAGAGCCTCATCTTACCTAGTGAATGAGTGAGCATTTGCAAAACCCCTTTGAGCCAAAAGTCATGAATGAATCAATTTTGAACTCAAACAAATCACTAGCTAAACCACTTGGTGAATGTGTTGTCTTTCATCCAAAAATAAAAAAGTTCATAATTGATCCATTTTGGGTTTTCCTTGAAAGCAAACCCTTAAACCAATCATGATTAACGTTCCTTACCAAGAATGAAGGGTATCTTTTTAAAAAGGAAAGTGAATTGTATAAGTTGGGGAGAAGTTGCTTCATGGACAAGAAAAAGAAGAAAAATAAACAAAGGAAAAGAAAAATTCAATGAATAGATAAAGAAAAATAAAGGAAAGGAAAGGAAAAAAAGGAAACAAATGATTAAATTGTGAATCAAAAGATCTTGAGAAGTGGAAAGAAAATAAGAAAATAAAAGTATGGATAATGTAAAAAACTTGAGATGCTCTTTGGCCATTATTGTTTCAATATCCTTATATATGACCATTCCTTTTAAAATCCGACCAAGTTACAACCAAGGACAAGTCCTTAGTGATCTCTATTTGTCGTAATTTCAAGGTGAATTATTTAGATAAATACATGAATTGATCAAGATTTTAGTAAGGTTATTGGATGAGAGTTCACTTCTCGCATGATTGAATTCAAAGTTCTTTGTCCACTTTATAAAGAAGTGTGTTAGGTTGATTCAAGTAGAATTATGTAATTGCTTTAAAATTTATGACATGAAATTTTGTTTAGAACTTAATTCATATTCATGTTTTGATTCTAGAAAAGTAATAAGAATAACCTTTGCATGTGCATAATACACTTGAACCATACATTTTCTTCAGTTGTTTTGAAAAGTATTATTGATCATCAAGCTTGGTGAGAACTCTTGCTTTTGAGAAGTTTTTAAGACTTTGATTGAGGACAAATAAAGATTCAAATTTGGGAGAGTTTGATAAGTGCCAAAATATGGTGTTGCAGTGAGAATCGGATATCAAGCTATTAATTAACTTGAATCAAAAATCTTTGAATTCACCGACGAGCTTTGATTTATCCAAAGGAAAAGGTAAAGATCAAAGAAAACCCTAAGTGTGCTATATAACAACAAAGCTAAGAGATCTAAGGTTCGGGGGTTGGTTATATCTAGGAAAGGTGCTAGAATCCTAAGTATCTGTAGTACTTTACAAGAACCTCTTATTAGTATTTGTGTTATGTTAAAGTTTACATGCTAAGGAAAAAAGGTGCTAAGGTAAAAACCTAGGTTATATAAAAAGCATGTTTGCCAAAACATCGCATCTCGTGCCTACGTATCCTAAATAGGATGGAATAAGAGCATTAATAGTTCACCTAACTATGGGTGGTTAGTTGTTAGTGAAGTCGTCAAGGATAGATACCCTCATGCCTACGTATCCTAATAAGGATGAGGAATCAGAGCATTCGTAGTTCACCTAACTACGAGTGAGGAACTCTTGACGTGGTCAAGGTTCCAAGGGGGAAAGTAAGTATCCATGGCAAGATACCTACATATAATGTGGCAACTCTAAACCTAAGGCTAGGTTAAAAGGGAAATATGAGAAAGTGTCTATGGCAGGAACTTACATAGAGAACAACGACTCTAAACCTAAGGCTAGGATGAAATGGAGAGTAAGTTGGTCTCGATCGTAGGGCGGCGAGAGAAAAAGGGAAATTTACCCTAATGTTTTCAAGCTTGGATTGAGAGCCTAATGTATATCCTACTCCAAACTTAATCAGAAATTAAGTTGAACTAGGAATCCCTAAGGGAACAAGCGAGTACAAAGTAAACAATAAGTAAACATGAAGTAACTCAATCACTAAAAACATCAAGTGCAAAGCTCAAGTAAATACTCAAGGGTAAAGCCAAGTCATGTAACAATATCAATCATAAAGCAAGCATCAAGTATCATCAATGAAAATATGTATAAGTGTCCTCAAGAATTAGTCAATGACAAAGGCAACACGAAATAGTCACGACGTGTATCAAGAATTAATTGACACAAATTTAAAGAAACTGAAAGCTCCAAGGACTTGACTAAATTTTGGTAAAACATTTTTGAAGAAATCTTCCCAGACCAAAGATGGCGAATCAAACGTCCCAGCATGAAGACTCGACATCATGGCTGACTCAACAGGTTTTGATTTTAAATCTGTTCCAAGATCCAAGGTGCGGTGGGTAGTGGATCAAGGAAATGAGATTTAAAGCCCAAGACTGCAGAATACTATAATAGGAAGACCTAGACCTAGGGCTGAAGAACCGAACCTATTGTAACAATTTTGTAAAGAGAAATAAGGGTTTAGGGTTTTGAGAGTCATAGGCTTTCTTGTGTTATAAGTCTCCCTTTATATCGATTTGATACATTGTGGTAGATATAGATATTTATGCAAGTTCAACCTGTATGTAATGAATTATGTATTATGAATCATGTATTGTTCTTAGATGAAGCTTTGAAGCAAATTCAAGTAGATTCTTAGTCAAGGTTGCTTGGCTGAACTTTGTGTTGAAAGAGGTGTCTTTCAAGTAGGATGATACAATTATTGTGACTATAACTTTTAGATATCACAAGTTGTGATTAAGGGAGTGAGTTGGGTTTCTCTTATAAATTAGATGTGACTTCTAATGATAAAGTTTTCATTGGGTAGTGATAGATAAACCAGAGGTTCTTTACTCTAAACTAGAGGTTGTTTACATAAAACTATACTACTGATAGTGGACTCTTCTTCCTGGCTTGGTAGCCCCCAGATGTAGGTTAAGTTCGCCGAACTGAGTTAACATATCTTGTGTTATTTATCATTCTGCAAATTTACAGTTCAGTATTTGCCTTTTTGATTAACATGTTGTAATAGATGTTGAAACATCTATTATGATTCTATTGCTGATATTCAGAGTATCAACTTGCTTATTCTGCCCTTGTGTTAAAGTTATGCAGAAAACAATGTCGTGACATGTTTTTAGGACATTTGCAATTTGTTATACCATAATTTCAATTGGTATCAAAGCAAGCATCCTGTCTGTTTCTGGATGAGATCTTGGGAGATGCTTTCTGGTTTTTTAAACAAGGTGTGTGTTTGTGTGATCAGATCCTCCATTCAGATGTTTTCAAAGGTATTAGATATCTAGAATGTTTGGTAATGGATCGAGGATAACAACCACTGGTTGGTTATTTTTGCTTCAGTGAAGATGTTCTTGTTGCTACTGGTGTTGAGGTTCCTTTGTGCATGGTGTCCACTAAGATGTCTTGACATCCTGACTAGATCCTGTTGAAGATGTGTTGTTGTTCCGCTGCATGTGTTTCTAATGAAAGGACCTTGGTAAATCTAGATTGAAGACTATGTTTATCCTCTAGTTGTCATGAAGGCGTCAACATCTATAAAAGTTCTAGCTGTTCCAGTTGGGAGTAATGGAATGGAGAGAGTTGTTTGTTGGTGTTCGCTTTTGATGTCTTATTACTTGGAAGGTTGGTTCCTTCAAGTATCTTGAAGCCGTTTTGGAGGAAAGATGAGTTGATTTTTAAGGTATTAAGTTCATGGACTATGAAGTTGGTAATCTACCCTTATCACGACAAAGGTTCCAAAGACACTTGAGTCTTTTTTCTCAAGTCCACCCATAAAGGCTTTTCTGTTATGTCTCTGGAGTTCCTGGTTTCTCTTATGGATCAAGTATGCTTTCTAAGGATCATCAATCTGAAGAAATTGGAGGTGATTTATTTTCACCATCCATGTGTTGCAAGGACTTCATTAGCAAGAAAAAGTCATAGGCAGATTGAGTCAAGGGTGTCAACTTTGATGTTTCAACATCAATGATACTTGCAAGACGTGTGAATTTAAGATCAATTTTTATTTGTGGAATGCATAAGTTTTTAATTATTTACCCATGAAGCTCAATAGTGTTCGAGTTCAGATGGATCATCAGGAGGTGCAACATTTCTCATAGCAACAACTCATTAACTAACATCAGGTGGATGATTCAAGTTAGCCTTCTGGAAGAAGGATTTCTTATAAGGATTTAAGATTTATTGCTACTTACAAGTATTTAATGGATTATCCTTATTTGATGATCAAGGTGTATGATCAAATTGATAATCATGTATCTGATCCTTGGATCTGCTTGGACTACTTCAAGGATCTGATGCTCAACCAGATGTTGAAAAATCCCATCAACGAGTTTATGCAAAAACTTGTTGATTCAATGTGTGAATCTCTAGGACAAGGAATGGGAATAACTTATGCTCTGGGAACTAAACTTTTGTGTGTTGACATAAAGTGTTGAGAATCTTCTTCTAGTGGGATCTGCAGAGGGACATAATTTGACTAGGAAGTTTCGTGGCAGGAAACTTATCTAGAATATGGTGAAGACAAAGACATCATAATCTAGATGAATATTACTTGGGTCAGTTTATTTATGATCTAGGTAAATTAGAGTGAAGTCGCTGAGAACATGTGATCCATTTCAGCATAGAGAGTCAGAACATCGTTCAGAAGCGGTTTCAGCTAAAGACAATCAAAGGGACAGTGGTTTCAAGTAAATGTCAGAAAGGTGTGCTCTTGACTACACATGATCACTTACTGGAACCTTTACTCTCACTAACAATAGTCCAAAGAGTGTTGAATGATTCTCATTAAGTTGGAATCTTTCAAAACTAACTTGGTCAGTGGTCATTATTGCATTCATTGACTAGTATTATCTCTTCCGATGGATTGTTACTTCTTATGAGGCTTCATCAGTTGTTAAGGAGGTTCCTGCTACTTGAGGTTCAAAACATCTTCCTTGTTGTGTTGAGAGGTAATGGGATTTATTCGTGTTTGGGTAAGTACAGTCTGGGTATGGGTCTGTATTGGTCATTTTTGCCAACTTTTGGCTAAAAAGGGGGAGAATGGTTGCATGTTGCTGCTTTTTGCTAAGTGTTGTCCAATTCGGTTGCTGGGTGCATTCTGGTTGTTGTGGGTTCGCAAATATGTCTCAAAGGATGTTCTTAGATTATGGGTTCTAACATCCTGCGATTGTGTTTTGTGATCAGAGTTATGAGGCAAGTTGTGTTTTGTGATCTGAGTTACACTTTTTGTGTACTCTGTATCACGGGGTGAATAAGGAGAGTGTTTAGAAATTATCTTCTCATTCTTGGAAAAATTTTCTCCCTCGACACTAACTTCAGAAGTTCCCACTCCATGCACCGTTGATCTGAAGAGGATTTTAGCCCAAATTTGTCAAAAGGGGGAGATTGCAAGCTCCAAGGATTTGACTAAATTTTAGTAAGATATTTTTGAAGAAATCTACCCATACCAAAGATGTCGAATGAAATGTCTCAGCATGAAGACTCGAAATCATGACTGACTCAGTAGGTTTTGTTTTTAAGTCTATTTCAATATTTAAGGCGCGATTAGCAGTGGATCAAGGAAAGAAGATTTAAAGCCCAAGACTGCAGAAGACTATAAAAGGAAGACCTAGACCTAGGGCTGAAGAACTGAACCTCTTGTAACACTTTTGTAAAGGGAAATAAGGGTTTATGGTTTTGAGAGTCGTAGGATTTCTTGTGTTGTAAGTCTCCCTTTGTATCAATTTGATACATTGTGGTAGACATAGACGTTTATGCAGATTTAAAAACCTATAGGTAACGAATCATGTATTGTTCTTGGATGAAGCTTTGAAGCAAATTCAAGTAGATTGTTAGTCAAGGTTGCTTGGCTGAACTTTGTATTGAAAGAGGTATCTTTTAAGTAGGATGATACAATTATTGTAACTATAACTATTAGATATCACAGGTTGTGATTAAGGGAGTGACATGGGTTTTTCTTATTAATTAGATGTGACTTTTAATGATAAAGTTTTCATTGGGTAGTGATAGGTAAACCGGAGGTTGTTTATTGTAAATCAAAGGTGAAGGTGAGAAAATACTTAGAAGGGGGGTTGAATAAGTATGACAGAAAATAATCAAAGATAAAAACTCAAGTATTTTTATCCTGGTTCGTTGAACTCAACTACTCCAGTCCACCCTTTTCAAGAGTGATTTGCCTTTCTCAACAAGGACTTAAACCACTATTCAAATCAACTGATTACAAATAGCAACACCTAAGAACAACTGTTCTTAGTCTTCTCAAGAGCTACTGATCTAACCTAGATCCTCTTAAGGAAAACTTCCTTTACAAATTAATGTAATACAATGTAAGAGTAATAAATTGCTTCTATGAAAGCTATAAACACAACTGTGTTATTTCTCTAAGTTTAGAACAAAGTATGAACTATAAAGAATATGAGAGCTTGAGAGTTTCTTCGCTTGAGAGTAAGTTTGTCAAAATTCGTCTTTTCTTTTCTTACTGAAGAAAGTGCTATGATATCCTTTATATAGCCACTTGAATATTGGAGAGAATATAATACCGTTGGAGAAGATATTTCCAATATCAAATAGTACTGTCCTTTGTACTATTGCAGCAGAGAGACGGCGCACAAAATGTGGGTGTAGCAATTGTCTGCTGAGCTGTGAATTTACCATATATGGAATGTATCAGAGGAATAATCTTCTTGCAGAGATTTATGTCTATCCCAATTAAGGAAAGATTTGCTGGCATATTCCAACGGATATATTAAAATAATCTTCTTCAAATAATTCTTCAGATAGTTCAGATCAACAATCAATATCAGAGTCTTCAGTCTTCAGAATCTTCTGGAAACTTCAGAGCCTAAGATGTTCTTCAGATGTTGCTGAATCAGAGTCTGGTGCAGCTGTGTGCTTGAAGCGTAACATGCTCTTAGATCAGAGTCTTCACTCAGATCAGAGTCTTCTCTCATTCAGAGTCTCTTCACTCAGAGTCTTCTTTCATTCAGATTCTTGATAATATATGCAGCGTGTTGTATCTTCAGAATCTTGATGACTAAGCTCTTATACTTCAGATTCTTCTAATCTTCAGATGCTCTTGAGCCATTCAGAATTTATTGTTCACATCAAATTTGCTCTTTAAGATTAAAATCTTTTGTGCCTGTAGAAAACAGTTTAGAACAAATTTAGAGAGTATAATTCTTGTATACAAATTATCATTAATGTTATCATCAAAACATAGAGATATTACTAAGACACAATCTGTGCTCTTACAATCTCCCCCTTTTTGATGATGACAAAACATGAGAAATTTGTTCAATAAAAATATGAATTAAAATTACTCCCCCTGAGATTAACAATCTCCCCCTGAAATGAATACTCTAATGGAATTAGATACTTCCCTTTCTGGTTGAGTACATTTCAGATTCAGAGCCTGATTGAAGCCTGGTTGACATATGTTTGACTTCTAGAGTCAAAGCTTGATGCCATATTAAAGCTTGATGCCAGATGAACAACTTCAGAACACCTGGTTGTTTATCTTGCCATTTCCTGTCTTGAGTTATCTTTTAGATCATAGTACTCAAGGTTAGATATCAGAGTCTGGTCTACTCAGATTTAGCTATTTTTGATCAGGTTCTGAAAAGATAGATCTCAGGAAAAACTTCAATGAAATTTGTCAGATTTTTTTAATAATATCTGGGACACTTAAATTCAAAGAATGTTAGTAACATGTCTGACTTAGTTCAGATAATTGCTTATAGATTTGAACAATCAGATTCTATTTTGTTTCTCCCCCTTTTTGTCATAATCAAAAAGAATTTTAAAAGACAGTAAAGATGCAGAAGAAACACATATCCAGATAAGCAAAAAGATCATTGTCATTAAGTCAAGAGAACATCCAGATTCAGATAAAAGCATACAAAACATATCAGAAGAAAATCAAAACAAAGCAAAACATGAAAAACTTGTGCAAAACATCAAGTAGGTTTAGCAGATGAGGCTTGTTGAGAAGCAATGAGTTGCAACAGTGCTGTAATCCTTTCTGAATTTTCATCTTGCTTAGCCATCCAAGTTTTCATTTCTTCATTTGTTTTCTTTTGATCAACCATAAAATCCTTAAGTTCTTTGACATCCTTCTGAAGATCTGTAGATTCTGAAACAGTAGATTCTGAAACAGTCTGAGTAACATCAGGTGCAGGAATTTCTGGAGGTGGAGGAGCTTCTAGAAGAAGAATAGGAGGAGTGTTTCTCTTAATCCGTTTTTGATAAGCAGCAAACCTTACTTTTGACAATCTAAGACATTGAGTCCTGATTTTCAAGGCCTCCCTATTCAGTCTGTAAAGATGTTTCTTCCAAACAGCGTCAGCAGCCTCTTTGTCCATAGTAGTCATGCAAACATCCATAATGTCAGCAAAGTCTGAGACATTATCCTTATCAAAATCTCTTAACAGAGTATAAACACGTGATCCCAATTCTGCTTCATCAGGGATTCTGGGTTTTCTTGGTTGGGTTAGTTGTGTTTGTGGTGTTTGTTCAGAAGGTTGAGGTTGTGAAGATGGATGTTCAGATGTTTGTGGTTCAGAAGGTTGAGGATTGATTTGTGGTTCAGATGTTGGTTGGTTGGTTTGTGGTTCAGATGTTTGTTGGTCAGAATGTTGTGGTTGAGGTATTGAGGGAATTGGTTGGGTTTCTGTTGGTTGTGGAGTGTTTTGGATTTCAAGAGGTTGTGGAGTGAGAGTTTGAGTTGGGAAATTTTGTGGAGAAGGTGGATGTTCAGAAGTTGGAGATTTAAACAGCTGTTTCCAAACACTCTCAGAACGAGGTTGTTTGAGATCATTCAAGCATTCATTAATGTAACCAGATGATTCATCATCAGATGATGCATCAGAGTGGTTAGATTTTTCAGAAGTTGAAGATAAATTGACAGACTGGTTTAAAGGTGTGACATCTAATATCTCATCAGGATCAATGAGATATTCAGGTTGGTCAGAGTGTTCAGGGTGAACATCCTCTGGAATGGTATATTCTGGGATAGTGTTTTGTGGTTGTGGTGTTGTTTGTTGAGTTTGTTGTGGAATTTCTGTTTGTATGTTTGTTGGTTGCTTGGATTGTGGTGTATGAGGGGGGACAGAAGATGGTTTAGAGATAACAGTTTTAGAAGGTCTGGATCTTCTAAATCTAAGTGGGGAGTCAGAGGGTGTGGGGGTATCAGAATGATGAACAGGATTAGAATCAGTGTTAAATACCTGTTTCAGAGTATCTCTAATTTCTTCAAAAGTTGCTGCAGGAGGATTTGGTTGAACCTTCTTCAGCTTCTTCCTTTTCTTCTTCTTTTCAGCATCTGAATGCTTCCTTTTCTTCTGATGACCTTCACTATCAACTTTTCTCTTACGTCTTCTTTCCCTTGTCAAATCAGGAAGAACTTGGCCTTCCTTCTGCAAAAGATTGGCAGGAATCTCATCACCATCTCTTAGGCAGCGAGCAACATACTCAGCAATAACTTCTCTAAGTTCATCTGAGGTGAATAAAGGAAAATCCTTAACAGGAATCCTTCTTCCCCTAACTTCTTCAGAGTTAGTTTTCCTTGGTTTCTCAGATAAATCATCAACCAGTTTCATCCTTCTCAGAGTTAAACCGTTTATTTCAGAGCCAATGATATAAGTCAGATCTTCTGTCAACCCAGCCTCTTGCAGATGCGCCACAAGTTGGTTTTCTATCAGAATATCTGAAATCAGCCTTCCCATAGGGATCCATGTTCTGACTTTTCCAGATTTATCTCTGGCTGTTTCCCTTGTTTCCTTGACGTGAGACACCAGATGATTAAACAACAAATATGGAAGATCAATCTGAATGTTTTGGTGTAAACAATACATGAAGTAAAGTTGTTCAGCATTAACATAATCAGAAGAGTTTGAAGAGGGTCTGTGAAAGATGGTGCTCATGAAAATCTTAGCCCATATCTTGTAAGTGGGTTTCAAGAACTTAACCTTCTTACAAGGTTCACCAGTAGTACAGATTTCTTGACATACATCTTTCAGGTCTTCACGCGCAGAAGACAGAGAGGTTACTCCATCAGTTGCCTTAAAACCTATGAGTTTCCTTATCAGGTTTTCAGTGATAACTATCTTTTTTCCCAGCACAGAGGAGTGAATGAACTTTGGAGTAGTATATGCATGGATCCAGAACTCCTTCACTAACGTTGGATACACAGGACCCATAAGCCTGTCAAAGTAACCGTCCCAGCCTTGTGCTTTGATTGAAGAAATCAGATCAAACCCATTTTCAGCAAGATCTTCTAAGTCCACGAAACTTTCACACAGAACTTCTAGTGAATCAACAGCAGTTAGGAGAGTGCGTACTGGTTCTTTGAAAGTGGTAGCATTCTTGGTAGTAACAGCGTTTGAAGTAGATGCCATTGTTGACGATGATGAAGAAGATGAAGGTTTCTGAGTTCTTTTAGGGTTTGCAAAGAGAGAGAACAACAAACAAAAGCGCATATGTGTTTGAGAATGTGAAAAGTGTGAATGTGTTATGAGAATGGTTTATATAGACAAATAAAGCAAGCATGGGAAACACAACAGACACACATAGGACACATACGCACGTTTGCATTAAATGAAAAGTAATCATTTTTAATTATGATATGACATTTGGGGGAAAATCAAGACAGATTGAGATTTTCAAAGCAATACCTTAAACGTCATAATCAGTAGGTGTACTCCATCTTTTCAGATTCTGAGTGACACGTGTTTGCTTGCATGTGATTCTATAACTCTTAAGAAATGAAACGTTTTCAACTTTCAGATCCTCTGAGATGGTCAGTTCAGAGTTTCACACAAAAAAAATAATTCACAGATAAATTAAACAAGCAAGACAGATGAAATACTTCAGAGTGTTAAACACTTAGCATCTGAGAAGTTGACTCTGAGAAATATTACTCTGGACAAAAATCCATACAAATATTTTTCAGAATAAACTTAAACCTATCTTCAGCAAGGGGTTTTGTGAAAATATCTGCCCATTGATGATCTGTATCAACAAAGGCTAAATTTATTACACCCTTCTGAACATAGTCTCTGATGAAATGATGTTTAATCTCTATATGTTTGGCCTTAGAGTGTAAAATTGGATTTTTGGATAAACATATAGCAGAAGTATTATCACAGAAGATAGAAAGATTACTCTCATAGATTTGATAATCTTCTAGTTGACTCTTCATCCAGAGCATCTGAGTGGAACATCCAGCAGCAGCAATGTATTCTGCCTCTGTGGTTGATAGTGCAATTGTTGGTTGCTTCTTGCTGTACCACGAGATCAGATGACTTCCAAGAAACTGACAGCTTCCAGAAGTACTTTTGCGCTCAACTCTATCTCCAGCATAGTCAGCATCACAGAATCCAACTAGTGAATATTCGTCAGATCTTCTGTAACACAAACCAACATTAGCAGTACCTTTCAGATACCTTAGAATCCTCTTAACAGCAGTTAAGTGTGATTCTCTAGGATCTGATTGGAATCTAGCACATAAACAAACACTAAACAGAATGTCTGGTCTAGAAGCAGTCAAATAAAGAAGAGATCCTATCATACCTCTGTAGAGTTTCTGATCTACCTTCTTACTTACCTCTTCCTTACCTAGAGTGCTTGTAGGATGCATTGGAGTCTTTGCCATTTTGCTATCCAGCATGTTAAACTTCTTCAGAAGCTCTTTAACATACTTGGTCTGATGTATGTAGGTGCACTCTGGAGTCTGATTTACTTGGATTCCCAGAAAGAATCTCAGTTCTCCCATCATGCTCATCTCAAATTCTGCCTGCATACATTTAGCAAACTCCTTTCCAAGCATAATATTTGTTGATCCAAAAATAATATCATCTACATAAATTTGACAAATCAACAAATCTTTCTTAATGGTTTTACAAAATAGTGTGGTATCCACTTTTCCTCTGATGAAATTTTTCTTCAGAAGAAAATTACTCAACCTCTCATACCAAGCTCTGGGAGCTTGTTTTAGTCCATAAAGAGATTTTTTCAGTTTGTAAACATGATCTGGAAAATTTTCATTTTCAAAACCAGGAGGTTGGTGGACATACACTTCCTCTTCTATAATTCCATTAAGAAAAGCACTTTTAACATCCATCTGATAAAGAGTGATGTTATGTTGTGCAGCAAATGAAATAAGCAAGCGTATAGACTCTAACCTTGCAACAGGAGCATATGTTTCTGTGTAGTCTATGCCTTCTTGTTGACTGTAGCCTTGAGCAACCAGTCTTGCTTTGTTCCTTTCAACTTCTCCTTTCTCATTAAGTTTATTTCTGAAAACCCATTTTGTTCCAATGACATTGAAACCTTTAGGTCTTGGAACCAGATCCCAGACTTCATTCCTTGTGAATTGATTCAGCTCCTCTTGCATAGCTAAAATCCATTCATTATCTTCCAGAGCCTCATCAACAGATGTTGGTTCTATAATTGACACTAAGCCACAGAAGGAAGATTCAGAAGTTCTGAGAAATGCTCTTGTCCTTATTGGATCATCTTTCTTTCCAATTATCACATCCTCTGGATGAGAAGCTTTCATTCTGGAAGAAGATCCTCTGACTGTTGGTCTTTCAGAAATATGCAGATTGTCAAGTTGGGAAGTTAGAGGCGTAGCATCTGGGTTTGCTTCAGAGTCTTTGTCTTCAGTCTTGTCTGCCTCTGAGCCTTCAGAGTCTGTGAGAATAACTTCTCTATCTGCAGAACTTTCAACTTGCTTTGGTTTTTCAGAGCCAAGCTTATCATCAAATCTAACATGAATAGATTCTTCCACAATCTGTGTTTCAGTATTGAATACTCTGTAGCCTTTAGAGCGTTCAGAATAACCAAGCATGAAACACTTCTGTGCTTTGGAATCAAACTTGTTCAGATGATCTTTAGTGTTAAGCATATAACAAATACATCCAAATGGATGAAAATAAGCAATGTTGGGCTTTCTGTTTCTCCACAATTCATAGGGAGTCTTTTCCAGAAGAGGTCTTACAGACACTCTGTTCTGAATATAACATGCTGTGTTTATTGCTTCTGCCCAAAAGTATTTTGCCAGATTTGTCTCGTTGATCATGGTTCTGGCCATTTCTTGCAATGTTCTATTTTTCCTCTCTACAACTCCATTTTGTTGTGGAGTTCTAGGACAGGAGAAATCATGTGCAATTCCTTTTTCAGAAAAATATTTTTCAAAATATTTGTTTTCAAATTCACCACCATGATCACTTCTGACTTTAATAATTTTGCATTCTTTTTCAGTCTGGACTTGATTGCAGAAGTCAATGAACACAGAATGAGACTCATCCTTGTGTTTTAGAAACTTTACCCATGTCCATCTGCTGTAGTCATCTACAATGACTAACCCATACTTCTTGCCTCTGATGGATGCAGTTTTCACTGGTCCAAACAGATCAATATGAAGTAATTCCAATAGTCTAGAAGTGGAAACAACATTTTTTGGTTTAAAATGAGATTTTGAAAATTTACCCTTTTGACATGCGCCACACAGAGCATCTGAATTGAACTTCAGATTAGGGAGTCCTCTGACCAGATTGAGTTTATTAATCTGAGATATACGTCTCATATTAATATGTCCCAATCTTCTATGCCAGACCCATTGCTCATCATTCACAGATAAAAGGCATTTTACATTTTGAACTTTAAGTTCTGAAAGGTTGATTTTGTAAATGTTGTTTTTCCTCTTTCCACTGAATAGGATTGAACCATTCTTTTGACATACAGCTTTGCAACATTTTTGATTAAAGATGATATCATAACCATTGTCACTTAATTGACTTATGGACAATAGATTATGTTTCAATCCTTCAACTAACAGAACATTAGAAATAGAGGGTAGGTTACCATTACCTATTGTACCAGAGCCAATGATCTTGCCCTTCTGGTTCCCTCCAAATTTCACGTCCCCTCCAGATCTAAGTTCCAGGCTTTGGAACATAGACCTTTCGCCCGTCATATGTCGTGAGCATCCAGAGTCCAGGTACCATGATTGGTGTCTGGATTTTGCTGCTAAGAACATCTGCAACAGGTATTATTTTACTTTTAGGTACCCAGATCTTCTTGGGTCCTTTGGGGTTAGATGTTCTGTGGTTTTGCCTAAACTTCTGTTTTTCAACATAGTGTTTATTCTGGCTAGCCCTTGGCTTAAACACATAAGTACTCTTTTCAGAGCTTGTATGTTTAATATCATTCAGATGACCAAACTTAAAATGAGAATACAGAGGAGTCTTCTTGATGAAGAGTTTATCAACAGATTTTGGATTGCTTCCAGAGGAAGATTCACATCCAATGCCTCTTCTGTTGTTCCCACTAACACCATAGATCATAGAAGCCATTTTGCTTCTGTCTATGCTTTTAGTGAGGAATCTTTTAAAACTGGAGTCATATTTTTCTAAAATATTTTCACTTGAATCTGTTTCAGTATCAGATTCTTGTTGAGTTGTTTCTAAATCATTTTTGAGTTTTAAATTTATTTCTTTCTGCTCAACAAGTTCTGTTCTCAGAAGATCAATCTCAGATTCAAGATTGCTTTTCAGCTTCTTGTATTTGAGTTTAATCTTGCTGTAGCTTTCCAACATGTCAGATAAACTTTCAACAAGTTCAGCTCTGGAGAGTTCAGAAAATACCTCTTCAGAGTCAGAGTCTGATTCTGACTCAGATTCAGATGATGACGTTCCTTCATCTTGATCATTTGTGTTGGCCATCAGCGCAACATTTGCACATTCTTCCTCAGATTCAGAAGATGATTCAGATTCATCTGAGTCATCCCATGTAGCCATCAGAACCTTTTTCTTTTTATCAAACTTCCTTTTGGGTTTTTCCTTTTGAAGTTTGGGACATTCACTCTTGTAGTGTCCAGGTTCTTTACATTCATAGCAAGTGACCTCTTTCTTGCCAGATCTTCTGTGTCCAGAAGATTCTCTCTTTTGATCAGATCTTCTGAAGTTGTTGAACTTCTTCCCTTTGTGCTTCCAGAGTTTGTTGATCCTTCTGGACAGCATGGATAGTTCATCTTCTTCTTCAGAAGAAGATTCCTCAGAGCTTTCTTCATTTACCTGCAAAGCTTTAACAAATTTGTTAGATTTAAAAGCTAAGGATTTACCTTTATCTTTCTTCTGGGGTTCATCTTCCTCCAGCTCAATCTCATGACTTCTCAAAGAACTGATGAGTTCTTCTAATGAGATTTTGTTCAGATCCTTGGCCAGCTTCAATGCAGTCACCATAGGTCTCCATCTGGTAGGAAGACTTCTGATGATCTTCTTGACATGATCAGATGTTGAGTAGCCCTTGTCCAGAACTTTCAACCCAGCTGTTAGAATCTGAAATCTGGAAAACATAGTCTCAATGTTCTCAGATTCTTCCATCTTGAACGCTTCATACTTCTGTATCAGCGCCAGAGCCTTTGTTTCTTTCACCTGAGAGTTTCCCTCATGAGTCATTTTGAGAGACTCAAACATATCATGAGCAGTGTCTCTGTTGGTAATCTTCTCATACTCTGTATGAGAGATTGCATTAAGAAGTATGGTTCTGGCTTTGTGATGATTCTTGAATTCTTTCTTCTGCTCCTCAGTCATTGATTTTCTATCAATCTTTTTGCCATCCTTAGTAGGATGTTCATATCCATCAATGACTAAATCCCAGAGATCTGCATCATACCCCAAGAAAAAACTTTCAAGTCTATCTTTCCAATAATCAAATTTTTCTCCATCAAACATTGGAGGTTTGGTGCTGATTCTGTCTCCTTCATATTTGTTGCTTGATGTAGGAATATCACCCATATTAGCAACCAAATAAATAACAGAGTATTCTTCTCACTGGATCTTTATCTGTCACGGTTAAGTGAATGCACACGCAGAACCGGAGCTCTGATGCCAACTGAAGGTGAGAAAATACTTAGAAGGGGGGTTGAATAAGTATGACAGAAAATAATCAAAGATAAAAACTCAAGTATTTTTATCCTGGTTCGTTGAACTCAACTACTCCAGTCCACCCTTTTCAAGAGTGATTTGCCTTTCTCAACAAGGACTTAAACCACTATTCAAATCAACTGATTACAAATAGCAACACCTAAGAACAACTGTTCTTAGTCTTCTCAAGAGCTACTGATCTAACCTAGATCCTCTTAAGGAAAACTTCCTTTACAAATTAATGTAATACAATGTAAGAGTAATAAATTGCTTCTATGAAAGCTATAAACACAACTGTGTTATTTCTCTAAGTTTAGAACAAAGTATGAACTATAAAGAATATGAGAGCTTGAGAGTTTCTTCGCTTGAGAGTAAGTTTGTCAAAATTCGTCTTTTCTTTTCTTACTGAAGAAAGTGCTATGATATCCTTTATATAGCCACTTGAATATTGGAGAGAATATAATACCGTTGGAGAAGATATTTCCAATATCAAATAGTACTGTCCTTTGTACTATTGCAGCAGAGAGACGGCGCACAAAATGTGGGTGTAGCAATTGTCTGCTGAGCTGTGAATTTACCATATATGGAATGTATCAGAGGAATAATCTTCTTGCAGAGATTTATGTCTATCCCAATTAAGGAAAGATTTGCTGGCATATTCCAACGGATATATTAAAATAATCTTCTTCAAATAATTCTTCAGATAGTTCAGATCAACAATCAATATCAGAGTCTTCAGTCTTCAGAATCTTCTGGAAACTTCAGAGCCTAAGATGTTCTTCAGATGTTGCTGAATCAGAGTCTGGTGCAGCTGTGTGCTTGAAGCGTAACATGCTCTTAGATCAGAGTCTTCACTCAGATCAGAGTCTTCTCTCATTCAGAGTCTCTTCACTCAGAGTCTTCTTTCATTCAGATTCTTGATAATATATGCAGCGTGTTGTATCTTCAGAATCTTGATGACTAAGCTCTTATACTTCAGATTCTTCTAATCTTCAGATGCTCTTGAGCCATTCAGAATTTATTGTTCACATCAAATTTGCTCTTTAAGATTAAAATCTTTTGTGCCTGTAGAAAACAGTTTAGAACAAATTTAGAGAGTATAATTCTTGTATACAAATTATCATTAATGTTATCATCAAAACATAGAGATATTACTAAGACACAATCTGTGCTCTTACAAAAGGTTGTTTACTGTAAACCAGAGGTTGTTTACATAAAACTATTTTACTGATAGTGTATTCTTCTTTCTGGCTTGGTAGCCCTCATACGTAGGTGATTTGCACCAAAATAGGTTAACATATCTTGTGTTATTTATCATTCTGTAAATTTACAGTTCAGTATTTGCCTTTTTAATTAACATGTTGTAACACATGTTGAAACATCTGTTATGATTCTGTTGCTGATATTCAGAGTAACAACTTACTTATTCTGCCCTTGTGTTTAAGTTATGCAGAAAACGATGTCGTGACATGTTGTTAGGACATCTACAATCTGCTATACCAGAATTTCAGAAACTCTTAAAATATACAACCAAAACAACTAGAAAATGCATAAAACAATGATCTAAAACAAATATCCATATCAAAAATGATTGTCAACGATCTAAAATCCAATTAACCTAATACAAAATTATACAAAAATCTAATCACAATTAATATTAAAATTATCAAAGTTTTAATAAAAAATGACAAGATTAACTCCTAATCTAATTTTAGATTAAAAATTAAAAAAAAACTAATTCAAGATTAATTTCTAATTAACAAATCAAGTCAAAAATAATTTCCAAAAACTAAAGTTAACAATTAATCAAAGTTCAATTAAAATTAAAACTTAAAACAAATTAAAATTAGAAATCAATCAAACTAAAATCAAAGTTTAATATAAAAAATCCATTCAAAATCAACCTCTAATAATGTCTAATTGAATCATAATTTAATTAATTCATTTATCCTAATTCAAACTCTAATTAGAACAAAAATCTAAAAACTAATAAATCCAATATCCAAGGGGTGCACTAATAACAAGGAGATAAAAAAAATAACAAATGGGATTAAAAAATCCCATGAAACCAAGAATAATGAAAAGATTTTCCAAATAAAATCAGTAGAAAAACGAACAAGGGTCACGATAAAACATTTGGAAATTCCATTACCCTACTCTGTTCTCCTTCGTCGTTTCTTCCTTTCCCTTTCCGCTTTCACTACAAATTGTTTTTTACTCCCCTTGTGTACTTGGTAAATGTTTTTTACTTCCCTTTCTACGTGTTTTTGTACGTGTGTTTATTATGACTAACAAGTATGTGCAGTTGTATTAAATTCCAGTGAAGATGACACTCGTATTTTCAATCCTTCTAGACAGGGCTGTTTGGTTCTTATTCAGGTTATACTTTTGGTGATTTCATCGTTTTAAGTAGTCGGTGGCAAGTTCAAGGAAATCTTCATGTGGTTCTTACCAAATCTTGATTTCAAATACGAGAACCAAGTTTTGTCAAAGTTCATAACAAAGTTCACAAGCTGGATTGAACCCGAGATTATTTATTTGGTTTCCTAAAATGATATGTTAAGAGTTTGATCTCATTTATCATCTTCAAGCTCACAAATAAACTCGTACTACTAAAGTTGGCACATATCTTGAAAGTAGAGATGCAGGCTACGCGAAATAAAATATCACCAAAAAAAACAAATTCATAGTGGACCGATGCAATGATAAACTTTATGGACATAACCACTTGACTTAACTAAGATAAGCTCTCTTTAGCATGAAAGGGACTCTTTGATTACTGAATGACCAAATTAACTCCAAGCGGTATACTCCAGCACGTTTGTTACAAGCTAGTCAAATCTCACTTTTCATTTAAAATACATAAGGATCTTACATAATACCAACAACCAGTTTACACTGTTTTAAGACACTAAAGTTATTTATATAAGTCTGTACAAGTTCTGGGAAAACAATATTGACATAACCATTGCATTCATGGTCCGGCTATGCTACTGAAACATTAAAAGAATGGGAAATGAGACTATTCACATCAGTAACGCGCCTAAGGTTCGGTTAATAGTCGTAAGCACACGTTTTACAGCAAGGATGCGCTGTTGTTACACCAGACTACGTAAGGGATCCCCGCATACAAAATCAAAGCCGAGAGCATATTAGCCCCTCCTTCCGCACTGTAAACGCAAGATTACGTTTGTGTAACTTCATGGAAGATTGGTCGTATCGAGTTGTTTCCAAAATAAGTTGCAGAACCAATCCAAAGCCACCAGAGCTCAGTACTCACGATATATTGGTTAACCATCTACAGAAAGGAGAAGTCGTCCCTATTGCGAATCATGCGTGAAATGCCACAGCTTCATTGGCGTTTCTCTGTGAGCTGTATTCCTCCTTCCATATTCAAAAGGAAAAGCAGCAACAACCTGTCACTGACAAATAAGAGCTCAGTTACGACACGGAAGAATGAAATTGCGTTAATATTCAAATAGCCACTCTTGATGAAATCAACATTTCATGAAGCCTGCAAAAAAACAGAATATCGGAAGAACAAATGTGGATACGGTTTTTACACTTAGACGCGCCAATACACAAAGAGTCCTTATGCTGAAACTGCCACTCGTTGAGGAGACCGGTTCAGAGAATTTGAATGTCTTTGATGTGCCTCTGTGATACGGTTTCGTTTGTTGTTCTAGTTGTCTTAAACTCCTGCAGTCGATCAACATGAATTTATGAGAGTATGTGGAAAACACCAAGGAGGATTCTACCATGTACTAGTATTCGGCGTGTCGTTTACACAACCTGCAAATCAAGAAATCACCTCCTGCAAAAAAAGAAGCATCAAATACTAAGCATTACCAAGTGCAAAAGTGCAAAAGGACGGAGTCGTCACTTGGTGCGAATCACATCCGTTATCATTCCTGCAGCAACACAATTGATGTCTTAATACGAATTTGAATATGCTCAAGTCAGAATTCAACATTATCCATCAAACCTGTTAAATATTGAAAATAGTGGAAAATAATGAAGGACTAACTCATGTATGGGATAGATTTCTTGCTACAGATTCTCGAACGACACTGCACCAGCTAAGGGTACAAATATGATGCAATTGTTTGAAATTATACCTGAGTTGAGGTGCATCACCATTGGATTTTCCTATCCACGTCAAGACGAGGCCGCTTGACACTTTGTTCCAATCCATCAATAGGCTTGTACTTGCAAAAGAGAATTTCATCATTATGAAATGGAAAAGGAAAGGCCATAACGGTTGGTATGGAGTTCATAAACATCCTACTCAAATTGCAAATTTAATCAAATACCTCAGACGGTTTGCAGAGGATCACAACATGACAGATTAGATTGAGACAGAATTTATGGGAAATTTTGATCCTATACAAACAAAGCGCGGGGGAAGATTAGAAGCATAAATCAGGACAAAATGTCTCCGAATTTAAGAACAGCAGGCCTTGTAGTTGCTTCACAATGCTTGTGTAAACCGCGGCTGCCGCAAACTGCATCATGACACGCCTACTGTGTTACCGGCACCGTAGACCTGTCAACAAAGGAGGAAATAGTGTAAACGGACAAAAACTCCAAATAATGATCTGAGATTATAAGCAAAATACGGGAGAAAAATCAAAGATTTCCAGCTACAACTTCAAATGCAAAGAAAGGGGTTACATACCATATCAGACAGGACCCTTCAGCTACCGATCAAAACCAGGTTGTGGCAGCGGCAACGACTTCACAATCAGTGACTTCTCAATCAGTGGTTGCAACCAGCGCAGCTGGGCATATTTCAAAATAGCCACGTCCGACAGCTGCAAGTTAACAAAAGCAGTTAGCAGGCCTTTAGTTCGACACTGATAGAGAATCTCAGGAAGGTTTCAAAGGTAAATCTCACCATCAGGATTCACGCAGAAGATTGCATTCCATGATTGCTCCGTCTTGATTTCACTTTTATACTATTTCTCGCTCCATATTTCCGCCTCAACAATCTGCAAACCAAATGCCACGGTTAATTAACCTTCAGAATACATGATGAATTAAAGAAGAAGAGGAACAATGTATATACTCTGAATTTACTCCGACGCCGTTACCTTTGTCCAAATCCACAAATCCGAAGAGAATCCTGGAAGCATTTCCTAAGGGGATCAACCGAAAACACGAGCAAAACATCAAACTACAGCAGCACCGTTGCGACTCAGAATTATAGGTCATCATTGCCACTCCGAACATATCAGCCGCAAGCATCAATGCTTCATCATCTGCAAGCATTTCCAAGCCAGTAAGAACGAACAACACAACGGACATTCGAAGCAGCTTCATGTGAACCTCCTCCAAAGAGCATCAGATGACAGAGATCGAGTTAGTGCTGCTCTGGGCTGTTAACCTCCCCTGGCCCAAGATAAATCGCTTTCCACACCTATCAAACGACAAATCCCAAATTAGCAATTAATCAAGGAATATACCGAAAGAATCTAATCCAAAACAGCTAGTGGATTCTTATACATCTCAAAGCAATGAATCTAGACAAATAAGGCATTAAGCACGTTTGGCCCAAATATCACAAATTGGGATTTTCATTAAACAGATATTAATCACGATCAAACAGAAGAGGAAAGTTTTCAAATGTTGTCTACACCAAAACAGAAGGTTCTATTACGACATTCAAAGCATTTAATCCGAGTTTTAAACAAGAGATTTCGTCTGAAGCCTATATAAGAGGAGGTTTGAGATGAAGAGAAGGGGGAAAATTCACCGAAATCCACACAAATAACAATTGGCCGAAAAAACAGAAGTCCACAACAATCTCAAATTCAATAGAAAACCTAAATCAAAAAACGAGAATCCACGACATTCAACACAAAAACCCCCAAATCAAAGAACCCAGAAAACCTAAATACGAAAGAAAGAGACTTATCTCCCTTCAAACCTTTGCCGGAAGAACGCCGTTGCGAATCATCCACCATCGGGGAAGCGAAATAAAACCCTCATCGCTTTCATACTCGCTCAATCACCCTCACCATCGTCACCACGAAAACCCCTGCACCAAAATCTATTGTTAATCATGATTTTGTTTTCACTAACATCTAATTTGTTGTTGTTTTGTTAATGTAGGGAAGGAATGGCGGAAAGAGGAGATGAGAGAGAATATCGCGAAATAAAGAAGGAAACGGAGAAGACGGCGATCGAGAGGGAGAATTTGGGCCTCAGGGTTTTGGATTTTCGGGTTTTTTTTCTTCGTTTCTGTACGTCGTGTAATCACACACACACAGCACACCACTAACCACACATCCCACCGTTAAATATAATTAACCCTCTAATTAATAATTAAAAACCTAATTAATCCTAGGTCAGTAATATAATCTTTTCATTAAAATAATTAAACACTTTTTAATTAACTTTAAGTCTAAAAACAAATAAATCAATTAAGCTTTTTTTTTTATTAATTTAAACTTAGTAAACTTTTTTGGATTATTAATAATATCTCAATTTCATCTTTAATATAAACAACTTTTTATAAAAATCAATCTCCTTATAAATAATCATAACGTCTTAAAATCAAATTCACTTAAAAATCAAAGTCTCACTAAAATAAACTCAACTTTCTCCTAAAATCCAGTAATCAACCTTTTTCTCAAAATCAATCTCTCGAATTAATCAAGTTCCACATATAAAATCAATTCAACCTCACGCTCAAAATCAACTTAATCAATCAACATCGTAAAAACTCAACCTAATCGTGCATACTCACGACACATTCACTCACCTACACCTTAGCGCTTTCATGCGTATGTATGGTTTTATTTTCCGCAATTTATCTTACAGTAATTTAACATTACCGTCATTTACACTTTATCGTATCGCATTCTGTCCAAAGGAAAACCCTACACATGATTCAACAATTGTGTGTAGTGCACATCATTTGCATCATTCTCCCACATGATCCTTGATCCCATTCAAGTCGATCTTTAAGATAGATCCTACCCCATAGGAAGGGCCATTATCTTTACAACTTAGAACAAACAAAACAACTCAACTCAAAACAACAAATATTCAAACACAATAGAGAATAAGATGTCAATCATCTTAAGCGAGATAGAATCTCCACCCCACATCAATACAGTCAATATCGTGGGAACTTTGCCTTAAGAGAGATAGAGGCGTACCTCGTCGATCCATATCCGAGTACTTGAGCCCTTCTCTTAAGACGATGCAAAGACTACATTCTTACAACTTGTGGCGGTTAAATCTCCCTTAAAATGATAACTCGTCTTTTCTCCTAAAATCAATCAATCAACTACCCTAAACCCGTAGGAACTTTGACCACAATCAAAGAACTCCTCATACCCTTTAGGAGAACTACAAATACTCTGATTCCACTCCCGTAAGGATATGTAGGCATGAGATGCGATATCTTATCGAGTATACTTAGAAATAAACCCCTAGGTCTTTCAACCATTAAGCAGATAAACACTTAGCAATAAACAAACATAAAACAAGAGGTTCCTGTAGGATACTAAAGAAACTTAGGATGCTAGTACCTTCCCTAAGTTTAACCAACCCCCGAACCTAAAACTCTCTAGCTTTCATTTGCATTGCATTGTGGGAATTTCGACCTTTATCCCTTCCTTTGGACAAATCAAAGTTCGGTTGCAAAATGAATTAAAGATTCAAACTAATCAATAGTTTGGTATCCGATTTTCACCGCGACAGAAATGGAGACTTCACTGGGGACCCCTCAGTGGGTTTCCCTATCTTGTTTCTACTTGTTTATTGCTTTATATTTGTTATTTAATTGTTTACTTGTTTGTTTATTGCCCTTGGGTTGATACCTTTGAGTGGTGAGATAAAATCTTACACCCGGACTTGAGTGAACTTAAGATAGGATAGTGATATGTTCGACGAGGCTTATAGGGGGTGGAATCCCGACCAAGCTGACTTGAAAATCACGCTTAATTGAGGCCCTCTCGAAAATTGTATTGTTGAACGAGTTTTTAATCGTGAAAACATGCACTATGTTCGATGTTGGAGCCTATGATATTGAGGACCGTAGTTACCTTAACCCCACTTTGGCCTTTATTAGGATGTAGTGCGAGGCTATGAGGGAGTACACCCGAAATAGTGCTACGCGATGCTAGACTCAAAAGAAGTTCTCTTGAGAATATTATTAACCACCGAGTGTCGCTACTGCGAAAATCGGCGCCGGCTGACAGAAGAGTCGCCACCGTGCGTTATTTATCCCTCAGAGCGGGAAAGGAAACGCTCGAAGTAAACCTCGCAAAAAACGGGGAAAAGGTATGGTCATCGCAACCATAGCCTGGGTTCGGGAGTCGGTTACGCAAGGGGAAGGTATTAGCACCCCTCACGTCCGTCGTACTCGACGGGATCCACGCTTGCTTGGGTTGTCTACTGGATGCAAAACAATCTTATCTACGGCTGCTAAATCTAAAGGGAAGGGAATTGACTCGATAGAGCGTCGCGCTCTATGCCTACGTATTCTCAAGAGAGAAAGTCAGAGTCAACGTAGTTCGGGACTACAGGGAAAATTGGCTCGCCAGGACATCGCGTCCTGTGCCTACGTACTTCCACTGGACGGAAGATCAGAGCTTTACGTAGTTCAGACTAACTACGGCTAAACAAACATTCTCACACAGCAGTGAGAAAAACAACTGGCTTCACAGGGTCGGGAACCTATGGTCACAACTATGGCTGAGTCTCAAATGCACTTGGGCAAGAGAGAAAAAGGGTACTCAATTAATCGTCAGCGGGAAAGTCTCGATCGCACAGCCGCGAGAGAACAAAAGTTAGTTGTTAGTGTGCTCGCTAGGATATCGCATCCTATGCCTACATATCTTCGTCTGGTACGAAGAATCAGAGCAGCTGTAGTTCGGCTACTATCGGACCACAGCTCAAATCTCGTTTTATTCATCTCTGAAAAATGATTACAATGGTTGCATACTGAAATAAATCTCCTAGGAAACGATCCTATTCTATCTTGAAAAATCGAATGAAAATAGCCCCCTAACAAATGGGCCTCTAATTCTATCCTAAAAGTCGAAACAATAAGGTCTATGAAAATATCCTACAAGAAAATGCTTAAAAATATTAAACTACTTTTTAATATTTTTTCTCCTTTTTCTCCTTTTCTTTTCTCCTATTTTTCTTTCTCAATATTTCTTTTTTTGAATATTTTCTCAAATATATTTCTTTTCATATATTTTTTTGAATATTTTTCTTCACATTTTTTTTTTCTATCTTTTTCTTTCTATTTTATTCTTTTTCTTTCATTTTCTATTTTCTTTCTTTTCTCTTTTTTTTTTTTTTAAACATATTTCTTCTTTTCATTTTCTATTATTTTTTTCCACAATATAATAAGAAAAAAACAAGAAAGTGGGGCTGGGGGGTATGTTGTTACAGGGGGATAACAGAAAAAATAAAATAAAACTGAACTTGAAATGGGCCCAGCCCAATCCTCTCCACAAACAGAGCGCAGGGGGAGGTGTATGTTGTGATTCTGGGCGTGTTGGCTGGAAAAATTAGGGCCCAGGCCCAGAGCTGCCCAAAAAACGGAGGGAGCGTATGCCAAAAAAGTGAACTGGGCCCTGAGGCCCAATCTTCTTCCCCCCTCTCTCCATTCTCCACTGAAACCCTAGATTCTGTCTCTCTCCTCTCATCTCCAATGCGCCGCCGTCAACTTTTTCCCTGAGCTTTCTCCGTCTCCTCTCAACTTTCTTGCTCTCTCTCCGTCCAAACTATCTCCAACGTAATCAACCATCTTTCGTCCAGTTACTCGAACAAACGAGAACACCACGCGCACAACACTAATCCAGACGCAACTCATTCTTCAGAAAGGTTGAAGGTCTCTGAAGAGAGGTGTTTGACGAAGGTTGCTGGAGAATTTCTTGAAGTTGTTGCGTTCGCAACGATCTTTGTTCTTGAAGTCTCTTCCCTGTAGAATCTAGATCGCGTGGGTGATTTGAAGGATATTCTGGAATTTTGCTCGAGTTTGTGGAGCGATTCTAGAAACGTCTTGGAGGTGCTGAATACGGATGATGATCGGAACTGATCTGGAGATAAGGATTCTTGATGAACGATTGGAGGTTTGGATCTAGGAATCAATTGAAGCTCCATGAGGTTTCCTGGAAAAACGTTCTTGAAGTTTCTTGAAGAACCGATGAGGTTGAATTTCTGGGAAGCTGTTCTTGGCTGGCTTGATGAATGTGGATGATCTTCAAAGATCTTGATGAATGATGAATGAAGGTTCAAGGAGCTTGATGGCGATCTGGAACATTCTGGATAGTGTATGAAGCTCGATGAAGGTTTGAGGAATGATGATGTAGGGTATCTGGAAAACGTGTTAGATGGATGCTTGTTTTTTCTTGTTGATGATTTTGGTCAGAAAGATGAGGGTTGATCGGAGAGGTTCTTGAATTTGGACGATGATCGGTGGTTGAAGAGGAGGAAGGTGAAGATCATTGATTTTCTGGGGATTCTGGGTTTCTTGATGAGTTTTCTGGTGGCGGTTAGTGCTGGTTGTGACCGGAGAGGATGAATGAGGGAGGGTGAAGATTGAAGGTTGGAAGTTGATGATGGAGGTTGGGGGTGGCCGGAGCACATGCACGGTGGCCGGTGGAGTTCTTCCGGTGAGGTTCTGGTGAAGCACACGTGGTGGCTGCTGGTGGAAGGGGAGCTTGCATGCCCTCCACGTGGCCTGAAAGGTGGCTGAGAGAGAGGGACGGTGAGGGATACGTGGCGTGCTCTGGCGCAGAAAAGTGGGTCCTTTTTCTGGGGACACGTGTGAGCTCTGGGTCTTTATACTGACTCATTTCTGGATTGCTCTGGAAAGATCTGGAACGACCTGGAAAAGTCTGGGAAAAGCTGGATTTTTCTGGACCTATTGGACTCATTTTGGACGAATTGGACTGCATACTCTGGGCCTTTTTGGACAATTGGGTGGGCCTAATACGAAAATGGCTGAAGAAAAACTGTAAAACTGAAAATCAATATTAAAAACTAATTACCACCTAATCCTATTTAACCAAACTACTAATTCAATTAAACTAATTAACTCCTAGTCTATTAATACAAATCTAATAAACCTCTAATTTCTCATTAAACTCTAATTAAATTCTAAAAATCTATTATTCTATAAAAGAAAATAAAACCTATTTATTTTTAATAAGGAAAAATCTATTCATTTATTATTATTATTTCTATTTAAATTCTATTTAAAAAATTATACTAATATTCTAAAAAAATCCTATATTATCTAAAAATATTAAAAGTCTATTAAAACCTATTAAATCCTAAAATGAATTTAAAAATCTATTTAATTCTATAAAATGCTAAAATTGATTTAAAAATATTAAAATCTATTAGAAAATTCTATTAAATCCTAGAAATTGATTTAAAAGCTAATTAAACCCTGAAAAATCCTATAAAATCCAGAAAAATCATAATAATTCCCAGAGGGACAAAATAAGCACCGAACGACACAAAAATAATCGGTAAGAATAAACGGGCACCGAAATAACCCCAAAATCGATTCTACTGATTAAAAACACCTGAAACACGAGACGGGAGCTGTGATCCCTGATAAAATCAAAACAAATGAACAATGCAGTGTATGCAATATGCAGATGCGAATGCGATTATGCGTCGAAACATCGGGCCAAATGCAAGACCCGGTTGGTCAAATTTTGGGGTGCAACAGCTGCCCCTATTCAAGCGACTTCGACCTGAATGGGTGAAGAGCGCTCAGCCTTCAAACATTCAAGGTAGATGACGGTTGAATACAAAATGGAACCCTGAAATTTGCCAACCGCAAGAATATACTGCAAAGCTGCTTGAGGAATAGCTTCCAATAAACTGAAGTTTGGTTGTCACGGCAACATCTGGTCAATTTTCTGATAAAATTTTCTTCTTCAAAACCTGTGTGACGCCACAAGTATTGAAATAATGCTTCATAAAGCAAACACTTTGATTCCCATCTCTCTCATGGGATCAAATCTGGTCAACTCACAGTTCATTGCGAACTTGAGGACAATTCTCCTGAGGAAATTCTGAATTGAACTGCCTTGCACCTGTTTTGACAAAGGGGGCAGCTTCAGAAGTCTGATATATGTCAATCTTTGTTGTTGTTGTTGTTGTTGTTTTTTTTTCCGATGTTGACGTAACACTCAAATGAAGAATCACTCCGCTGGGGAAGTCGAGAAGCTGAACCACACAACTCTGCAGGTGAACAAATTCGAAATCCAATAGGCAACCATCTTGGTCTATGTTTCGACATGCGTATGCTTGATATGATGCAATGTCCTATATGATATGTAAATGCTATGCGTTTTGTTTGAAAATGTAATGCCCTATATGACATGAATATGCTATGCGTTTTGTATAAATGCTATGACTATATATGCAAATGCTAATGCATGCTCGAGCTGCCAGAGAACACCAGGTCTGAAAACCACTTGGCAAAATAAATGCCGAAGGAAACGTCAGCTCTACTGGGGATGACCTGAAGTCACCAAACCATCTCAGCAAAATAAATGCTGGAAACGAGAAATCAAATCCGCTGGGGATAACTGCCCTGCTGGAGAAATGAAAAGGCAACCCTGCTTGACGACTTCACTGGGGAAGGAAAGATAACTCTGCTCGGGGATGCTTTCTTCAAACCATTGGCAACTGATTGTACTCTGCGGGGATTGACCCAAACTGAGGTCGATTGAATGCAGCACACTGCTGGAAATGCTCCTACTATCGAGGATATCAATCTTAATCTGCTGAAGACACTCCTGATCCTACTCTGATACGGGGTAAAAGACAATCTCGACTCTTCCGGGGATAATAGGCAACTTTCATCTGCTGAAGAGTAACAATTCTGATTTGACAACATCTGCAAGGAATTCAAACATTACTCGGAGCATTGGCATTAATCGAGCTTCGTATCGGGGAACATGACGGCATGCGGGTCATTGGGAAATACTGTGTCAGATACCTTTAGGGTTTTTTTTTTTTTTTTTTTTTTTGGTTTAGGATAAACATGGACTATGTACACAGGGAAATGGAAATACTAGACGAGAACTAGCATTCAAAGGTAGACTACCAGGCGAGAACTGATAGGAAAATAGGTTAGAAAAATTGATTTTTGTGTTTTTGTGTTTTTGAACATCAGACGAGCTGACTGGATAACAGACTGAGATATAGACAACCAGGCGAGAACTGGCTGAAAGCTTAACGTACACCAGGCGAGAACTGGTGTAACACATAGGGTAAAACACACGAGAACTGATTATGCGATGACATGTACCAGGCGAGGACTGATACAACACTTGAAGAAACGGTGACCAAACGAGAATTGGTTACCAATAAACTGCATCAGGACGGGAACTGCTGCTTACAATAAACTGCACCAGGACGGGAACTGATGCTTACAGAAGGTGGGCCAGACGAGAACTGGTTGCCGATTTGCCAGGTGAGAACTGGACTTTGGAAACGACTGGTTACTGACACGCAACAGGTTTAAACTGCAGGATAATGATCCACTGACAACAAGATCTTCTTATTCGAAAGGTTCAGGCTTTTGGTAAGGGTATTGACATGATTCCCCGATACTCAACTTTGGCTGGGGATAAACAAGCGGGTTTGAATGACTTGCCCCTGGCACACTCAGCTGGGGGATAAAAGACTGGCTTGCACAACTTGCCCCAGTACAATCAACTTGCCCCAATCTAACTCTTGGGAATACCTGCTCCGAACAACTTGCTACTAGAATACTTCGAGAATACTGCCCCGGTATCTGCACGACAAAAGAATTCAATCTCCAATTAAACACCTAACAATCCAGTTGATTTCAACATTCTCTGCAATGACTTGCCCCTGAATGAGCGTTCTAGCGACTTAACCCGATCTGATTATCCACCTGAAGTACTTGCTTTCAAATCTCAGCGCTCTGCATAACTGCCCCTGATTGGCTCTTGAGAAGATTCACCTCTTGATTAACTGCTTCTCAAACACACTGCCCCTGCTCAACTGGAACTTCAGGACTTGTCCTCAGCCTAACTGATACTGAACTTACTGGAAGATAATGCCCCTGATTCACAAGGCTTCACAACATACACCATTCTGGTTCAGACTGCTGGATTACTCAGTCCTGCTTGATTACTCCCTGGTGGAATTTCTTTCATGCCAACTACTAACCTGCAATTAGAATTGTCTGTCTACGAATGGTAATCTCAATGTAGTGCTCATGCAGATTCTGAAAAAATTTGAGCTGTCACTCATTTACATGCATACGATGGTGAGTGACGAATGAACCAAAGTTCAAACGTAGTGCTTACGTGGTCAGTGAAAATACAACCAAGATGTGACTAGCAAGTCAAGAAGGAGTCAGGTTACTCAACCTTATCGTAATGCGCTTCAGACTAACCCTACCTCAATTAGGTCTTTTGAGGGTTGTATCGTGGTCGGGTTCACGGTTCGTGAAACAAAGGATATTCGGCTCAAATTTTGATTTGTACCCACCCCGTCTACGTGATGATCTCCGATCCTAAGGTTCAGTTAACCTGGCACAAGCACTCGCCTCTTCGAGAAATATGTTGAATGGTAAGAACCACAGTTAAGGAATTCACAAGCTCTTCTTCTAGAGTGATAGTTACTCCTTCTTCGCTTTCGGTGTCTGTGTACACGACTTTGATTTGCTGGGGAAAATTTTCTTTTTAATGTCCCCTCTTTTTCATTCTTTTGGTTCCCTAATTTTTGCCTGGACTGACTCCTTTTGAGTTCTTTTCGATTCTTCGTTTTCTTTTGAAGTCCAGCGGGATGCCCTGATTTTTGCCTAAGTATTTAGCTTTCCAGCTTTTCTTTCTTCTTACTTAGCGGGCTTTCTTTCTTTCTTTCTTTTGGAACAAAGTCGTGTGACACTGGTTGTCTTGATTGCTCCGAAAGGATTGTAACTGTCTCACTCCTGATAGGTGAGGTTTGACCTCTTGAAAGGTATAAACTGATTGGTCCTTGAAAGACAACACTCCTCTGTAAGACTTGAATGCTCGGTCAAGCTAACTGACAACTACCCTGCCCCGGGTTAAGATGTGAGGGTTTATAAGTCCGAAAAACTTCTACTTCCTGGCTCGAAGTGGTTGACAAAGGACTAACTCCTTATATCTCCAGTGTTTGGGGAATTTGAAACAATGCCTTGTACGTCATCGGTACGGTCTTATCTGAAAGCATACAATCCTTGGTTATGAGTTTCAGTTTCGTCATCCTCCCTCCTAACTTTGCTAGTCACAGCGAAAAAGTGGAGTGAAATAAATGCAAGTGTCAGTGCAATGCAATAAATGAGCGACAGCGACATGATTAATTCAGAAAAATGCATAGTCACTTTATTATTATCACCATTCGGAACATACAATGTTAAAAAAGCAGGTAGTAACTAACAGAAAAAGAAACTACAGATGCAAATGATATAAAAGCTTGAGAACTGCCACTGCTGAGGCGCCTGCCTGTCTGAACCACTGGCTTTTGCTGGGGAACACCCTTCTGAGTCTACGAGCTTAGACAGCTGAGTGGTTAGGGATGAACAAACAGAAACCCTTCTCGAAAGGAAATGCGATCCTGATCAATCAACTGCTGTACCTTCGCCTGAAATGCTTTACAATCTTCGGTTGAATGCCCCGGAGAGCCACCATGATAACCACACTGCACGTGGGGATTGTACCCAGGAGGGTAAGGTTCTGGAACTGGCTTAAGAGCTTTCGGCTCCACCAAAGACTTCTGGATCAAAGACGGTAGCAACTGGCTATACGGTATAGGCACTGGGTGAAAAGGAGCTCTCCTTCGTTCCAAGTTGTTGCGAGGTCTGTTCTGATTCTGACGCTGATTCTGATAACCTCGGCCACGAGTTCGCTGATTTGCAATGGAAGCGACATAAGATTCCTGATATGGTGCCCCAGGCACGGCTGGTTGTTCAGTATAACAAGCCACGGGAGGTACTGATCTCTGATAAGATGATGAACCAACAAAATTCACTGATTCGCTTTGAGGATATTCAATCTTTGGCATGACTGAGTTGATCACAACTTCTTCTTCACTCTGATAGTCACAAGGGTATTCAGTTTCACCAGCTTGATCATATGAAGTAATCTGAATTTTCCCCATTCTTATGGAGTACTCAAGGCGTTCTCCTAATGCTACCACGTCAGAGAAACTTGCCGGAACTCCGAGCAATCTTTTGAAGTACGGATATTGTAGGGAATCCACAAACATGCTTGCCAGCTCTTGGTCTAACAACGGTGGACGCACTTTAGCAGCAAATTCTCTCCATCTCTGAGCATACCTCCTGATAGGTTCATTGATCTCTTGAGACAACTCTTGCAAATGCATGCGATAAGGAGCAATGTCTCGGTTGTAATCGTACTGCTTCAGAAAAGCTCTGGCTAAATCCATCCATGACTGAATCTGATTCCTCTCCAACTGCATATACCACCTCAAAGATGCCCCAGTCAGACTATCTTGAAAGCAATGGATCATCAATTTGTCATTTCGCGCAAACGCAGTCATTCTTCGACAAAACATCATCAAATGCAGCTTTGGACAACTATCTCCCGTGTACTTCTCAAATTTCGGCACTTTGAACTTGTAAGGCAACACCAGGTCAGGAACCAAACACATGCCTACAGCATCTAGGTTGACAGCATCTTTGGCTTTCAAAGCTCTCATTTGCTCTTCCAACACTCGGACTCTTCTACCTTCGTCAAGGGCTCTTGGATCTACCATCCCAGCTGCTGGAATATCTCTTCGGTAATTCATCACAGGGAAAGCAACACCTTGATTGGTAACAGGAGGAGGACACTCATTCTGGGCAATAAACTGCTCATGTCGAACTCGGTTCTCAACAGAAGGCTGTATAACTTGGTCTGCAGCAACGTTGTTCACTTGCGGGAAGTCTTCCGTAGAATCATACAGAGGGTTGGACGCCATAGTGAACCCTGTCAGGGTGTTAGGAGACTGGAAATTGCCTTCAGACATGGCTACCAATAATCTTCAGCTGACTTCGACACTTGATTCTGCTCAAATCTACTCAACCCTTGGGTAGGTCTTCTGACAATCAACAGCTGCTCAATCCAAACTCCGGGTAATCACCTTCAGGAAACAAAGGCTGGATCAGAACTCTGGCTAGCTGGAGGATGATATGCAATGCAACACTGATATGCACATGATATGCAAAATGCAGCAAACAATGGGACCACAGCCCCCACACAAAATCTAAATACTGCTGCGCTGCTGACGGAGACGTTCTCTGAAGAGAGGACCAGAATAACGGGTAGGTTGGAAGTCAAGTTTCCTGCATACAAAACCCCCCCACTCACAGGTGTGGACCTATATCTGACAAGGTACGGCATCCTATGCGGTCGTCAGCGTCACAGACTTTCATGAGGAATGATACGATTCCCAGAAGGAGTGGCATCGTCATCTCATGAAGAGGCCTCACTTAGCTAACTTCCAATTGATCGGTTCCCAGAGTCGACAATCCTCACGTCTGGACTCCCCTCAGATCCTCAGGACCGGAAAGGAGCACCTCTGCGAGAACCTCGTCCGAGTGCGAATTTTCGTAGGGAACTGCGCCTGCTCAGCAGACAGGTTCGTCTACTACTTCTCCGCAACTATATCTAGGTGTATACTCATACTCGAGCCCAGGTCCGGCTTATCTCAATCATAGAACACCCGTAACAGCCCACAGCAACAGATAATATCGATAAATAAGCCCCAAATAGACAAGCAAACAAGCGCTAGGATTGACTCTCTCTTAGGGGACGTTGGATCCCACATGCATGGGGAACTATCGCAACTCCCCAGCAGAGTCGCCAGCTGTCGCTACTGCGAAAATCGGCGCCGGCTGACAGAAGAGTCGCCACCGTGCGTTATTTATCCCTCAGAGCGGGAAAGGAAACGCTCGAAGTAAACCTCGCAAAAAACGGGGAAAAGGTATGGTCATCGCAACCATAGCCTGGGTTCGGGAGTCGGTTACGCAAGGGGAAGGTATTAGCACCCCTCACGTCCGTCGTACTCGACGGGATCCACGATTGCTTGGGTTGTCTACTGGATGCAAAACAATCTTATCTACGGCTGCTAAATCTAAAGGGAAGGGAATTGACTCGATAGAGCGTCGCGCTCTATGCCTACGTATTCTCAAGAGAGAAAGTCAGAGTCAACGTAGTTCGGGACTACAGGGAAAATTGGCTCGCCAGGACATCGCGTCCTGTGCCTACGTACTTCCACTGGACGGAAGATCAGAGCTTTACGTAGTTCAGACTAACTACGGCTAAACAAACATTCTCACACAGCAGTGAGAAAAACAACTGGCTTCACAGGGTCGGGAACCTATGGTCACAACTATGGCTGAGTCTCAAATGCACTTGGGCAAGAGAGAAAAAGGGTACTCAATTAATCGTCAGCGGGAAAGTCTCGATCGCACAGCCGCGAGAGAACAAAAGTTAGTTGTTAGTGTGCTCGCTAGGATATCGCATCCTATGCCTACATATCTTCGTCTGGTACGAAGAATCAGAGCAGCTGTAGTTCGGCTACTATCGGACCACAGCTCAAATCTCGTTTTATTCATCTCTGAAAAATGATTACAATGGTTGCATACTGAAATAAATCTCCTAGGAAACGATCCTATTCTATCTTGAAAAATCGAATGAAAATAGCCCCCTAACAAATGGGCCTCTAATTCTATCCTAAAAGTCGAAACAATAAGGTCTATGAAAATATCCTACAAGAAAATGCTTAAAAATATTAAACTACTTTTTAATATTTTTTCTCCTTTTTCTCCTTTTCTTTTCTCCTATTTTTCTTTCTCAATATTTCTTTTTTTGAATATTTTCTCAAATATATTTCTTTTCATATATTTTTTTGAATATTTTTCTTCACATTTTTTTTTTCTATCTTTTTCTTTCTATTTTATTCTTTTTCTTTCATTTTCTATTTTCTTTCTTTTCTCTTTTTTTTTTTTTTAAACATATTTCTTCTTTTCATTTTCTATTATTTTTTTCCACAATATAATAAGAAAAAAACAAGAAAGTGGGGCTGGGGGGTATGTTGTTACAGGGGGATAACAGAAAAAATAAAATAAAACTGAACTTGAAATGGGCCCAGCCCAATCCTCTCCACAAACAGAGCGCAGGGGGAGGTGTATGTTGTGATTCTGGGCGTGTTGGCTGGAAAAATTAGGGCCCAGGCCCAGAGCTGCCCAAAAAACGGAGGGAGCGTATGCCAAAAAAGTGAACTGGGCCCTGAGGCCCAATCTTCTTCCCCCCTCTCTCCATTCTCCACTGAAACCCTAGATTCTGTCTCTCTCCTCTCATCTCCAATGCGCCGCCGTCAACTTTTTCCCTGAGCTTTCTCCGTCTCCTCTCAACTTTCTTGCTCTCTCTCCGTCCAAACTATCTCCAACGTAATCAACCATCTTTCGTCCAGTTACTCGAACAAACGAGAACACCACGCGCACAACACTAATCCAGACGCAACTCATTCTTCAGAAAGGTTGAAGGTCTCTGAAGAGAGGTGTTTGACGAAGGTTGCTGGAGAATTTCTTGAAGTTGTTGCGTTCGCAACGATCTTTGTTCTTGAAGTCTCTTCCCTGTAGAATCTAGATCGCGTGGGTGATTTGAAGGATATTCTGGAATTTTGCTCGAGTTTGTGGAGCGATTCTAGAAACGTCTTGGAGGTGCTGAATACGGATGATGATCGGAACTGATCTGGAGATAAGGATTCTTGATGAACGATTGGAGGTTTGGATCTAGGAATCAATTGAAGCTCCATGAGGTTTCCTGGAAAAACGTTCTTGAAGTTTCTTGAAGAACCGATGAGGTTGAATTTCTGGGAAGCTGTTCTTGGCTGGCTTGATGAATGTGGATGATCTTCAAAGATCTTGATGAATGATGAATGAAGGTTCAAGGAGCTTGATGGCGATCTGGAACATTCTGGATAGTGTATGAAGCTCGATGAAGGTTTGAGGAATGATGATGTAGGGTATCTGGAAAACGTGTTAGATGGATGCTTGTTTTTTCTTGTTGATGATTTTGGTCAGAAAGATGAGGGTTGATCGGAGAGGTTCTTGAATTTGGACGATGATCGGTGGTTGAAGAGGAGGAAGGTGAAGATCATTGATTTTCTGGGGATTCTGGGTTTCTTGATGAGTTTTCTGGTGGCGGTTAGTGCTGGTTGTGACCGGAGAGGATGAATGAGGGAGGGTGAAGATTGAAGGTTGGAAGTTGATGATGGAGGTTGGGGGTGGCCGGAGCACATGCACGGTGGCCGGTGGAGTTCTTCCGGTGAGGTTCTGGTGAAGCACACGTGGTGGCTGCTGGTGGAAGGGGAGCTTGCATGCCCTCCACGTGGCCTGAAAGGTGGCTGAGAGAGAGGGACGGTGAGGGATACGTGGCGTGCTCTGGCGCAGAAAAGTGGGTCCTTTTTCTGGGGACACGTGTGAGCTCTGGGTCTTTATACTGACTCATTTCTGGATTGCTCTGGAAAGATCTGGAACGACCTGGAAAAGTCTGGGAAAAGCTGGATTTTTCTGGACCTATTGGACTCATTTTGGACGAATTGGACTGCATACTCTGGGCCTTTTTGGACAATTGGGTGGGCCTAATACGAAAATGGCTGAAGAAAAACTGTAAAACTGAAAATCAATATTAAAAACTAATTACCACCTAATCCTATTTAACCAAACTACTAATTCAATTAAACTAATTAACTCCTAGTCTATTAATACAAATCTAATAAACCTCTAATTTCTCATTAAACTCTAATTAAATTCTAAAAATCTATTATTCTATAAAAGAAAATAAAACCTATTTATTTTTAATAAGGAAAAATCTATTCATTTATTATTATTATTTCTATTTAAATTCTATTTAAAAAATTATACTAATATTCTAAAAAAATCCTATATTATCTAAAAATATTAAAAGTCTATTAAAACCTATTAAATCCTAAAATGAATTTAAAAATCTATTTAATTCTATAAAATGCTAAAATTGATTTAAAAATATTAAAATCTATTAGAAAATTCTATTAAATCCTAGAAATTGATTTAAAAGCTAATTAAACCCTGAAAAATCCTATAAAATCCAGAAAAATCATAATAATTCCCAGAGGGACAAAATAAGCACCGAACGACACAAAAATAATCGGTAAGAATAAACGGGCACCGAAATAACCCCAAAATCGATTCTACTGATTAAAAACACCTGAAACACGAGACGGGAGCTGTGATCCCTGATAAAATCAAAACAAATGAACAATGCAGTGTATGCAATATGCAGATGCGAATGCGATTATGCGTCGAAACATCGGGCCAAATGCAAGACCCGGTTGGTCAAATTTTGGGGTGCAACACCGAGTACTTGGGAAGTTGATAATATCCGAAAGATGGGCTAATGAGTTTGGGAACCTCTTTAGAACCTCGTTCTGCAGGTACAATACACCTTTAGTCCGCATCCTTTGGGAATGAGTATACCTTTGCTCCATGCTCGTTGCTAACCTAGGCTCTCCCTTGTTTGTCTTTGTGTGTCCTTATGTGCCTACTTGTGTTTGTTGCATCATATTACATTGGTTTCATGGGGTCCCGAGTTTATTTATAAACATTATAGAAACCAATAAGGATTACAAAAGAAATTATTTTGAAATATTCTTTTAAGAGTCCTAACTTGGATGTCCTAAGGAAGTTAAGGACAGCAATTGAAGAATCAAGAAACTCAAAAAGACAAATACGAGAGGCTTCCCTTTATCATGGAGGATCAATAGAAGTTCAAAAGGCTTTCATCCATATTGAAGATCCAAGTAAACAAGGGATTCCTTTCTCACCTTCCAACAAGAATAGAAGAGAGATGGAGGATTTATTTTCCTCTATCACAGAAGTTGATCATGGACAGCTTATCTTCAAGAAGATCCAAGTGGAGGAACAAATCAGCAAGCACGATGAAGGACCTCCTTAGGGCTTTATTTAGCTTTTATTTAGCTATTATGTTGGGACTCTTATAAGAATATTCACTTGTAATCCAATATAAAATAAAAAAATAATAAATAAATATCAAAAAATAGTAAATAAATTTTCTATGGTATTCTGTAACGTTTATAAGAACTTGAGTTCCATGAAACCTTTCATTTCCGCATTCTTGCATTTGCATCCTTCATTTAGCATTTTGCATATGCATGTGTCTCTCCTCTGCGTAGCTCATCCGGTCTTCTGTCTTTATCTATCAGCTGACGTCTCGACCATTTGACCAAGCTTGAAGTATTACTAAAGGATAGCAAAGAGAATGTAGGATATGGATCCCATGACTGGCTTTAGAGTTGTGACTAATCCGTTATTTGATCTTCCCTCTGATGTCAATGTTCAACAAGTGGATGCTCCTATACAACCTCAACCTGTGCAAGATAACCTGGTTGGTCAAGTTGATGAAAGAGTTCCCCAGTTTCCGCTGTGTATGTCGAATCCTTCAAATGCTCGTACTAAGATGAAGATGGATAATCCTAGATTTGTAGCAATCTAGAAAGAATTATGTGATTTTAAAGAACAATTGAAAATAGTGAAAGAAGCTAATGCATATGATCTTGATGCTCGTGACCTATGTCTGGTACCAGGTGTAATTATTCCTCCGAAGTTCAAGATGTCTGTCTTCGAAGTTTACAAGGGTGTTAGCTGTCCAAGATACCATTTGAAAATGTTTTGTCGAAAGATGGCTGCTTATGTGGACGATGACGAATTGATGATGCACTGCTTTCAAGAAAGCTTATCTGGGGCATCCTTGATATGGTATATGAAGCTACAAAGGAATTGTATTCAATCTTGGAGAAACTTAGCCGATGCTTTCGTGAAGCAATACAATTATAGTTTGGACGTGGCTCCAGACAATGATCAACTAGAAGGAATGAGTAAGAATAATGACGAATCTTTCAGGGAATATGCTCAGCGATGGAAAGAGTTGGCAGCCCAAGTTCGTCCACCACTTCCAGAGAAAGATTTAAGCAAGATTTTTTCTAAGAACACTGCCAGACTCTTATTATGTTAGGATGGTAGGCGTTGTGCCATTAGATTTCTCCAAAATTGTGGAAGTTGGAGTAAACATCGAGAATGTACTCAAGAGTGGAAGAATTCAAGATAACTTGAATGGCCAAGCTAATGAAGAATTTTCAATTGATGATTCCCTAGAGGAAAGAAGCATTGATGTTAATGCAACTTGGGATCCCTCTCAAATCCTGCCGGTTCCAGTACCTCATCCTCAACATCAGTATGTGGAGCCTGCTCAGCGCAAGCGACAACTACCTCATAAGCGAAGATTAACTTCTCCAAATCAGCATCAGAATCGACAGGTTCGAAGACGGTTTCAGAATCAGGAGACACCCCTGAGTATTCCAAAAGAAGAGACTCGTTGGTTTGATCTTATCCCAATGACTTACTGTCAACTATGGTCTTATTTTGCTAGAAACTCGGTGATGACACCCAGAAAGACTAGAATCATGAAGTCTCATCCACCGTGGTTCAACTCGAACGCCAGCTGTGAATTTCATGATGGAGTGTTGGGGCATTCGATTGAAGAATGTAAAGTTTTCCAAGAGAAAGTCCAGGAAATGATTGATGAGGAAGTGCTAACCTTCAAAGGAGAAAGACCAGTTTTGAATGGAATACCATTGTGCTGATATGTGTGAAAACTCCAGAGCTCATCGGACTATTTATTTTCGTTCGCTTATGTGTTTTATTAAAAGCATAATTCGCATGCAAGAACATGTTATTTTGAATAAGTAGTGCAATAAGTGTTTGTCTTGAAGAAATCCATTCGTTTAACTCGTAAAAGAATTATTTCTCCATTATTTATAATACCAACTTTACCCAATCTCCTCACTTTGGTGAAGAATTGGGAGGAGGATGACGAATAAAAAACGTAAGGTCGCTTGATGTATGCTTTCAAATAAAACCTACTGATGATGTAAGGCATTGTTTCAAACCTCCTAAACACCAAAGACATAAGGAAGTTAAATCCTTTTTAACCCTTTCCAACCTCATTTTAAAACCTGGGGCAGGAAATTTTCAGTCAGCTCAATTGAACACTTAAAACCTTTCAAAATAGTGAACATCTTTCAAAATGGGTGGGTGCAAATATACTTTGACCCTTATTTCCTTTGTTTCACAAACCTTGAACTAAGCCCTGATACAACCTTCAAAGTCCTAATTGAGGTAGGGTTTACTTCGAAAGCATACTCAGCAAGATAACGTTTCCTGACTCCTACGAGCTATGCTCAATTTAATGATTGGCTTTATAAAATAATTTCATACCCTAACTAGTGATTTCGGTCACAAGTTATCGTAATATCTCTTTTCAAAACTTCAAGACAAACGTGTGTTGCATTATCAATTTCAAAATTAACATTTATGACTTGCTAAGTTTGCTTGACATCTTAGAAGGATTATGTGAAGATATCACTGATTGAAATTTGAAGATTCTGTTAACCTAGGGTAAGTTATGTCTAAGTGGTTTGTCCTGTGCAAATTCAACTTCACCTGAAAAGCTATTTTTGAAGACCCAATTATAATACCGTCGATCAGAGCCAGTTACGTCGAGATTTGGCGAATTCTCTCGAAGAGTTTGAAAACAATGGGACGCCATGTTTTCTGTAAAATCCTCTTGGAATCACATTCTCCTCATAACCGTGTGACTTGGGGCATCTAAGAAGTGAAGATCATCTTATCCATGTGCAATAAACTATTGTTCAAAAATGGCGACTACCACTACTTTTCAACATTCTTCATGTCCCTAATGAATTGTAATTCTGATAGTTATGACATTCTCCGATGAATCCTCTCGATACAAGAATTCTCCAGCTTTTCGATGCAGAATTCCCAGTGATTTGCTCAAATTTAATTTCCCCAATGAAGTGGATGACATTTGAATCCTCAGCGAATCTTCTCAACTTTACCTTCTCAGTGAAATGGATGTTACTGTGGATCGTGTACACATGTTAATCTTCCCCAGCAAGGCGGATGTTTATTTCATCCCCGTGAAGTTTCTACGACATTTTCAACAACTATGATGACAAAGGTTTCCCATCGAAGTGGATATTTCTTTTATCCCTTGTGAAATCTCGGTTTGGGTATCTGCATCTGCAACTCCAATTTGAATCTCTCCACTAAGGCGGATATTTATTTTATCCAGGAAGTCTCTACAGCTATGAGTTTGATCCACCCTGGTAGATCTTCATTCTCATCCTCAATAGGATAATCAAGATTGATCAAAACGTTACATCCCCAAGTGGAATATTCTCTATTCCCCATAAGAAGAAGTTTTGAGGCCTTGAAGTAGGATTGTGATCCCATATTTGGTTCTCTACCTATCTCCAGTGATACTTCTATCTTTGAAGATTGGTCAGATGTTTGCTTCGAGATGATTATTTCACCTCCGGTCTCCTTTGTCCGTTTGTTTTGTCAGCATTAAGCATACGCATAGCATATAGATAGATGGTATGACATGTGCATTTTTCTGCATCTTCCTTCTTTATTTGTTCTGTCTCTTTGGTTGTGTTTATCCCCGAGTGGTTGGGCGCGTCTTCTCCTTCCAAATAGAGTTGTCAACCCTAGGCAGAAAGAGCATAATGTTTCTTTTTCCCCATGAAGTTCGACCCTCATGGAAGACGGTTATTTTAGTACAATTCCATTTGAGTTCATGCCTCAATGGTCGGGTCTCACTTGACAGTTTCTCTTCAGTTATTTCCTGAATTGAACTTCGGTCTTTGTCAATCACATTATAGACATCCCCCAACATTGGATTCAGTGTGCATTTATTTTGCACTCGGCTCCCCAGGAAGGGTCTTTATGAAAGTCACTATTAAAGATGCATTTCTCCAACAGTGTTATTAGAGACTGCAAGCATCCTTTTTATTTGAGCAACTCGTTTTGACCAAGACTCTATTCAAAATGACACATGACAGCCTCTACAAGGCAATTTATCCATCTCCGGTGATTATCGACTTGGTAAATGGAAAACCTTACAGATATTTCTCTTTATTTGAGAATTCACACATTTTACAACAAAGGTACTCCACGGGAATATATATTCCTAGTAAGTTCATCACACAAGTTTACTTCCGTCAAGTGACATCTCCCCGAAGAAGTCGAGGAAGTTTACCATATTAGTCTCTCTTTATTTAAGAAGACATACTTTACAATCCGACCGGCTCACATCTCTCCTAAAGATCCCCGATGAAGTTTTGCAATCTCAATTACATTTACAGCACATTATGGCTCACAGCCAAGAAGTTCAACGATAACTACAGTCTACAACGACAATCATTCGAACATCTTACATTTCCTGGTTAATCTCGGCAGTATATTCCCAGAAGACCTCGACAGTAGGTAGTTCTATTTCATTTCCTGGTTAATCTCGGCAGTAGATTCCCATAAGACCTCGGCAGTAGGTAGTTCTATTTCGTTTCCTGGTTAATCTCGGCAATAAATTCCCAAAAGACCTCGGCAGTAGGTAGTTCTATTTCGTTTCCTGGTTAATCTCAGCAGTAGATTCCCAGAAGACCTCGGCAGTAGGTAGTTCTATTTCATTTCTTGGTTAATCTCGACAGTAGATTCCCAGAAGACCTCGGCAGTAGGTAGTTCTATTTCATTTCCTGGATAATCTCGGCAGTAGATTTCCAGAAGACTTCGTCAGAAGTTTTTTCTCCAACAGACTTCAACACAGAATCTCGGCAGTAGATTCCTTACAGATTTTAACAGTAAACACTTTGGCAAAAAGTATTCTCAATTAAAGTTACAAGTCTCGATAGTAGACTTCTCCCGCTGATATCTCCTAAAATCATTACATTTTACCTATCCAGTAGGATCTTCAAGTGGTTCTCTCACCAAATTCTCCATGATATGTCTAGAGATGCCTCGTGATTATCAGTTGTCAATGTTTCCCCGTGGAGTCTCGCGTTGTTGAGCCTGTTCTTCCCGTGTGTTGGGTCTAGTTTTCTCCCATGTGGCATCATGTCTCCACAGGACTATTTCTTCTTGCATTATCATATCATACGTATTCGGTGGTTTCTTACGGCCAAAAATTCGTGCAATGTTAGTATTTAAGTCCCTCCTATCTCGTCGAGACGAAGATTTCAATCTCCATATCTCCGAATAGGAGTAACTTAAATAGGGGCATCTGTTGCACCCTAATTTTTGACCTTAAGATTCCACCTCCTTCGCTTTTCGTTTTTCTACGTGCTTTTGTACGTGTGTTTATTATGACTAACAAGTATGTGCAGTTGTACTAAATTCCAGTGAAGATGACACTCGTATTTTCAATCCTTCTAGACATGGTTGTTTGGTTCTTATTCAGGTTATGCTTTTGGTGATTTCATCATTTTAAGTAGTCGGTGGCAAGTTCAAGGAAATCTTCATGTGGTTCTTACCAAATCTTGATTTCAAATACGAAAACCAAGTTTTGTCAAAGTTCATAACGAAGTTCACAAGCTGGATTGAACCCGAGATTATTTATTTGGTTTCCTAAAATGATATGTTAAGATTTTGATCTCATTTATCATCTTCAAGCTCACAAATAAACTCGTACTACTAAAGTTGGCACATATCTTGAAAGTAGAGATGCAGGCTACGCGAAATAAAATATCACAAAAAAAAAACAAATTCATAGTGGACCAATGGAATGATAAACTTTATGGATATAACCACTTGACTTCACTAAGATAAGCTCTCTTTAGCACGAAAGGGACTCTTTGATTACTGAATGACCAAATTAACTCCAAGCGGTATACTCCAGCACGTTTGTTACAAGCTAGTCAAATCTCACTTTTCATTTAAAATACATAAGGATCTTACATAATACCAACACCCAGTTTACACTGTTTTAAGACACTAAAGTTATTTATATAAGTCTGTACAAGTTCTGGGAAAACAATATTGACATAAACATTGCATTCATGGTCCGACTATGCTACTGAAGCACTAAAAGAATGGGAAATGAGACTATTCACATCAGTAACGCGCCTAAGGTTCGGTTAATCGTCGTAAGCACCCATTTTACAGCAAGGATGCCCTATTGTTACACCAGACTACGTAAGAGATCCCCGCATACAAAATCAAAGCCGAGAGCATATTAGCCCCTCCTTCCGCGCTGTAAACGCAAGATTACTTTTGTGTAACTTCATGGAAGATTGGTCGTATCGAGTTGTTTCCAAAATAAGTTGCAGAACCAATCCAAAGCCACTAGAGCTCAGTACTCACGATATATTGGTTAACCATCTACAGAAAGGAGAAGTCGTCCCTATTGCAAATCATGCGTGAAATGCCACAGCTTCATTGGCGTTTCTCTGTGAGCTGTATTCCTCCTTCCATATTCAAAAGGAAAAGCAGCAACAACCTGTCACTGACAAATCAGAGCTCAGTTACGACACAGAAGAATGAAAACGCGTCAAGCTTCAAATAGCCACTCTTGATGAAATCAACATTTCATGAAGCCTGCAAAAAAAACAGAATATCGGAAGAACAAATGTTGATACAGTTTTTACACTTAGACGCGTCAATAGACAAAGAGTCCTTATGCTAAAACTGCCACTCGTTGATGAGACCGGTTCGGAGAATTTGAATGTCTTCGATGTGCCTTTGTGATACGGTTCCGTTTGTTGTTCTAGTTGTCTTAAACTCCTGCAGTCGATCAACATGAATTTATGAGAGTATGCGGAAAACACCAAGAAGGATTCTACCATGTACTAGTATTCGGCGTGTCGTTTACACAACCTGCAAATCAAGAAATCACCTCCTGTAAAAAAAGAAGCACCAAATACTAAGCATTACCAAGTGCAAAAGTGCAAAAGGACGGAGTCGTCACCTGGTGCGAATCACATCCGTTATCATTCCTGCAGCAACACAATTGACGTCTTAATATGAATTTGAATATGCTCAAGTCAGAATACAATATTATCGATCAAACCTGTTAAAAATTGAAAACAGTGGAAAATAATGAAAGACTAACTCATGTATGGGATAGATTTCTTGCTACAGATTCTTGAATGACACCGCACCAGCTAAGGGTACAAATATGATGCAATTGTTCGAAATCATACCTGAGTTGAGGTGCATCACCATTGGATTTTCCTATCCACGTCAAGACGAGGCCGCTTGACACTTTGTTCCAATCCATCAATAGGCTTGTACTTGCAAAAGAGAATGTCATCATTATGAAGTGGAAAAGGAAAGGCCATAATGGTTGGTATGGAGTTCATAAACATCCTACTCGAATTGAAAATTTAATCAAATACCTCAGACGGTTTGCAGAGGATCACAACATAACAGATTGGATTGAGACAGAATTTATGGGAAATTTTGATCATATACAAACAAAGCGCGGGGGAAGATTAGAAGCATAAATCAGGACAAAATGTCTCCGAATTTAAGAACAGCAGGCCTTGTAGTTGCTTCACAATGCTTATGTAAACCGCGGCTGCCGCAAACTGCATCATGACACGCCTACTGTGTTACCGGCACCGCAGACCTGTCAACAAAGGAGGAAGTAGTGTAAACGGACAAAAACTCCAAATAATGATCTGAGATTATAAGCAAAATACGGGAGAAAAATCAAAGATTTCCAGCTACAACTTCAAATGCAAAGAAAGGGGTTACATACCATATCAGACAGGACCCTTCAGCTACCGATCAAAACCAGGTTGTGGCAGCGGCAACGGCAACGGCTTCACAATCAGTGACTTCTCAATCAATGGTTGCAACTAGCGCAGCTGGGCATATTTCAAAATAGCCACGTCCGACAACTACAAGTTAACAAAAGCAGTTAGCAGGCCTTTAGTTCGACACTGATAGAGAATCTCAGGAAGGTTTCAAAGGCAAATCTCACCATCAGGATTCACGCAGAAGATTGCATTCCATGATTGCTCCATCTTGATTTCACTTTTATACTATTTCTCGCTCCATATTTCCGCCTCAACAATCTGCAAACCAAATGCCACAGTTAATTAACCTTCAGAATACATGATGAATTAAAGAAGAAGAGGAACAATGTATATACTCTGAATTTACTCCGACGCTGTTACCTTTATCCAAATCCACAAAGCTGAAGAGAATCCTGGAAGCATTTCCTAAGGGGATCAACCGAATACACGAGCAAAACATCAAACTACGGCAGCACCGTCGCGACTCAGAATTATAGGTCATCATTGCCACTCCGAACATATCAACTGCAAGCATCAACGCTTCATCATCTGTAAGCATTTCCAAGCCAGTAAGAACGAACAACACAACGGACATCCGAAGCAGCTTCATGTGAACCTCCTCCAAAGAGCATCAGATGACAAAGATCGAGTTAGTGCTGCTCTGGGCTGTTAACCTCCCCTGGCCAAGATAAATCGCTTTCCACACCTATCAAACGGCAAATCCCAAATTAGCAATTAATCAAGGAATATACCGAAAGAATCTAATCCAAAACAGCTAGCGGATTCTTGTACATCTCAAAGAAATGAATCTAGACAAATAAAGCATTAAGCACGTTTGGCCCAAATATCACAGATTGGGATTTTCATTAAACAGATATCAATCACGATCAAAGAGAAGAGGAAAGTTTTCAAATGTTGTCTACACCAAAACAGAAGGTTCTATTACGGCATTCAAAGCATTTAATCCGAGTTTTAAACAAGAGATTTCGTCTGAAGCCTATATAAGAGGAGGTTTGAGATGAAGAGAAAGGGGGAAAATTCACCGAAATCTACACAAACAACAATTGGCCGAAAAAACAGAAGTCCACAACAATCCCAAATTCAATATAAAACCTAAATCAAAAAACGAGAATCCACGACATTCAACACAAAAATCCCCAAATCAAAGAACCCAGAAAACCTAAATACGAAAGAAAGAGACTTATCTCCCTTCAAACCTTTGCCAGAAGAACGTCGTCGCGAATCATCCACCGCCGGGGAAGCGAAATCAAACCCTCATTGCTTTCATACTCGCTCAATCACCCTCACCATCGTCACCACGGAAACCCCTGCACCAAAATCCATTGTTAATCATGATTTTGTTTTCACTAACATCTAATTTGTTGTTATTTTGTTAATGTAGGGAAGGAATGGCGGAAAGAGGAGATGAGAGAGAGAATCGCGAAAGGAAGAAGGAAACAGAGAAGACGGCGATCGAGAGGAAGAATTTGGGCATTAGGGTTTTGGATTTTCGGTTTTTTTTTCTTCGTTTCTGTACGCCGTGTAATCACACGCACACAGCACACCGCTAACCACACATCCCACTATTAAATATAATTAACCCTCTAATTAATAATTAAAAACCTAATTAATCCTAGGTCAGTAATATAATCTTTTCATTAAAATAATTAAACACTTTTTAATTAACTTTAAGTCTAAAAACAAATAAATCAATTAAGCTTTTTTTATTAATTTAAACTTAGTAAACTTTTTTGGATTATTAATAATATCTCAATTTTATCTTTAATATAAAATTTTTTTTATAAAAATTAATCTCCTTATAAATAATCATAACGTCTTAAAATCAAATTCACTTAAAAATCAAAGTCTCACTAAAATAAACTCAACTTTCTCCTAAAATCCAGTAATCAACCTTTTTTTCAAAATCAATCTCTCGAATTAATCAAGTTCCACATATAAAATCAATTCAACCTCACGCTCAAAATCAACTTAATCAATCAACATCGTAAAAACTCAACCTAATCGTGCACACTCACGACACATTCACTCACCTACACCTTAGCGCTTTCATGCGTATGTATGGTTTTATTTTCCGCAATTTATCTTACAGTAATTTAACATTACTGTCATTTACACTTTATCGCATCACATTCCGTCCAAAGGAAAACCCTACACATGATTCAACAATTGTGTGTAGTGCACATCATTTGCATCATTCTCCCACATGATCCTTGATCCCATTCAAGTTGATCTTTAAGATAGATCCTACCCCATAGGAAGGGCCATTATCTTTACAACTTAGAACAAACAAAACAACTCAACTCAAAACAACAAATATTCAAACACAATAGAGAATAAGATGTCAATCATCATAAGCGAGATAGAATCTCCACCCCACATCAATACAGTCAATATCGTGGGAACTTTTCCTTAAGAGATATAGAGGCGTACCTCGTCGATACCTATCCGAGTACTTGAGCCCTTCTCTTAAGATGATGCAAAGACTACATTCCTACAACTTGTGGCGGTTAAATCTCCCTTAAAATGATAACTCGTCTTTTCTCCTAAAATCAATCAATCAACTACCCTAAACCCGTAGGAACTTTGACCACAGTCAAAGAACTCCTCATACCCTTTAGGAGAACTACAGATACTCTGATTCCACTCCCGTAAGGATATGTAGGCATGAGATGCGATATCTTATCGAGTATACTTAGAAATAAACTCCTAGGTCTTTCAACCATTAAGCAGATAAACACTTAACAATAAACAAACATAAAACAAGAGGTTCCTGTAGGATACTACAGAAACTTAGGATGCTAGTACCTTCCCTAAGTTTAACCAACCCCCGAACCTAAAACTCTCTAGCTTGCATTTGCATTGCATTGTGGGAATTTTGATCTTTATCCCTTCCTTTGGACAAATCAAAGTTCGGTTACAAAATGAATTAAAGATTCAAACTAATCAATAGTTTGGTATCTGATTTTCACCGCGATAGTAAACCGTCAAGTTTGCTGAACCTTTTTTCTATAAAGGAAATAAGTGTAGATGGTATTTTTGTATTTTTGTGATTTTTTATTGTAAGAAGGAAAATAAAAGCACATGGGCTAATGGACAAGTATGTGGACTTATTTTTAATTTTGTTGTAATTGTATGGACAATGCACTTTAGTATATTTTTATATGATTGTCTTTGTACAACGAAAATAAACAAACTTGGATTTTTATAAATTGGTCATGGAATGAATTTGTGACTTGCATTCGAATTTGAAAAAGAATTAAAAGAGAACCTGAGAATTGAATCTTGAATCAAAATTTGAAAAGAAATTAGAATGAATTTAATTGGATAACAAAAATATTAGATAATTAAAATGAATGATAAAAATGCGAATGTAGTGGATTAAAAAAGGTTTGGATAATGAAGTGAATTGAAGAATTGATATGGATAAAACAAAATGATGAATTTGAAAAGAAAAAAAAGGTTAATTGAATTTGGACTATTGAAATAAAATTTTGGACAATGGTTTGGTATCAAATGAATTAAAACTTGAATGAGAAGCTTGCACAAGAACATGAACCACTCCTTCTATACTTGCACACAACTTAACCTATTAGCCTTAGAAGAAATTCAACATGAACGACACTTGCCCCTCTTAAACATAAAGGGTGAGAAATCATCTTTTCCTTGAGCGCCACTAAAATAGCGACTTGACGAGAATTAAAACCCTGATTCAAAATCTTCCCAGTCAAGCCACTGATTAAACCATAAGCAAACAACTTGTTGTAATTAAGAGAAGCTGATGTCGTGCCTTAATAAACTTATGATAAGAATTGATCATGACGATTGAAAATACAACACCTTTGTCTCAAACTTGAGTACAATAACCGACAGGAACAACCTCTGAACAATGGAAATCTAACTCAACAGAAAACCTCCAATCCCACGTCTTAAGAGCTTAAATGGTGGATGACCTATCCAAAACCCTAATTTACTAACCTTTAAAGCTTCTGAAATTAAGCCCTAATTCCCTATGTGAAATAAGACAAAACAAAAGCTGATGATTCAGTTAGCTATGCATGAATGATTGATCTAAATGATAGGCAAAAAATCAAAGAATCTAAGGGTAAAATTTGGGGTATGACATATGGTGTTTGACCAGATTAAATCTCGACACATATAAGTTTTTTTTGTAACTTCTTTGCTATTGTGCAGAAATTCTACACTTAAACCAAGATTTGAACATAAAGCAAGAAGTCAAAGAACTTGCAAGTTCTCTAAGCGAGCATCTAGCGAGGCTCGGACGAAAGCTCGTCCAACCAGCCAACAACGAGGCTCAGGCGCGGAGAAATAGAAGCAAAAATCATCCTTCTTGTCAGGAGGGCCTCAAGCGAGCCATCTCGCCCAATGAAGTTTAAGTGAGCACCAGGCGAGACAGGTCAGAGACTTTCCAAAACAAAAAAATTCCATTCTCTCCAAGCGAGGCTCCATTAAGGAACCTCAAAGGCTCGCCTGGCGAGAAAAGGAGGTTTGAGATGCTGAATTGGCAGATACTTCGGGGTGAAGAAAGTTTGCTTGCCAAGTGAGGCAGTAGCTCGCCAAGTGAAATCAGCGAAACACAACAACTATATATAGTTTCAGAAGCATTTCAGTTGGAGACTGCTTAGAATTTTAAGAGAAAGAGACCATTACATAGAGAAAGGCAGATTGGAGAGTAGTGTTAGAATAAGATTTGGTTGTGCATCTGGCCTTTAGTTTTGATGATAACAATGCATTATTTCTTAGAGAACAATTTTATACACTAATGGTTTTTGTTTAGTGTGTAGCTTTTACTAAACAAGTTCTGACTTTGAAGCTTTGACGTGTGATGTCATCAGACTCTGAAGTCAACACACTTTGACTCTGAAGAGATACAAGTACTTTACAAGATATTGTCAAGTTCTAGAAAGCTCTTAGAAAACTATTCTGAAGAATGTTTGTGCTAAAGCTTCTGATTGTGACTCGGATTAAAGAGCCACTAAAGGGTTTACGACCTTTAAGATTCTGCGCTCCAGTTATGAAGATTATGAAGAACAAAATCTGAAGACTCTAAAGACCAGGTTCTCAGGAATTATGTCAAGACTATGAAGACCTAGGTTCTGAAGATTCTCTATGCTTGTATCTTTATCCTTCTAAGCATGCTTCAACATCATTTTATCAGAAGCCTCTAAAAATTAAAAGATAAATCAAAAGATTTTGTGTCAGGAAATAGTACACAATACAAGGTCACTCCTTCCTCCACTATCCTGGTTTTGTGGGCTAAGGACAATACTATTGTACCATTTTGACTCCTATATGAAAACCGTTGTAAAAGGAGATAACTGTTATTTGCTATTTCAATTATACCATCCAACATATCTTTTAACTGCTTATATAAAGGAGACTTAGACGATTGGAAGAAGATGTTATTTGTTCATGCTTGCTAAACGCTCACGCTATTGAACATACACACATTTTGTTGAAGTAAATATTTTCTATGTATATTCTTTGTAAACACACATAGAGTTTTTGCTCGTTATTATGTGAAATATTTTTTGTATTAATCTTGTGTTAATCTTCTTTCATAGAAGCATTCTTTGTAAACACAACTTGTAAATTTCAATATTGTTTGAGTGGTTTCCTTGAGTGACTAAGTTTTAGTTAAATAGACTCAAGAAGACAAAGATGATTTGTCTTTGTGGTGTCTGTCATCAATTTCAGTTATAGTGGATTAAGTCCTTCTTGAGAAGGAAGAATCCCCTTGGTAGGATGGACTGGAGGTAGCTTTGTTAATAGCGAACCAATATAAAAATAACTTTGTTATTTTTATTGTTCGTGTTATTGCTTGATTGATTTGGTTTTGAAAAAGATTTTGTTTTTAGTAACCTAATTCAACCCCTTTTCTTGTGCTTCTTGCCACATTCAAGTAGAACTTGAAGAAATATGAGTTGGATACACATCAATCATCGGGAAATCACCATTGATGCTCATCCATCAATATTTCTTCTCGTTTGTAATCAAAGCTACGATGAGTAGCTACATTTATTTCTTGTTGGGATTGTATGTATTCCATTGATACCGTATATATTTATCATGATCATGGCGTTATTTATGAATTAGTTGTTTATTGATGTTGACGTTATCCTTGTTTAGTTGTTTAATTTATAGATTCTAAACATTATTGAGAAATACTATTCAAATCTCAATATAAGATAATCATCTGTTAGATACTAAACTCTAGACATAAATTTAGGTTTAACATTCACCATAGTATCGAATATTAATGCTACCATATTGTTTAATAGGCTGAGAGATCATTGATTAAACAATACGCTTGAATTCTCATCAAGGTTTGTACATAAACATTATCGGTGAGCGATATGTGATAAGATTGATCAAACAACTAATCTTTGTATAGCTAATAAGAAGAATACATGCGCAATCGGTGGATGGATCCCAATCCCAGTAAGTTATTTTATCTTTGAAATTTCATTTATCAATTATTGTTTTTACATTACGTACTTTATGTAAACAAACAACTCGACAACTTTTCACTTAAACGTCATCAGTTGCTGAACGAATTTAATATCGCACCAGTCATTGTGGATACGATAAACAAATACTTACTTTTGATGTTGAATATTGCAACCATCAATAATATAGATGGCGAGTGTCTCCTAAATTACCGCGTTGTTGTACCCCATTCTCTTCGAGCTGATAAGCTTAATTAGGAGATTCGTCCTAAAATTCTACTCCTTGAGTCCATGCGATATCTAAAAAATTTCTAAACACTCAGAGAAATCACGTATGTTTTTTAGACACCAGATTAGATAGGGCTCATTTGTCTGATATTCCCAAGCAACCTATTTTAATCCCAATTGGGAATCACTCTTGGCTCTCAGAGTTGATGCGCCTACCTCTAGGGTGAGGGTAATGTTGGCGATTAGAGTTTCATATTCGAATTGATTGTTGCTAGTTTTGAAATCAAATTTTAGCAATTTCTTGATCAACAAATTGTATGGTCCTTCTAACACTATTCTTGCACCACTGCCCTTCATGTTAGATGTGTCATCTACCGACAGCGTCCAGGTGGGCGAAGTCTCCTCGCCCATTAGTAAATTGAACTCTGTCATAAAATTCACCAATACATGTGATTTGATGCTTCCTCTGGGTATGTATTGATGTTATACTCAAACAACTTGATGACCTAATACATTATTCTTTCTGCTATATTTGGTTTCTTGATGACCCGCCTAATGCGATAATTTACCTCTACCATTATTAGATGTCCTTGGAAGTAAGACCTAACCTTTCTTGCAGTTATCACCACATCCAAAGCGAGCCTTTCAATCTTATGATACTGAGGCTTAGTTCCCTTAAACACCTTGCTCATAAAATAGACAAGTTATTCCACTTTATTTGTTTCATGGATAAGTCGTAAGCTCATCGCCTGGTCGGTGATGAACAAATAAAGTTACAAGAGCAAACCTACTATCAGGCGCGTCAAAATGGGCGTTGATGCTAGGAAATCATTTAAGTTTGAGAATGACTTGTTGGTGTAAGCCCTAGAGGCCATTACTTTTGGTACTTGTATCGAATTATTTATTAATAATAAAAGACGTTTCTTTATTATGTTTATTTTTCCAAGATAATAAAGTCCTTATGATAGCTAGTTCGTTTAATAAAATATTAAGTGTGACTTAATCATGAGATCCCATTAAACATAAGGACAATATTCTTAAAGTATCCGTAGTCAAGATTTACTATGAAGTCGGATAACCTTAAAGCATTAAGACCATTATGTAGATAGACCGATGATCACATCTCATGGATCATGGATAAGGAGTTATCAAGTTTTAACATAGGTATGAATATTAGGAATAATAATTATACTAGATTAACCCATTATGGGAATGCTACATAGAATGTTATGCAAAGTGTCATAAGTTACTATCATGGTGATGATGGTATATATGACCCATCAACCTGAAACCATTATGGATCCTAGATGTAGATTCGAGTACTTTATTGCTAATCTAACATTGTCTGTAACTGGATGACCACAAAGATAGTTGATGGGTCCTCTACATAGCATGCTGAGGGACATGAGTGACCTAGATGGAATTTGTCCATCCTGCATAACAGGATAAATAATGTACAAGTGAGAGATAATTTGACTGTTGAAGCATTGTCAGTACGGATTGATAAACGAGAAGTGAAGCAACTGCGAGGTAAAGAGATTTCCTTGGTAAAGGTAGTTTTGGGAGGACCAGCTGGAGAAATTTAGGCTTGGAAGCGTGAGGATCAGATGAGGGAGTCGTATCCGACTCTGTTTCCTTGAGGTAATTTTTTAGGGTGAAATTTTTTTAAAGTGGGCGAGAGTTGTAACACCCCAAATTTATTAGAATATTTATTTAAATTATTTAAATAGGAATATTTGTATTTTTGGTGATTTGCGGTGGTTGGTATGAAGTATTGAGAATTATGGATTTTGGGTTATTTATTTAAATAATAGTATATAATATGAATATGTTGGTATTATTATTAATTTAAATAAATATAAGTGAATTAAGGGCAAAGTGGACATTTGAGGAGGAGTTAGTGAGGGTGAAATTGGAAAGCCCATTTTAAGGCCCAAAGTTAGGTTTAACAAAAAGGAATTTTGAGGGAATTATGATTCATTCTTGTTAGACCGTGAAAAGGGAAGAAATAGAGGCCAGAGCTCTGAGGGAAGAGGATTGGGGAAAAACTTCGCGAGGTTTCCAAGAATCAAAGAAGAAAGTTTTAGAGTCGGCAAATTAAGGTATGGGGAGTATTGCCTCCATTGTTTTCAATATGTGATTCAATGTGTTTAAAGCCGATTTAAGGGTTTAGGGATTTTGAGTATTGAATTCTTGTTGCCTTTCTGGTGAGTTTAAAGCGTTTGAGCGATTTGAATTGATGGTTTGATAGGTTTGAGGCTGATTTGGGAGTGTTGCACCCCAAAATTTGCTCAACCTTTTCTTGCCTGATTTATGTTTCATTGCATTTCATTTGCATAGTTACATCATGTACATAGTTCAATCATTTGCATATCATAGCATAGCATGCATCCAACCAGGGATCAAGGTGTCTATCAAGAGAAGAGCCTAGCAAGGTGTGTTATTCAAGATGAGAAGTCATCCAAGCCATCAAGAAGGATTTGAAGTCTTGAGAAGTTTGAATGCCTACATGTGGGTTGTGCTCCTATCTTGAGGAGTGTTGAGAATCATCAGTGGGATGGGAAGCATAGAATGTGAATGTAAGGTGTGTATGGATCTCATGGGATGTCTAGAGGGCCTTATTGAAGCTGAGGCAAGTCATTGATTCAAGTATGAGAGCCACAATTGAGATGCAGTCAACTAGGGTTTCATCTGGGTCAACCCTAATTCAATTGAGTAGTTGGAGAGCATCAAAAGCCTACTTTTAGGTCATGGGATTCATGGATTGGTATGTTGATACATGTGTGGTGTTGTGCCAAGGTTAAGCAAAGAAAGATCAAGAATGTGGGAAGTTGCTAAATTAGGGTTTCAGTGTAAAATCCCCTGTTTAGTGCCCAACTTCAAAGCCACATAAGTCAAAATACAACTTTCAAATGGATCTTTGGCCAACATGAAACTTGTATAGCTTCTCAATACCTTTAATTTGAGTACTAGAAGTCTTCAAGAAGATTTGTAGAACTCAAGTTATGGTCTTTGCAAATTACAGGTCACCAGAGGACACTGAAATTTATCTGTGAAAGTCACTTGACTTCCAAGCAACTTGTTCCCTTCAAGGAATTTTCAAATGGATTCTTTGCCAACATAAGAGTTTTAGATCTTGATCTTAGCTTTCCATATAGTACTAGAAGTCCTCAAGGAGATTTATAGAACTCAAGTTATGATCTTGGCAATCCAGGGGTATTTTGGGCATTTGTGATTATAGGTCATTTTCAAGCATGTGCCAAAATCTCCATATTCCACTCCTCAAATGAAAAATTGTTCACCATGAAATGTGCTTAGAATGATGTTTTTAGGTCAAAAGTGAATTCATGTTGGATTGAATGAGCTTATATCAAAAGTCATTCAAAATGGCCTAAAATAAGGAAGGATTTTAAATGAATCAAAGAGGGAAATTGTGATTTTTGAGTTATAGTTCCTAAACATGGCAAGTGACTACTTTTTTTGACTAGAAATCATGTTCTAAAGACGTTGGCAATATTAATTTTTTGAATTGAGGCTTGGTTTCATGACTTGCTTTGCAAAATTGTTACTTCCAAAACAAGTCACACATCCAAATCAACAACCAACGCAATTCAAGTCTCCATTTTGATCTAAATACCTTCACTAAGCCACAAGGAGTTGGTTAGAATCTTCTGGAACAAGTTGGGAGTAAGATTTCACAACTGTCACATTGAAATTTCAAGAGAAAATCAGAATTGTGGATTCACTGAATTGGGCTTCAAACTGGGCTCAAAAGCCCATGGAAAGTTTCTATATATTGAGAGGAGTGATTGCAGATTGATTTTGGTGGTGATTTCGTGCTAGAAGCTGAGATAGCAACTGAATTTTCTCACCTCCAACTCAGAATCGGTTTTGGAGTTGCAAGCCTATTCAAGCCAAATTAGAGGTTGAAGAAGCTTCATTGTGCATCACTGATCGTGTCTGGAGAGTCTTGAAGCTTGAATTGAGCATTTGCTACTTCTGTTGATCCAATTTTTCTAGGTATGTAAACCTTCAAATTCCTCATGATCTAGGAAGAATTGATTAGAATCTTGCATGTGGTTAGGACCTAGGTTGATCATGGATCGTTTCTGGATAAGAATTTTGGTGTTTAGAGACAATTGAGTGTGATGCACCATTTCTGTTTGAAGACGGTTATGGATAATCTTGGGGTTTTGACTTGAATGGGATAGCTATTAATGATCAGTGCAACAAGAGGAAGAGATCCATGGCTTTGATTTTGGATTTGGTGTTGATCAAATTCTTGGTGCCATTTCTGTTTGTTTTCGAATCTAAGAATGTGGTGAGATTTAGGGGATTTGGATTGGAGATTTGAAATCCTTGTAAAATTTTGGTCAAGATTGGTATTTAGCTTGTGTTTTTTGATCACCTGCAACCATCATCTCACCGGAGAAGATGGTGGTTTCCACCGTGGACCACCGCCTGGAAATATCTCAGGTCGCCTGAGCTTTTGGAGAAGATGAAGCCTGAGACGTTGGATCAGTCTCCAAGATGGACTTATTCCACAGATCGTGTGGCCATGATTTAAACTCAGGTTTACCTCCAAGTCCTTGAAACACATCGTTTCATTAAATAATGTGGCACACCAGTCAGCTCCCATTCAGCACCACATGTGACGCGCTCCAAGCCGTTTGATATGCATACTTAGTCAACGATCCAACGGCGTGTGTATTTTCCAGTATTTTTATTTCTTTTATTTGATTTTATTTTATTTTTAATGCATTTTGATTCTAAAAATCCATAATAAATAGAAAAATAAACATTTTTAAGCTAGATTTTTTTCCCTAACTCCTTAAGAAATGTAGAATTTAATAGGATTGAAAAATGGTTAATTCATGCATTTTATATTTTATTTGCATTTTTATTGGTTTTATTTTTAATTTGTTTGACATGTGTTCTTGCTGATTTTATTGTGAATGATTGGTGATGAATTTTGAGTTGATTCCTTTTGGGCTAGTTAGCTTAGAGATGCATGTACCCATAGTAATTTTCTCATATTTTTGTGAGATAATTTTAGGTTAGTTTGAGCATTGGACATTAGGTGGTTTAGAATTAGGGTTTTAAGTTGATACCTTTAGGTTTAGGGCATAGTTTTAGGTCCAAATGAATGGTTAACCCCCTGGTTTTTGTATGAGAGATTCTTAATATGTTTAGGAACCCTTAGAATTTTTTATAGGATTTTATAATCAATTTTGGTATTTTAAGTAGAATTAGTTTTAAGACTAACTTCTAGGTGTTTCTGATGAACTAATTTGGCTAGTCTGATTCAATAGTTCCCCTTAGACTAGGGTGGTGTTGCTTTTGAGCTCGGATAATTATGAAGACCAATTGAAGGTGCTTTGGAGAGCTTGAAGGAGCTTGGATGTGAAGATTCTCTCATCTTGTGGATGCTTGTCAGGAGCTTAGGGAAACTAGGGTTTTAGGAAGAGCATTAGACTAGTTTTGCTTCTTTCTTCAAACATGGAGTATATTGTTCATCTCCATTCAATCCAATGACATAAAGTCCTGTTAAATAAGTCAAATATCTCCTTGGGAGGGATGAATGGCATGCTTTAAGAGTAGAACTTTGAGGATGCCAGTCTCTCATAATGTTAAGTTCTCAGTGACTTCCCTTGGTTGTCATTGAACTTCTTAACATCTCAACATGATCTTGTTGAATGGTTCTCCCTTGAAGGTGATTATTGAAGCTTGGTAAAGAGAAAGTTTGTTGCTTGTTGAAGCTTATTGAAGTTGAAGTTTGAGCTTGTTGAAGCTGGTTGCTTGTTGAAGCTAGGGTTTTGCTGCTTGTTGAAGTTGAAGTCAGGAGCTTGTTGAAGCTGGTTACTGGCTGGGGTTTGAGTTTTCTTAAGCTGGGAGCTTGTTGAAGCCTGGTGCTTGTTGAAGATTGAAATTTTATTGAAGCTTGAAGGTGGGATTTATTAATGAAGGTGAAGGTTGTTGCTGTCAACTTTTTGCTGGTTAATCATCTGTTGCTGTCAGAGCTGCTGTTTGCTGTAGGAGATTGGTGCTGCTGTTTGGCCTGCCTCCTCTGCTTTGGGGTTTTGTTTTCTGTATTGTTTGTTGGCTTGTGTAGCTTGCCCCCTAGGTTTGAGGTGAATGTTGATTCACTTTGCCTGTTGTTTTCCCAAGTTAGAGGTTGAGTGAGACTCCCTTGCTCGCTTGTATTGCTGCATTACATGCATTTTACTGTATTTGGTTGCTTTCTTTTCTGTTTATCCCCTAGGATCTCTGATTTACTATGTGCAGGAGGGAATTATGACAGACATTAGGATTCTTATCCATGCATGACAACATTAGGTTAGTTTTATTCCCTTTCAACCCTAGGCTTTTTAGAGCTTATTTCTCCTTTCTCATCTCAAAACAATTCAAAAACACAGAAATAAGGATAATGCGTGCTGTACGCTACGAGCCTGAAGCTATTTGAGAAAAGGTTGCTGGAGGGTCACTCTTCAGTAATCTGACTGCTTAGTATGGTACCCTTAGGGTGACATGCGACGTAGTCACTCTCAAATCATAGTCTCTAGTGCGTCAGAGATTGCAAACAAACAAAAAAACACTTCTTTCGTAAAAGATTCAAAACAAACATCAAAGTGTCATTTTTGTCCTCTTGGACCTTTAATCAGAAAAACCCTTTTTGAAGGTAATAAAAAACAGTCAGACAAATTTGTGTCTTCCGTAGCCCGAACTACGTTTGCTCTGATCTTTCATGCTGTATGAAAGTACGTAGGCATAGGATGCCGTATCCTAGCGAGCAACCTTCCCCCCCTTAACCCGTAGGTAGGTGAACTACGTTGACTCTGATTTCTCGTTTCAGACGGGAATACGTAGGCATAAAACAAGCGTGGATAGAATAACTACGTTGCCGAGTCATTTTCTTTTCTTTTTAACCCAGACCTGTAGAGTAGATAGAATAACATACCCTTAGATAGAAAACAAGCGTGGATCCCGTCGAGTACGACGGACGTGAGGGGTGCTAATACCTTCCCCTTGCGTAACCGACTCCCAAATCCAGGATTTGGTTGCGATGACCATTCCTTTCCCTCTTTGCGTTAGGTTTACTCTGAGCATTTCCTTTCCCTCTTGTGGGATAAATAACGCACGGTGGCGACTCTTCTGTCATAGCCGGCGCCGATTTTCGCAGTAGCGACAGCTGGCGACTCTGCTGGGGACTCCAACGGTTCCCTATGCGAGTCGATCCTAGCGCTTGTTTTCCCGTCTAGGGTCTTGTATGTATTTACCTTTCTGCCTTTACTTTCAGTACTATATTATTGTTGTTGTGCTGGGTAGAGGGTTAGATTGAGAGATAAGTCGGACCTGGGCTTGAGTTTGCACATAGACTTAGAAGTAGAGAGTAGTGGTTAGCCTGCTTGCTTAGCTCGCACCAGGTAGCCGCGAAATCTGCTCTCGGACGAGATTCTCTTTGATGCTTCTTGCCTGGCCCTTAGGGCTCGACAAGTTGTCTGACCCGAGGATTGTCGACTCTGGGGACCTATAAATTGGGATTCAGCTAAGTGATGCCGCTTCAAGGGATGATGATGCCACACCTTCTAGGTATCGTATCATCGCCCTTGAAAGTCTGTGACGTTGAACCCGCATAGGATGCCGTACCTCGTTTGCGAGTTAAGTACATACCTGTGAGGGGTAGGTAGGTCTGTTTGCAGGAAACCCTTGACCTCAGAGTACCTGGTTTATCTCTGCCAGTGAGATGTGATTACAGGGTTCATTTGAGTGGTTGGTTTGGTTTGAGATGAAGATTTGATGGTTCTCAGGCTTCAGTACAAAGCAGCACAGTTCATCAGCATTGCACTTGATCCCTTGTTGGCATATGCATGTGCATTTTCATGTTTGCATTTCATTAACGTGTATTTATGTTGCAGGTGTGATCATTCCCCTCTGATTCTAGTGTATCTTCTAGCCAGACATGGAGTTCATGAAGAGGACAGTTGCTTACCGGTTGCATTCGCCAGATATCAGTGCCTTGCTGGGATTAATTGCTCTAGCAGATGAGAGAGTGAGGGTTGAGTTCAGAGTATCTTATGGGAGATTGCTTAGTTTATTGTATAGGCCTTCAACATTTGAGACGACTGGGGTGTATACTTTGATGCAGTTTTATGAGCCTCAGCTGAGATGCTTCCTGTTCCCCGACTATATTCTGGCACCCACTTTGGAGGAGTATTCTGCTATGTTGGGGGTTCCTGTGTTAGACCAGATGCCCTTTATACATGTTGATGCTGAGCCTGAGTTGGCTACACTTGCTGAGATTGTCAGTTTAGACGCTTCTGAGTTTCCTGGAGGATTGGTCAAGCTGAACGGAGCCTATGGTTTTCACCTGTCTGTCCTGGTTGAGAAGGCTACACAGTGCGCGAAGAATGGATGTTGGGTTGCCTTCAGTGCCATTCTAGCTGTCTGCATCTATGGGACTGTCTTATTTCCTAATGTGCCAGATTTTGTTGACTCAGATGCCTTCTTGATTCTTGCCTCGAAGAATCCAGTTCCTACTCTCTTGGGCGATGTTTATCATTCTATTCACTACAAGAATGAGAAACGTCGTGGCAAGAATGTTTCCTGCTGTCTTCCTCTTTTGTACAGGTGGTTCCAGGGACATCTTCTAAAGACAAGGCCTTTTGTTGATGCTGTTGATACTTTGGATTGGTCTTCCCGGTTGATGGGGATGTCTGCTGAGAACATCATTTGGTTTGATCGAAACATGCTTGGCACTGATATTATATATAGTTGTAGTGGCTTTCCGAATGTCCCTTTGATTGGACAAAAATGTTGTATCAACTATAACCCTTCTCTGCTGGTGAGACAATTTGGTTATGCCTTGAGAGATGCTCCTATTGAGGTTGAGATACAGGAATCTCTGTATCTCACGGGCTCATTAGACGAGGCTGTTTTGAGCAGGTTGAGACGTGCATGGGCTAACATCCATAGGAGAGGGAAAGCTTTGCTTGGTAAGAGTAACAACAAAGCTTATGATCCTTATTTGGCTTGGATCCACGAGAGAGCTAGGATTTCCCTGATGCCGTATCCTGCTGTGGAACCTCTGTATCGTCCAGCGATTGAGGCACCTACTTCGGTAGAGATCGAGAAGTATAACAAATTGTTGGCTGAAAATTAAGAATTGAATAAAGCCAATGATGAGTTAGAGAAAGAGATCTTCCAGTTGTGTCATGAGAAGAATGAAGCTACCTTCACTGTGAAGGAACAGATTGAGTTGATTAATAGGTTGGGTTCAGATTTGACTGAAGAGACCAACAAGAGGGAAAAGGTGGGAGCAGCCTTGAACAGTGTTAGCAAGGTGCTTGCTTCCAAGAAGGAACTCTTAAACAAGGCTTATTCCCGACTCGGCAAGTGGGAAACATTATGGAATACCACGCTTACCAAGCGGAAGGAGCGTGAAGATGAGCTGAAGCTGCAAATTGCCACGCTAGAGGCGCAGATTAGAGCCCAGGATGCAAAGATTGCTTAAGAGACATCACTTAGGAGCGTTGTTGAGCTTAGAGTAAGAGACCTTGGCGAGAAGCTGAGAGGTCGTGAATTGAAGGCCGGTTCCAAGAGATGCAGACTCGACGAGTGTTTTGGCGAAGGAACCTGCAAGGACGACGCCAAAAAGCTGAGATCCACTGTTGAGCGACATGCGTTACTGATACAAGAGCTAATCTCCAGACTAGGTCATTCGGAGACGTTGAGGATATTGGAAGATGTCAGAGCGCGCCATTTGGCCTGAGTTATCTTTGCCTTGCTTTTGTTATCTGTACTTGTATTTTGACCATCGCCAGACTTGTTGGCCGAAGTCTCTTCAGTTGTATTCAATTATACTCTTGTACTCTGCCTCTTGGCATTTGTTTATGTATGAGGGTTTTCTGATTCCTTGCTTGCTTGACGGGGACTCCATTGTCGTGGTGGCCTTCTCTCTGAAACTAGAATCGGGGGGGGGGGGGGGGGGATATAACCTGTAGCATATTTATACGTTTGCATCTGCATCCTCATATTGCATGACCGGTATTTTCAAATCTGTATCTTATTTCCTGCATCTCATAGGTTTTTCAGGATTGACGACCAGAGAGTCCACCGCTATTCAACCAGAAACAACTGCAAGAAGATAATGGATCAAGTCCAGGTTGAGATGCAGGAAATCCGCGAGAAGCTGACTTTGTTCATGCAAGCTATGGAGAGCATGGCCAAGGGCCAAGAGAATCTTCAGACCTTGGTGCAGCCGCTGCTGACGCGGGCAAACGAAAATGGCAATACTGACCACATTTCTGTTGAAACTCCTCGCCGGAAGGATGAGATACCGGCAGTTGTTACTCCACCTGTTGTGACTGTCAACGGAAACACGGGTACTGGTGTAGGTGCTGGCGCTGGTAATGGTAATACTGGAAATAGTGGTTGTTGCTACTGCGAAAATCGGCGCCGGAAACGCTCGAAGTAAACCTAACGCAAAACAGGAAAGGAATGGTCGTCGCAACCAAATTCCTAGATTTGGGAGTCGATTACGCAAGGGGAAGGTATTAGCACCCCTCACGTCCGCCGTACTCGACGGGATCCACGCTTGTTTTCTGGTACGAATTGTTATTCTATCTACTCTATAGGTCTGGGTTAGAAAGAAAAGAAAATGACTCGGCAAAGTATCGCACTTTATGCCTACGTATTCCCGTCTGGAACGAGAAATCAGAGTCAATGTAGTTCGCCTACCTACGGGAAAGCAGGGGAAGGTTGCTCATTAGGATACGGCATCCTATGCCTACGTACTTTCATACAGCATGAAAGATCAGAGCAAACGTAGTTCGGGCTACGAAAGACACAAGCTTGTCTGACTGTTTTTTATTACCTTCAAAAAGGGTTTTTCTTGATTAAGAGTCCAAGCGGACAAAAAATGACACTTTGATGTTTGTTTTGAATCTTTTACGAAAGAAGTGTTTTTTAGTTTGTTTGCAATCTCCGACGCATTAGAGACTATGATTTGAGAGTGACTACGTTGTGTGTCACCCAAAGGGTGCCATACTAAGCAGCCAGACTACTGGAAAGAAGCTCTCCAGCAACCCTTTCTCGAATAGCTTAAGGCTCGTAACGTACGACATCGATTAACCTTATTACTGTATTTTTGAGTTGTTTTGAGATAAGAAGAGAAAGAAGCTCTAAAAAGCCTAGGGTTGAAAAGGGAATAAAAACTAACCTAATGTTGTCATGCATGGATAAGAATCCTAATGTCTGTCCTAATTCCCTTATGCACAGAGGAAATCAGAGATCCTAGGGGATAAACAGAAAGGAAAGCAAGCAAATACAGTAAAATGCATGCAATGCAGCAATACAAGCGAGGCAAGGGAGTCTTGCTCAACCTCGAACCTGGGAAAACAACAGGCAAAGTGAATCAACATTCACTTCAAACCTAAGGGGCAAGCTACACCAGCCAACAAACAATACAGAAAACAAAACCCCAAAGCAGAGGAGGCAGCCCAAGCAGCAGCACCAAACTCCTACAGCAAACAGCAACTCTGACAGCAACAAATGATTAAACAGCAAAGAGTTGACAGCAACAACTTCATCCTCATCTTGATAGCTCTTTTCTTCAAGCTTCAATAAACTTTCAATCTTCAACAAGCACCAGGCTTTAACAAGCTCCCAGCTTAAGCAAGCTCAAACCCCAACCAGTAACCAGCTTCAACAAGGTCCTGACTTCAACTTCAACAAGCAGCAAAACCCTAGCTTCAACAAGCTACCTCAGCTTCAACAGGCACAAACTTCAAGCAAACATCCCAAGCACAAGCTTCACCTTCAACAAGCCTCAAGCTTCAATAAGCTCCTATCTTCCATAAGCTCACTCCAAAGAAGAATCAATTAACAAGATCCATTTGATATGTTAAAAAGCTTAATGGCCACCAAAGGAAACCACTAAGGTCTTAACATAATAATTGAAAGATATCCTCAAGGTTCTACCCAACCAAAGCATGCTCTACATCCCTCCTAAGGAGAGATGGAACTTCTTTGGGGGGACCTTGTGTCATAGGATTGAATAGAGGCACAAGAATCTCTCTATGTTTGAAAGAAGAAACAAAACTATTCTAATGCTCTTCCTACATATCCTAGCTCCTAAGCTCTTAAAAAGCAATCCTCAAAAGGAAGGATCTTCATGCCCATGCTCCAAGCTTTATTCCCAAGCATCCTCAATGTTTCCAGCAGCTCCACCAAGTAGAATACAAGCCAAAATCCCATCCAAAATAGCCCAAACAAATTGAATAAACCAAACATCCAAGGGAGAAACCCACAAATATCACACCGATTGCAAAATACAAATAAAATTCTAAAATAGATCATAAAATCCTAATTAAATTTCTAAGGGAACCTAAACCTATACCCAATACCCCATATAAATCCCAGGACCTAAATCAAACACTAAGTCCCCAAACTATGCTCTAAACTACAACTAGTTGTTTTGAAACCCTAAACCTAAACACTCCTTATGTTCACTATTCAAACTGGCCTAAAATTTATTCACAAAATTATGATAAAATTTCTAAGGGTACCTGCTTCCCTAATATAATCAATCAAGCAAGAATCACTCAAAAATTCCTCACCAATCTCCCATACTAAATTCAGAAAGAAAGCATATAAACCAAATGTAAAATAAAAGCCATAAAACCATAAAAAATGCAATAAAAAATAAAATGCATGAATTATCTATTTTTTGGTCCTATTAAATTCTACACTTCCTATTGAAGCCAAGGGAAAAAGTCTCACTAAAAAAGATTTATTTTTCTATTTTATATGGAATTAATTCTAACTATGCAAAAAATATGAAAATAAGAGAAAATTATAACAAAAATGATAAAGTGGCGTGTCAAATAGTAAACTATCCAAGTTGTTTCACTAAGTTGGGCCCAAGATGGGGTGTGGGTATCAAAAACAGCTTAAACCCAAACCAAATGAAAACAACTCAGGAAAATGCCAAGAAAATTGAGAAACCCGTGTGCTGAATAGCAACAAACTTGCGTGTATATTTGGTTTGGGCCTCAGGAGGGAGTGTTGGTAGCAATTAATCACTAAAGCCCATCCAAATGCAACTAAATGAAACAGGGAGTTTCATTGTAACTCATCTCCTTCAGAAAACGTGAAATGAATCCAGGCCGTTGGTTCAAAGACCCAGTCAAGGTCAATGCCTAATCTAAGGGTCAATCCATCATCTTCTTCATCTTTTAAAATATGGGAGGGAAGCTACAGGACGGTGGCCGGAGCTAGATGCCACCTTCGTCCCCAATACCAGTCAGACAAAAATGCACCAAACATCAAACCTAAATAGTCAACCTCACTCATCTCCTCACCCTGAGTCTAATTACAACCTCCATTCTCATTGATTCAAACCACAACTTCAAAACCGATAGCATGTTCAGATCACACTCCAAATTCAACTACCACGAATCTTGAAATTAAAGTTACTATCGTGAACTACATGCTATGCTGATCAGTTATCACCATCTAAACACCATTATCATTCCATGAATTGAGAGAACCAGGTTCCAACAGAATTTGCAATACCTAAACTTTTGTCTCTAAACCTCCATTTTTTCTACCAGAATCCATCTAGTCAACATCTATAACCTATCTATGCATCAAATGCTAAGCAAATCCCTCTAAATTATGCTATAGGATGGAAGTTACATACTTGGAAAATTTGGATGAACAGAGTATGAAATCCTTTGAATCAAGCTTCAATTCGCTCCAGGTTCCTTCAACAATGCCTTGTGAAGCTTCTACAACCACCAATTTGTCTTGAATTTGCCTTGATCACCAAAACCAATTCTTGATGGCAGCTCTGCAACTTAACTTGCTTGATCACGATTCTCTTCAATTCAAACCACAAAATCCTCCAGATTCAATTAGAAACTCATTATGAAGTTGTTGCAATCAATGATTTGTATTGAAACCACTTCAATTTCAGAATTCGAATCTTGATGCAATGAAGAAATTTTCAATGGCTCTTTCTCGTTTCACTCCAATTCTCACCCAAAAAACCAACTGAATCAGTTATACATCTTATATAGAGTGTGTTAGATCAATCTAGAAAGTTCTGGAATGGCTCAAATGATAATTTCAATTTCTCTTGCTATGGAAAATCTCATGAGTTTCTCTCTTATGACAGTCGGGTTCTGGCCAGTTCAGTAGCTTGCTTTCACCTGAATTTCTCCTCAGATGATAATTAGAAGTGATTGGAAATGGTATTTTCCTTGTAGCTGATCTTATGAGGTGTTTTGCATATGTTGCTTACACATGAAGTTACCAAATGCAACCATGTGAAAATGACCTCAATTACCAAAAGTGACAATGCCATCATCTTTAAAATGTTGATTCTGATCAAAATGATATGCCACATGCCTTGTTTTGACCATAAATCATGAAATTCCATTTTTGGCCTTTTAAATGACTTTAAATTCTTCCTTTTTAAGCCATTTTTAGCAACTTTGTGATACAAGCCAATCCAAGCTCTCATGACCACTTGGTTGCACTCAAAACATCATTTGAACAAGTTTCATGTTGAATAATTTTCCATTTGAAGCTTGCAAGTTGGAGTTATGGACCTATAATTCAAATGACCTATAATCTCACTTTCCCAAAATACCCCTGACTTGCAAAGATCATAACTTGAGCTCCACAAATCAGATTGAGGTGTTCTATACCTTTTTGGAAAGCTAAGATCAAGAGGAACAACTTTCATGTTCACCAAAAATCCATTTGAAAACTCCTTGAAGGGCAAAAGTTGCTTGGAAGTCAAGTGACTTTCACAGATAAATTTCAGTGTCCTCTGGTGACCTGTAACTTGCAAGAACCATAACTTGAGCTCTACAAATCTTCTTGAAGACTTCTAGCACTCAAATTAAAGGTACTGAGAAGCTATAAAAGTTTCATATTGGCCAAGGATCCAATTGAAAACTTCTATTTTCACTTATGTGGCTTTGAAGTTAGGCACTAAACAGGGGATCTTACACTGAAACCCTAATTTAGCAACTTCCCACATTCTTGATCTTTCTTTGCTTAACCTTGGCATAACACCACAAATGAATCAACATACCAATCCATGAATCCCTTGACCTCAAGGTAGGCTTTGATACTCTCCAATTGCTCAATTGACCTAGGGTTGACCCAGATGGAACCCTAGTTGACTGCACCTCAACTGTGGTTCTTGTACTTGAATCAATGACTTGCCTCAGCTTCAATAAGGCCCTCTAGACATCCCATGAGATCCATACACACCTCAAATTCATATCCCATGTTTAACATCCCACTAATGATTCTCACCATTCCTCAAGATAGGAGCAAAACCCACATGTAGGCACTCAAACTTCTCAAGACTTCAAATCATTTCTTGATGGCTTGGATGATTTCTCAAACTTGGATAAGACCTCTTGCTAGGCTCTTCTCTTGATAGACACCATTGATCCCTTGTTGGAGGCATCTTATTCTATGATATGCCAATGATTAAACTATGTACATGATGTAACTATGCAAATGAAATGCAATGAAACACAAATCAGGCAAGAAAAGGTTGAGCAAATTTTGGGGTGCAACAGCTGCCCCTATTCAAACGGCTCGGACCCGACTGGGTGAAGAGAAAACGGCCTTCAAATAATCGAGGTACGAGACGGTTGAATACCAAGAAACCCGGAAATTTGCCAACTGCAGAAATAAACTGCACAACTGCTTGGGGAACGACATCCCCCAACTGAATCTGGTTGTTACAGCAATAACTGATCCAACATCTGATAATAATTCTGATTTCAACTTCAACCACCTATGTAACACCCCAGGTACTGAACAATTTTCGCAAAAATACCTCCGTCCACAACTGGACTGACCTTATCAACACAAGAAGAGAAACAAATTCGTCAACACGAATAGAGATTCCGTCGTCACAGGAATAACGTTGTCCACATCTGGACCCAAATTTCGTCGAATCACGAATAAACACAAATCTCTCCACGTCAGGACTCACATTACGGAAAAATCCCGGCGCTTTCGCTGGGGAAACATTTCTGTCTAATCATAGGAAACTCCATCCGTCTATCCATACAGGCAAATCATCTGTCTAAACACAGGAAACTCCATCCGCCTATCCATACGGAAAAATAATCTGTCTAAACACAGGAAACTCCATCTGCCTATCCATACGGGAAAATCATCTGCCTAAACACAGGAAACTTCATCCGCCTATCCATACGGGAAAATCATCTGTCTAAACACAGGAAACTCCATCCGCCTATCCATACGGGAAAATCATCTGCCTAAACACAGGAAACTTCATCCGCCTATCCATACGGGAAAATCATTTGTCTAAACACAGGAAACTTCATCCGCCTATCCATACGGGAAAATCATCTGCCTAAACACAGGAAACTTCATCCACCTATCCATACGGGAAAATCATCTGTCTAAACACAGGAAACTTCATCCGCCTATCCATACGGGAAAATCATCTGTACTGGTCCCAACCCACAAAACCTTTTAGTGCTGACGTGACAACGAATTTGAGGAGGACTCTACTGGGGATAATATTTCGTCAACACGAAGAAATCATGGCGGCTTCACTGGGGGTAGAACTCTTCCACCCAATAGGAATTCAATTCTGTCAATCATACTGGACAATAACTCCGCCTTATCTTTGCAGTAGCCAAACCCACTGGGGATGCTCTGAAATTAACTGCCAGGCACCTATTTCGACCACAGGCGACAACTCCTGAAATTTTGATTATGAAACCCTGTGACGCTGACGGAACAACAAACTTGAAGAAAATACTCCGATGGTCGGATAAGAGAAACTTCAACAAGCAACTCTGTGGGGAAAAATCTGGCAACAACTCCAAAGTCTACTTATGAAGCTATTCCATGCGGACAGAACCTTCGGACAACAACTCCAAAGTCTAATCATGAAGATGCGGTACCGCTGAAGAACTCCAAAGTCTAATTACGAAGTCGTTTGATGTTAACGACAACTCCAAGGTCTAATTATGAAGTAGCGCAATGCTGATGTAACAGCTGCTAGAGAAACTCTGTTAGGGAATCGCTAACGACGACTCCAAAGTCTAATTCTGAAGCCGTGTAACGCTGACATAACAGCCACCCGAAGAAACTAGGCCGATCTCCAAAGTCAAATTATGAAGTCTGCAATGCTGACATAACAGCTACGCGAGGAAAACCCGCTAGGGAACTCCTAACAACAACTCCAAAGCCTAGTTATGAAGTTGTTGAATGCTGACAATAACTCCAAGGTCAAAATCGTGAAGCCTTGACAACAAGTAATGACTTCAAAACGTCAAATCGCTGAAATCTCTCTTTAAAAACAACTTCGAAGTCTATTCATGAAACCGTTGACTGCTGAAAACAACTGACAATAACGTCAAATTCAAACTATGACGCCATGTCATGATGGTAACGAACTTCAAAGTCTAATTACGAAGCTGTAAAATGCTGACATAACCATCTTCAAAGTCTAATTATGAAGCCATAACAGCAAACCGGGGAGAATTCTGCCGGGGGAATTCTTGACGTCAACTGCCAGACATCCAACTTGACGACGAGTAATGACTTCAGATGTCTAATCCTTGAAATCTTTTCTGAAAATGCTGACGTGACAGCAACCCGAGGGAACACTCCGCCGGGGGATTGTTTTGACAATAACTCCAAAGTCCAATTATGAAGCCGTGTAAAGAACACTCCGCTGAGGAAGAAGAGAAGTTAATCAAACACCTCTGATAAGGGAACATATGGCGGGACGAACATTATCATCACATATCTTATGCCGCAAATCTGAATATCTGAAAACAATCCCGAACAAGAAGTCCAATTACCTGCAAGGAAGAACACCTGAAAACAAAGAGGTAGCCAACCTGACTTATGCTTCAAAATGCGTATGTTTGAAAATGGCGTAATGCTCCGTACGGCACGGAAATGCTACGCGTTTGAGTAGATGCAAATGTGACGATATATGCAAATGCAAATGCAGGCTCAAGCTGACCAGGCCACTCTGATAATGATGTCTCAAGAACATGAATGCTGAGGGTAACGCCCACTCCGCCGGGGAGAACAAGTATCACAAAGTATTCTGGCAAAATAAACGCCAGAAACACAACCAACTCTGTCGAGGAGCGATTAAACATCAATTTCCACTGGGAGGAAAGAACAAGCCACCCTGCTGGTGAACAAACTTAGCTGGGGAAGAAGCGACACTTCTAGGAAAAGCACACTGTCTGGGCACAGTTTACAAACTCGGAGCCTCGGACTCTGCTGAGGATCAACATCCTGTCAATGGCATGACGACCTGTGGGGAGCAAGAAAAACCTCCTCCGGGTATAATCCTTTCGAACCAACAACTTGGTTAACTATTGCGAGAATCTCCCATGCCGGAGATTGGACGTGCATACCTTCGATTCGCTAAGGAGCGCAACCTCTGCAGGTGTAATACCCTAAATTTTGCGCTAAGATTTGTCGACGCATTTCATTGCATTTTTATTGCATTTAATCAATTACTAACAAATTTGTGTAGTCGTTTGACTTTTTGCAGGTAAATATCATATGACATGCATTTTTTTTCTAAAAAGTAAAAATGACACAATTGGCAAGAGGACATGTGTAAGGAGTTGTGAGTGTGAGAGGTTGAGAGTTCGAATCTCACCTTTGTCACTTTTTGTTTTTTATTATTTTTACTCTAAATTTTTCTATCTTTCATTAAAAAATAACAAAAATAGTTTTTTATTATTATTTAATTATTATTTTCGTATTTTAATTAAATCATTTTTTAAAATATTATTTTTTTCACTTTTTTCTAAATTATTCATAAAAATATCCAAAAAATCATAAAATAAAAAAATATTAGAAATTTTTTTGTTCTTTTTATAATATTTTTGATTTTAGGAATCAATAGGATTATTAGTTTCTATTTTAAGTTTATTTTAATTTATTTAAATTTTATTTTTTCTTAACTAATTATTTAGTTTGGGCTTTAAAATGGGCTTTAGGGACATTATTGATAATTTGGTGTTAACCCTAATTTGTTCCCTATATATACATGTGTTGCCTTGTTGAAAAGAGGGGTCAGAAGGTTTTCTTCAGAAAAGAGGAGAGAGAAAGGGAGAAACAAAGGAGATCCCCAGAGAAGAAAGGCGGTCGTTCCCACAACTCGTCAGAAGGATTGGAGCTCTCCAGTGTTCCCTTATTCAAACCTTTTTCACATTTATCGAAGCAAACCTCCGCTTCGTAGGTTAAATTACTAAATCTTTTGCCTTTTCATGTTTATGTGCATATTTTGTCATGTTAATGTGTTTAGGTCCGTTAAATTACTAAACCTTTTGCCTTTTCATGTTTATGTGCATATTTTGCCATGTTAATCTCCATGTGTGTTTAGGTCCCTAGATTTTAATATCAAAACCCTTTTTTATCAAAACCTTTTTTAAAAAAATCAAAACCCTTTTTTTTTATTATTAAAACCTTTTTTTTAGTAAGACCTTTTTTAAAAAACTGAAAAGCCTTTTTGTTCCGAAGAAAAAAAAACATTTTTGTTCCCAAAAAGCCTTTTCCCAAAAAACTGAAAAGCCTTTTCCCAAAAAAACTGAAAAGCCTTTTCCCAAAAAAACTGAAAAGCCTTTTTTTGGGATGAAAAGCCTTTTTTGTTCTAAAAAAAACTGAAAAGACTTTTCCCCAAAAACTTTTTTTTTATAAGTAAACTTAATTTTTTTTATAATTTTAACTTAAATATTTTTTTATTAAAAAATTAAAACCTTTTTTTATAATTAAAATATTAAAAAATTAAAACCTTTTCGTAAGGAACTCCTGATGTTTGATGTTTGTCGTGTCATTTTATGTACCCTTTTATTACTTTTCTTTCTTTTGGCATTTCATGTGCATGCTCGAGGTTGAGATGTGCTTGTGGTGGCCACAGCCCCACACTATTTTCCTCCCTCACTTCATTCTAAGTGTCATTACATATTTTCATATTCTTCATGTTTTCAGAAATGTTTCTTTGGTTCTTTATACCCTCTGCCTTTATTACTTTTCTTATTTCTGTACCTTAATTATTCCTCCATATAATGATTTGTCATATTTTCACATTTTTTTACAGTTTTATCCTTCCGAAGGATTAGGTCCAGCCTTTTGGCCGCCGAGTCAATAGCCTTACCCCTTTTAATGGATCAAACCCTGTTTAGCCTAGGTGTCCCGCCGTGGGCAAAATTGCTTTTATCCTAGTGTTAGGCCAAAAGAGTCGCCGTACTCTGTTTTAAGGTTTTCCGCCGTGGAATCCCTAATTTAATCCTATTTTAATTTTAATTAACATTTTTTTAACATAGAGATTGGAGTCTCTGAACAAACCTTGGCCACAGTCAAGACGTTTCTAACCTCCCTTTTGAGGGGAACTACGATTACTCTGATTCCATTCCCGTAAGGATACGTAGGCACAAGATGCGACGTCTTGCTGAGTAAACTTAGAATTAACCCCTTAGGTCTTTTAAACCCTTAATCCTTTGTACATACCCTTAAAGCAAAAAATGAAACAAATAAAAAAATAAACAAAAGGTTCCCGTAGAGTACTACGGAAGTTTAGGGTGCTAATACCTTCCCTAATCTTAACCAACCCCCGAACCTTAGATCTCTCCCTTTTAGGTTTTTCCTTTCTTTAACCTTTCCTTCGGATAAATCAAAGACCGGTTGTAAATGAATTAAGATTCAAGTTAATCAATAGCTTGACATCCAAATTTCACCGCAACAGAAAATGGCGACTTCACTGGGGAGTCCTAACTATTGAGGGTTATCCCTATTTTGTTTATTTTTCTTTATATATTTGTTTTATTATATATTTTGCTCACTTGTATGTATATATTAGGGTACCTTACTTGTAGTTACTGTGTTGTGAGATAAGTCCTACACCCGGACTTGAGCGACCTTATGATAGGATGGCTGATATATTCGACGAGGCTTATAGGGAGTGAGTCCCGACTAAGCTAAATCGAGAATCACCGCTTAGTTGAGACACTTTCGAAAATGGTTCGGTTGATCGAGTGTAGTCGTGAAAACTTTTACCGTTATCGATTGGAGTCTGTGATACTGGGAACCGTAGTACCTTTACACCATCTTGGCCTTATATAGGATGTAGTGCGGGAACTATGTGGGAGTAGTCCTACAATGGTTGCTACGCGATACTACACTCAAAAGAGGTTCTCTCGAGAATATTATCGATCCTCAAGTCAGTTGGGAAGTTGATAATATCCGAAGGATGGACTGATGATTTTGGGCACTGATTTAGAACCCTTGTTCTGCAGGTACAATTAACCTATAGTACACACCACTTTGGGAAGGGTAGACCTTGACTCCATTCATTGTTCCTCTAACTTAGGACCTTTTGTTTGCTTATGTGTATTTGTGCTTCGCATCCATAAAGCATCATATCATTTCTAGTTTCAAGGAATTCAGCAGTCCTTTGCAAATTCGAAAAGCCTTACATTTTAAAGTCTAAATTTTTTTCCAACTTTCTTAAAAATCAATATTCGCAATCGACCGTTGAAATTCTTGAAACCATTGCATGGCATCAGCATCACATTTTTGCATTGCATTTGTCCCCCAGTTTCTCCTTCTTGGTCCTATCGTCTTCTAGTGTACCTTTGAGTCGTCAAGCTGATTCCTCGACACAGATATCAGACCAGAAACGGAACAGGAGTCACTTTGATCTTATTCTCATGACTTACACAGAGCTATATCCTGACTTAGTCCGGCAAGGACTGATTACTACAAAGGCTTTACCACCTCCTCTTAATCCTCCAGTTGGATTTAGGGCTGATCTAAAGTGTGCTTTTCATGAGGGTGCCTTAGGCCACGACTTGGAGCATTGTTTTGCATTGAAAGCTAGGGTGCGTGAACTGATTAGAGCTGGAATACTTGATTTTACGGATAGTCGTCCGAGCGTCCAGACAGATCCCTTGCCAACACATCAGAATTGAAGCTTTGTCATTGGGCCTTTTTTTTCTCGTTGTTTGCATTTTCCTTATTTTGTTTAAGTTGTTTGCTTTCAATTATGTTTGTACTTTCATTAATGAAATAAGCATTGCGACTTTTGATTCAATTCATTTTCGTCCATTTATTTGCATCTTTATGCTTTATTTTTCAAATGTTTACTTCTTGTCCAAAATTTTGATATGCTAAGATTGGAGGGAAGATGATGAAAACATTATACCCATAATTGTTGTCAGTATGCTTTCAATCAAACCTTGTTGACGATGTAAGGCATTGTTTCAATTCCCAAACACTGGAGAAATAAGGAAGTTAATCCCTCGTTACCCCCTTCGAGCCTAGAAGTTGGAGTTTCTTTCGTTACAAAAAACCCACAATTTTAACCTTGGGATGGGTAGTTCTCAGTTAACTTGGTTGTGTGTTCATACGATACACCTTTCATTAACAAATTTTCCTTCGCACACGTCAAACAAGTGCCGAAGATGTTTTCTAATCAAAAGGTCGATGATGGTTCACCGTAATCATTAAAATCAAACAGTCACTTTCCTTCACACAAAAAAATAATATAAAAAAATCAAAAGAAGCCCGCTAAGTCAAAACCTATGAAGGAGACTTAGGCAAAACTGGGGCATCCCGCTGACTGTAAACTCTAAAATAAACAGTTCAGGCAAAATTTAGGGATAATACAAAGAGATTTTTAAATCCTTATCTTGAAAATCCTCAATGTCAAAACAATCAAATGTTATAGGGGAGTAGTGGCTGCCTTTTCATAGGTCCCTTTGACTTCTGAGTCATCATTGCTACGATCAATGAAATCCCTAACTTATGGGAACCTGAATGCATAGTATGAGTTAACTGAGCATAGGACTGAAGATCATCACGTAGATTGGGTGGGTACAAATAAATTTTGAGCCTTTATCTTTTGTTTCATAAACCGTGAACCAGGCCACATTACAACCCTCAAAAGACCTAATTGAAGCAAGGTTATTTTGAAAGTATACTACAGCAAGGTTGCGTAACCTGACTCCTAAAAATCTTTGAGAATCATTTATTTTGGCAGTACACCTTTGTTTTAAACTTTGAGCGTCTTGAACCATTGTGTTCTGACTAACGACTCATGTATTTTCCATCTTTCAAAAATAATTTTGATTTCAAAAGTCGCATGAACTTTGTATTACCATGTTTGTAGGAATATTTTTGTTTGCAAACTGGCTTTGCTCTAAGGAATTTTCAAACAATGAGAAACTTGGTCAAGTGATCTTATCGGGGGCAAGTTCCTTTTACATCCTGTCAAAGAATCAGCTCAAGATTTGTTCAAGGAAATATCTTCTCAGATTTGGTTTATCCAGAGAATTGTTCAAGACTCAGACTAGGGCAAGCCCTCCGAGGATACAGCAAAACAGTCGATTCCACGAATCAGACAGCTGAAGCAATTATCAATTCATTTGACCTGGGGCAGTTTACTTGCATAATCCCCAAGCAGTTATTCATCATTCCTACAGTGACTATCAACTTGATACAGTTTAACAGAATGACAGTGATCTCCGTGTTGAGGAATCAGTCCTCCAGTTTTGTCATCTCACAAAAAGAGTCGAGTCTTGTCGTCGACGTCTGCATTTGCATTTGATCATATGTCATAGCATAATTCCCATACATGTGTACATCTTGGGTGCTTTATTCCCCATTTACATTTCTATCTTGGGTGCTTTACTCCCCATTTACATTTTTATCTTGGGTGCTTTACTCCCCATTTACATTTCTATCTTGGGTGCTTTATTCCCCATTTACCTCTCTATCTTGGGTGCTCTATTCCCCATTTACCTCTCTATCTTGGGTGCTTTACTCCCCATTTACATTTTTATCTTGGGTGCTTTACTCCCCATTTACATTTCTATCCTGGGTGCTTTACTCCCTATTTACATGTCTATCTTGGGTGCTTTACTCCCCACTTACCTTCTATCCTTGGGTGTTTTATCCCCCATGTACCTTTATCCCGGGTGTTTTATTCTCCGTTTACCAGATATTCCTGGGTTTACCTAACATCATGGTGTTTTACCCCCATTTGCTTTTTTTTTCTCCCTGAGGTCGTGTTTTACTCGCGTCTTACCTTGTGGGCAAAATTTATTTATTTGGCATCATGGGTGTTTTATCCCCATTTGCGTTTTTCTCCTGAGCTCGTGTTTTACCCGCGTCTTACCTTGCGGACAATTTCTAATTTACTTGGCACCTATCAACAATTCTGTGTCGTGTCTATCCGACGTTCTTCCAGATATGACATGTCTTCTTCCCTAGTGCAATTCCTCGGTGGGTCGTCCCCTGTGACGTTGTTTCGTCTGTATCCGTGCATTTGTCATTTTCATCATACGCATCATATCAGATTTATATTATATTTAGCATTATAGTTCGTTTTGTTTTGTCCATATCATTGCATAGCACTGCGTCTAAAGGCAAAATTTTCGGTTATTTGTATTTAAATCCCTCCACCACGATTTCTCGAGTCTCCGTTGCTCGAATCACCCGGTGAAGTTATTTAAATAGGGGCAACTGTAATACCCTAAATTTTGCCCTAAGATTTGTCGACGCATTTCATTGCATTTTTATTGCATTTAATCAATTACTAACAAATTTGTGTAGTCGTTTGACTTTTTGCAGGTAAATATCATATGACATGCATTTTTTTTCTAAAAAGTAAAAATGACACAATTGGCAAGAGGACATGTGTAAGGAGTTGTGAGTGTGAGAGGTTGAGAGTTCGAATCTCACCTTTGTCACTTTTTGTTTTTTATTATTTTTACTCTAAATTTTTCTATCTTTCATTAAAAAATAACAAAAATAGTTTTTTATTATTATTTAATTATTATTTTCGTATTTTAATTAAATCATTTTTTAAAATATTATTTTTTTCACTTTTTTCTAAATTATTCATAAAAATATCCAAAAAATCATAAAATAAAAAAATATTAGAAAATTTTTTGTTCTTTTTATAATATTTTTGATTTTAGGAATCAATAGGATTATTAGTTTTTATTTTAAGTTTATTTTAATTTATTTAAATTTTATTTTTTCTTAACTAATTATTTAGTTTGGGCTTTAAAATGGGCTTTAGGGACATTATTGACAATTTGGTGTTAACCCTAATTTGTTCCCTATATATACATGTGTTGCCTTGTTGAAAAGAGGGGTCAGAAGGTTTTCTTCAGAAAAGAGGAGAGAGAAAGGGAGAAACAAAGGAGATCCCCAGAGAAGAAAGGCGGTCGTTCCCACAACTCGTCAGAAGGATTGGAGCTCTCCAGTGTTCCCTTATTCAAACCTTTTTCACATTTATCGAAGCAAACCTCCGCTTCGTAGGTTAAATTACTAAATCTTTTGCCTTTTCATGTTTATGTGCATATTTTGTCATGTTAATGTGTTTAGGTCCGTTAAATTACTAAACCTTTTGCCTTTTCATGTTTATGTGCATATTTTGCCATGTTAATCTCCATGTGTGTTTAGGTCCCTAGATTTTAATATCAAAACCCTTTTTTATCAAAACCTTTTTTAAAAAAATCAAAACCCTTTTTTTTATTATTAAAACCTTTTTTTTAGTAAGACCTTTTTTAAAAAACTGAAAAGCCTTTTTGTTCCGAAGAAAAAAAAAACATTTTTGTTCCCAAAAAGCCTTTTCCCAAAAAACTGAAAAGCCTTTTCCCAAAAAAACTGAAAAGTCTTTTCTCAAAAAAACTGAAAAGCCTTTTTTTGGGATGAAAAGCCTTTTTTGTTCTAAAAAAAACTGAAAAAGACTTTTCCCCAAAAACTTTTTTTTTATAAGTAAACTTAATTTTTTTTATAATTTTAACTTAAATATTTTTTTATTAAAAAATTAAAACCTTTTTTTATAATTAAAATATTAAAAAATTAAAACCTTTTCGTAAGGAACTCCTGATGTTTGATGTTTGTCGTGTCATTTTATGTACCCTTTTATTACTTTTCTTTCTTTTGGCATTTCATGTGCATGCTCGAGGTTGAGATGTGCTTGTGGTGGCCACAGCCCCACACTATTTTCCTCCCTCACTTCATTCTAAGTGTCATTACATATTTTCATATTCTTCATGTTTTCAGAAATGTTTCTTTGTTTCTTTATACCCTCTGCCTTTATTACTTTTCTTATTTCTGTACCTTAATTATTCCTCCATATAATGATTTGTCATATTTTCACATTTTTTTACAGTTTTATCCTTCCGAAGGATTAGGTCCAGCCTTTTGGCCGCCGAGTCAATAGCCTTACCCCTTTTAATGGATCAAACCCTGTTTAGCCTAGGTGTCCCGCCGTGGGCAAAATTGCTTTTATCCTAGTGTTAGGCCAAAAGAGTCGCCGTACTCTGTTTTAAGGTTTTCCGCCGTGGAATCCCTAATTTAACCCTATTTTAATTTTAATTAACATTTTTTTAACATAGAGATTGGAGTCTCTGAACAAACCTTGGCCACAGTCAAGACGTTTCTAACCTCCCTTTTGAGGGGAACTACGATTACTCTGATTCCATTCCCGTAAGGATACGTAGGCACAAGATGCGACGTCTTGCCGAGTAAACTTAGAATTAACCCCTTAGGTCTTTTAAACCCTTAATCCTTTTTACATACCCTTAAAGCAAAAAATGAAACAAATAAAAAAATAAACAAAAGGTTCCCGTAGAGTACTACGGAAGTTTAGGGTGCTAATACCTTCCCTAATCTTAACCAACCCCCGAACCTTAGATCTCTCCCTTTTAGGTTTTTCCTTTCTTTAACCTTTCCTTCGGATAAATCAAAGACCGGTTGTAAATGAATTAAGATTCAAGTTAATCAATAGCTTGACATCCAAATTTCACCGCAACAGCAGGGAACATTGATTTTGACTTGCTGGGGATATCCTGTGGACGGCTTTCCATGAGGACACTCTCCTGGGGAAGAATCCCTTATTCGGTAAGGGATAACGTCATATCAATTCTCGAGGGATAAGCTACGAATAGCGGAGGAATGACATCAACTGGCGTCAGGTCTTATGTCAAGCGATCTTGGCTGGGGAATACAATCCCTGACTGTTTGCTCCAAAGGTAAGAACCCTGCAAAACACAAACGAGACAAAACAGGCCTATACAACAGAATCTACCCGGGTTAGCATCCGTGACATTACTTCAGTCAATTCGAAGTTTTAGCAATTATTGGCAATGGCCAGCAAGATTATGCAAGTGCAAGTTTATCAAAAACATCGGCGTCTTTCACAAACAAAACAATAAAGAACAAGCATCAAGTACTGAATAACATTTTTTATTGATAACGGGCCTCTGAATAGGCAAAGTTTTGTACACTGGATGCAACTCCTGAAAAGAGGAAGTTACGCACAAACACACATACATATATGCGCAAGAAGCATAAATAAAATACAAAACAATATTTGTATACATGTCGGCGACGTGGTACAGACAAACACCATGAGCTGATCCTCCTATGACTCGCCTGACTCTGTGCTTTCCCGGTACTCGCTCTTTGGAAGAGATTGTCTTTGGATAGACGGCCCCAGCTACTCCCAAACCACTAAGCAATGCTGTATCAAATCCGGACCCCAGTCATTTGCTTTTTCAATCCCTAACTTTTGCGTGAACCGCCCTTTGCGGGTTTTCAATTCACCAGGATACCCTTTTTTGCGGAGGTTGCCCCTTTCAGGTTTTCGACTTCGCGGGTGTACATTTTTTCAATTTTATCCCTAAATTTTGCCCGAACCTTTTATTCATTTTTTATGGTTCGCCGGGATGCCCCATTTTTGCCTGGACTCTCTTTTTACTGTCCAGCGGGTCACTTTCAAGCAAAGTATTTTTTAACTGCGTCCAAATTCACAGGAGACGTAAAGTCTTCACCATCCATGGTGGATAGTAACAAGGCTCCTCCAGAGAAGACTTTTCTGACAACATAGGATCCTTCGTAATTAGGAGTCCACTTGCCCCTGTGATCTGTTTGTGGTGGGAGAATCTTTTTCAAAACAAGATCGCCCGTCTGAAAGCTTTGAGGGCATACCTTCTTGTCGTAAGCTTTCTTCATCCGAATCTGATATAACCGACCATATGCTAAAGAAGCCAGTCTCTTTCTCATCCATTAAACTGAGCTGATTCAGTCTATCTTTAACCCATTCTGCCTCGTCAAGTTGGACATCACGTAAAACCCTCAGGGAAGGAATCTCGACCTCCAACGGTAACACCGCCTCCATCCCGTATACCAATGAGAAAGGGGTTGCCCCGGTTGAATATGTGTACCGTCGTACGATAACCGTGCAAAGCGAAAGGTAGCATCTCGTGCCAGTCCTTATATGTCACAACCATCTTCTGAACAATCTTCTTTATGTTCTTATTGGCCGCTTCGACAGCGCCATTCATCTTGGGCTGGTAAGGAGAAGAGTTGTGATGTTCAATCTTAAAATTCTGGCACAGCTCTTTCATTATTTTGTTATTCAAATTCGAACCGTTGTCGGTGATAATCCGCTCAGGGATTCCATATCTGCAGATAATATCCCGTTTGATAAATCTGGCCACCACTTGTTTGGTCACATTGGCATATGATGCTGCTTCCACCCACTTGGTGAAGTAATCAATTGCCACCAAAATGAATCGGTGTTTGTTTGCTGCTGTAGACTCGATCTTGTCAATCATATCAATCCCCCACATCAAGAAAGGCCACGGTGATGACATCACATTCAGAGGACTTGGAGGCACATGGATTTTATCCGCATAAATCTGGCATTTATGACACCTTTTTGCAAACTTTAAACAGTCTGTGTACCAAATGTACCCTCATGTATCTCTTCCATTAGCAACTTCGCTTCTTTCTCATCTACACAACGTAGCAACACCAAGTCGTGGTTTCTTTTGTATAGGACACCGTCCAGATTCAGATAGAAATTGCCAGCCAATTTCCTAAGAGTCTTCTGATCTCGACTGGATGCCCCAGCCGGATACTCCTTGTTCTTCAGGAAATTCTGGATGTCAAAGTACCAGGGTTTACCATCGGGAGCCTCATCAATGGCAAATATGAATGCAGGCCTATCGAGCCGAGAGATAACAATCCGGGGAGCCTCGTTCCAGAAGTTAACTTTATACATTAAAGACAATGTCGCCAGGGCGTCAGCCATTTGATTTTCGGCTCGGGGCACGTGATGCAATTCCACCTTGTCAAAGAAAGGCAACAATCTCCTTGCATAATTCATATATGGTATCAAATTGGGCTGACGTGTCTCCCATTCTCCTTTAATCTGATTCACCACTAGAGCTGAGTCTCCGTATACATCCAGGTTCTTGATTCGCAAATTAATAGCTTCTTCCAGACCCATGATGCAAGCCTCATATTCAGCCTCATTATTGGTAACGGGAAAAGTCAATCGGGCAGTAAAGGGGATGTGCGACCCCTGAGGAGTGGTGATAATTGCCCCTATTCCGCTACCATAGGAATTTACAGCTCCGTCAAATATCAACTGCCATTTGGAACCTAACTCTGGTCCTTTGTCCGGCAACGGTTCTTCACAATCCTTCATTTTCAGGTACATGATATCCTAGTCAGGAAAATCAAACCTCATCGATTGGTAGTCCTCAACAGGCTGCTCCGCAAAGTACTCTGACAGAATGCTATCTTTAATGGCCTTTTACGTGACATATTGGATATCGTATTCGGTTAACACCATCTGCCATCGGGCAATTCTTTCGGAGAGTGCTTGCTTCTCAAACACATATTTGATTGGATCCATCTTTGAAATTAGCATGGTTGTATGATTCAGCATGTATTGCCTCAAACGTTTGGCGGCCCAGGCTAGCGCGCAACACGTCTTCTCGAGCATTGAGTATCTGGACTCACAGTCGGTAAACTTCTTACTCAAATAGTAAATTGCATGCTTTTTACGTCCGGTCTCGTCGTGTTGACCGAGAACACAACCCATACTTTCCTCAAGAACTGCCAAATACATAATCAAAGGTCTCCCGGCCACTGGGGGTATCAAAACAGGAGGTTCCTGTAAGTATTCTTTTATCTTGTCGAACGCCTTTTGACAATTTTCATTCCAGGTCAACACCTGATCCTTTTTCAACAACTTGAATAACGGCTCGCATGTCGCAGTTAGGTGAGATATGAACTGAGCAATGTAGTTCAACCTCCCTAAAAACCCACACACTTCTTTTTCTGTTTTAGGCGTCGGCATTTCTTGTATAGCTTTTATCTTCGCATGATCAACCTCTATTCCCTTTTCGCTCATAATAAACCCCAGTAGTTTACCCGATCTCACCCCAAAGGTGCATTTGTTAGGGTTCAGTCTCAACCTGAACTTCCTAAGTCTTTTGAACAATTTCAGCAGATTAACCAAATGTTCTTCCTCCGTCTAGGATTTGGCAATCATATCATCAACATAAACCTCGATCTCTTTGTGCATCATGTCATGAAAGAGAGTCGTCATAGCACGTTGATATGTTGCCCCAACGTTCTTTAGTCCGAAGGGCATCACTTTGTAGCAAAATATTCCCCAGGGAGTAATGAAGGTAGTCTTCTCCATGTCTTCTGGCGCCATTTTGATCTGATTATAGCCTGAGAAGCCGTCCATGAAGGAGAATACGGAGAACTGAGCAGTGTTATCAACCAGCACATCAATGTGAGGAAGTGGAAAGTCGTCTTTCGGGCTCGCCCTATTCAAATCACGGTAGTCTACACACATTCGCACTTTACCGTCTTTCTTCGGCACTGGTACTATATTAGCGACCCATGACGGATAAGTTGTAACAGCTAGGAAACCAGCATCCCACTATTTTTGAACTTCCTCCTTGATTTTCACAGCCATGTTTGGTCTGGTTCTTCTGAGTTTCTGCTTAACAGGCGGATATTCCTCTCGCAGTGGCAGACGGTGCACAACCATGTCCGTATCTAACCCAGGCATATCCTCGTACGACCAAGCAAATATATCACCATACTCTCGCAGTATCTCAATCAGCCTTTGCTTGACGTCGCTCTGCAGTGCAGCCCCTATACGGATATTTCTCACAACTTCTTGCGACCCCAGGTTGACAATCTCAATTTCCTCCTGATGAGGCAGAATGATTCTCTCTTCCTGTTTCAACAAACGAGTCAGCTCCTCTGGCAGGTCGATATCCTCAACAATCTCCTCCTCTGCTTGGAATACCGGGTGCTCGAAGTAGAAACGAGTCATAGGCGGTTCGTAGGAGATGTCATCTAAAATATTAGTCCTGCAAAGGAAATGGTTAAATGCTTCAACACGCGAACAAAGCAAATAACCACATTGCCATTTATTGTTAAAAAAAAAACAAGAAAAACAGGGATAAAAAATGCCTTTATTTCATGATTAAACAGTGCAATACACATAATCAAGTAGCCCTAATGTAACATCACTATGCCCCGGGTATGACATAGGATTATTCAACAATTGATAAAACAAATCATTACTGTTTAAAAGTCACTGGGACAGTTTCCCGGATGGACCAGTTGCAGAGACTTTGTCCTGGCACGCTTGACTTGATCCACGCGTCCATATCGTAGTTGCTATCCCCGTCCTCAGCATCGGAAATAGCGTTGATAGTCTCAAAGCACACCCCGCTTGGCGTAATCGTGACCGGTCCCTTGAACCTGGGCGCTCCTGAAGATGACGCTGACGACGTCGGTCGATATCCTAGCCCAAACTTATCATTCTTCACGGGAATCTCCAGCACCTGCCCCCAACCTTTAGTCTCACCAGTCTGCACTAAAGCCTGAGCCTCTTTGTAAGATGACACTGCCACCTCTGGTATTTTGCTGGAACCCTGAGCTTTGTCTTTAATCCGCAACCCTTCGAAGGCTTGACAAGGTGTCTCATGTATTTCTCCGTCGACCTCAACATATCTGAATGATGACAGGTGACTGACCAAAATGTTCTCCTCCCCGCAAACGGTAACAACACTATCACCCACCATGTACTTCAACTTCTGATGCAATGTGGACGTTACGGCCCCTGCAGCGTGGATCCATGGGCGCCCAAGAAGGCAGCTATAAGCTGGGTGTATGTCCATGATGTAGAATTCGGTATCAAAAATTTCTGTCCCCACCTGAAGCGGTAATGTTATTGACCCGAACACGGATCTTTTCGTCCCGTCAAACGCCCTCACAACCAAATCGCTGGGCGTGCAAATAACTCCCCGTATGTCCAATTTCATCATGGCTTTCTTTGGCAATACGTTCAACGACGACCCAGTATCCATCAATACTCGCGACATTACGGTGCCCCGGCATTCCACCGATATATGCAAAGCCATGTTGTGCTCTCGACCCTTAGGTGTTAGATCGAAATCTGTGAAACCCAGGCTATGTCCAGCACTGACATGTGCCATTATCCCCTCTAACTGATTTACAGAAACTTCTTGCGGTACAAATAACGTATCCAAGATCTTTAGCAGGGCGTTCCGGTGCGCCTCGAAAAACATAACAACAACGACAAGATAGAAATCTTCGACGACGTCTGCTGTAGGTGTTCAACAATTCTGTAGTCGCTTTTGCGGATCAGTCTCATGAACTCCTCTACGTCCTTGCGTGACGTATCCTTTTCTTTCGACTGAGGAGGCCCGCTTTCACTTACTTTGGCTTTACCTTTGGCCAACCTCTCTGCTTCTATTTCAGGTGAGGTAAAGATCCTTCCGCTACGGGTCATGCCCCCCGTTCCAACGACATTATCAACAGCCCCAGCTGGCCGGCTATTCACCACAATCTTTTCATCGTTGCAATACGCTTTTAAACCGTATGTCCACGGGACAGCTTTCGCACTTTCAAAGGGAACAGACCCTACTTTGGTAATCGTAATAGTTGGCCGCTGGGCAGGCGCCGTTATTGTTATAGTCTTCCTCGGGATCGTCACCGTTGCAATATCATTCTGCTCGTCGCATAATGCCTCCACAGGCTTCTCAACCGCAGTTCAATCAAATTGCAAGGTCCCTTCGTTGATCATGGCCTGAATGCCCTGCTTCAAATCATTACAGCCCTCTGGCTGGGTCCAGCACTCTAAGCAGTATTCATCACAGCCAGGGAATACTCCCCCTCCGAGCAACCTGCTTTTCACCTCACTCAATGGTGTCTTCAATTCGTTAACATCCATCACCAAGTTCAAATTTTCTTCTGTTAAGATGGCATTTGCCCCATGATTAGGCATAGGCTGTTGTACAATATTGGGCCCCACTTAGCCAAAGTTGATGGCTTTACTGTCCAACAAGTCTTGAACTTTATGCTTGAAAGCATGACAAGATTCTACATCATGTCTGGGCGCCCCGGAATGGAATTCACAATGCTTATTAGCATCATACCCCCTAGGAAGTACCGGTCCTGTAGGTGGTTCCATTGTCCTTTTCTCGACCAAATTCAACCCCAGCAGTGTCTGAAGAAGCTCTGCATACGTCGACGGAGGCTTATCAAATACCCTCTTTGGCCTTACATTCTGAAACCTTCCCTGACCCTGATTCTGCCTTTCTTGCTGCTGCGGTTGTTGTTGCTGTTGTTGTGGTTGTTGTTGTTGCTGTTGTTACTGAGGAATTGGAATAGTAACACTGGCTATTTGTTGAGGTTGAATGTACTGATTTCTGCCTCTGCCCTGGCCTATGCCACCAAATACAACACTTGTATCACCTTGTCGTCTTCCGCCGAACGCTTTTCTCGCACCCCCAGCTGAAGTAGATTCGCCTGCCTGAATCTTTCCAATTTTAATTCCATTTTCGATCCTTTCCCCCATAAGGATCATATCGGAGAAACTGCCCATCGAAACATTGAGCAACTTGTCATAGTACATTCCTGTAAATGTCCCCACAAACATGTCATTCATCTCCCTTTCAACCAAAGGAGGGTGCACCCGAGCTGCCATATCGTGCCACCGCTGCGCGTACTCTTTAAAACTTTCACCACTTTTCTGCGACAGACTCTGCAATTGAACTCTGTTTGGCGCCAAATCGCTGTTGTATTTGTAATGCATAACGAAAGCATCAGCCAACTGCTTCCAGCTCCTAATCTGGGTGGGCTCCAGTCCCATGTACCATTCCAATGATGGTCCCGATAAGCTGTCTTGAAAGAAATGCATGGGCATCCTTTCATCATTGGAATACGCAGACATCCTTCTATAATAAGAACGTACGTGGACCTTTGGGCAGGTATCCCCTTTGTATTTGTCGAATGTGGGAGCCTTGAATTTCAATGGCACCCTCAGCCCTGGTACCAACCCCATAGTAGTCATATCTAACCCAACAGAGTTCTGATCAACCAGCCCTTTCATCTGCTCTTCTAGCATCCTGATCCTTTGAACAGGGTCAATAGGGCCTTCAGGTCCCATACCTCTTCCTGAAAAAGCGTCCTCCTGTTGATCCACATTCCAGTCATTACCATACCCATCGTAACCCATGTTACGGCCAAATCCTTGCTGATTGAACACAGGACCCTGTCCTCGGTTGTCGAACCCTAGATTGACCCCAGCAGGTCCAATACCATTGTTGAAAGGAAATGCTCCAGCATCGTTGTTAATCACATTACCGAACCCACCATTACCATAGCCGTACCCCTGAATGTTGTCGTAACCGTCATTACCGAAGCCTTGATTGTTGAACCCGAAGTTCATGTCCTGATTGACATTGCCATACCCATTGTTTCCGAAGCCAACATTGTCAACGAATCCTTGATCAGCATCCACAGTGTTGCCTTTGTTGTTAACAACATGCCCATCACCACCATTCCTAGTATTTCCATTACCAGCGCCAGCACCTGCACCAGTACCAGGGTTTCCGTTGACAGTCACAACAGGTGGAGTAACAACTGCGGGTATCTCATCCTCCCGGCGAGGAGTTTCAACAGAAATGTGCTCAGTGTTGCCATTTCCGTTTGCCCGCGCCAGCAGCGGCTGCACCAAGGTCTGAAGATTCTCCTGGCCCTTGGCCATGCTCTCCATAGCTTGCATGAACAGATTCAACTTCTCGCGGATTCCTGCATCTCGACCTGAACTTTATCCATTACCTTCTTGCAGTTGTTTCTGGTTGAACAGCGGTGGACTCTCTGGTCGTCAATCCTGAAAAACCTATGAGATGTAGGAAATAAGATACATATTCAACAAGTAACTGGCAATGCAAAATGAATATGCAGATGCAATATGTGTCTGTGCGTTAGGGAGATCAACCCCTAATTCTAGTGCCAAAGTGTCAGTGCAATGACAGTGATAGTGATAAGAAGCTTGGATCCATTCACTGGGATAAAGTTCCTCATATATTGCTGAAAAGGGCCCAACAAGGCAGAAATACAATATCACTGAGTGTACAACAAGAAGGCGAGACCTCAACCAACAATCTTGGTGATGGCCAGCACAATGAGAATAAAGCATATACAACAGTGCACAAAGTGATCAAATGCGACCATATGCCCGATAATCCTCTAACAATCTCCTAGTCTTGGGATGATCTAGCTGGGAAAGCAACCCTTCAACGAGCGAGTCTCTCTGCCTGATAACACGCTGGAGATCCCCAATGGATTCCTCCCAAACACCTTCTCCAAAGCACTCCTTCAGCTTTCGTTTCTGGGATGCAGACTCTTTCTTGCGCTTGATAACTTTGTTCAACGAATTCTGAACGTCGTATCTCCGCATAACCTCTTCTTCAAATTTTTTTTGGCTAGCTTTCAACTGATCTTCCAGTTCAGAGATCTGCAGCTTCAGTTTGTCTTCTCTTTCTTTATTACTAGTCAGTGTGGCATTCCAGGTTTTGTTGAATGTGGAGATCTCCCGGTAGGCTACATCAAGTGCTTTCTTCTTGGACTTCAGCATGTCGTGAGAGCTCTTGAAATCTATCCCCAAACGTTCACGCTTCTTTCGTTGTTCAGTCAGTTCTGCACCTAACTGGTTCACCAGCTTTGTTTGTTGTATGAAGGAATATACGGCTTCATTCCTTTCGCTTCTGAGCTGAACTAGCTCTTCTTCCAACTTCTCGTTGGCTTTCATCAATGCTTCCTTCTCCTTCATAACCTGTTCATATCTCTCAATAGACACAGTAGTTGGCTCCTCAACCATGAGGGGAGCAGGAGGTGATACTGTAGGAAACGGCATCAGCGCCTGCTTTGCCCTATCTTGGATCCAAACCTTGTATGGAGCATAGGCTTGACAATCATTCTTACCCAACAGTGGCTTACCCTTCTTGTATATGTTATTCCAAGCATGCTGAAGCTTGGATAACAATTCTCCCCTCAAATCACCTGTGAAGTATAGAGATTCCTGTACTTCTTCTTCCTTTGGCGGGCTTCTCAAAGCATAACCGAATTGCCTGATCAACAATGACGGATTGTAGTTGATGCAACCCTTCCTCCCAATCATGGGAACATTAGGATACCCTGTGCAGCTGTAGATAATCTCAGATCCCAGCAAATCCCTATCAAACCAGACAACATCTTCTGAAGAAAGCCCCATCAGACGCTCAGACCATTCCACCGTAGCTGCAGACTCAGCAAAGATACCCTTCTTGGGCAGGTGACTATCAAACCACATATACAACAAAGGCACACAGCAAGAGACGTTCTTGCCCCTCCTATTCTCGTTCTTATAATGCAGAGAGTGATAGAAGTCTCCAATCAGAGTAGGCACAGGATTGCCTGAAGCAAATATATAGAACGCATCCAGATCAACGAAATCAGGCATGTTCGGGAACAGTACAATGCCATAGATACACAGAGCAAGAATAGCCTTAAACACAACCCAACATCCACTCTTGGCATACTCTTGTGCTTTCCCAATCAAGAACTTGAGAGAAAAACCGGACACTCCATTCCACGAGGTTAACAGCAACTCTGAGGAGTCTAAATGCAAAGCAACAGCCAAGTCCTCCAGTTTGGGCTCAGCATCTATATGCATGAAAGGTACCCTGTTCTGAATAGTCAACTCTAAGATCTCAGCATATTCCTCCATGGTCGAAGCCAGAATGAAGTCAGGGAAAGTAAAACACCTCAGCGGGGATCATAGAACTGCATAAGCGCGTACAATCCGTTTAGCTCATACGTGGATGGTTTGCAAACCAACCTAAGCAGTTTCCCATAACTCTTCCTGAAGCTTCTCTTCACATCATCATCAGCTAAAGACATCAACCCGAGCAAAGGTGAAACATCTGGAGTAGGAAACTTGTATGCCACAGTCTTCTTCAAAGTATCCATAATAGCAGCAGATAGAAATCCGGGCAACTAGAATCAGAGGGTATGAAATGCACCTGCAGCACAGACACGCGTTAATGATATGCGAAATGAGTATGCAACAATGCGATATGCAAACATGCAATAGGGATCAAGTGATATATTGCTGAAGAGATCCATCCACAACTTTGTCTCAACAGACCCGTAATGCTGCTCAAACCTGGTCTCAACAGACCCATAACAATGCTCCACTTTGGTCTCAACAGACCCAAAACAATGCTCCAACCTGGTCTCAACAGACCTATAACACTGTCCTGATGAAGAAACCCCAAGTAACCACGCATACTGATCCAATATTAAGAAAACCGGGTAGTCTGGAGGTCAAGTTTCCTGCATGTCCCAATCCCTCTCACAGGTAGGTGTCCTATCAACTGACACAAGGTACGGCATCCTATGCAGTCGTCAGCGTCACAGACTTTCAAGACTGATGATACGATACCCAGAAGGTGTGGCATCATCATGTCCTGAAGAGGCCTCACTTAGCCAACTTCCAATTGATCGGTCCCCAGAGTCGACAATCCAACTAACCAACAACCCCCTCAACCCAAAGGATTGAAAAAGAAGTCAACCAGAAGAACCTCGTCTGAGCGTGGATTTTGCGGGACACTAGTACATGCAAAGCATGCACGCGCCCACTACTTTCCACAACTAATTCTAGGTGCACTCAAGCCCAGGTCCGACTTATCTCTCAATCGGACCCCCTACCCAGCATAACAACAATAATGTGATGCTGAAAGTAAATACAGAAAAGTAAATCCATACAAAACCCACAACGGGAAAACAAGCGCTAGGATCGACTCGCGTAGGGAACCGTTGGAGTCCCCAGTAGAGTCGCCAGCTGTCGCTACTGCGAAAATCGGCGTCGGCTATGACAGAAGAACCGCCACCGTGCGTTATTTATCCCAAAGGAGGGAAAGGAAACGCTCGAAGTAAACCTAACGCAAAACAGGAAAGGAATGGTCGTCGCAACCAAATTCCTGTATTCGGGAGTCAATTACGCAAGGGGAAGGTATTAGCACCCCTCACGTCCGCCGTGCTCGACGGGATCCACGCTTGTTTTCTGGTACGGATTGTTATTCTATCTACTCTACAGGTCTGGGTTAGAAAGAAAAGAAAATGACTCGGCAAAGTATCACACTTTATGCCTACGTATTCCCGTCTGGAACGAGAAATCAGAGTCAACGTAGTTCGCCTACCTACGGGAAAGCAGGGGAAGGTTGCTCATTAGGATACGACATCCTATGCCTACGTACTTTCATACAGCATGAAAGATCAGAGCAAACGTAGTTCGGGCTACGGAAGACACAAGCTTGTCTGACTGTTTTTTATTACCTTCAAAAAGGGTTTTTCTTGATTAAGAGTCCAAGCGGACAAAAAATGACACTTTGATGTTTGTTTTGAATCTTTTACGAAAGAAGTGTTTTTTAGTTTGTTTGCAATCTCCGACGCATTAGAGACTATGATTTGAGAGTGACTACGTTGTGTGTCACCCAAAGGGTGCCATACTAAGCAGCCAGACTACTGGAAAGAAGCTCTCCAGCAACCCTTTCTTGAATAGCTTAAGGCTCGTAACGTACGACATCGATTAACCTTATTACTGTATTTTTTAGTTGTTTTGAGATAAGAAGAGAAAGAAGCTCTAAAAAGCCTAGGGTTGAAAAGGGAATAAAAACTAACCTAATGTTGTCATGCATGGATAAGAATCCTAATGTCTGTCCTAATTCCCTTATGCACAGAGGAAATCAGAGATCCTAGGGGATAAACAGAAAGGAAAGCAAGCAAATACAGTAAAATGCATGCAATGCAGCAATACAAGCGAGGCAAGGGAGTCTTGCTCAACCTCGAACCTGGGAAAACAACAGGCAAAGTGAATCAACATTCACTTCAAACCTAAGGGGCAAGCTACACCAGCCAACAAACAATACAGAAAACAAAACCCCAAAGCAGAGGAGGCAGCCCAAGCAGCAGCACCAAACTCCTACAGCAAACAACAACTCTGACAGCAACAAATGATTAAACAGCAAAGAGTTGACAGCAACAACTTCATCCTCATCTTGATAGCTCTTTTCTTCAAGCTTCAATAAACTTTCAATCTTCAACAAGCACCAGGCTTTAACAAGCTCCCAGCTTAAGCAAGCTCAAACCCCAACCAGTAACCAGCTTCAACAAGGTCCTGACTTCAACTTCAACAAGCAGCAAAACCCTAGCTTCAACAAGCTACCTCAGCTTCAACAGGCACAAACTTCAAGCAAACATCCCAAGCACAAGCTTCACCTTCAACAAGCCTCAAGCTTCAATAAGCTCCTATCTTCCATAAGCTCACTCCAAAGAAGAATCAATTAACAAGATCCATTTGATATGTTAAAAAGCTTAATGGCCACCAAAGGAAACCACTAAGGTCTTAACATAATAATTGAAAGATATCCTCAAGGTTCTACCCAACCAAAGCATGCTCTACATCCCTCCTAAGGAGAGATGGAACTTCTTTGGGGGGACCTTGTGTCATAGGATTGAATAGAGGCACAAGAATCTCTCTATGTTTGAAAGAAGAAACAAAACTATTCTAATGCTCTTCCTACATATCCTAGCTCCTAAGCTCTTAAAAAGCAATCCTCAAAAGGAAGGATCTTCATGCCCATGCTCCAAGCTTTATTCCCAAGCATCCTCAATGTTTCCAGCAGCTCCACCAAGTAGAATACAAGCCAAAATCCCATCCAAAATAGCCCAAACAAATTGAATAAACCAAACATCCAAGGGAGAAACCCACAAATATCACACCGATTGCAAAATACAAATAAAATTCTAAAATAGATCATAAAATCCTAATTAAATTTCTAAGGGAACCTAAACCTATACCCAATACCCCATATAAATCCCAGGACCTAAATCAAACACTAAGTCCCCAAACTATGCTCTAAACTACAACTAGTTGTTTTGAAACCCTAAACCTAAACACTCCTTATGTTCACCACTCAAACTGGCCTAAAATTTATTCACAAAATTATGATAAAATTTCTAAGGGTACCTGCTTCCCTAATCTAATCAATCAAGCAAGAATCACTCAAAAATTCCTCACCAATCTCCCATACTAAATTCAGAAAGAAAGCATATAAACCAAATGTAAAATAAAAGCCATAAAACCATAAAAAATGCAATAAAAAATAAAATGCATGAATTATCTATTTTTTGGTCCTATTAAATTCTACACTTCCTATTGAAGCCAAGGGAAAAAGTCTCACTAAAAAAGATTTATTTTTCTATTTTATATGGAATTAATTCTAACTATGCAAAAAATATGAAAATAAGAGAAAATTATAACAAAAATGATAAAGTGGCGTGTCAAATAGTAAACTATCCAAGTTGTTTCACTAAGTTGGGCCCAAGATGGGTTGTGGGTATCAAAAACAGCTTAAACCCAAACCAAATGAAAACAACTCAGGAAAATGCCAAGAAAATTGAGAAACCCGTGTGCTGAATAGCAACAAACTTGCGTGTATATTTGGTTTGGGCCTCAGGAGGGAGTGTTGGTAGCAATTAATCACTAAAGCCCATCCAAATGCAACTAAATGAAACAGGGAGTTTCATTGTAACTCATCTCCTTCAGAAAACGTGAAATGAATCCAGGCCGTTGGTTCAAAGACCCAGTCAAGGTCAATGCCTAATCTAAGGGTCAATCCATCATCTTCTTCATTTTTTAAAATATGGGAGGGAAGCTACAGGACGGTGGCCGGAGCTAGATGCCACCTTCGTCCCCAATACCAGTCAGACAAAAATGCACCAAACATCAAACCTAAATAGTCAACCTCACTCATCTCCTCACCCTGAGTCTAATTACAACCTCCATTCTCATTGATTCAAACCACAACTTCAAAACCGATAGCATGTTCAGATCACACTCCAAATTCAACTACCACGAATCTTGAAATTAAAGTTACTATCGTGAACTACATGCTATGCTGATCAGTTATCACCATCTAAACACCATTATCATTCCATGAATTGAGAGAACCAGGTTCCAACAGAATTTGCAATACCTAGAGTTTTGTCTCTAAACCTCCATTTTTTCTACCAGAATCCATCTAGTCAACATCTATAACCTATCTATGCATCAAATGCTAAGCAAATCCCTCTAAATTATGCTATAGGATGGAAGTTGCATACCTGGAAAATTTGGATGAACAAAGTATGAAATCCTTTGAATCAAGCTTCAATTCGCTCCAGGTTCCTTCAACAATGCCTTGTGAAGCTTCTACAACCACCAATTTGTCTTGAATTTGCCTTGATCACCAAAACCAATTCTTGATGGCAGCTCTGCAACTTAACTTGCTTGATCACGATTCTCTTCAATTCAAACCACAAAATCCTCCAGATTCAATCAGAAACTCATTATGAAGCTGTTGCAATCAATGATTTGTATTGAAACCACTCCAATTTCAGAATTCGAATCTTGACGCAATGAAGAAATTTTCAATGGCTCTTTCTCGTTTCACTCCAATTCTCAACCAAAAAACCAACTGAATCAGTTATACATCTTATATAGAGTGTGTTAGATCAATCTAGAAAGTTATGGAATGGCTCAAATGATAATTTCAATTTCTCTTGCAATGGAAAATCTCATGAGTTTCTCTCTTATGACAGTCGGGTTCTGGCCAGTTCAGTAGCTTGCTTTCACCTGAATTTCTCCTCAGATGATAATTAGAAGTGATTGGAAATGGTATTTGCCTTGTAGCTGATCTTATGAGGTGTTTTGCATATGTTGCTTACACATGAAGTTACCAAATGCAACCATGTGAAAATGACCTTAATTGCCAAAAGTGACAATGCCATCATCTTTAAAATTTTGATTCTGATCAAAACGATATGCCACATGCCTTGTTTTGACCATAAATCATGAAATTCCATTTTTGGCCTTTTAAATGACTTTAAATTCTTCCTTTTTAAGCCATTTTTAGCAACTTTGTGATACAAGCCAATCCAAGCTCTCATGACCACTTGGTTGCACTCAAAACATCAGTTTGAACAAGTTTCATGTTGAATAATTTTCCATTTGAAGCTTGCAAGTTGGAGTTATGGACCTATAATTCAAATGACCTATAATCTCACTTTCCCAAAATACCCCTGACTTGCAAAGATCATAACATGAGCTCCACAAATCAGATTGAGGTGTTCTATACCTTTTTGGAAAGCTAAGATCAAGAGGAACAACTTTCATGTTCACCAAAAATCCATTTGAAAACTCCTTGAAGGGCAAAAGTTGCTTGGAAGTCAAGTGACTTTCACAGATAAATTTCAGTGTCCTCTGGTGACCTGTAACTTGCAAGAACCATAACTTGAGCTCTACAAATCTTCTTGAAGACTTCTAGCACTCAAATTAAAGGTACTGAGAAGCTATACAAGTTTCATATTGGCCAAGGATCCAATTGAAAACTTCTATTTTCACTTATGTGGCTTTGAAGTTAGGCACTAAACAGGGGATCTTACACTGAAACCCTAATTTAGCAACTTCCCACATTCTTGATCTTTCTTTGCTTAACCTTGGCATAACACCACAAATGAATCAACATACCAATCCATGAATCCCTTGACCTCAAGGTAGGCTTTGATACTCTCCAATTGCTCAATTGACCTAGGGTTGACCCAGATGGAACCCTAGTTGACTGCACCTCAACTGTGGTTCTTGTACTTGAATCAATGACTTGCCTCAGCTTCAATAAGGCCCTCTAGACATCCCATGAGATCCATACACACCTCAAATTCATATCCCATGTTTAACATCCCACTAATGATTCTCACCATTCCTCAAGATAGGAGCAAAACCCACATGTAGGCACTCAAACTTCTCAAGACTTCAAATCATTTCTTGATGGCTTGGATGATTTCTCAAACTTGGATAAGACATCTTGCTAGGCTCTTCTCTTGATAGACACCCTTGATCCCTTGTTGGAGGCATGCTATGCTATGATATGCCAATGATTGAACTATGTATATGATGTAACTATGCAAATGAAATGCAATGAAACACAAATCAGGCAAGAAAAGGTTGAGCAAATTTTGGGGTGCAACAATGGTGATGGGCATGTTGTTAACAACAAAGGCAACACTGTGGATGCCGATCAAGGATTCGTTGACAATATTGGTTTCGGAAACAATGGGTATGGCAATGTCAATCAGGACGGGAAATTCGGGTTCAACAATCAAGGCTTCGGTAATGACGGTTATGGCAACAATCAGGGGTATGGCTACGGTAATGGCGGATTCGGTAATTTGAACGGCGCTGGAGCATTTCCTTTCAACAATGGTTTTGGACCTGCTGGGATCAATCAAGGGTTCGGCAACCGAGGACAGGGTCTTATGTTCAATCAGCAAGGATTTGGCTGTAACATGGGTTACGATGGGTATGGCAATGACTGGAATGTGGACCAACAGGATGACGCTTTTTCAGGAAGAGGTATGGGACCTGAAGGCCCTATTGACCCTGTTCAGAGGATAAGAATGCTAGAAGAGTAGATGAAAGGGGTGGTTGATCAGAACTCCGCTGGGTTAGATATGACTACTATGGGGTTGGTACCAGGGCTGAGGGTGCCATTAAAATTCAAGGCACCAACATTAGACAAATACAAAGGGGATACCTTCCCAAAGGTCCATGTACGTTCTTATTATAGAAGGATGTCTGCATATTCCAATGATGAGAGGATGCTCATGAATTTCTTTCAGGATAGCTTATCTGGACCATCTTTGGAATGGTACATGGGGCTGGAGCCCACTCAGATTAGAAGCTGGAAGCAGTTGGCTGATGCTTTCGTTATGCATTACAAATATAACAGCGATTTGGCGCCAAACAGAGTTCAGTTGCAGAATCTGTCGCAGAAAAGCGATGAAAGTTTCAAAGAGTACGCGCAGCGGTGGCGCGATATGGCAGCTCGGGTGCATCCTCCTTTGGTTGAAAGGGAGATGAATGACATGTTTGTGGGGACATTTACAGGAATGTATTATGACAAGTTACTCAATGTTTCGATGGGTAGCTTCTCTGATATGATCCTTATGGGAGAAAGGATCGAGAATGGAATTAAAATTGGGAAGATTCAGGCAGGTGAATCTACTTCAGCTGGGGGCGCGAGAAAAGTGTTCGGCGGAAGACGGCAAGGTGATACCAGTGTTGTGTTTGGTGGCAGAGGCCGGGGCAGAGGTAGAAATCAGTATAGTCAACCTCAACAAATAGCCAATGTTACTATTCCAATTCCTCAACAACAACAACAGCAGCAACACCCACAGCAGCAACAAAGGCAGAATCAGGGTCAGAGAAGGTTTCAGAATGCGAAGCCGAAGAGGGTATTTGATAAGCCTCCGTCGACATATGCAGAGCTTCTTCAGACACTGCTGGGGTTGAATTTGGTTGAGAAAAGAACTTTGGAACCTCCTACAGGACCGGTACTTCCTTATGGGTACGACGCTAGTAAGCACTGCGAATTCCATCCCGGGGCGCCCGGACATGATGTAGAATCTTGTCATGCTTTCAAGCATAAAGTTCAGGATTTGTTGGACAGTAAAGCCATCAATTTTGGTCAAACTGGGCCTAATATTGTACAACATCCTATGCCTAATCATGGGGCAAATGCTATCTTGACAGAAGAAGATTTGAACTTGGTGATGGATGTTCACGAACTGAAGACACCATTGAGTGAGGTGAAAAGCAGGTTGCTCAGAGGGGGGGTATTCCCGGGTTGTTACGAGTACTGTTTAGAGTGTTGGACCCAGCCTGAGGGTTGTACTAATTTGAAGCGGGGCATTCAGGCCATGATCGACGAAGGGACCTTGCAATTCGATCGAACTGCGATTGAGAAGCCTGTGGAGGCATTAGGTGATAAGCAGAATGATATTGCAACGGTTACGATCCCGAGAAAGACTATAACGATAACGGCGCCCGCCCAGCGGCCAACTATTACAATTACCAAAGCAGGGTCTGCTCCCTTTGAGAGTACGAAAGCTGTCCCGTGGACCTACGGATTAGAAGCATATTGCAACGGGGAAAAGATTGTGGTGAATAACCAGCCAGCTGGGGCTGTTGACAATGTCGTTGGAACGGGGGGCATGACCCGTAGCAGAAGGATCTTTACCTCACCTGAAATAGAAGCAGAGAGGTTGGCCAAAGGTAAAGCCAAAGTAAGTGAAAACGGGCCTTCTCAGTCGAAAGAAAAGGATACGTCGCTCAAGGACGTAGAGGAGTTCATGAGACTGATTCGTAAAAGCGACTACAAAATTGTTGAACACTTACAGCAGACGCCGTCGAAGATTTATATCTCGTCGTTGTTGTTATGTTCCGAGGCCCACCGGAACGCCTTGCTAAAGATTCTGGATACGTCATTTGTGCCTCAAGAAGTTTCTGTAAATCAGTTAGAGGGGGTAATGGCACATGTTAATGCTGGACATAGCCTGGGTTTCACAGATTTTGATCTAACGCCCAGGGGTCGAGAGCACAACATGGCCTTGCATATATCAGTGGAATACCGGGGCACCGTAATGTCGCGTGTGTTGGTGGATACTGGATCGTCGTTGAGCGTACTGCCAAAGAAAGCCATGATGAAATTGGACATACGGGGAATTATTTGCACGCCCAGCGATTTGGTTGTGAGGGCGTTTGACGGGACGAAAAGATCAGTGTTTGGGTCAATAACATTACCGCTTCAGGTGGGGCCGGAAATTTTTGATACCGAATTCTATATCATGGATATCCATCCAGCTTATAGATGCCTTCTTGGGCACCCATGAATCCATGCTGCAGGGGCCGTAACATCCATATTGCATCAGAAGTTGAAGTACATGGTGAGTGATAGTGTTGTTACCGTTTGCGGGGAGGAGGATATTTTGGTCAGTCACCTGTCATCATTTAGATATGTGGAGGTCGACAGAGAAATACACGAGACACCTTGTCAAGCCTTCGAGGGGTTGCGGGTTAAAGACAAAGCTCGGGGTTCCAGCAAAATATCAGATGTGGCAGTGTCATCCTACAAAGAGGCTCAGGCTTTAGTGCAGGTTGGTGAGACTAAAGGCTGGGGGCAGGTTCTAGAGATTCCCGTGAAGAATGACAAGTTTGGGCTAGGGTACCGACCGACGTCGTCAGCGCCATCTTCAGGAGCGCCCAGGTTCAAGGGACCGGTCACAATTACGCCAAGCGGGGTGTACTTTGAGACTATCAACGCTATTTCCGATGCTGAGGACGGGGATAGCGACTGTGATATGGACGCGTGGATCAAGCCAAGCGTGCCAGGACAAAGTCTCTGCAACTGGTCCATCCGGGAAACTGTCCCAGTGACTTTTAAACAGTAATGATTTATTTTGTCAATTGTTGAATAATCTTATGTCCTACCCGGGACATAGTGATTTTACCTTAGGGCCACTTGATTATGTGTATTGCACTGTTTAATCATGAAATAAAGGCGTTTTTCATATTCAAATATTGTGATCCATGTTTTTCTTGTTTTACTTTAACAATAAATGGCAACGTGGTTATTTGCTGTGTTTGCGTGTTGAAGTGTTTAACCATTTCCTTTGCAGGACTAATCTTTCAGATGACATCTCCTACGAACCGCCTATGACTCGTCTCGACATCGAGCGCCCGGTATTCCAAGCAGAGGAAGAGATTGTTGAGGATAGCGACCTGCCAGAGGAGCTGACTCGTTTGTTGAAACAGGAAGAGAGAATCATTCTGCCTCATCAGGAGGAAATTGAGATTATCAACTTGGGGTCGGAAGAAGTTGTGAGAAATATACGTATAGGGGTTGCGCTGCAGAGCGACGTCAAGCAAAGGCTGACCGAGATACTGCGAGAGTATAGTGATATATTTGCTTGGTCGTACGAGGATATGCCGGGGTTAGATACGGATATGGTTGTGCACCGTCTGCCGTTGCGAGAGGAATGTCCGCCTGTTAAACAGAAACTCAGAAGAACCAGACCAGACATGGCTGTGAAAATCAAGGAGGAAGTTCAAAAACAGTGGGATGCTGGTTTCCTAGCCGTTACAACTTATCCGTCATGGGTCGCTAATATAGTACCAGTGCCAAAGAAAGACGGTAAAGTGCGAATGTGTGTAGACTACCGTGATCTGAATAAGGCGAGCCCGAAAGACGACTTTCCACTTCCTCACATTGATGTGCTGGTTGATAACACTGCTCAGTTCTCCGTATTCTCCTTCATGGACGGCTTCTCAGGCTATAATCAGATCAAAATGGCGCCAGAAGACATGGAGAAGACTACCTTCATTACTCCCTGGGGAACATTTTGCTACAAAGTGATGCCCTTCGGACTGAAGAACACTGGGGCAACATATCAACGTGCTATGACGACTCTCTTTCATGACATGATGCATAAAGAGATCGAGGTTTATGTTGATGATATGATTGCCAAATCCCAGACAGAGGAGGAGCATTTGGTTAATCTGCTGAAACTGTTCAAAAGACTTAGGAAGTTCAGGTTGAGACTGAACCCTAACAAGTGCACCTTTGGGGTGAGATCGGGTAAACTGCTAGGGTTTATTGTGAGCGAAAAGGGAATAGAGGTTGATCCTGCAAAAATAAAAGCAATACAAGAAATGCCAACGCCTAAAACAGAAAAAGAAGTGTGTGGGTTTTTAGGGAGGTTGAACTACATCGCTCGGTTCATATCTCACCTAACTGCGACATGCGAGCCGTTATTCAAGCTGTTGAAAAAGGATCAGGTGTTGACCTGGAATGAAAATTGTCAAAAGGCGTTCGACAAGATAAAAGAATACTTGCAGGAACCTCCTGCTCTGATACCCCCAGTGGCCGGGAGACCTTTGATTATGTATTTGACGGTTCTTGAGGAAAGTATGGGTTGTGTTCTCGGTCAACATGACGAGACCGGACGTAAAGAGCATGCGATCTACTATTTGAGTAAGAAGTTTACCGACTGTGACTCCAGATACTCAATGCTCGAGAAGACGTGTTGCGCGCTAGCCTGGGCCGCCAAATGTTTGAGGCAATACATGCTGAATCATACAACCATGCTAATTTCAAAGATGGATCCAATCAAATACGTGTTTGAGAAGCAAGCACTCTCCGGAAGAATTGCCCGATGGCAGATGGTGTTAACCGAATACGACATCCAATATGTCTCGCAAAAGGCTATTAAAGGTAGCGTTCTGTCAGAGTACCTTGCGGAGCAGCCTGTTGAGGACTACCAATCGATGAGGTTTGATTTTCTTGATGAGGATATCATGTACCTGAAAATGAAGGATTGTGAAGAACCGTTGCCGGACGAAGGACCAGAGTTGGGTTCCAAATGGCAGTTGATATTTGACGGAGCTGTAAATTCCTATGGTAGCGGAATAGGTGCAATTATCACCACCCCTCAGGGGTCGCACATCCCCTTTACTGCCCGATTGACTTTTCCTGTTACCAATAATGAGGCTGAATATGAGGCTTGCATCATGGGTCTGGAAGAAGCTATTGATTTGCGAATCAAATATCTGGATGTATACGGAGACTCAGCTCTAGTGGTGAACCAGATTAAAGGAGAATGGGAGACACGTCAGCCCAATTTGATACCATATATGAATTATGCAAGGAGATTGTTGCCTTTCTTTGATAAGGTGGAATTGCATCACGTGCCACGAGCAGAAAATCAAATGGTCGACGCCCTGGCGACATTGTCTTCAATGTATAAAGTTAACTTCTGGAACGAGGCTCCCCGGATTGTTATCTCTCGGCTCGATAGGCCTGCCTTCATATTTGCCATTGACGAGGCTCCCGATGGTAAACCCTGGTACTTTGACATCCAGAACTTCTTGAAGAACAAGGAGTATCCGGCTGGGGCATCCAGTCGAGATCAGAAGACTCTCAGAAGATTGGCTGACAATTTCTATCTGAATCCTGATGGTGTCCTGTACAAAAGAAACCACGACTTGGTGTTGCTACGCTGTGTAAATGAGAAAGAGGCGAAGTTGCTCATGGAAGAGATACATGAGGGTACATTTGGTACACATGCTGGCGGGCATGCTATGACCAGAAAACTGCTGCGGGCAGGTTATTATTGGCTAACTATGGAAACAGACTGTTTCAAGTTTGCAAAGAGGTGTCATAAATGCCAGGTTTATGTGGACAAGATCCACGTACCTCCGAGCCCTCTGAATGTGATGTCATCACCGTGGCCTTTCTCGATGTGGGGGATTGATATGATTGGCAAGATTGAACCCACGACATCAAACGGACACCGGTTCATTTTGGTGGCAATCGATTACTTCACCAAGTGGGTGGAAGCAACATCAGATGCCAATGTGACCAAACAAGTGGTAGCCAGATTTATCAAACGAGATATTATCTGCAGATATAGAATCCCTGAGCGGATTATCACCGACAACGGTTCAAATTTGAATAACAAAATTATGAAAGAGCTGTGTCAGAATTTTAAGATTGAGCATCACAACTCTTCTCCTTACCGGCCCAAGATGAATGGCGTTGTCGAAGCGGCCAATAAAAACATAAAGAAGATTGTTCAGAAGATGGTTGAGACGTATAAGGACTGGCACGAGATGCTACCTTTCGCTTTGCACGGTTATCGTACGACGGTACGCACATCAACCGGGGCAACCCCTTTCTCATTGGTATACGGGATGGAGGCGGTGTTACCGTTGGAGGTCGAGATTCCTTCCCTGAGGGTTTTACATGATGTCCAACTCGATAAGGCAGAATGGGTTAAAAATAGACTGAATCAGCTCAGCTTAATGGATGAGAAGAGACTGGTTTCTCTAGCATACGGTCGGTTATATCAGAGCTGGATGAAGAAAGCTTACAACAAGAAGGTGTGCCCTCGAAGCTTTCAGATGGGCGATCTTGTTTTGAAAAAGATTCTCCCACCACAAACAGATCACAGAGGCAAGTGGACCCCCAATTACGAAGGTCCCTACATTGTCAGAAAAGTCTTCTCTGGAGGAGCCTTGTTACTATCCACCATGGATGGTGAAGACTTTACGTCTCCTGTGAATTCGGACGCGGTTAAAAAATACTTTGCTTGAAAGTGACCCGCTGGATAGTAAAAAGAGAGTCCAGGCAAAAATGGGGCATCCCGGCGAACCATAAAAAAATGAATAAAAGGTTCGGGCAAAAGTTAGGGATAAAATTGAAAAGAAGTACACCCGCGAAGTCGAAAACCTGAAAAGGGCGACTTCGGCAAAAAAGGGTATCCCGGTGAATTGAAAACCCGCAAAGGGCGGTTCACGCAAAAGTTAGGGATTGAAAAAGCAAATGACTGCGGTCCGGATTTGATACGGCATTGCTTAGTGGTTTGGGAGTACCTGGGGGCCGTCTATCCAAAAACAATCTCTTTCGAAGATCGAGTACCGGGAAAACGCAGAGTCGGGCGAGTCATAGGAGGATCGGCTCATGGTGTTTGTGTGTACCACGTCGCCGACATGTATACGAATATTGTTTTGTATTTTATTTATGCTTCTTGAGCATATATGTATGTATGTTTATGCGTAACTTCCTCTTTTCAGGAGTTGCATCCAGTGTACAAAACTTTGCCTATTCAGAGGCCCATTATCAATAAAACATGTTATTCAGTACTTGATGCTTGTTCTTTACTGTTTTGTTTGTGAAAGACGCCGATGTTTTTGATAAACTTGCACTTACATAATCTTGCTGGCCCTGCCAATAATTGCTAAAACTTCGAATTGACTGAAGTAATGTCACGGATGATAACCCGGATAGATTCTGTTGTATAGGCCTGTTTTGTCTCGTTTGTGTTTTGCAGGATTCTTACCTTTGGAGCAAATGGTCAGGAATTGCATTCCCCAGCCAAAGTCGCTTGACGTAAGACCTGATTCCAGTTGATGTCATTTCTCAGCTAGTCGCAGCTTATCCCCCCGAGATTTGAAATGACGTTTATCCCTTCCCGGAGGAAGGAATTATTTTCCCCAGGAGATTGTCCTCATGGAAAGCCGTCCATAGGATTAATCCCAGCAAGTCAAAATCAATGTCCCCTGCAGAGGTTGCGCTCCTCAGCGAATCAAAGATGTGCACGTTCAATCTCCAGCATGGGAAATTCCCGCAATAGCTAATCGAGTTGTTGTTTCGAAAGGTTTATATCCGTGAAGGATGGGCTTCTTGCTCCCCACAGGCCGTCTTGCCATTGATAGGATGTTGATCCTCAGCAGAGTGGTAACTCTAAATGTGTAAATTGTGCCCATACAGTGTGTTTTGCCCAGAAGTGTCACTTCTTTCCCAACTAAGTTTGTTCACCAGCAGGGTGTTTGTTCTTTCCTCCCAGCGAAAATTGATGTTTAGTCTCTCCCCGGCAGAGTTGGTTGTATTTTTGGCGTTTATTTTGCCCGGATATTTTTTTTTTATACTCGCTCTCCCTAGCGGGGTTGGCGTTATCCTCAGCATTCATGTTGTTGAGACATCATTATTAGAATAGGCCCCGACAGCTTGATCCTGCATTTGCATTTGCATATATAGTCATATTTGCATCTACTCAAACGCGTAGCATTTCCGTGCTGTACGGAGCATTACGCCATTTTCAAACATACGCATTTTGAAACATAAATCAGGATTGGTTAACCTTTGTGCTTGCAGGTGTGTTTTCTCAGCAGGAGTATGGAGTTCTAGCTCAGATCTATTAACAGGTACTCGAGGTCTCGCCATGAGACGTATGATGATACGGTTCATCTTACTATTTTCCCCACAAAGTTAATTGGTTAAGTTTCTCTTTGACCCCGAGCAGAGTTGTTTGCTTAAACTTCTCTCATTTTCCCCGCCAGAGTTGCTTATTGAAGTTTCTCTTATCCGGCCCGCGGATTATTTTCTTCAAATTTGTTGTTACGTCAGCATCAAAGGGTTTCATGAATCAGAATTTCAGAGGATGCCGCCGGTTATCTGAACAGGTGTCCGGCAGTTTGGTTTCCAAATATCCCCAGTAGAGTCCGCCTCAAAGTCGTTGTCACGTCAGTGCTAAAAGGTTTATGGGTTGGGACCAATGGAGTTAGCTACTGCAGAGATAAGCAGAGAAACTGTATTCAGAGTAGTTTCCCGTATGGACAGACGGATGTATTTTCTTACTGGCTGACAGAAGGACTTCCCCGGAAGTCATCAAAATTTTATTGCCTGTGTTGATAGGAGTTCCTCATGTTGAAGAGATACGAGTCCTGACGTGGACAATTTATTCCTGTACTGACGGGATTTCTTCGTGCTAGAGAAGTGGGTGTCCTAACGTGGACAGATTTATTTTCCTCGGGTTGACGAGATGTGCTAGTCCTAACGTGGACAGGGTTGATTTCTCCGTGTTGACGGAATGTGGAGTCCTGACGTGGACAAAATTGATTACTCTTCGTGTTGACGAAATGGCGTCCTGACGTGGACCATTTATTCCCAGCAGATATCTTCCTTCATATCGGCAAAATGTGTGTCCTGACGTGGACAAGTTTATAGTTCTTCGTGTTGACAAGATGCGCGAGTCCTGACATGGACAAATTTATCTTTCTTCGTGTTGGCAAAGCGTGAGTCCGGACGTGGACAAGTTTTATTTCCTCAGCGGGTCGAATATGCGCGAGTCCTGACGTGGACGAATTTATCTTTCTTCGTGTCGATGAAATGGTGTCCTGACATGGACAATTTACTCCCATGCTGATAGGATTTTCTCGTGCAGACGAGATGTGAGTCCTGACGTGCTTAGTATGGTACCCTTAGGGTGACATGCGACGTAGTCACTCTCAAATCATAGTCTCTAGTGCGTCAGAGATTGCAAACAAACAAAAAAACACTTCTTTCGTAAAAGATTCAAAACAAACATCAAAGTGTCATTTTTGTCCTCTTGGACCTTTAATCAGAAAAACCCTTTTTGAAGGTAATAAAAAACAGTTAGACAAGCTTGTGTCTTCTGTAGCCCGAACTACGTTTGCTCTGATCTTTCATGCTGTATGAAAGTACGTAGGCATAGGATGCCGTATCCTAGCGAGCAACCTTCCCCCCTTAACCCGTAGGTAGGTGAACTACGTTGACTCTGATTTCTCGTTTCAGACGGGAATACGTAGGCATAAAGTGTGATACTTTGCCGAGTCATTTTCTTTTCTTTTTAACCCAGACCTGTAGAGTAGATAGAATAACATACCCTTAGATAGAAAACAAGCGTGGATCCCGTCGAGTACGACGGACGTGAGGGGTGCTAATACCTTCCCCTTGCGTAACCGACTCCCGAATCCAGGATTTGGTTGCGATGACCATTCCTTTCCCTCTTTGCGTTAGGTTTACCCTGAGCGTTTCCTTTCCCTCTTGTGGGATAAATAACGTACGGTGGCGACTCTTCTGTCATAGCCGGCGCCGATTTTCGCAGTAGCGACAGGGAGTAAGAGAAATTAGGCCTTCATGGCCAAAATCTGTTGTTGAGGTTTTAACCGTATATGGTAATTGATTATGAGAACTCTAATGAATGTGGGAAAATTGTAAGGATTTTATGGTAATTGGAGGCGTAAATATGATACGGGATTGTCCTAATAAGTCGTAGATTTTATGCCTTTATAACCGTAATACCTTAGGAATGATTTAGGGATGTTTTTGGGGCATTGGGGAAGGAAATTGTAGGGATTTTTGGGTTGTTTTTGCTACTGGTGCATAACAGCGTTTTGCTATAATTGTGAGTTCGCACAGCATAGAATCCTTCGCACGGTGAACATTCGCCCCAGACTCGCACGACGAACTTGCCAGCGAACCTAACAGAGTTTCGTGAATTATGTTCCGGTTCATTGATGTCTTGATGTTTTGATTTTCCTGATGAATTACCATGAGTGTAACTATGATTTCTATATGATTAAATGAATGTATGATGAATTACTATGAGTATAGCTGTGATTCCTATGTGATTAATACATGACTGTATGATGAGTACCCATGAGTATAATTGTGATTCTTATGAGATTAATACATGATTGTATGATGATTCCTATGAGTAATGATGATGAGTTATGATGTTTATTCCAAGAGTTTTGATGATTCTATGATGACGTGATTCTTATGATTATTTTGATGAATGATGATGCACCTAATGAGATTATTATGACGATGATATTGACGTGTGCATCATGCATTCATATGCATTCTGGACTTCAGTCTAGGACCTTGATTCATGTGGCTTCAGTCCCATTGTACGGATGTGAGGTATTTTTTATGCTCCGGTTCTCGTGTAGAATCGATCCTACTGTTGTGCATCTATGGAGGGTTGATGGCCTAGTGTCCATAGAATTTTGTTGATTGGTACCACATGCATGAGTCTTGTTGCATTTGCATTTATGTGACAATTTGGTGTAATTTATAATGTTGTGGCCTTTGATGTTCCTTGATGATTATGATAATGTTGAATATGAAAATGATGTTGTTTTATATATTGACTCCTATATTGATTATTATGAATCATTTTACTCACCTTGCATGTTTGAATGTTGCCTCCACGTGCGTAACATGCGAATGACCAGGTTTAGCCGTGGATATCGTCGATGACTTTTTGAAGTTTTTGGGTCGTTCGTCATTGTGGTTGACTTAGAGGGTCTTGCTCTGATAGTGTAACATCGGGTTGGGGTCTTTTGAATTGAACCATGTTTTATTCTATTTTGTTATTTTGATTATGTTGTTGTGCAAGGAAAACTTTAGATTTACCTTTTTAAGTTTCGCTGCCAATTGAGCAATTTTTGAGTAATTTTGGGAAAACCCGTTGTTACGGAGCATTGACTTTGAGTTGAATATTTGAGAAATATATGCCCTTTGAGGTGATTTTTATTGTGTTTAAGATTTTACTCTGATAAATGTGATTGATTTGCCATTATATTTGTAGGGTAAAAAAGCTTGTTACATTAGTGGTATCAGAGCAGGTCGGTCCGTCCGACCAAGTTATCTAATGTTATTTGTTCCATAGTATGTGACACGTGTGTGAGAATACTTTCGGTACACGTTTGTTTTCTAACCTTGTCTACAGAAGTGAGAATGAAACAAGTGGGGGATAAGCTTGTGCTTCTCCAGGATGCTTCAAGTGTGGAGTGATGGCTCAGTGTGTCGATGAACGTTTTTATAGTTTGGTAAAGATGGTTTATGCCCCATCATGATTTTTGGATGTCTATTGACAAATTGAGGAACTGATCACCCTTAATCTCTTATTGATAGTAGACGGAGTCATGTTGGATGGGATAGACGTGTCTTGCAAGCTTAGATGGCGTGTGCACTGAATTGTTTTGAGTTAAGCTAAGTGCTGGCTGGTTATTTTGGTGAGTCGGTGCAGGATGGTGTTGGGATGTTTATTTTGATGGAATCTTTGAGTATTAATAAAGTGGGGAAGTAGGTGGTGTGCCAATTATTTGTGATTATCCGAAAGTTTTTCCTGATGAAATAAGTGATTTACCGCCGGAATGTGAATTGGAGTTTACGATCGACCTAGTTCCTGGAACTAGTTTGGTAACGATGGCTCCATATCATATGTCCACACCGGAATCTAAGAAGTTGAAGAATCAACTTGAAGATTTGCTTGAGGAGAGGTTCTTTTGTCCGAGTGTGTCACCGTGGGGTGCAGTAATTTGTTAGTTAAGAAGAAAGAAGGTTCTGCGAGGCTTTGTGTGGATTATAGACAATTGAATAAGGTGACTATCAAGAATAAGTGTCCACTTCTAAGGATTAATGATTTGATGGATCAATTGGTTGTTGAAAGTGTGTTCAGTAAGATACATTTGTGATCTGGGTATCATCAGATTCGTGTGAAGGCTTAAGATATTCAAAAGACTGCTTTTAAAACAAGGTATGGACATTATGAGTATTTCGTGATGCCATTTGGTGTGACTAATGCACCATGCATATTTATGGAGTATATGAACAGGATTTTCCATCCTTATTTGGACAAGTTTGTGGTTATGTTCATTGATGATATTTTGATATATTCGAAGAGTAAAGAGGATCATGTTGAGCATTTGAAAATTATGTTATCAGCGTTGAAAGGGAAGCAGTTGTATGCAAAACTGTCAAAGTGTGAGTTTTAGTTGAAGGAAGTGGGTTCCCTTGGTCATTTGATATTGAGTAGAGTTATTGTGGTTGATATGTCGAAGGTTGAAGTTGTATCGCAATGGGAAGCTCCAAAACCTGTTTTTGAGATTAGAAGTTTTCTTGGGTTGGCAGATTATTATCGAATATTCATTGAAGGATTTTTCCAAGTTATCTTTGCCATTGACGCAATAGACTAGGAATGTTCAAGCTTTTGTTTGGATGCAAAGTGTGAAGAAAGTTTCAAGAGCTTTTGAGAAGGATGACAGCAGCTCATGTTTTAATTTTACCGAATCCGGCAGAACCATTGTTGTACATTGTGATGCTTCGTTGATGGGATGGGGAGGTATGTTAATGCAACATCATCAAGTTTTAACTTATGCTTCAAGGCAACTTAAAATGCATGAGCGGAATGACCTAACGCATGATTTTGAGTTGGTTGTTGTTGTGTTTGTGTTGAAGCTTTGGAGGCATTATTTGTTTGGTTCGAGATTTGAGATGTTTAGTGATCATAAAAGTTTGAAGTATTTCTTTGATCAGAAAGAATTGAATGCGAGGCAAAGGAGATGATTGGGACTTCTGAAGGATTATGGTTTTGGTTTGAATTACCATTCGGATAAAGCAATCGTGGTAGCTGATGCATTGAGTAGGAAATCTTCACATATACCGATTATGATGGTAAAAGAGTTAGAACTGGTTGAGAAATTTCGTGATATGAGTTGGGTTTGTGAAGAGACTTCTTATGGAGTTAAGCTTGGTATGTTGGAGCTTACTGGTGGTATTCTGGATGAGATTCGAGAAAGTCATAAATCTGATTTGAGTTGGTAGATCGGTTGAATTTGATGAATCAAAGTCAAAGAGCTGATTTTTGGATTAATGAAAATGGTATCATGAGATGTCGTGATAGAGTTTGTGTTCCAGATATTGTTGAGTTGAAAAAGAGTATTCTTGAGGAAGGACATCAAAGTAGATTGAGTATCCATCCCAGTGCTACGAAGAGGTACCAAGATTTGAGGAAATTGTTTTGGTGGCCAGGGATGAAGAAAGAAATGGCTGAGTTTATGTATGCTGGTTAGACTTGTAAGAAGTCGAAGATTGAAGATCAAAGATCATTGGGTCTGATGCAACCGTTGAATATTCCAGAGTGGAAATGGGATAGTATTTCTATGGATTTTGTGTCGGGTTTGCTGAAGACTGTGAGGGGGAATGATTCTAATTGGGTGATTATGGATAGATTGACTAAATCAACTCATTTTTTACCAATGAAGATTAATCGTTCTATGATGAAGATAGCTGAGATGTATATTGAGGAAATTATGAATTTGCGTGGGATACCGTCGAGTATTGTGTCAGATGGAGATCCAAGATTTACATCGAGATTCTGGTAGAGTTTGCAAGACGCTTCGGGTACCATGTTGAGATTGAGTTCTGCCTATCATCCGCAGACAGATGGACTGACAGAGAGAACTATCCAATCTTTAGAGGATTTGCTGAGAGCTTGTATGTTGGATCAAGGTAGATCGTGGGATAATCATATGCCGTTGATTATGGTTACCTACAACAACAATTACCATTCTAGTATTGGAATGACACCGTATGAGGCATTGTATGGTAGGAGATGTAGGACTCCTTTGTGTTGGTATCTCAACAGTCAAATTATCTCTCACTTGTACATCATCCATATGATTATGTTATGCTCGGACCTGAGATTGTTCACCAGACGAGAGTCGTCAAATTATCCAAATTTCACTGTTGAGATACCAACACATTTCTCAAAAAGGTCGCACATTTCTCAAAAATTCAAATATAGTCAATGCTCCGTAAACAACGGGTTTTTCCCAAAATTTACTCAAAATATTACTCAAAGGCAGCAGAACTCTAAAAAAGTAATAATCCAAAGTTTTCCTTGCGCCACAAGGCAATCAACATAACAAAACTCAATAAAATATAGTTTGACACAAAGACCCTAACCCGATGTTACGCTATCAGAGCAGGACCCTCTAAGTCAACCACAATGGCCAACGATCCAAAAACTTCAAAACTTCCTCGGCGGAATCCACGGCTAAACCTGGTCATCTGCACGTTACCCACTTAGAGGCAACATTCAAACAGGCAGGGTGAGTAAAAATATTCATAATAATCAATATAGGAATCAATATATAAAATGGTGTCATTCTCATATTCAACTTCATTGTAATCATCAAGGAACATCAAAGGACACAACATTATAATTTACATCATAATGTCACATAAATGCAAATGCAACACGACTCATGCATGTGGTACCAAGCAACAAAATTTGATGGACACTGGGCCATCAATCCTCCATAGATCCACAACAACAGGATCGATTCTACTCGAGAACCGGAACACAACAAAATACCTCATATCCGCACAATGGGACTGAAGCCACAGAAATCAAAGACCTGAACCGATGTCCAGATGCATATGAATACATGATGCACACGTTAATATCATCCTCATAATAAAATCATTAGGTGCATCACCATTCATCAAAATCATCGTAATAATCATGTCATCATAATCATAAAAACTCATGGAATCAATCATCATAAATCATCATCATTACTCATAGGAATCATCATACAATCATGTAATAATCACAGGGGAATCATAGTCATACTCATGGTAATTCATCAAAGAAATCACAGCATCAAAACATCAAGACATCACTGCACAAGATAAGAATTTGCGAAACTATGCTACATTCGTTGTGCGAATCTGAGGGGAATGTTCGATGTGCAAAGCATTCTTCGCTATGTGAACTCGCGATTACAACAAATCACTGTTATGCACCAACATCAAAACCAGACCAAAAACCTCTACAATTTCCTTCCCCAATGCCCTAAAAACATCCCTAAATCATTCCTAAGGTATTACAACGATAAAGGTACAAAATCTATGACTTATTAGGCCAATCCCATATCATATTTATGCCTCCAATTCCCATAATTTATTACAACTACCCCGCATTCATTGAGGTCCTCATAATCAATTACCCTATACGGTTAAAATCTCAACAACAGATTTTGGCCACGAAGGCCTAATTTTCCTTACTCGCAAATCAGTCTCAAACCTATCAGACCATCAGTTCAAATCTCTTAATTAATTGAACTCACCATCAGAAAGACAACAACAATTCAATCAAAAACCTCTAAACCCTTAAATCAGCTTTAAACACATTGAATCACATATTGAAAACAATGAAGGCATTACTCCCCATACCTTAATTACCGCCTCTAAGCCTTTCTCTTTGATTCTTGGAAACCTTGTGAAGCTATTGCCTAAATCCTCTTCCTCAGATCAGTGACCTCTATTTCTTCCCTTTTCACGGTCTAACAAGAATGAATCTTAATCCCATCAAAATTCCTTTTTTTTAAACCTAACCTTGGGCCTTAAAATTGGGTTTTCCAACTTCACCCTCACTAACTCCTCCTCAAATGTCCACTTTGCCCTTAATTCACTTATATTTATTTAAATTAATAATAATACCAATATATTCATATTATATACTATTATTTAAATAAATAACTCAAAATTCATAATTCCCAATATTCACACCAACCACCGAAATTCACCAAAAATGTGAATATTCATATTTAAATAAATTAAATAAATATTCTAAGAATTTCGGGTGTTACAACTCTCCCCCACTTAAAAGAATTTTGGCCCTCGAAAATTACCTCAAGGAAATAGAGTCGGATACGACTCGCTCATCTGATCCTCGCGCTCCCAAGTCATATTTCCTCCGGGTAGTCCTCCCCAAACTACTGTAACCAAGGAAATCTCTTTACCTCGCAGGTGCTTCACTTCTCGTTCCTCAATCCGAACTGGAAATGCCTTAACAGTCAAGTTATCTCTCACTTGTACATCATCCATCTGAATCACATGTGACAGATCTAGAATGTACTTCCTCAACTGAGACACAGAAAACACATCATGCAAATTTGCAAGCGACGATGGTAAAGCAATCCGATATGCTACTTCTCCCACCCTCTGCAAAATTTGATACGGACCAACAAAACGCGGTGTGAGCTTTTTGGACTTCAAAGCTCGGCGAACATTAGTTACCAGCGTAACTCTCAAAAACATATGATCTCCTTCATGGAACTCAAGTGCTTTCCTTCTCTTATCATGGTAACTCTTTTGACGACTCTGTGAAGCTTTCATCTTTTCTTGGATCATCTTGATATTTTCAGTCATCTCTTGCAAAATCTCAGGTCCGAGCATAACACTCTCGCCTGATTCGTACCAACACAAAGGAGACCTACATCTCCTACCATACAATGCCTCATACAGTGCCATTCCGATACTAGAATGATAACTGTTGTTATAGGTAAACTCAATCAACGGAAAATGATTATCCCATGACCCACCTTGATCCAACACACAAGCTCTCAGCAAATCCTCTAATAACTAGATAGTTCTCTCTGCCTATCCATCCGTCTGCGGATGATAAGCAGAACTCAACCTCAGCTTAGTACCCAAAGATTTCTGCAAACTCTTCTAGAACCTCGATGTAAATCTCGGATCTCTATCAGCACAATACTTGAAGGAATACCATGTAGTTTCACAATCTCATCAATATACAATTTGGCCAGCTTCAACATAGAACGATTATCCTTATTGGTAAGAAATTAGTTGATTTAGTCAATCTATCCACAATCACCCAATTAGAATCATTCCTTCTCACAGTCTTCGGCAAACCCGACACAAAATCCATGGAAATACTATCCCATTTTCACTCTGAAATATTCAACGGTTGCATCAGACCCAATGGTCTTTGATGTTTAATCTTCGACTTCTGACAAGTCTAACTAGCATACACAAACTCAACCACTTCTTTCTTCATCCCTGGCCACTAAAACAATTTCCTCAAATCCTGGTACCTCTTTATAGCACCGGGATGGATACTCAATCTACTTCGATGTCCTTCCTCAAGAATACTCTTTTTCAACTTAACAATATCTTGAACACAAACTCTATCATGACATCTCATGATACCATTTTCATTAATCCGAAAATCAGCTCTTCGACTTTGATTCATCAAATTCAACCGATCTACCAACTCAAATCAGATTTCTGACCTTCTCGAATCTCATCAAGAATACCACTAGTAAGCTTCAACATACCAAGCTTAACTCCATAAGAAGTCTCTTCACAAACTAAACTCATATCACGAAATTGCTCAATTAGTTCTAACTCTTTTACCATCATCATCGATATATGTGAAGATTTCCTACTCAATCAATCAGCTACCACGCTTGCTTTATCCGAATGGTAATTCAAACCAAAACTATAATCCTCCAGAAGTCCCAATCATTTCCTTTGCCTCGCATTCAATTCTTTCTGATCAAAGAAATACTTCAAACTCTTATGATCACTAAACATCTCAAATCTCGAACTAAATAAATAATGCCTCCAAAGCTTCGACACAAACACAACAACAACCAACTCTAAATCCTGCATTAGATAATTCCTCTCATTCACTTTAAGTTTCCTTGAAGCATAAGCTAAAACTTGTTGATGTTGCATTAACACACCTCCCCATCCCATCAACGAAGCATCACAATATACAACAATGGCTCTGCTGGATTCGGCAAAATCAAAACATGAGCTGCTGTCAGCCTTCTCAAAAGCTCTTGAACTTTCTTCAAACTTTGCATCCAAAACAAAAGCTTGAACGTTCCTAGTCCACTATGTCAATGGCAAAGATAACTTGGAAAAATCCTTCAATGAATTTTCGATAATAATCTGCCAACCCAAGAAAACTGCTAATCTCAAAAACTGGTTTTGGAGCTTCCCATTGCGATACAACTTCAACCTTCGACATATCAACTGCAATAACTCTACTCAAGATCACATGACCAAGGAAACTCACTTCCTTCAACCAAAATGCACACTTTGATAGTTTTGCATACAACTGCTTCTCTTTCAATGCTGATAACACAATTTTCAGATGCTCAACATGATCCTTTTCTTTTTACTCTTCGAATATATCAAAATATCATCAATGAACACAACCACAAACTTGTCCAAATAAGGATGGAAAATCCTGTTCATATATTTCATAAATACACATGGTACATTATTCACACCAAATGGCATCACGAAATACTCATAATGTCCATCCCTTGTTTTAAAACCAATCTTCTGAATATCTTCAGCCTTCACACGAATATGATGATACCTAGATCTGAAATATAACTTCTTCAACACACTTGCAGCAACCAACTGATCTATCAAATCATCAATCCTTGGAAGTGGACACTTATTCTTGATAGCCACCTTGTTCAATTGTCTATAATCCACATAAAGCCTCACAAAACCTTCTTTCTTCTCAACTAACAAAATTGGTACACCCCACGGTGACACACTCGGACAAAAGAACCTCTCCTCAAGCAGATCTTTAAGTTGATTCTTCAGCTTCTTCGATTCCGGTGTGGACATGTGATATGGAGACATTGCTACCAAGCTAGTTTCAGGAACTAGGTCGATCATAAACTCCACTTCACGTTCTGGCGGTAAATCACTTATCTCATCAAGAAAAACTTCCGGATAATCACAAATAATTGGCACACCACCAACTTCCCCACTTTATTAACACTCAAAGTTTCCATAAAAATAAACATCTCAGCACCATCCTGCACTGACTCACCAAAACAATCTGTAAGCACTTAGCTTAAGTCAAAACAATTCACTGCACACGCCATCTAAGCTTGCAAGACACGTCTATCCCATCCAACATGACTCCCTCTACTATCAACAAGAGATTAAGGGTGATCAGTTCCTCAATTTGTCAATAGACAGTCGAAAATCATGATGAGGCATAAACTATTTTTACCAACTATAAGAGCGTTCATCGACACACTGAGTCACCACTCCACACTTGAAGCTTCCTGGAGAAGCACAAACTTCTCCCCCACTTGTTTCATTCCCACTTCTGCGGACAAAGGTTAGAAAACAAACGTGTACCGACAGTGTTTTCACACACATGTCGCATACTAGGGAACAAATAACATTAGACAACTTGGCCGGTCGGACGGACCTGCTCTGATACCACTAATGTAACACCATTTTCTATCCCAAAAATATAATGGCAAATCATTCACATTTATCATAGTAATATTTTAAACATAATAAAAATCACCTCAAAGGGCGTACATTTCTCAATAATTTAAATCAAAGTCAATGCTCCGTAAACAACAGGTTTTCCCAAAATTACTCAAAAATTGCTCAAATGGCAGCGGAACCCAAAAAGGAAAATCCAAAGTTTTCCTTGCACAGCAACATAACCAAAATAACAAAAATCAATAAAACATGATTTAACTCAAAGAACCCAACCCGATGTTATACTATCATAGCAAGACCCTCTAAGTCAACCAAAATGTCAAAAACTCCAAAAAGTCCTCGACGGCAACCACGACTAAACCTGGTCGTCTGCATGTTACCCACGTGGAGGTAACATTCAAACAAGCAGGGTGAGTAAAACCATTCATAATAATCAATATATAAAATAGCGTCATTTTCATATTCAACATCATCATAATCATCAAGGAAACATCAAAAAGCCATAATATCATAAATTACACCAAATTGTCACATAAATGCAAATACAACAAGACTCGTGCATGTGGTACCAATTCATCAAAATTCGATGGACACTAGGCCATCAACCCTCCATAGATCCCCATCAATAGAATCGATTCTACACAAGAATCGGAGCATAACAAAATACCTCACATCCGCACAATGAGACTGAAGCTACAAGAATCAAACACTAGACCGAAGTCCGGAATGCATTTGAGTGCATGATGCACATGTCAACATCATCCTCATAATAAACTCATTAGGTGCATCATCATTCATCAAAATCATCATAATAATCATGTCATCATATAATCATCAAAACTCATGGAATCAACATCATAACTCATCATCATTACTCATAAGAATCGTCATATAATCATGTATTAATCACATAGGAATCACAGTCATACTCTTGGTGATTCATCAAGAAAATCACAGCATCAAAGCATCAAAATAACACTACACAAGAAAACAATTCGCGAAACCCTACTATGTTCGCTGGACAATTCACCGTGCGAGTCTGAGACGAGTATTCGTTGTGCGAACTCGCGATTACAGCAAAACGCTGTTACGCACCAACACCAAAACCAACCCAACAGTCCCTATGATTTCCTTCCCCAATGCCCCCAAAACATCCCTAAATCATTCCTAAGGTATTGCAGCGATAAAGGCACAAAATCTACGACTTATTAGGCTAATCCTGTATCATGTTTACGCCTCCAATTCTCATAAAATCCTTACAATTTTCCCACATTCATTAGAGTTCTCATAATCAATTACCCTATACAGTTAAAACCTCAACAACAGATTTTGGCCACGAAGACCTAATTTCCCTTACTCTCAAATCAGTCTCAAACCTATCAGACCATCAATTCAAATCCCTCAAACTCAATAAACTCACTAGAAAGGCAACAAGAATTCAATACTTAAAATCCCTAAACCCTTAAATCGGCTTTAAGCACATTGAATTACATATTGAAAAATATGAAGGCAATACTCCCCATACCTTAATTTGCCGACTCTAAACCTTTCTTCTTTGATTCTTGGAAACCTCGCGAAGCTTTGCCTCAATCCTCTTCCCTCAGAGCTATGGCCTCTATTTCTTCTCTTTTCACGGTCTAACAAGAATGAATCTTAATTCCCTCAAAATTCCTTTTTGTTAAACCTAACTCTGGGCCTTAAAATGGGCTTTTCAATTTCACCCTTACTAACTCCTCCTCAAATGTCCATTTTGCCCTTAATTCACTTATATTTATTTAAATTAATAATAATATCAATATATTCATATTATGTACTATTATTTAAATAAATAACCCAAAATCCATAATTCTCAATACTTCATACCAACCACCACAAATCACCAAAAATACGAATATTCCTATTTAAATAAATTAAATAAATATTCCATTAAATTTGGGGTGTTACACTATTGATCATCATAAATACACCGACCATCCCATCAAGTAATGAGTTTTTTAGGCTTAAATACACGACAACTCCTAGTACATTAAGAGTGGGTCTTCCTACGATAGTGTTGTAAGGGGAAAGGTGTCTACCACGAGAACTTTCACGTCAATAGTCTTGATGCTCGGCCTTAAGTCAAACATCGTTTTAAGTGTTATGTGACCTTTTGCTTATATATGCTTGCCCAAAAGCCAATCAAAGAACCTTAGAATGCTCTGATGTTGTTGGGGGTCAAGTTGTAGCCTCTGGAAGGCACCCCTAAATAAGACGTTCGTTGAGCTACCAAGATCAATTTATACTCTTCTCACATCTCATTAATTATACTGAATTATGACGGCCATGTGGTCATTGGTGGGAGGAGGAACACCAAAAATGTCTTCATTTGAGAATGTGATTCTAGATTCTCGTTCCTTCTTCAGGATTTGACAGCGCTAACGAGTATGATATTTGTTGTAAAAATTTGTTGAGCGTATTTTCTTCAGGAGTAACATGATTCTCCTCTATTGAAGAAACATATGACAATGGTGTTGACGTGATATTAGAGCTTTGCTTAAGCATCCTCCTGAGAAAATGGTGAAAGCTACAATGAGTAACTATGAGTGTGATCTAGGTTAGTTTTATTGGGCCCCATAGTGGGTGTCAATTGTATTTGTTAAAAAGTATAATATGTGACAATCTCTAAAGATTAAGAATTGTCAAAGGTTTTAAGGTATGTTATGTGGATGAGAGCTAGCTCACGTAAGAGGTGAGAAGCTCTATGTATGTGATTTTCTATATCCTAATGAGATTGTCTTCTCAACTCTAATGTTGAGGTATTTATAGCGGTATTGAAACTGAATCCTAGGCTCTTTGGGAGTATCAATAACTACTGAGAGGATGCAAGAGTGGACGCCTAATCCACCGATATTTATGAGAATGTGATAAAATGACCTCTTTTTTATTGTTATAGAATAGAGACACATCATTTCTCCACTTTTCCATTTCAGACAACTATTCTCAAAAGGAGGCGAGATGTTTACTAAAAAAGAGTGACACATATAATAAATGGACGCTCAAACTAAAAAACAAATGATCAAAGAAGCACTATGAACTCGCATAAAATCCTTGTCTCCTCTTTGCACTAATATGAACCCTTTTCAAATTATTCCAATACAAATGTTAAAACAAATTAGACTAGTTAATTGCTTAAATTTTTTATTTATTTCGAGAGAACGTCTACAACTTCTAAATTTTTATTTTTACATTACAAAGATGACATTATTCAAGCTGTTGTGAATCAGATACCTTTAAACAAAGTATAAACGGTTTCTTAGCAAGAAACACACAAGGGTTAGGGTTAATAAAGAAGAAAGCAACAAAGATTGGTTATTAAACTGCTATTCTTTCCTTTCTCTTTGAACAAGATTACAAGTATACAAGAATAACAAAATAACCTCTCTACCTTGAAATTAGGATTTTATCTTCCTATTTTTCCTTATTTCAAGATTGAGAAACTAGTATCCTATTTATAAGAAAAATAGCACACTAACATAACGGGCTTTTTAACAATTACTCATTACAAGCCAACTTAGGGTACAAGCTAACTTAAACAATTGGGCTTACAAGCAAGGCCCAATTCAACATGCTAACAACCTTAGCAATATTGACTAATGTATGTTAGAACAGACTTCGACTACAACACGCATTACTCGCGAACAGGTTTCGACCATACTAGAGTTCGATCCAACATCTCACACAAATATTATGAAACATTTTTATTTTATCCTCTCTAAAGCTAATAGTTATTCCATGATATACCAAATGGTGTACCTTTTACACCTAAAAATAATTAAAATGTAGGGCAAAATCAAGAGACGCCAATTTTAAGTTTAGTTGTACATTAAATTGCATTCAAACAAAGTAAAGTTCGTTTTAATTTTTAAACTCACACATCCACGAGTGAGAGATGCAAGGAAGAATCAAAGTCCGGCAAAGTTTTAAAACTAAACCGTTGAAGATGTGTTCTATATATGTTTTAGGCGCTATCAACCGATCTTAGTTGACAAAATACTAGAATTATTTGGTTTCGACGTTGTACCAATAATTTGGATAGAATACAAGACACGTGTGGCCCATAAACCACGCAACGCAATCTACATGGTAACAGCTAGCACGGCATAAGATATTCAAAATTATCATCAAAGAGAGGCAGAGATACCTAATTTACTACACGACAACTCACGCTACTAAAATTATTTATGTTACTAAGAGAACATCAATCAATAGACAAATCATCACTATTTTTTTAGCTTTACTTTCGTTACAAACAAAACCAAAGAAGTTGACATGAGAAGCCAAGACGCAAACACGTAGCATAACCTCATACTAATTCTGGAATGTGAGTGGTTTGATAATAATAATGCATGTTTTGTCATGTTTGTACAAACAAAGTGTGTACTCTTATAAAAATTGTAGTTTGTCTTTCATTTATACACATAACAGAAATACAGTAAGCCAAGTGTATTAATATTAGTTTTTTTAATAGTTTAATAACTAAACTTCATCTCTTAAAATAAATAAATAAAATGTTAGAAAGTCAAATCTGCATACACGGCTACTAATTATAATTAAAATGACTGAGATTTCCAAGTGAATAAGTGATATTAGTTTTTTCTTTTTTCATTAATTCATCTCATAATAAATTTTCTTGCGTTGATTAATATTTTTAATTAAATTAGTGGATATTTTATATGTCAAGGTGCTTGCTGTCAATTAGTGCCCTCCCTCAAACAAAATCATGCTAATAACTAATCCAAATTATCATTTACAAATTCACCTACATTACTATTTTATATTGGTTGTTGAGTAATTGGTTAGACAAGTATGGCTAATTGGTTATCATAAGTTGAAAAACAGCAAACTCAATATTCTAACGGATATGATTACCAAACACTTCATTAATTATAGTAAACACAACAAAATGTTAAAAATAAGGTGTTACTATCCTAGCTAGCTGGAGATGGAGGGCTACTAACAGCATATCCAAGTCTTTGGGGAGACATTTTTGTAACTAGATATATGGATTTTCGGTTATTCCTCTCTTTTTGTGGGGGATGATTAAGGATTTTTCAGTTTATTTTATACCGATGAAAAATGATGTCTCTTCTTAAGTCTAAAGAGATTGATAGCTCATATTGGTTTATACATGGCATCACTAAAAGAGTTGGGTTGAGTTCTCAAACTTCCTTTTAGAAGGATCATTGGTTAGGATTTATTCCTTTAAAGACTAAGTTCACTGGTCTATGCTATATGCATGTCTCGTCTAAGGGGTCAGTGGAAAATATTGGTTAGATGGTTAATAGGTTTTTGACCTGGGATCTTAGATGATGAAGGTCGTTCTTTCTTAAACAACTATCCATTTTAGAAGAGTCACTATTTCTCTAGTTATAGATAAGTGAATTTAGAAGCATACTAGAAAGAATATTTTCTCAGTGGCATCTGCCTACCTTGTTTATGTTGAAATTTACCCAAAAATTTTGAGAAATTCTGAATCAATTTTGATGAAAAATATTCAATCAACCGATCAAAATCCCTTATTCTTCACTCTTCACTCAAGTGAAAGAATTACACCTTGATTGCAAGAATGATTATGCGCAGTAATTGTTAATGGAAGAAGAAAGAAAGAAAATTGAATAAGAAAGAAGATTAGGGTTTGACAAAATAAGGGAAGAGGAGAATAATTTCTGCAAAATAACTCTCTGCTCTCAAACTAAGAAAAAATATTATTCAACTATGCAATTGCACTTTCTGTTGTGTGTTACAATATTATTCTCTATTCTTCTTACTCAAAATAGGAGTTACTCCTTCTATTTATAATTGAGCTAACTTGCTCCCTAAGGTAAAACCCAAAATTACAAAAATCCAAAATTCCTATTTTGGTATAAGTCAAAATCCTGTGTCAAGCAACCTGCTTCGACACTTCGACATCTAACACAATTCGACACACACTAGGCTAATTTCGACACATTCTTATTTCTGCCGAGTTACATTTGCTTCGACACAAGGAATTACAATCTCAACACACCACCTAATTCATTGTGTCTAAGCTATCTATATTCATCATAGACCTTAACTTCTTGAACATTTCGACTTGCACTCCTTTCGTCGTGATATATGCAATCTGATTCTCAGTTCTGCAGTGTTCCAAGTTCATCTTCCCTTCTGCGACCTGCTCTCAAAGATAATGGAACTTCATTTCGAAGTGTTTGCTTCTCCCATGTGTTATCGGATTCTTTGCCAGGTTGATAGCTGACATGCTGTTGATCTTCATGGTAATTGCTACACGACTCTTCGTTGTAATCTCTTCGACCAGGTTCACCATCCACTTTGCTTGACATGCACAGAAAGAAGCAACTATGTATTCTGCTTCACACGACAACAATGCCACTACTGCCTCCTTTCTCGAACTCCAAGCAACTGGTGCACCGCCTAGCATAAACGCATAACCAGTTATGTATTTTTTATCCTCAGCATCACTACACCAACTTGAGTCGGTGTATCCCACTAAATTGCATTATTTTCCTTCATCAGTTGTAGGAAATAAAATATTGTAGTCAAGAGTTCCTTTCAGATACCTTATTATCCTCTTTGTCGCTGCTAGGTGTGATACCTTTGTCTTCTGCATGAATCTACTTATCATACCTACATTGTATGTTAACTCAGGCCTTGTGTAACAAAGATATCTTAGTGACCCAATAAGTCTTCTATATTGGGTTGGGTCGACATCATCTAAATCTGAATCTTTCGACAATTGCAATCTTGGCTCAGCTGGAGTCAAAGTTAAGTTGCAATCTTGCATCTAAAATCTCTTAAGTATTTCACCTGCATATCTTCTTTGATGCATCATGAAACCTCTACTGCTCTTGTAGAATTTGATACCAAGGAAGTATGAGAGATTTCCCAAGTCTGACATTTCAAACTCCTCACTTAGGTCATGTTTGAAATCTTCGATCTCCTTCTTGCAACTTCCTGTTATCAATAGGTCATCGACATAAGGACATAGTATAAGAAGTTCACTCTTGTTTCTTCTTACACATACTTCATGCTCAGTCGTTCACTTCACAAATTCTTTCTCCCTTAGAAAGCTATGTATCTTTTTATTTCAAGCTCTTGGAGTTTGCTTAAGTCCATACAGGGCTTTATGTAGCTTGTACACCTTTCTTTTGCGCCTTGTTTCACAAACCTAGCTGGTTGTGCGACATAAACTTCTTCATCTAAGGGGTCATTCATAAATGCACATTTCACATTCATTTGACATATGTGCCAATTGTTCATATTTGCTAGACCAACAACCAACCCTATTGTTTTGATCCTAGCAACAAGTGCAAAAAATTTGTTAAAGTCAATTCCTTCCTTCTGAAGAAATCCTTTTGCTACAAGTCTTGCCTTGTGTCGAGTTACATCTTCTTTGGGATTCAACTTCACCTTGTATACCCACTTCACATTGATTTCCTTCTTCCCTTGAGGAAATTCGATAAGTGACCAAGTGTTGTTGACTTTGATAGACTCTAGTTCCTCATTCCTTGCTTTCACCCACTTCGAATCTTTCAATGTCTCATCTGCATTGACTTGTTTGACATCTGCGTAGAAAGCATAATGGACCAGCTCACCTTCATTCTTGACCACATCATCTGATGTAATCATATATTCTTGCAACATTGTTGGCATGTGTCATGTTCGTTGAGGTCTGTTTGGGTCTGCTTCACCTATGACTTCTTTTTGTCGAACTTCTCTTTCGACTTCACTAGTTGGTTCTTCACATAAGATTCTCATTAAATCCTTCTTAACAATCTCAGTCCAATCACATTCCTTAAGCTCATCTATGATCATGTTCCTACTGATGACAACTTGCTTGTTCACTGGGTCGAACAATTTGTATCATCCAGTCGAATGATATCCTATTAAGATTAACTTTAGGGGTGGCTACCTTTTGGTTTGGCACGCAGTAGTCTTATCCATTTGGAAAACTCTAGCAATGTAATTGTTAAAGGAGTCACAAAATCAACAAAAGAGGTGGAAGAGAAAAGTATTTTTTTTCTTCAAAATAGCTTTTGCGGAGATCAAAGGTGAAGACTTTCACCTTATATCAATGACTTCAAAAACTTATCCTTTACATGTACATATCAAATTGAGTGTATGTCTCGGTTCCGAGATAGGTTGTGGCTTTTGATTCTTTTGGTATTTTTTATGGGATCTAATATGTTGATGGCGGAACTGGTGGCTTGAGATCTAACTTGATATTATTTAGGTGGATTTTTAATAATATCACCTTTCTGTGGGAACCAATTGGTTAGTAGAGTTAGTTAGATATTTCTTGTTGTATGTTACTCTTTTTTGTATCTTTTTTTCTTTTTAACTATTTTTTTGCACTTGTGCTTTGTGACTATCTTTGTAGCTTTTTGGTGGTTTCCTACTCTTCATTAATATAGTATTATTTGCCACTAAAAAATGATAATCCTAAGATATAAGATCTATAATGTTTTATATGTAACTATTTTTATGACCCCTGGGTCAGTAGAGTTGGTTGGAGCTTTCTTGTTGTATGTTGCTCTATTTTGTATCTTTTTGTTTTTTAGTTGATTTTTTATACTTCTTGTGCTTTGTGAATATCTTTATTTTTTTGGTAATTTATCATTCTTTATTAATATAGTATTATTTTCCCTTAAAAAAATTATAACCCTAAGATATAAGATTTATAATATGGTATATGTAATTATTTTTATGTGATTCTAGTTGACGATCCTTTGTAACAATACTAATTGAGGGGAGGATGATCTGTGATTAATTCAACTCTAAATGTTAATATTTATAACATATTTTTAATACTTATTAATTAGTTATTATAGTGTAGGGATGAACAAAATTAAAAGGCCCATTAAAAATCGGTAAAATAGAACAGATATTTTGAAAATGGGCAGGTTCATATGGACGAAATGGGTCAGGCAATCCAATAGTGCGAGTTTGACGAGTTGGATAGAGGCGAGTCTGAGTGAAGAAAAGTTCACAATCGGTATCCGAACCTTCCCATAGAGACTAACTTTGCTATAGTATTTTTTAATTTCTCCCAAACCCTAACTCACTCTTTACTCTCAGGTTTTTTTCTCTCTCTTGTCTCACATGGGAGACTCATAATGCCTAGAGCCTCACCACCACCACCACCACTATTCATCCACCAAATTTATGTCTCTCTTTCTCCAAATTTATGTCACAACCCCTTGCATTCTCAGTTTCTCACTCTCATCATTGTCACCATTTTAACATCATGACCTCACATCGTAATGGCCCTCAAACTCAACACCGTCAACACCTTGAGTAATTTGATATTTAAAACATACTTTTGATATTTCTTATTTAGTTATTGTCCCATAAGCCTTTATATGTTTTCATTATTATTATTGTGTTTTCATGCTTGTGTTGTTGAATCCGAATATAACTTGTTTAATTATCATATCTATAATGTTTATGAGTTGTATGTCTAATTTTAATAACATGAGTTGTTTATGTGTTATGTCTGGCTAAATCCCTTGAGTCCGATATGTGAGAATCGTCGTTCTGATGGGACTCGGTAATGATTTGGTGTAGCCTTTTATATTTATTTTTTGTTTCAGTTTTTAATTTTAGATCTAAAAGGTTTTGCACAACAGTGAAAACATTAAGGTTTCGACTCAATAGCGCAACAGTGTGAGGCTCGTGCTAGATAGTAAAAATTGGACATTAATTCTAAACACTACGACAACTCTTTAGGATTAATTAGGATTTGTTGGTTTTCAAAAAGTATCTCGCGACTTAAATGCGTGAGCGACAGCAAAAATTTTATGGTTTCGAAATATAACACGAGTCAATAGCATGATAGTGTGAGATTAAGGTATTTAAATTGATATTTTCTGCTGATAAGTAATTTAACAAATAATATACGCCGATGAATTATTGAGTCCCTGAGGTCCACTGGAACACACATTCCAATCTCTTCTGTTTGATATATTGCCTAAGTTTTATTTTAGCCTCAAATATAGTTTTAGTTTCCCCCTAATCGAAATATTCATAGCCTTAGATTTACATAGCACCAATAGATAATGATAAGAATGATTACTGGTCCCTGTGGGTTCGATATATTTTAAAACTATGATCGACTTTGTGCACCTGCGGATTAGATACGTATCAAGTTTGTGGCACCGTTTTTAGGGACCAATTTAGTCAATATCTTAACTTCGTTCCTGGGTAGTATAGACTAAGGCAACTTTCTTCCTTTTAAATTTTTCGATTGTATTCTAAGCACTCGCTCACAAGGAGAAGAGTTAGAGCAACTGATCGACGAAATCGAGCGTTTTGTAATTATCAGACGCTGAATCAGAGAATGTCTATTAAAATATAACATCCCTGATCCAAATATCCCAGAACTGGATATGGCTGGAAATCAAAACCGTCCTCTTAAGGACTATGTTGCTCCATCTCAAGAGGAGTCACGCTTGATCATTGCACCCCCTCCACCGAGGCAAACGATTTCGACTTAAAACCCGTTATGTTGTAAATTGTGCAATAGAACCAATTCTCTAGTAGCCCTACAGAGGACTTGAACCTTTTGTCAGTGTTTGTATAATATGCAGACACATTAAAAGCTAATGGCGTTAATCACGAAGCCATACAACTATATCTTTTCCCCTTTTCTTTTAGAGATTGAGTTAGAGTTTGGCTCCAGTCTCTACCATCCAACTCTATCACCACATGGAATGAATTGAAGAAACCCTTTTTAGCACGATATTTTCCACCTAGAAAAACAGTTATGCTAAGAAGCCAAATCAACGGATTTAAACAAAAAGATGGAGAATCTCTTTTCGAAGCATGGGAAAGATACAAGGATATGACGAGACTCTGTCTATATCATGGACTTAAACAATGGTTGATTATCCATACATTTTACAATGGTCTCTTGTACAACACCAAATTAACCATAGACGCTGCAGCTGGCGGCACTCTAATGAATAAACCCTACCAAGACGCCTATCAACTCATAGAAAACATGGCGTAAAACCACTACCAATGGGGAGCTGAGCGAACTTCTGTAGAGAAATACCGGACGAGAGGCGATAAATAGTAGATTAACCGTTCAACTTATTTTTTTGATTGAAATCAAGGTTAGAAGAAATTATAACAGGTAGCTTTTCATTCCTATCTAAATAGGTATATTTTAGATTGTCTGGAAGTGGTTTAAGCTCTAAGAAAGGAGGTTGTTCAATGGAAGGTATGGTCGGGGCATCCGGGATATCAAGAGCTTCAGCTACATAAATGTCATCATGAAACACATCACCCTGTAAGACAACATTAATCTCAGCAAAAACAGAGCAAATTTTAGTGTCGATACATGAATCACAAGAGTAAGTATCATCAAAATATGCTAATGATGGAAAATCAGACAAAAATTCAGAATAAGTATCAGCAACTAAATCAGAAAGCAACTCTTTTGGATTCACTACTGTTTGGGTAGATAGTTTGTTTGATTCTTGAGCTTGTTGCATGGCATTCACTAAAGTGGCAAGCTGACCAATATGAGTCTGCAAAACCTGAATACTAGAATATGTTTGTTGCTGAAACTGGAGATCATTTATAGTCATTTACTTGACATGATCCTCTAGTGAAGGTCTGAAAGGTGTAGAGCAAACAATTTGGAATTCTTTCAAATGCTTATTCGGATCCTCACCTGCAAGACCATTAAACCTTGGCAACAAGTGTATTAAACCAGATTCAAATTCGAAAGGTACAGTAACAACATGATATTTCGTACATAAAGCATTATAATTCATATCATGCACAACAAGTTCTCTAAGAGTTCTTTGATTTCTCATATTAAATTTAATAGGAAAAAAATCAACAAATAAAAATAAAACACAGAACTACTTTAGCAATGCAGCAACAATTAGGAAAATACCAACAATGTCCCTATTAAGAAAAAGAATGGAAAAATAGAAAAGCGAATAAAATAAAATCTAAAAATTATAAAAAAAAAAACTAAAAATCAAATCAAATCAGAATAAATCTCTACAAAAAATTTTGGATTTTTTTGAAAATATAAAAATAAAAAATAAACTAAATAAAATAGAAAAATAAGGAATTTGTGATTTTCAAGGTCAAAATCTTTTAGAATTTTATTCTAAAGGTATACTGTTCGATGACTTTTTTCTGATTTTCTGGAAAAAAAATCAGAACAAATCAAAACAGTAGCTTCCAACTTACCTGATAGGCTGAAACACTTATCACTACAGTGCAACCTTGAAAATTAACACATAAAAAAACAAAAAAAGTCTAACAAAATTTTAAAATTGGATAAGATCAACAAAAATCTCCGGCAACAACACCAATTTGATCTGCTGTCGCGCACGAATCAGAAACGAGTACTTTTGAAAATAGTAGTAATGGGAAGCGACACTCGGATGTCGTATCGCATAGATTCTTGTATTGTTTCAACCAACTAAAGAAAAGGTTTATGAGGGGGTTTGAGTTTCGATTAAAATAAAAATAGTGCAAATAAGTGATTATCAAAATAAGTTAAACGGTTAATCTGCTGTTTTGGTTTCACAACTTATCATCGATCCAAATAATTTTCAATTCCTAACCAGATTCTATCCCCTTTTCGATTATAATAACAATCAAACAAACCTAATTTATATTATATGATACATGTTCCTAATTTCTGAATTAAGCAAACATGAGAAATATACGCGAATTAAGCAAACGCGATTAAAGTATAAGAACATGGAACTATCGAAATAAATCAATCAACCCTAAGATAAATCGAATTAAGCAAACAAGATATCAAAGAGAAGAATTGAAAGGAAATAGACTTTATCAAACAGTAGCACGGTTGCTACTAGGTATAAGGAAGTATAACAAAATCCGGTTCTAACCCAACTGGATCGAAAAATATATAAAAAAAAACCGGCCCAAAACTAATTATTCCTAAAGGAAGAATTTGGATCCTGACTTCAACGAATTATTCGAGCCTGTTACACTCCAATTCAGATTCTGCATAAAACATGAGAGTTGTAGCACTTTGCCTCAACTTTTCAACGCTTGGTAGAATGTGTAAATCTGATTCTTGTAGCTCTAGTTATGATCCAAACAGTGGACAGGTATCAAATAACCGCTAAAGCTGAAAATAAGCTGCGAAAATAGATTAACGACAAATAAAAACTTAATTATAAAAACATAATAAAACAGCAAAATAAACAAAACAAACTACGGAAATGCCTAAGTACAAACATAAGAGAATGTGCATTAAAATGCACTGATCAGTGAGCGAACTTTTGTTGAGAAATACCAGACGAGAGGCGGTATGTATGAAGTTAATGGCATAAACCATGCCAATGCTAAAGTAGACGCCCTTACTCAAAAGATTGAGAGTTTGGCAGCAACTACAGCAGCTACCGTAGCTGTTGTGACACCTAATTGTGAGCTATGTGGAGCCCCTAGGCACAACACTCCCAAATGTCACTTATTGGCTGGAATTCCATCTGACCAATTGAATTATGCCCAAGGAAACCCATACTCCAGCACCTACAATCTTGGCTAGAGAAATCATCCTAACTTTTCATATAAGAACAACAATGTGTTGTTTGCTCCAAGTCCAACACCCATTATCCCTCCTGGTTATCAAAAAGTAACATATGTTGCTCCTCAAGCACCAAAAAAGTCTAATTTTGAAATAATGATGGAAACCTTTGTTGCTTCTCAGACTTAACAAACTAAAGAGTTTATAAACCAAAACATTCACACCAACAAACTGGTAAAACAACTAACAAGTAAAGTAGACGCTTTGGCCACACATAACAAAACGCTTGAGACACAAATCTCCCAAGTGGCACAGCGACAAGCAGCCACTGCTGCCCTAAATGACGTCTTTCCTGGACAACCACAACCGAACCCAAAGGGCCATGCCAATGCTATAACACTGTAAAGAGGGACAAATTGGAAGGCCCGGTCGATCCATAAATTAACAGCCAGACAGTTGATAAGAGAACGGAGGAAATAGACGAGGAACCAGAGAGAATGATAGACAATAACCATGTAGGAGAACTAGAGAGGAAATTAACATCATACCCTAAGAATAAGGAGAACCAAGAAAAAGAGAAACATTATGTTCCTCCACCTCCATATAAACCACCTATTCCATACCCTCAAAGACTAGCCAAATCTAAAACAGAGGGCCAGTTCAAGAAGTTCTCAGAACTCCTCAAGGAACTCCACATAACGATCTCTTTCTCTTAAGCAATTATCCAAATGCAATCCTACGCCAAGTTTCTTAAAGAAATCCTTTCAAACAAAAGGAAACTTAACGACAATAGTTTCTTTGCACTGACTGAAGAGTATAGTGTTATCCTACAAAACAAAATATCTCAAAAACTAAAAGATTTGGGGAGTTTCTCTATTCCCTGTGTTATAGGAAAATTTGTATTGTTAAATCACTGTGTGATTTAGGAGCTATTGTGAGCTTAATTCCCCTCTCAGTTACTGAAAGACTAAACCTAGGAAGCCTAAAGCCAACAAAAATGTCCATTCAATTGGTTGGTCGTTCAATTAAATACCCTGTAGGCATCCTGGAAAATGTTCTGGTAAGAATTGGTCAGCTATACATTCCTATATATTTTGTAGTGATGGATATTCAAGAAGATTCAAGTATTCCAATTCTTTTAGGAATGCCCTTTCTAGCCATTGCATTAGCAATAATATATGTCAAGAGAGGAAAGCAAACTTTTGAAGTAGGTGAGGATAAGATCGAGTTTATCCTTTCCAAATTCATGGGAGTACCTGCCATAAACGAAACATGTTTTGTTATAGACATTATCATCGAATGCGTGAAAGGACTGGAGATGAAAACACCTCAATTTTCTGAAGTCCTATAAATTCCAGCACCACCCATATTCAAAGATGATGAACGACATTAACCATATGAGAGAATGTCCTGCACTTACTCCTGATCATATGCCTGGCTCAAAACAGACATTTGTAGAGCTTAGAGTGTTACCCAAAAACCTAAGATATGAGTTTCTAGATAAGGAACTTGATCGCCCAAAGATAGTAAACATAGACTTAGGTCTGGAAGAGGCTGAGCGATTATTGAAGATCTTAAGGAAATATCCAATATCTCTAGGGTATAACATCTCTGATTTGAAAGGAATTAGTCCATCTATTTGTATGCATCGTATTATGTTAGAAGAGGACTCAAAAACCTATAGAGAACATCATAGGAGAATTAATCTTATCCTAAGTGACATAGTGAAAAGAAAAGTCCTAAGACTTCTAAAAGCATGAATCATATATCCAATATTTTTTAGTAAATGGGTCAGCCCAGTACATGTAGTACCCAAGAAATAAGGAGTCACAGTAGTTAAAAATGAGAAACAAGAATCTGTAGCAAAGCGTGTAGAAACAGGATGGAGAATGTGCATAGATTATTGAAAATTAAACAAAGCCACATGTAAGGATCATTTCCCTTTACCTTTCACTGGCCAAATGTTGGAGTGCCTAGCTAGGCACTCTCACTTCTTCTACCTGATGGGTACTCAGGATTCTTCCAAATCCATATCCACCCTGGAGACCAAGAAAAAACTACTTTCACATGTCCTTATGGCACGTTCGCTTACCGATGAATGTCGTTTGGACTATGCAACGCTCCCGCTACTTTCCAAAAATGCATGATGGAAATACATATTTTCTAGACAACATCATGGAAGTATTTATGGATGATTTCTCAGTATGTAGGCAAAGCTTTGAAAATTGTCTTGTAAATCTAGAATTGGTCTTAGAGAGGTGTGTAAAAGTCAACCTAGTGCTCAACTAGGAGAAGTGTCATTTCATGGTTAGAAAAGGAATAATTCTTGGACATATAATGTCCGACAGAGGGATAGAAGTGGATAAGGCTAAAATATAGGTAATTGAAAAACTCTAACCACCCAAGACTGTTAGAGAAATTCAACGTTTCTTAGGACATGCCGGTTTTTACCGACGTTTCATAAAATATTTCTCTAAGATAACTAAACCCCTAACCAATCTTTTAATGAAAGATGTCGAGTTCACTTTTGATGAGAAATGCTTAGAAGTATCCCAACTGCTTAAGCATGCTTTAATCTCTACACCTATAATGCGACCTCCTGATTGGAGTTTACCCTTTGAAATTATGTGTAATGCAAGTGATTATACTGTAGACATTGTGCTAGGACAAAGAATAGATAAGAAATTGCACGCCATTTACTACACAAGTAGGACCCTAGACTCGACTCAAATGAAATACGCCACGACAGAGAGAGAACTTCAAGTTGTGGTCTTTGCGACTGACAAATTCTGTTCCTACTTGGTGGGAGATAAAATCATTAATTACATAGACCATCCAACTATTAGATATTTGTTATGTAAAAAAGATGCTAAACCGAGGCTCCTTAGGGGGATCCTATTGCTACAAGAGTTCGACTTAGAAATAAAAGGCAAGAAAGGAACAGAGAATGTGGTAGCAGACCATCTCTCTAGGTTAGAAAATACTGAGTCTGAACCAGTACCTATTAATGATGATTTCCCCTATGAAAGACTTGTACCGCATTTAGAAGATGTCGCACCCGACTGCTCTCAATTAGATGAATCCTTGGAAGAGAATAACTATGGTGATGAAAACATAGAGGACATGGAAACCATATTGGCGCAAACCGTAGTTCCCTGGTATGCTGACTTTGTTAACTACCTGGTAGCCGAAGTATTACCTCTTGAGTTAACTTATCAACAAAAGAAGAAGTTTTTCCATGACCTGAAACAATATTATTAGGACGAACCATTCCTATTCAAAAGGGGAGTTGAAGGTATTTTTCGTCGTTATTTCCCTGAAGATGAGGTTCAAAACGTCATAACCCATTGTCATGCTGCCCCTTATGGAGGGCATGCTAGCACGTCTAAGACTTATGCAAAAATTCTTTAAGTGGACCTTTATTGGCCTCGCTTATGAAGTGACGTCTACGCCGTGGTCGCTACGTGTGATCAATGTCAATGCACCGGGAACATCTCTCAACATGACGAGATGCCTCTGAAGAACATCTATAAGTATAAGTCTTTGATGTGTGGGGAATTTATTTTATGGGTATGTTCCCATCATCATTTAGGAATAAGTTATACTCATTACAGTAGATTATGTATCTAAGTGAATTGAGGCGATAACTTCTCCTACCAACGATGCACAAGTTGTAGTCAAGATGTTTAAAAACATTATATTTCCTAGATTATGTATTCTGAGGCTTATCATTAGTGACGATGGGTCTGACTTCATTTTACGAATATTCGAAAAATTGTTACTCAAGTATAGAGTCAGACATAAGATAGCAACCCCATATCATCCACAAACGAGTGTCAAGTCAAGGTCTCCAATAGGGAGATTAAACAAATATTAGAAAATATGGATGCTACATCTAGGAAAGATTGGTCATCGAAGAAGCCAGAGGCTTTGTAGGCCTATAAGACCACATTTAAGACACCCATTGTAACCACACTCTTTAAATTGGTTTATGGTAAGTCATACCATCTGCCAATAGAACTTGAGCATAAAGCCTATTGGGCCATAAAAGCCCTGAATATGGACTATGAAGCTGCTGGCAGTAAACGAATTCTAGACATATACGAACTAGAGGAACTCAGATTAGATGCTTACGAAAATGCCCAAATATATAAAGAGAGAACTAAGAAATGGAACAATAAGCGGATAACAAGAAGAGATTTGAAAGAAGGGGAGTTAGTTCTCCCTGGTAAACTTCGTTCTAGATGGTCAGGACCCTTCGTGGTGGTTAAAGTTTTTCACAATGGTACTATCGAATTAAAAAACCAATCTAATAACACTTTCACAGTAAATGGGCAGCGAATAAAGCACTACTATTGTGCCGAGGACGCAAACTATTATGTTAGCTTCAAGCTAGAAGAGTTTCCCGCTAATTTTCCAAATTAGAAACGTTTGAACCTATGTCGAGCTAGGGACATTAAAAAAAGCACTGCATGGGAGGCAACCCACAGTTTTGTATTCGTATTACTAATTTTCCCCAATATAATAAAGCGGTAAACTAACTTACTAAGTACTAAATTTACTTTTGTTTCCTTACACGTCATGTTCAAACTAATGTTTTCCTACTAACTAGCTAGAGAATGCAGAGAGTCAATAATATGAGGGTTGTTTTCAAGACCCATGCCCAGAGGAGGCGCTATGATGCCCTTATAGAGAGAACCATCTCTCCTACTAGATACCCTGACTTTCTTATGCTGGTAGCCTTAGAACTCATAGAGAGTGTCCAATTTATGTTTACCCAGATGAGTTTGGGTCACTACTCTGTTGCGAAGCACCCTACTTACAGAAACCTAACTCTGGAGTTCTTTAGCTGATTTGACTACCGCCTTAACCTAGAATTAGGACCATCCAGAGGCATTTTTTCCTTCAGACTCTTTGGAAGATATTACTGTCTTAACCAATGTGAATTAGCTTGTTTCCTAGCTTTCCATCATGACCCTCATGTTTATTCTGAGGTACCCATTGACGATGACATGCAGTGGGAGTTAGAATTTTTCTGGCGTAAGATTACTGAAGATTACCCACCTGACCATATTAGAATGAACCAAGACCTTATCCATAACCTGATCATTAGGTACTTCTAAATGGTTGCAGACCGAACATTCTTTGGAAAGGCTAGGAACATTGGCTCAGTAAGTCAAGAAGAAGTGTTTTTCATGTTTAGTATATTTCAGTCTCGACCTATAAACTATGATGCCTTCCTGCTAGCTAGTTTAGAGAGAGTAACCAATCAGGTGGTAGAAAACATTTATGTAGGCGGTACCGTTACCCATATTGCTGTAGCATTAGGCCTACATGACCAGCTAGCTAAATTGACCCTTTGGTGTGGATATGACTTACTAGATATAGATAAATGCCTGAACCATGGTTTGGTAAGGCTTGAAGAATCCAATGAATACAAAATAGTCATCTTAAGTTATGTGGTTCACCCGTTCACCCTTCCTAACCTTGAGAGAACCAGTGTCTACAATCGTAGGAACTGGAGGTATGTATTAAAAGCTCAAGATGAGTCACCCTCACCATCGCAGACCCCTTCTACATCTGAATATCAACCCACTCCACCATATGATGCCTCTTTATCTAGTTCAGCTAATGCACATCCTTATGGCAAGCGCCATACAGAGCTAGACACCCTCCACGCTGAGCTTACCACTCTTTATACTGACTTCACCTATCTCTGCCAAGATTTCACCGACTACACGATGTGATGAACAAGCATATGGACCACATCTACCAGGAGAACTACATCATTTGTAGATTCCTAGGGCCAAATGTGGGACGCCATGGTGGTCGATCATCCGTTGTTTAGTGCCTTTCCTTCCTTTACTTGAACATTAAAGATAATGCTCTGTTTAAGTGTGTGGGATGATCCTTTTCCCATTTTTCTAGATTAGGAGTTAATTTTATTTTCCTAAGTAGGATTTCCCATGCTATCTAATTTAAATTTTTGTTTTCTGTTGAATTTACAGTAGTCAAGCTAACGAAATTAAACAAAAGCGTTGTGTGGGAGGCAACCCACAATATTTTAATGTTTCCAACTTTTTTCGTTATACATGCAATTTCAGTTATTCTATTTCTGCATTGTTAACTTTCATGCCATTTTAAATTTTTGGTGTATTTGTTATATTATTACTAACATAGGCCCAACACAATTCAAGATACAACCAAACATACAAGAGAAAAAATTTTGCGCATTGATGGTGTTCGCCACCCAATGTGGAGCTCGTCACGACTCAAAAAATAAAAATAAAAAAAATAAAAAAATAAAAAATAATATCATGGCGTTCGCCATATTACCTGCTGTAGCGGGAAAATTTGAGATTAAGCTATTGATTAACTTAACTCAAAAAACAAGAGTCTCCACCGCACTTTTATTTTATCCAAAGGAAAGGAAAAAGAGCGAACAAAACCTAAGAAGTTCTAAAATAAGAGCAAGTAAACAGAGACAGGGTAATGGGGTTGGTTACACAAAGGAAAGGTGATAGCATGCAAAATGTTTATAGTACTCTATAGGAACCTCTTTGAAAAATTTACGCTTTTTGGCTTGAAATGTTTGCTTGAAATGAGATTGGGGAGATGAGAGAAGAAATTATTTTATAAGATTTTTGTGTTTGGAGAGACTTCTTGAGCCTCATGCCTACGTACCACAATGTGCAATATAGGATCAAAATCTCGTAGTCCGTGGTACAAATAACAAAATTGGTTTGTTTGGGTTGATTTTAGATGAAAAGACAAATTGTCATTTTAAGAAGAAAACTATAACAAGTCACCCACAAGTATAAGAAAACAACATTTACATCACCTTGAGATAGAATATTTTTGCTTGGATTAAAATCAACAAGTCTATCACTCAACATCTAAGTGGAAAATGTGAACATATTTAATACTTTGGGGAATAAGATAATTACATATCAAATATAAAAATGACTCATGTTTAAACTTTATGAAAAGTTTTAAAAGAAAAAGTGTGCAAAGGCACAAAAATGATTGAATGGGCTTTTGTATTTTTTAAGTCTTTTGAAATTAGTCAAAGTATGCTTAACATTGGTTGCCGTTTATTAAAGAAAAAGAGTTTGAAAATCAATTTACAAAAGTCAAGGTTTATTGTGAAAGAGGTTATAGTTTGAAAACAAGAAGATTTTGAAAATTGAAGAATGGGGGGAGATGAAGTGACTATCCTATTGCATAAAATAAAAGCTAAGGACAAAGAAAGATATAACCGAAAGAAGCTAGCAAGCCCCATGACATAAGTCAATCAAGAATTCCCTCCTTTGGATTTAAGCCTTAAGAAAGTCAAATAAACATATAGAAATTCAAGCATTAGATGAAATCATAATAACCAAGATAGGTCTTCGAGAGAATCTTTAAGCCAAGGGTTCCAGATGAAGTTTAGGATTCAAGGTATCAACTTCCAAGCAAGGTTCAAGATCCCTACTTCTAAGTCCAAGGCCCAAGTCCAAACACAAAATCACAACAGTCTGAGATTAAGAGAACCAGGTTTTTTTAGGAGTTTTGATAGTTATTAATGTCTTAAGAAAAAAAGGGGTCCAAGTGGACAAAATAAAAAAAAGCATAAGAATAAACAAAGGTTCAAGTGGACAAAGGGAAAAATAATACGATAATATGATGAACAATATGATATTAGAAGTTAAAATAAAAGCATAAAGTAAATTGCAATAGGTAAATTACAAGATATAAATGTCAATAAAAGTAAAGATCAACAAAAGTTAGTAAGTTAGTAATTAGGAAAGAAAAGTCAATTTGTCATTCTTTGGAGAAGACTCACCTAGACATCCATAAGGATGAAAACATGAATCTATACATCATTAAGAGAAGAGTTCCAACTTGGATAAAATCAACAAGTATGCCATTAGCTCTCTTAAATGATAAAGAGACAATCTATTTCACACCATACTATAGAGAGTAGGAGGCTGCCAATCTCACTTACAAAGATGACTTATTTCCGATTCGGGACCAATTTAGTGCTATGTTAAGCAATCGTAATTGAACTTATATAGAAGTCACAACTATCTGAGGCCGGTCAATAACAATTTATATGTTAATACAAGTTAGAGAAATGACATGTAAGTCATCCTCCTAAAGCTTGCCACACTAAAAAGAAAAAGAGGAGTGATCTCATCTTAATCAAAGACACCCATCAATGATCAAAGGTAACCTATCACTACTCCAAAGTGAAGTGAGTCATCCAAATGACACTTCAACAACATGTTTGAAGTAATGAAGGTTTAACATCTTTGATCATCAACAATTTATGATGTTAAATATTTTTATCAACCAAAAGAAAAAAAAAGAAGGGAGGTGAAGAAGAAGAAAATCAACAAGACACAAGACCAAAATTAAATTGAATCAAAGGATGGACCATGTTATCATCAACATCATTTAACCATCTTGGTGAATTAGAATTTTCACTCCATCAACACCCAAGTTCCAATGATGTTGATGAAACTTACGACCAAATTCACTATGATCCAAGGCCAACTAGAAAGTACAATAATTAAAATAAATAATCAACAAAATAAAAGCAAAGAAAATTAAAAGGTTTTTAACAAAATGGAAATAAAAGGTAAAATACCAAAAGGAAACCAAATCATCAAATAAATTCCAAATGAGACCAAAGAAAAAAACAGAAAAAAAAAACTCAAATATTTTTAGGAAAAAGGTTGAAAATTTTTGGAAACCTAAAACTATTTTTAAAAAAAATTAAAAACAAGTGAAAAGATAAAAAAAAATGGTGGAAATAGTAAACCAAATAAAATCACCATATGTCAGAAACCATCGTAGGATCATATGATAATTTTCTCAAATTTTAAAATGCAAGAAAAACAATTTTAAACCAATTAAAATAAAGCAAACAATCAAAAATACATAAAATATTGTAAAATCATAAAGAAAAATAAATAAAAATATGGATCAGAAGAAGAAAAAGAAAAGGAAATTTTAGAAATAATTTTGGTATTTTTTGGAACTAAAATGAAATTTCCATGAATTTTTAAAGATAAAATGAATTAAATCAAAAAAAGAAAAAGAAAATGGAAAACAGAAAAAACAAGAGGCGTAAGATCCTTCTTCATTAACTAACGTGGCAATCTAGAAGGCTCAGAAGCGCGCATCCACCATAGAAACAAGTAAATTCACACACACGGAGCCATAAAAAGTCAAATCGTCCATATTAAAGCAACTGTTAGGCTATGGACAGTTAGATGATGCCAACACGTTATCTTCAACCTCCAGCCATTCAAACTCAACTAAAATCTGCAGAAAATCATGATCCATGAAATGGAAACCATAGAGGCTGAGACTAATCTTGTTAGATTCGTCTCTACATTGCCATTCCAAACATGTAACTCGCTTGAATTTATTTAAACCAAGGCATCTACAATTTGAGAAAAACCACAAGAAAAATGAAAATGAAACTTGAAATTAAAATCTCAAATCAACATGAAACAGCAAACTAGAAGAAGCATGAGCTTCATAAAAACCAAGGACTACATCACAACAACTTGTTTGAAGATATTTGATGTTGAATTCTACCTGAACTAGAAGAGCTTTGAAGCTTTTGAAACTTGATTTTGATAGCTTGATTCAGTGTATGATTTGACTTGCTTTTGATTGCTTTAGCTTCACTGAAGATCAAGGAAGGTGATGGAGTCAAGAAAAGAGAACTGGAAGCTCAGAAAGGGTGAATTCGAAAATGATGAAAGTGAGATTTTGGAGTGAGTTTGGAAGCAATTGTTTGGCTCTCTAAAGCTTGCAAAATGAAGGGAATGAGGTCCTTATTTATAGGGGAAGTGAATGGAATGCTGAGGGAGGGTGAATGATGAGAATTTGATGGAGATCATGTGCACCTGTGGTCATGTGAAATGTGTGACTTAGAATCATGTAAAACTCACCAAATTCGTGTATTTTGGATGCTAATCGCCTTTTGGAAACTTGTTATACTTGATTAGAAGAGAAAACACATGCTAATTTAGCTTAAAGGTAAGATTAAGATGATTCAAAAATCTAACCATGGAGCTAAATCCAACTTCAAGTGACCATATTCAAAGCTATGGGGCATCAAGCACAAGAGGCTTTTTGTGATCATTCTTTTTGCAACTTGTAGTTCGCGTGGCCTAGTTTACAATGTGCCAAGAAATTATTCATTTGGACATATGAAGAGAAATTTATGGTATGTTGAAGTTGGAAAAAAATAATCGATCACCGTTCTTAGAAAAAATTCTAAGTCTTTTAGGCAGAAAATGACCTTTAATGTTCTAATACTTTTCGAGGCCTTCCAAGCATAATTTGATCTTGATCCTTGAAGAAAACTTGTAGTGGTCAATAACAAAGAGTATTTTTCAAAAATAATGGGCCTCAAATGATAAAAATTGATGAAGTTATGATTCTTGAAAGTTGGAGAAAATTCACTTGAAAATAGGTCAAAATTCCACAAAGTCCCAAAATGACCTATAATGTATCCAAACTTTTGATGATCTTCTGCACTTAAAAGTTTATGAAGTCAAAGAAATTCGTATGCTCAAAGAATCACTCAAAAATATTGAATAGTGAAGGATTTATGCTCTTTTGAACTTAAACTTGAAATGTTGACTTTTGGTCAAACCAACTTTGAATCAACTTACATACTTGATATGTTCTTGCACTCTAAGGCTTGATGAAGCACATAAGAACTTGAAATGATGATATCTTGTTTGAAATTTAATTGATCATGGCCACACTTGAGATTATTTGTTAAAAAAGGCATGGATATAAACACATGAACCTTGAAGCTTCTTGAATAATAAGTAACCAATTCTTTGGGGAACTTTTTATCAATTGAGATTGAATGACCCTTGAACATGTATGACCTAAGATTATAGGTCAATTCTTGATGCATGAGCCTTGAGAAACAATGTTGACCACTCTTTGACTTTGAGAGAGCAAAATCGAACTGATGAATCATGCTTGATGCTTTTGATATAGTACCCTACATTGCAAAGAAAACAAAAAGGTACAAGAGATATTTTTGGCATTTTGATCGATAGTTAGTGAAACATAAAGTATATAAACATAAAGGAACAAAAATACACAAAGAAGTGCTTGGTGATCTCTGAAAAGATAAGCCCAAGGATGAGAGGGTAAGGAAGCAACCAAACTTGTGATCTTGTTTGTATGAAATGATGAAAATGATATGTGTGATCTTTGGGGTAAAAAATTAAAGTATTACACATGTGTTCACCATGGGCCTGACGCTAGTCAGTCTGCCCCACATTCTCCAAGGTACAATTTCGCCAAATTTTGGCGGACACTATTTTTGGCCGGGATCACACTAATAAAACAAATGCTGTGAAAATGATTTATTTACATGTCATTTTAGCTGATGATGCACCATAATGGCAGATTAATTCGGTCTCCTTTATGTTGGCGCATATGAGTGTGGGTGCTACCGCCAAAAAGGGAGAAATCTATTTTGGAGGTTTGATTACCTCTATAGCTTGTGCCATCAGATTTGATGTCGAGCTCATTACCCTCGTGCTGAAAGAGCACCACTTAGTTGATCTTAAAGCCTGTAGGAACATGAGACTAGTTAAAGGTAGGCCTAATAGAAATTATACATTGATGATTCATATTCTGTTGTTAAGACTATTATCTTGCCTGACCTGAACTGCACCGATATACGTGTGAGGGTGAATTGGTTCTATGACTTGTATGCCCCTCCCGTTGGTAGCCCCACGCCTATTGACATCCCAGAGGATGTCAATGTCGGTGGAGACACCGACGATGAGTTTGACTAACGTGAGAGATGGCTTCATGAACAAGTTCCACCTACACACACCACACCATATTTTTCTGACACTTTTACAGGTACCTCTTCTGAGTACACCCGATACGAAGAATTACTCCAAGATTTGTATAGTTGATGGTCCATTAATGATGAGCAAGACAATTTGATATATGCAATGTACCAACAACAACAAAAAAAATGATGGAGTGCATGCAAGCATCAGAGGCTCTACACTAAATTAAATTACGAGCGACCCATAAAACTCAATCAAACCTGGCAATGCAACTCCAAAACCAGTAGAGAGCCTACAATCAAATGATGAACAACTTTCAGTTAGTGCAAGCGAATAAGGCGGCCATACTGGGGAGCATGCGCTAGATGCGAGAGTCATAGGGTCAGCTAGTAACATAGATCCAACTAATGTAGGTACATCAGGGTGGCGGACACCGAGGGAGACATCATCGTTATCGGGTGAGCGGTCAGATCAGAATGGAGGCGGCCAACAATAACTTTATTTCCAGGTTCTATTTTTCCTTCCTGCATTTTTTAATCAAAACATTGGGGAAAATGTTTGGTTTAGGTGTGGGGGAGGAACTTTAATGCTTTCTTTTTTTATCGCTTTCTAGGTAGATTTATTATTTTCTAGATTTCTTTATGTTGTTATGATTTTTATTATTGCTATTTTATTTCTGTTCAGTTGAGTAGTTTCATGTGTTGTCGAGTCTTTATACATAGTTTCATCTATTTATTGATTTTTCCACTTTCTTGAGCCATAACAAATTTTTCTTATTTTGAAATTCATTTCATCTTTTAAAAGTTTTAGGCTATAGATGAAATTGAGATTGGATTGTGGATACTTGGGAAAACTCCACAAGATCGATATCGTTTTAACACCTTAAGTCTCCCGATTATGGAGATCGATTTGAGTACTTGTTATGCCATAGCCTTAAATTCTCACCCTTTAGTAGTCTCTAAGTAGTTTATTTAGTAATAATACCATCCTAAGCACACACTAAGTAGGAAGCTGGTGCAAATAAGTGTATTATCTTAGGCTTAAAAAGAAAATTAAGAAAAAAATCAATGAAAAGAAGTGTTCCTTCTAAGTTAGGTGATCCTCACCCGATCAATTAGCCCAATAGTGCAAACTCCTTTATCTATTGATACTTAAGCCAATGTTCAAGGAAAAGAAAAAAATGATGATACTAAGACCGTTGTCACTAACAGATTATCCTACCATGAATGTGTAATAATAACTGGCTTAATGTGATTGCGCTAAAATGAAAGAGGACGAAAAAGGGGATGAGTATGTTAGGCCTAGGTATAATGACATGATTCAGATTGGTTTATGTATGAGGGAGGCTTAGGAGCGCACAACAGCATAATTATGTTCCTACGATATCCTTAGTGTGTAAGTGAGTACCTACCAATACAATCTTAGCCGAAGTGAAGTTTGTAGCCTAGAATGAGTATCAACATGCATTGTTTTTCGTGAGTCCTGATACTATCTACTGCATGTTTTTCAAATTCTTTTCATATGTATAGCATTTTTCTTGAGGACAAGCAATGGTTCAAGTTTTGGGGAGTTTGATAACACTGAAATTCACATAGTTTATTGACTCAATTCACATGCACGTTTTTTCTATTTTATGTCTGTTTTACGCTTTTATATGGTGTTATGTGTGTATTATTTGTATGTTGCATGTATGTGCTAAGTTGAGGAAGGTACAAGATAAAAAGGGCCAAAAATGATCAAAAGAGGAGGAAATACCCAAGAACCACAAGCAAAAGCCCATTTAAGGTACAACCTAGGCTCATGGGGTTCACCATGGCCTGTGGCGTTTGCCATGGGTATCAACGACCAAGTTCTCATGATTTAAAGGAGACGGCGTTTGCCACCACCTGTGGCGTTCGCCATGGTCCTCGCCCCCAAGGAATCAACAACTTCTCCTACTAAATTCTCTCCAACTCATCCCATGACTTCCTCAATTTCCAGGCCACGAGCTTCCATTCAATTTACACAAATTTTCATTATATAAGACTTTGTTTTTAGGAATTTTTCACCCAATTTTTTCTAGTTATTTATTTAAGCATATATTTTCACTGTAAAAGCACTAATCACTCACATCGAGGGATTAGTGCACTTAAACGTTGAAGAATTTATTTACTTGTATAGTTAATCTTGCCGTCATAATCAATTCCAGAAATTTTCCATTTAATCAAGTCTTCATGCGCTTTACTTTCCGCATTGCTTTTATTCCTGTAAGTCTTTATACATTTTCATTATTATTATTGTGTTTGCATGCTTGTGTTATTGAATCCAAATATAACACACTTAATTATCATATCTATAATTTTTATGAGTTGTACATCTAATTTTAATAACATGAGTTGTTTGTACGTTATGCCCGACTAAATCCCTTGAGTCTGGTATGTGAGGATTGTCGTTCCGACGAGACTCGATAATTATTTAGCATAGCCTTTTATAGATTGTTTTTCTGGTTTCGGTTTTTAATTTTAGATCTAAAAGGTCTTGCACGATAGTGAAAATATTAAGGTTTCGATCCAATAGTGCGACAGTGTGAGGCTCGTGCCAGATGGTAAAAATTGAACATTAATTCTAAACACCATGACAACTCTTTAGGATTAATTAGGATTTGTTGGTTTTCGAAGATTATATCGCGACTTAAATGGGTGAGCAACAACAAAACATTTATGGTTTCACAATATAACATGAGTCAGTAGCACAATTGTAGCAGGAAAATTTGAGATTAAGTTATTAATTAACTTAACTCGTAAAGCAAGAGTCTAACCCCACTTTTATTTTTCCAAAGGAATGGGGAAAAGAATGAACAAAACCCAAAGACGCTTTAAAACAAAACTAATAAAACAGAGAGACAAAGGGTAAGGGGCTGGTTATGAAATGGGAAGGTGTTAGCACCCAAAACATCTATATTACTCTATAGGAACCTCTTGAAAATCTATGTTTGGCTTAAAATTTGTTATTCGCAAAAGCTTGGGGAGATGAGAAGAGAAATATTTTTTAGGTTTTTTGTGTTTGACAACTGTTGCGGTGAGAATCGTGATACCAAGCTATTGATTAACTTGAATCTTAATTCTTACAAATTCACAACCGAACTTTAATTTATCCAAAAAGGAAAGGTTTAAAGAAAGAAAGACCTATAAAAATGCAAAGCAAAAAGTAAGGCTTAAAGCTAAGCAAAGAGAGATCTAAAGGTTCGGGGGTTGGTTATGCATAGGGTAGGTATTTCACATCCTAAACATCTGTAGTACTCTACAGGAACCTCTTGTTAATATTTGTGTTTGTTAAAGTTTGCTTGCTAAAGGTAAATGTGCTAAGGGTAAAGATATAAAGGTATATACAAAGAATGTAAAGTTTGTACAAAGTTTGCTCGCGAAGACATCGCATCTCGTGCCTACGTATCCTGACGGGAATGGAATCAGAGCAACCGTAGTTCCCCTAACTAGGGGTGAGGAACTCTTGATTGTGGTCAAGGTTCCAAAGGGAAAGTAAATGTTTGCAGCGAGACATCTACATAGAGTGCAGAGACTCTAAACTAAGGTTATGTTAGCAAAGAGGGGAATGTCCACGGCGGGACGACTAAATAGAGCACGACGACTCCAAACTTATGGCAAAGTTAAATAGGAAGTTAGTTGTTAGTTGGGACAGGCTCAAAAACATGGAAACAGACAAGTCACGAAATGAAATCGAGTCACAAGAATTATTAATTAATTTAAATATTAATATTTAATAAAATTAATTATTAATTTAATTAACTTAATTAAATAAAAAATATTTAAAATAACTAATAATTATAACATTCTTTACATTTTTTAATATCAAATCAATAAATAAAAATTAAAAAAAAATTAAAAGAAAAGGTTGGCGGTGGTACATATACAACAGGGAGAGATAACATGCTTTGATTATGCAATAAATTTGATTATTATCATTTAAAAAGTTAAGAGATAGACTAATCTAGTAATTATAACTTATGTTCTACAACTTAAGTATTAATATTTACCATTTTAATTAACCTATTACAACAATACTATAGTTAGAGACTATCAAAAGTTAACAATAAAAAAAAGGATACAACACTAAATTAATTATTTAAAGAATTTTATTTTTATACTTCTTTCGGAGCCGAGTGATACGAGTAATACGCAAGCTGTATGAAAATTCCAATCACATTCAACAACAAAAAAAAACAAGCATATGCCATTAAAAGGGTAGAGATGACAACATCTAAAACAAAATTAGAATTAAACTTTAGCTTAAACTTTAAAAGAGTAAACAAACAAAAAAAAATAGAATTTAAAGGCATAATGAAGAAAAATAAGCTTGAGTGAAAAATCCAGGACAAACCCTATAATAATAAGCAACAAGAGAAAATATAAACCTATATATTATATTTGAAATTGTAAAAAAAAAGAGAAGAAAAAAGATACTAACCAGAAAGGTGGATAAGTAATTGTGAAAATGAGAAAATGGAATATGCTAAATCACTAGATGATGATCCAACAATGGTGTGTATGTGTGAGTTATTATGAGATGAGAGAGATAGAGATGTGGTAATGAAAATGGAGGTCCGGTGATCGGAGAGTGAGGTGTTTCACGGAGTTTGTGTTTGATGAAAGAAGTAGTTTATGGTGGCTGTTAATGGTTTTTCTTGCAGTAAAATATATGTGAAGGGAAATGAGATATGTGATGTAGATGTGATTTATGGCTTATGAGTTATGTATTTTTGTGGTGATGAAAGTGTGTAGATTAGGTAGGATATTATGATGAAGTGTGTTGTTTAAGAGAAAATGATGATGGTAGTACATGGAGTAGTCCTTCTAGCCTTTTTTTTCAGATTTTGTGGGATTTTGGATGCTAGAGGTAGTAGCTTGTGGGAGTATTAGTACTCAAAAAATGGACAAAATCTCAATTATTACTACAAAGTCAAAAACTTTTTCAAAAGTTCCACAAAATAAGGAAAAGATAAACATAAAAAGAATAAAATATTTACAATAAAATCTAAATAAAGATTTGATAAATTAAAAGAATATATTAATTAAATGTAGAAATAAAGACAGTAAAAAAACGAATAATTGGGTCGGTATCGAAGTACTCGAAAAAATAAAATGAATACACCAAAGTGATCAGCAAAAAATATACGATTCGGAAAAATACAGCGTTTTGTCAAATTTTAAAATAAATTTTACCCGCTAAAACGGCTTAAACTGCCCAAAAAGTTTATTTCAGCTGATAAATTGGATATTATGAAAAATGTAAGAGATGATAAACTATACCGATGATGCAAAAAGATGTGGGATCTTAAAGTCAAAAATTAGGGTGCAACAGATGCCCCTATTTAAGTTTCTTCGATCCAGAGAGGTGAAAATTGAAATTTTCGTCTCGACACAGTCGGAGAGACTTAAATACAAACATGCACAATTTTTGACCTTAAGATGCCACAAAATACTTATGATATGATATGATATGCAAGACAAAGATTCTATGAGGAAAGACGCCATAGGAGACGAATATATATTGGGAAGATGCTGCAACTCCACCGGGGAAAGACTGACAACTTCACGGGAAAAAGTATCTAGCAGACACAACTGAGGAAAACAAAAAAATATGGACACGTGTCAAGGTGACAAAGAGTATCCAGTAATACTTGGAAGGAGAGGGACAAATCCTAGACAAAGACACAGACATCCGGAAAAGCATCAGATGCTGGAAATAACACACAGTGAGATAACAGAAACATATAGAAAGCAAATGAAACTTACTGGGGAAAAAGTCACAGTCACCAGAGGTTTTGTCAGAAGAGCGTTGAATAAACTCCGGAACACATCTAAAAAAGCATTGGATGGAGTATAGAAACAGATTAGAAAATAAAACTCAGCAGTTGTTAACCAAAGTCAGAAACAAATTGAAGACATCATTAGATAAACAGGGTCATATCTGGAAGAACGTCAGATAGACACAAAGGGGTTCTGGGAGAACGTTAGAACAAAAGACACATCTGGGAGAACATCAGACGCAGAAGAGATAAATTCTGGTAAAACATCAGAATTTACAGACACATCTGGAAAAACATCAGACGGCAAAAGAAATAAATTCTGGTAAAACATCATAATCAAGGTAAATATCTGGAAAACCATCAGATATGTTCTGGAAGAACATCAGAACAGAGACTCAATCTGGAAAACCACCAGAAAGAGAAATAAATATCTGGAAAACCATCAGATAAGTCCTGGAAGAACATCAGAACAAAGAACAAAGACTCAATCTGGGAACCCATCAGAGAGAGAAACAACTCCAGAAAAACATCGGATAGATTCTGGAAAAACATCAGAATCAAGGTAAGTATCTGGAAAACCATCAGATATGTTCTGGAAGAACATCAGAACAAAGAACAAAGACTCAATCTGGGAAACCATCAGAAAGAGAAATAAATATCTGGAAAACCATCAGATAATCGCGACACAAACTTGTTTGGTAGGTGCTAAGTGAGTTGGACTTCGTCCACAAGGTAAGACGCGAGTAAAACACGACCTTGGGGAAAATCAGATGGGGAATAAAACACCCGTGATGCCAGGTAAATGGGGAATAAAACACCCAAGTAAAATAAATTCATCCACAAGGTAAGACGCGAGTAAAACACGACCTCGGGTGAAAAAGCAAATGGGGATAAAACACCCATGATGTGCACATGTACATGAATTATGCTTATGATATACGCATGCATAAATTATGCAAATGACATATGATCAAATGCAAATGCAAATATCGACGACAAGGCTCGACTCTTTTGGTGAGAAGACAAGACTGGAAGACTGATTCCTCAACACGGAGATCACTGTCATACTGCTTGGGGACTAAATATGTTACTGCTGAACACATCTCTGCCACACTGATAAATTGTATCAAAATAGACGATCCTTGTAGGATGGATAAAGAGCTGCTTGGGGTTTCTTCAAGTAAATTATCCCAGTTTAGCTGTCTGTTGTAGATGAATTGATAATTACTTCAGCTTGTCTTGATGTTGAAGATGACTGATCGATTGGGTGCTTGGAGAGCTTGCCCCAGTCTGAGTCTTGAAATATATTATGGATAAGCCAAATCTGAGAATACCATGCCTTGAACAAATATTGAATTGATTCTTAGACAGGATGTAAAAGGAACTTGCCCCTGATAGGATCACTTGACCAAGTTTCTCAATGTTTGAAAATTCCTTGAGAAGAAAGCCAGCTTGCAAACAAAAGTGTTCATACAAACATGGTAATGTAAAGTTCATGCAACTTTTGAAATCAAAATCATTTTTGAAAGATGCAAAGTAAAAAAGTCATTGATCGGAACACAGCGATTCAAGACACTCAAAGTTTAAAACAAAGGTGTACTGCCAAACTAATTGATTTGCAAAAATATTTTGGAGTCAGTGTACGTAACCTTGTTGTAGTATGCTTTCAAAATAACCTTGCTTCAGTTAGGTCTTTTGAGGGTTGTAATGTGGTCTGGTTCACGGTTTAAGAAACAAAGGATAAAGGCTCAAATTTTATTTGTACCCACCCAATCTACGTGATAATCTCCAGTCCTATGCTCAGTTAAATCAGACTATATGCTCAGGTTCCCATAGATTAGGAATTGCACTGATGATAGTAATGATGATGGTTCAGAAGTTAACAAACTTTTTGAAAAGGCAGTCACTGCTTCTTTACAACATTTGGTTGTTTTGAAATTAAAGGATTTAAAGACCTCCTCTATTTATTATCCCTAACTTTTGCCTGAACTGTTTCTTTTGAAGCTTACAGTCAGCGGGATGCCCCAGTTTTGCCTAAGTTTCCTTCATAGGTTTTAACTTAGTGGGCTTTTTTTTTTCTTTTTTAAAGAAAGAGAGTGACTGTCTGGATTTAATGATTACGGTGAACCATCATCGGCTTTTTGACTTGAAAAACATCTTCGACACTTGTTTGTTGTGTGCGAAGGAATATAAATTGTGGTTGCAACCTTTATACGAAAGGTGTCTTGTATGAACACACAACCAAGTTAACTGAGAACTACCCACCCCAAGGTTGAAACTGCGAGTTTTTTGTAAAGAAAGAAACTTCAACTTCTAGGCTCGAAGGGGTTGACAAGGGATTAACTTCCTTATTTCTCTAGTGTTTGGGAGTTGAAACAATGCCTTACATCATCAACAAAGTTTGATTGAAAGCATACTGGCAGCAGTTATGGGTATATCGTTTTCATCATCCTCCCTCAAATATTTGCGTAATCAAAAATTTGGACAAGGAGTAAATATTTGAAAGATAAAGCATAAAAGTGCAAACAATAGGCAAAATGATTTGAAATCAAAAGTTGTGATGCTCATTCATTAAGATGAAAGTACAAACACTAAATAAAAGCAAACAAGCTTAAACAAAATGAAGGAAAATGCAAACAATGAGAAACAAAAGGCCTAGTGACTAAATTTGTCTTGTCTGAAACACTGGCGCTCAAAAAAGATAGTCTGCTGGAGTCGGAATGAAGCTTCACTTTTGATGTTATGGCAATGGATTATTCTGGACATTCGGATGATTATCCTTAAAACCCAGGATTCCAGTTTTAATCAGCTCACGCACTCTAGCTTTCAGTGCATAACAATGTTCCAAGTCGTGGCCTGGGGCACCCTCATGAAAAGCACAATGGAGGTCAGCTCTAAATCCAGCTGGAGGAGGATTAGGAGTTTGCAAAGCCTTTGTAGTAATCAACCCTTGTCGAACCAGATCAGGATAAAGTTCTGTATATGTCATGGGAATAGGATCAAATTGATTCCTATTTCGATACTGGTTTTGTCCAACAGTTAGACGTTGAGGAATCTGAGCTGGTCGTGGAGCAGCAGCAGTAACGGCAACAATAGCAGGGTGGTTATACCTTGGCTGAGGACGAGGATTTCTCACTTCAACCATGACAGCGTTGGTTTGCTCTTCCTTCTTCTTATGGAAATTCCCAAAGGATTTCTTTGCACCGTTAGAAGATTCAGCAACTTTGGACACTTTACCACTTTTCAGCCCTTCTTCTAACCTTTGGCCAATGGTTACCAGATCTGTAAAACTCGAAGAGATGCTCCAAATCATCTTTTCCCAATAGAAAGGAGACAAAGTATCCATAGACATTCCAGTTAGCTCTTTCTCTGCTAGAGGGGGTTCAACCTGGGAAGCCAACTCTCTCCAACGTTGAGCGTATTCTTTGAACGATTCTTTTTCATTTTGAGACATGTTTTGAAGTTGACGACGGTCAGGAGCCATGTCCAGATTGTATTTGTATTGCTTCATAAAAGCATTGGCGAGATCTTGGAAGCAGTGGATACTATTGTGCTCCAAGTTCATATACCAATTAAGAGAAGCACCACTCAAGCTATCTTGAAAGCAATGGATGAGCAACTTCTGATTGTTAGTGTAAGCTGCCATCCTTCAGAAGTACATGACCAAATGGGCTCTTGGGCATGAGTGACCTTTATATTTCACGAAATCTGGAATCTTGAATTTAGGAGGCATGACGAGGCCAGAGACTAAGCACATATTATCAGCATCGACGTTGAAGAAATCAGTACCCTCAACGGCCTTGAGTCTCTTGTCTATGTTTTGAAATTGTTCGCGGACAATCTCAGGCTCAACAAAATCTTCATGGTCTTCTCCTTGAGCACTGGCAGCATTGTACTCATAAAGAGGATTCTCAAAGGGAGTTCGGATAGTCTGGTTAACAGTGTGGACCACAGGTCTGGGCTCAGCAAAGACGGGAGCTTGAAAAACTGGTCTGACAGTCTGACCAATCATAGCAGTAGATGCAAGAGGTGGAGAGTAGTTAGGAGGTAAACCAAACTCTGGCCAAGTAGATTGTGGCATTTGAACAGGAGGAGGGTCAGCATTTGAAACTTCTTGAATGACAGTCCTTTGAGATGGCTCTCCTCTGGCAATCAATACTTGAAGCATCTCAGTAAGTTTAGTCATGCCTGACTTCAACTCATCGATCTCCATTCGGAACTCTGCATTGTGTGCTTCCTGTTCTGACATCCTGCGTCTATAGTTAGCTCTAGTCCGATATCGGTGTCGAGGAATCAGTTTGGCGACTCAAAGGCACACTGGACGATGAAGACAACTGAAGATGAGCGAATGGACAAACAGAGGTATGCAACGAACCATGCAAAGATGCAAATGCAATGCAATGCGATGCAAGACAGGATGCAAAACACACATAACAGGATCAAAGGTTCGAGATCACAGCATGAGGTCTGGGTAAAGAACTAACCACAGGGTATGTACTATGGGTAAAGCACCTGCATAACGGGTTCTAAAAAAGTTCCCAGAGTCCTCAACCCATCTTTCGGATATTATCGACACACCAACTACTTGGAAATCAATAATATTCTCAAGAGAGTCTCGTCTGAGTATAGTATCGCGTATCAACTACTTCGGGAATACTCCCTCATAGTCATCACACTACGTCCTAAAAGGCCAAGTGGGGATAAAAGGTAACTAAAGGTCCTCAGTGTCAAAGGCTCCTAAATCGAAAGTAGTAATGTTTTCACGAATACTCGTTCAACAAAACTAACTCTCAAGAGGGCCTCCACTGAGCGGTGGTTTCTCAAGTTAGCTTGGTCGGGAATCAACTCCCTATAAGCCTTCTTGAATATACCACCTTCCTATCATAAGTGCACTCAAGTCCGGGTATAGGACTTATCCTCACCACTCAAGGTAACAAACCTGCATACAGAAAACCCAGACACAGAAAAATATATGTACAAATATATACAAATATACAAGCAAACAATCATATAACAAACACAAATATAAACAAGGTGGGCTTAACCCTCTTAGGGGATTTCCCCAGTGAAGTCGCCATTTCTGTTGCGGTGAGAATCGTGATACCAAGCTATTGATTAACTTGAATCTTAATTCTTACAAATTCACAATCGAACTTTAATTTATCCAAAAAGGAAAGGTTTAAAGAAAGAAAGACCTATAAAAATGCAAAGCAAAAAGTAAGGCTTAAAGCTAAGCAAAGAGAGATCTAAAGGTTCGGGGGTTGGTTATGCATAGGGTAGGTATTTCACATCCTAAACATCTGTAGTACTCTACAGGAACCTCTTGTTAATATTTGTGTTTGTTAAAGTTTGCTTGCTAAAGGTAAATGTGCTAAGGGTAAAGATATAAAGGTATATACAAAGAATGTAAAGTTTGTACAAAGTTTGCTCGCGAAGACATCGCATCTCGTGCCTACGTATCCTGACGGGAATGGAATCAGAGCAACCGTAGTTCCCCTAACTAGGGGTGAGGAACTCTTGACTGTGGTCAAGGTTCCAAAGGGAAAGTAAATGTCTGCAGCGAGACATCTACATAGAGTGCAGAGACTCTAAACTAAGGTTATGTTAGCAAAGAGGGGAATGTCCACGGCGGGACGACTAAATAGAGCACGGCGACTCCAAACTTATGGCAAAGTTAAATAGGAAGTTAGTTGTTAGTTGGGACAGGCTCAAAAACATGGAAACAGACAAGTCACGAAATGAAATCGAGTCACAAGAATTATTAATTAATTTAAATATTAATATTTAATAAAATTAATTATTAATTTAATTAACTTAATTAAATAAAAAATATTTAAAATAACTAATAATTATAACATTCTTTACATTTTTTAATATCAAATCAATAAATAAAAATTAAAAAAAAAAAATTAAAAGAAAAGGTTGGCGGTGGTACATATACAACAGGGAGAGATAACATGCTTTGATTATGCAATAAATTTGATTATTATCATTTAAAAAGTTAAGAGATAGACTAATCTAGTAGTTATAACTTATGTTCTACAACTTAAGTATTAATATTTACCATTTTAATTAACCTATTACAACAATACTATAGTTAGAGACTATCAAAAGTTAACAATAAAAAAAAGGATACAACACTAAATTAATTATTTAAAGAATTTTATTTTTATACTTCTTTCGGAGCCGAGTGATACGAGTAATACGCAAGCTGTATGAAAATTCCAATCACATTCAACAACAAAAAAAAACAAGCATATGCCATTAAAAGGGTAGAGATGACAACATCTAAAACAAAATTAGAATTAAACTTTAGCTTAAACTTTAAAAGAGTAAACAAACAAAAAAAATAGAATTTAAAGGCATAATGAAGAAAAATAAGCTTGAGTGAAAAATCCAGGACAAACCCTATAATAATAAGCAACAAGAGAAAATATAAACCTATATATTATATTTGAAATTGTAAAAAAAAAGAGAAGAAAAAAGATACTAACCAGAAAGGTGGATAAGTAATTGTGAAAATGAGAAAATGGAATATGCTAAATCACTAGATGATGATCCAACAATGGTGTGTATGTGTGAGTTATTATGAGATGAGAGAGATAGAGATGTGGTAATGAAAATGGAGGTCCGGTGATCGGAGAGTGAGGTGTTTCACGGAGTTTGTGTTTGATGAAAGAAGTAGTTTATGGTGGCTGTTAATGGTTTTTCTTGCAGTAAAATATATGTGAAGGGAAATGAGATATGTGATGTAGATGTGATTTATGGCTTATGAGTTATGTATTTTTGTGGTGATGAAAGTGTGTAGATTAGGTAGGATATTATGATGAAGTGTGTTGTTTAAGAGAAAATGATGCTGGTAGTACATGGAGTAGTCCTTCTAGCCTTTTTTTTTCAGATTTTGTGGGATTTTGGATGCTAGAGGTAGTAGCTTGTGGGAGTATTAGTACTCAAAAAATGGACAAAATCTCAATTATTACTACAAAGTCAAAAACTTTTTCAAAAGTTCCACAAAATAAGGAAAAGATAAACATAAAAAGAATAAAATATTTACAATAAAATCTAAATAAAGATTTGATAAATTAAAAGAATATATTAATTAAATGTAGAAATAAAGACAGTAAAAAAACGAATAATTGGGTCGGTATCGAAGTACTCGAAAAAATAAAATGAATACACCAAAGTGATCAGCAAAAAATATACGATTCGGAAAAATACAGCGTTTTGTCAAATTTTAAAATAAATTTTACCCGCTAAAACGGCTTAAACTGCCCAAAAAGTTTATTTCAGCTGATAAATTGGATATTATGAAAAATGTAAGAGATGATAAACTATACCGATGATGCAAAAAGATGTGGGATCTTAAAGTCAAAAATTAGGGTGCAACAACAACACTTTCTGAGCCTCATTCCTACGTACCCACAAAGTGCAATGGAAGATTAAAACTTTGTAGTTCGTAGTAAAAATAACAAAAGAATTTGTTGTGATTAATTTTAAATGGAAAATATAACTTGTCATTTTAAGGAGAAAACTCAACTAGTCACCCACAAGTGTATGAAAATGGGTCTTTGCATCACTATTAAGAAGGACTCCAACTTGGATAGAGATTAACAAGTATGACACTAACTCTCTCAAGTGGAAAAGAATCAACATCAAGCATCACTATGAGAATAGGAGGATTACATCTCAACTTTAAAAATGACTCATGTCTAAACCTTAAGAAAAAGTTTAAAAGGAAAATTGCACAAAGGACACAAAATGATTTGAATGGGTTATGTATTTTTTAAGTCTTATAAAAATGGTCTTGATATGCTTAAGATGAATTAGCACTTTATTCAAGAAAAAGAGTTTGAAAATCACTTGAAAAATTCAAGATTTATTGAGAAAGTGGTTTAAGTTTTAAAACAAGAAGATTTTGAAAAAGGGAGAAGATTTTGAAAATTAAAGAAGAATAGGAGATGAAAAGACAATCCTATAGCACAAAGTAAAAGTTAAGGAAGGAAATATCTAACCAAGAGAAAGCCTTGACACAAGTCAATACTCATATCCTTTGGAGTAAGCAACAAGCAACCAAATAAGTAGATAAATAACCAAGCATCAGATAAAGAAGAACTTAAACCAATGCCAAAGATGAGGTAACAAAGCCAAGTCTTCCAAAAGTCAACTCAAGGTCAAGGTACCATATGAATTCCAATGTCTCAAGTCATAACTCCAAAGCATAGGATCAATAACCTAATTCTAAGTCCATAAGTTCAACATCAAAACAAGGAATAATAACTAATAGTCCAATGGTAACATTAAGTCTTTTAGTGGTTTAGCCTTTATTAATGTCTTAAGAAAAAGAAAAGAGAAAAGTTCAAGTGGACAAAGAAAAAAGGTATAAACATAAACAAGAACAATATGATATGTAATGATAATAATAAAGCAATATATATAAGGAGCAAGAAAGTAAATGGCGTAAAAATAACGGTGCATAAAAGTAAATGACATAAAAATAAATGTTAGCATAATTATATGCTTAGTATAAGTGTTAGAATTAATAATTCGATTCGGGATAAATTTAGCATTGTGTTAAGCAATCGTAGCACAATCTATAAGGAAGATAATATTATAGGAGGTCGGTCAATAAAAATTTATGTACCATATATGTTAGAGATATGATAGAGATCATACTCCTAAAACATGTAGCAAAAGTAAAAATCAAGGAGGGATCAAGCACTAAGGTAAGGAGATTGGTCCATTACATCAATTATTCCTTCACACTATACTAAATAAGACCTTTAGCAACGCTTTTTTTGGCCTTTAGTAGCGCTTAAAAGCGCTGCCTAAAGTGGCGTTGCTAAAGGTAAAGGCAGCGCTTTTTTTATGGAAAAAGCGCTGCTATAGGCCCCCTTTAGCAGCGCTTTTGAAAAGCGCTGCCTTCCCCCCCCCCCCCCCCTTAGCAGCGCTTTTGAAAAGCGCTGCCTGTTCTCCCCCCTTTCCCCTCCTATAGCAGCTCTTTTTTGAGCGCTCTATATGCCCCCTTTAGCAGCGCTTTTAATTAAAAGTGCTGTCTATTCTTCACAATTTTAAATTTTTTTTTACATAATCACTTTTTTTATATTTTTTTCGATCAACCTGCTTATAACAATTACATTCCCTTCTTATAATTCAGGCATTTAATTCAACACTTTGGCCTTATATATACATTGTAATTCAACACTTTGGCCATAATCATTAGGCTCAATTAATTGATCTCTTTCATTCCAATGCACATCATGCTTTACACCTTTATCTCTCGCACGGATGATTTTTTTCATAATCGTTATTCCTCTTTTAATATCGCCTTCCACGTCTTTTGTTGTTTCGTTTCCATCATGTGATTTTTCCTCGTTAGTGGCCATAATACCTGTAATTCAGAAAAACCAAATAAGGAAATGAATGACAAAGAAATATGTACATAAGAAATTAATATATAAATAAGAAAAACATATATATAATTTTATTGAATGACATAATATGTAATTTTATTGCATGATATAAATATGTAATTTTATTGAATGAGACAATATGTAATTTTACAATTACCTTTGTCACTAACATCTCTTTCTTTTCTTCGTTGGAACGTGGTTTACTTGTCTCTTAACAACATGGACGGATGGATTGATCCAAATTCCCTCGTTATGATCATTTCTAATATATGAGTCGTCCGCTCTAATATTCTCATCTGGATCATCTATATATAAGATTCCTTCTCAACATCAACATCACCCTTGTCTCCAATGTTATCATCGATTACTTTGTTGGAAAAAAGAACTATAGACCATTCCGTACTTGTCGGATCAGTGACATAGAACACTTGTTTAGATTACGTGGCTAGAATAAAAGGCTCATCTTTGTACCCCACCTTATTAAGATCCACTTGCAAAAATCCTGAGTTATCCATTTGTATGCCACTATTATTTTCGACCCACTTGCATCCAAAGCTAGGAATCTGAAACTTATCATAATCAAACACCCAAATGCGCTCGATAACCCCAAAATACAACAGATTTGCATATTTGGGGTTTAAGTCCTTCACACTTGAAATGTGCATTGCTTCGGCAAGCACGGTGTGACCATTATTTTGCATTGTACTTTTATCATCTTGTTCTTTGGTATAAAATGTGTATCCATTAATTGCGTATGCGCTATAAGAAAACACATGCAAACTTGGACCATATGCTAAACATCTCAACCTTTATGTTATTGAAGCGGGACCAGAATAAAACTTTGAAAAAATATGATCCTTGAACCATGTTATAAAACTTTGATTGTGCTTACGTACTATCCAATTTTAATTTCTATTCAGATTTAAACCTCGGAGAACGTCCTTTTGCATTTCAACATACGGCTCAACCTCAATGTCATTGTGCAGAACATACAAATGCACTTGCTCCCGTTCATCCCTTGAAACTGTCACAACTTTATTTCCAATTAACTGTTTTCCTACTATTTTTCAACAACATGAGATTTTGGGAGGCCAACGGATTAAACATTGGACAAATATTCAGTACAAAACTCAATCGCTTCTTCAATAATATATTGTTCAACAATACAACCCTCTCGTCGACTTTGGTTTTTCACATACCCTTTCAATATTTTGATATAACGTTCAACAGGGTACATCCATCTCATATAAGTTGGTCCACACGATTGTGTCTCTTTCACAAGATGAAACACTAGATGTACCATTATGTCAAAAAATGATGGAGGAAAATACATTTCAAGCTCACACAAAGTAATAACTATTTCTTTTTGCAATGTTAGTAAGATCGCAGGATCGATCACCTTACTACAAATTGACCTGAAGAAAAAACACAATTTAGTTACTGCGCTTCTCACTTTTTCTGGCAAAATAGAACATATACCTATTGGTAGAAAGTGTTCCATTATAACATCGCAATCATGTGTCTTTAAACTCTTTAACTTGAGGTCTTTTATAGAAACAAGTATTATAACAAGTATTCTAATGTCTTACATACAACGACTTCCAATACAGAAACTCAAACAAAATTGACCTCTTCTTCCACCCACATGTGACAATCGTATGAGCAAAAGGCTTGCCAAACTTAGTACTCACATCTTCCACATTTTCAAAAATTTGTTCGTCGGTCAATGTAGGTGGAGCTCTACGTTCTGAATTTCCATTGAATGCTTTTCTCCACCCACGATAGTGATGATTAGAATTTAAGAATCTAAGATGACCAAGAAAGACATTCTTCTGACCAAATTCCAATCGCGTCCAATTTGTGTTTTCTTCACAGATAGGACACGCACATTGACCTTTAATGCTATACCCCGATAGATTTCTGTATGCTGGAAAATCATTAATTGTGCCAAACAACATCGCCCTTAAATTGAAACTTTCTTTCCTATATCCATCATAAACCTCCACACCGTTCTCCCACAAACTTTTTAAGCCTTTGATTAAAGGTGTCAAGTATACATCTATGTCATTCTCTGGTTGTTTAGGGCAAGAAATTAACATAGATAACATCATGTACTTACGCTTCATACATAGCCATGGAGGTAGGTTATAAATCATAATAATTACAGGCCATGTGGAGTGTGAGATACTTTGTAGACCATGCGGATTCATTCCATCAGTCGATAATGCCAAGCGAAGGTTTCTAGCTTCTTCTCCAAAATCAGGATACTCGTTATCAATTTTCATCCACTGTGGTGAATCTGTCGGATGTCGATACTTCCCATCTATAATTCTATCATCTACATGCTAAGTCAAATGTCTTGCATCTGTTTCACTACAAAACATGTGTCTAAATCTCGGAATTATAGGAAAATACCATAAGACTTTTGCTGGTGACAACTTTTTTCTTATACCAAGACACACCACATTTAGGACACTTGTTTAATGATGCATATTCATTTCTAAACAAAATGCAATCATTTGGACAAGCATGTATCTTATCACAGCTCATGGCAATAGAGAATAACATTTGTTTAGCTTCATAGGTTCGATTGGGAAGAACATTATCCTCTGGAAGCATCTCTTGTAGTAGGGCTAACAACTATGTGAAACTTTTATCCTACCATCCATTACCCGCCTTTAAGTTGTACAACTTTAATACCGTAGACAATCTTGTGAAAGTAGTGCAACCTTTATACAACAGTTTCTCTGCATCGCTTACCAACCTCTCAAACATCTTAGGACAATCCTGAAGATCTTCTTCAAGTGCTTCTGTAATCTCTTCGACTCGATCACAATCATATGTATCTATGCCATTGTCCTTTGAAGCATAGGTCGTATTATCCCCCGGTTCGACATTCTCGTTACTTATCTCACCATGTAATGTCCAACATGTATAACTTCGATCAATTTCAAGTCTCATTAAATGAGATTCCAACTGAACTGCGTCAATCCGACACCCATAACAGCAACCTAAGCAAGGACATGTGATCCTATTGGGGTCTTTGGCGTGTTCAACAACAAACTTAACGAATTTTGATACCCCATTCTCGTACTCTTTTGACAATCGATTAGAAGACATCCATTTTTTATCCATACTAATTAAGTAGACTAAACTAAACTAAGAAAGCTAAACAAAAACATCGAATACTTGTAGCACTGGCCTGTAGAGAAATCACCAACTTCTAGAACTACACCGTAGGATTCTTGGAAACGATCACAATCTTGCTCTACACAGGTAACCCCTATAACAGATAAAATTAATAACATCATCAATATTAAATAATTCTTGGAAACGATCAAAATTAATAGACATAAATAATTCATTTACTTTCATCAGTAACAATAACATCAACAACTTTAATAGAATTTCTAACTTTGTTAACTCTTTAACAAATTTCTACATGGCATGGCATTGGACAATATCAAAGTTGTATCAAAATAGTGGAAACAATATCAACCCTAAACAAAATGTTAATCTTGTATCAAAGAACTAACAACAACATAATGCCACCAAGAACAAACAACAACATAATGCCACCAAGAATAAACAACATAATGCCACCAAGAACAAACAACAACATAATGCAACACTTATATATATTTTATACTCATCATTGCTGAAATTTTTAAAAGCAAACTCAGTAAGAAAACAAATCCATTACATATAGCATTGCAGCAAAATACAGTATGAAAACAAACCTGTAGATTTCGTACAGAATGGGTGGAGGACGAAGATGGAACAATGCCAAAAACAGACGAACGAAATGGAAGAATATTGCCAAAAACAAACGGACGGAGGCGGTAATGGAAGTGGCGACGGATGAAAACGGACGGAGGCGAAAATGGAAGATTTCTGTTTCTGAGTTTTTAAGGGTTTTTCTGGGTTGCGAGCGGGAGAATCACGACTGTTTCTATTTATGAGTTTTTTTGTTTTTTTTTTTTTTAATTTATGCCACTTAAACCTACAGTAGCACTTTTGCATGGCCTTTAGCAGCACTTTATAAAAGCACTCTCTAAGGTCTGATAAGGCAGGACCTATAGTAGTGCTTTTATAAAAGCGTTGTCTTTTGTACCACCTATAGCAGCGCTTTTCTAAAAGCGTTTTCTTAGAATGCCCTTATAGCAGCGCTTTCTGAAAGCGCTCTCGTAGGTGACCTTTATAGCAGCACTTTCTAAAAGCGCTTTCGTAGGGCCTACTTTTAGCAACGATTTCTATAAAGCGCTTTCGTAGGTGTCACCTTTAGCAGCGCTTTTCTAAAAGTGTTGTCTAAAGTCTACTATTTTTTTCTTCATTTTTTCATGACTCTTTAGCAGCGCTTTTTCAAAAAGCGATGTCTTTTCATGCGCTGCCAAAAATCATTTCTGTAGTAGTGTCATGACACTTAGGACAAACTTATGCATCAACCCAAAGTACCTCCAATGATCAATGATCAATCAAATGGTAGATTCAAAATGATGAAAGTTCATCAAGCATCAACCCAAACCTCATGAGCAAGATGGAAAACACATCATCCAATTGATCAAGAGAAAAACAAAAGAAAAAAAAGAAGGAGAAGGGAAGATGAGGAGAGAACCAAATTGGATCAATACTCAAGATCACTCTATCATCAATTTCAACCACCTTTCTTGGTAGATTAAGACACTAAACTTATCATCAACACAAAGCACAAAAAATGAATCAAATGATTCATTTAATGATAGATTTTTATTGATGAAGGTTCATCCAACCTCATCAACACCAAGGTCCATTGAAATTAAGGAGAAACTTGATCAACAAAGTATGATCCAAGGCTACAACTAGCAAACCAATCACAATACAATAAAACACAAATAAAATACATAAAATGATTTTAAAGCCAAAGTAAAAGAGAAATAGAGGTATCTAAACAACCAAACAAAACTCAAGAAAATTACTATAAATCAGAAACAACTCAAGAATCATATATAAAATTTTGGAGAATTTTTAAATGCATAAAAGTAATTTTAAACTATTTAAAATGCATGAAAAAAGAAGAAAATAATGAAAAATAGCAAATGATGAAATAAAAATATAAAAATGGCTCAGAAAATAGAAAATATTTTTATGAAACTATGTAAAAAATTGGAGTGAAAAGTGTTAATGGATGTATTTTTATGAATTTTTGAAATTAAATGAGAAAAAGAAAATAGAGAAAATAAAATAAAAAGAAGGAAAAGACCACATCCCTCAGATTAGATCATAGGCTAGTGATAAAAACACATGTAGCCATCAGATCCAAATATTAAAGTTCAGTCACCAAATCACACGGTCAGGACTTAAAGTCAATGCATGCTCATATTAAGATCCTTGCACATGATTACAGCGACTAAGTCAGATTCAAAAAATTGTGTGGCATCCTCTGATTAGCTAAGATTCAAATTCTCGCTCCAGAAGGCGCAAAAAACTTCATCTACAACCTCTGAACCCTAGCTTTGGCATGATCATGAACTGTAATTTTAAGCTCAAACACTCATGGTGCAAGCTTCGTCTTACTTCATCGTTCATGTCTCCTTGCTGAAGATCAATTTATTTGATCTGAGCAAGGAGAATTTGCAAAAATTCGCAAGAGCCTTAGCTACTTCAAACAAAAATTAAATTCCAAAGATGAAGAATAAATTTCAGTTAGGTTAGGGGAAATGTGTCGCGGTGAGAATTGGATATCAAGCTATTGATTAACTTGAATCTTAATTCATAATTCACCACCGGTCTTTAATTTGTCCAAGGGAAAGGAAAAGATCAAATTACCAAAAGTATGTAATGCAAATGAAAAGCTAGAGAATCTAAGGTTCTGGGGTTGGTTATACTAAGGGAAGGTGCTAGCATCCTAAGCATCTGTAGTACTCTACAGGAACCTCTTGTTTTATTGTGTTATTGTTACTAAGGGTGAAAAGCCTAGGGGTTTATTTCTAAGTATACTCGCTAAGAAATCGTATGTTGTGCCTAGTATTCTGACGGGAATAGAATCAGAGTATTCGTAGTTCCCCTAAAAGGGATTGAGGAACTTCTTGACTATGGTCAGGCTTCTAGGGGGATAAGGTTTTTTTGATTAATTCTAGGAGAAGATATGAGTCGTCATCTTAAGGGAGAATACCCGACTTAACCACCACAACTTGTAGAAGATGGTTTTTGCGTCACATTGAGAGAAGGGCTCAAAACTCGGATTTATCGACGAGTATGCCACATACCTCTCTCAAGCGAAAAAGATTCTACATCTCTCGATTGTGTTATGGGATAGGAGAATTATATCTCGACTATTAAGATGAATCACGTCTAATTCTCTTGTGGGGAGAATAAGATTGAATTGTATTATAAGGTTTGTCTAAGTTGAAAGATAAACCAAGGAAATCTATCTTATCTTAAGGCATAGGGTAAATCCTAAAGTGATCGACTTGAAGACTCAAGGATCGAGCGGGGGAATAATGATGTGAATGAGATGCAAGTGTGTATGACTTGTACAAGTCATACACAGGTTTTTCCCTTGGACGTGCATACAAAATAATATCGAAGAAAAAATAGAGCGAAGTCACGTCGTGATTTGGCAGTGTGGTTTAAAATCAATAAATTAGACCACGAACCAGTCATGCTTGAAACTAAGATCCAAAGCTCTAGGAATCTGATTCGCATGAAAATACCAATTCGAAACATCACGGTTAATCGAAGATATCAATCCAACATCACGACCACTACAGTTGAATTTTAACCATTTAACCGTTAAGATTGGATTGCAATACAAAATTAAATTTCAAGTCCAAGAAATTAAAGTTACTAATTAAATGGTTTAAGAATTAACTTTTAATTTGAAAAAACTTTTTTAAAAAAATGTAATCCAAATGGTTAATAATTTAAAATTGAAATTTCCTTTTAAAAGGAAAGCCAAGAAACATGTTGAGTTAGATTAAGATTAATTGGTTAGGTTAACGATATACTTATAATTAGATCCTTAATAATTAATTGTATTTAATAAAATGTTTAGCTAGATAATTGGATTTAGGATTAGGAACTAGTTGTACTTAAAAAAGGTTAGCAAGACTTATATCTTAATTATTAATAATTAATTTAGATTTCTTTTTATAAGAAAAAGCAAAAACGAATAAAATGGAAGTGGAAAAGACGATGATGATCCCGTGTGAGGCATCCAGGTGGTGGTCTGATGTGCATCACCGATCCAAGGGGGTCCAAGAGAAAGATTTGAATCCAGTGGTTGATGAGGTGAGGGTCCATGATAAGATTTTACACGCGCACATACGAGATTCAATACACGATAATAAAAAAAAATAAGCAGAAAAGAAAAAAGGAACCCTATATCTAAACTCTCCCTCGCCGCCTGCTTCGTTCTTCTCTTTCACAATTCAATCCCGACTCCAAAACAAATTCGTGGCTATGTCAATCTGAACAAACAAAAATCTCAAATCAAGAAAACAAAGGAAATCACAAGAACAAAAGGGTTACCAAAGGGAGCTTTGAGAGCGACAATGGCGGCAACAAAACTCCAGACGGCTTCGCGATGACTCGGAAAGGTTTGATCCGCAAGCTGTAAACTCTCGTTTCCTTTTTCTGTCTTCCTCTCTTTGATCTGTATATTGTTTGTGAATCTTTTCTTTCTTATGAGGGTGTCTCTCTTTTTTTCTTAAGTGTTGGTCTCTTGCCCTCTTTTATAGATATTTTGAATCTTGACATTGAGATGTTGATTTGGAAGGAATTCAAATTTGTCTGTAACATGTTTGGAACATGTTTTATGATTTTGAAAACTTTCTTCTTTCATTCAAACATGTTTGGATTATGTTCAAGACTTGTTTTGGAATGAATATTGAATTGGTCTTGAGATTTTATTTTAATGAAAACACACAAAAAAGAAAATAAATACAAAAAGTAATACAACATGACTTGAACTCACAACCTTATGATTAAACCTTTCACACATACCTTCTTACCAACTATGCTATCTCATTTATTTGAAATAAAAATTCACTCGAAAGCATATGAAGAGTGGGAAAATTTGGGGTATGACAGATGCCACTATTTAATTAACTTGAACCAAAAGGTATGAATGACAATGGTGTTCGTACATTCCTAGTGGAAGATAGTTAATTACATAAAGATCCCATGTTTTGTCCTAAAAGGTGGACATGAAATGCAGAGATGCAAAACAGAATTTTAGGGTCAAAAATTAGGGTATGACAAAATGATCCGCAGAACAAGGCGAAGAGAATGGTAACTTGTTTGGATGCAAATGAAACTCGTATATACCTTTCCAAAATAAGCTTCAAAGTCTTAAAAATGGTGGAATTGGTTTGATGCTTAGAGGTCACGGCAAGCTGTCGTAATGCTTTGGTTATCTTCAGAAGAGACTGGTGATGGATTCTAGGAAAATAATTGAAGCAAAACGAAGCTGAATTTAGAAAATAAGTTTCTGGTTTTTATGTGGTTTTGAGCTTCAGAGTATCAGTGATTTCATGGATTTTAAAGCTTGAAAATGTAGGGGAAAGCTTCCTCTATTTATAGGAAATAAAATAATGAGCTCAAGTGTTTGAGATTGGATCTAAAACGTGTAAATGCATTCTAGAATTTTCTCATTTTTGCAATCGTGTGAAGCAAAGGTGAAATGCGTGACTCAGGGCTTAGAATGAGTCATTTTGCACTTGGAGAGATGCATTTTAGTGATTGAAATAAGTTGCACATGTGCTGGTGGTCCCAGATTGATATTATCATGAAATGTGTGACTTGAAACTTGAACCAAGAGCATAGTCCATGGGGTCATGTTCATTGCTAGGCCAAATGCAATCCACTCGTGCATTTCTTAAATTTTTAAAGCCAAATGGTTTATTAATGGAGTAAAACATAATGCAAAAAGAACCAATCCCAAAGGATACTTGAGGTGAAAATGGCATAAGCTGAAAGTTAAGGTCGTGACACTGAAAATTAGGTCAGGCATTAGGTCAAACAGATCATAACCTAGTTTTGTGCACAAATGACCTTCAAGATTTGAGGTCCTTAAAACATGAATTGATGTTTTACCTCTCAAGCAAAGTTGTAGAGGACATAAAGAGGGATATTTGAAAAAACAAAACACCTATAAAAGTTGAATAATGAAGAATTTATGATCTTTGGAAGTCAGGCCTACCAAGCTTGAACTTAGGCCAAAATTTTCTAAGTACACAAGATGACCTATAGTATCTTCAAACTTTTGATAGTTTTCCAAGCATTATTAGCTCTTGATCTTCGAGTAAGTGCTTCGATTTCTTGTTGGGTTTAGATGGAATCTTTTGATACCTTGTGTATTTCATCTCATCTATGTATTGTGAAATATTTTTGATTCAATATTGATGTTGTCTTTGATTTCTTATTTGTGGGTCATGACAAAACCTTTTCGAATCTTAGATCTTAGATGTTCATCTATCAATGAGAAAACTTTTGACATAGTCTTGTAAGTTGATACTCACTAGTATCTTTTATTTTATTGTGTTGATTATTAGCATGAGTAGCAATCGATACGATATTGTGGGAACGCGTGATAATAGAGATGAGAAACTATGTTCACTTACATTTGGAAAAATTAGTTGAATGCAGGTAAAAATGGTTAAGCGTATGTATGTATTCTGATCATGGTGTTTTATATGAATCAATCATGAATCTGATACGGGTGTCATCTTAGTTTACCTATTTATCTTTAATTTGAACCACTATAGAAGTATACACTTCAAATATGGATCTAGGATGATTATATGTTAGGTTCTAGACTCTAGACATAGATTTAGGCTTAACATTTGCTTGAGTATCAGTTCTTAATGTTTTGTGTTGTTGAGTTGCGTAAGACATCACCAATGAGACAATATAGTTGTTCTCTTGATGTTGCGTTAGACATAACCTCTATTGTGGGTGATACGTGAGGATGTTATACGAATGATTGAATTGTGTTAATTGGCTAGAAGAATGCATGTGTTATCAATGGATGAGATCCAATCCCAACAAGGCTCCGTTTATAATTTAAGTCTTTACTTTATATTTTCTGTCTTTATAATTTTTGCCTTAATTTATGGTACCTTTGATCTATCGCCAAATTTTCACAACAAGCTTAGAAATGTAGAGATCATTGAAATATATTCTTTCCCTTGCACCGATCCCTGTGGAGACAATACAAATCCGGAGGGAATCCTTCAAAATCTAAAATTTTGCTTCTTGTTGCTTTACTGCAGTTCAAACAAAACGGCGCAGTTGCCATGGATTTGTGTTTAGATATTAAATTGCATTGCAATAGTTTCTATATTTTTGAGCTTTATATAGTTGTTTATATTGTATATATGTTTGTTTCCTTTCACGTTTTCTCAAGTATTGATTAAGGATGAAAGATGAGAACTTCTTCTAGATTGGTTGTTATTTCTATAAAGTATCCATTGAAGCTTCTCCCATGTTTGGATGGTGATGGTAGGATGTTGAACATGTGAATGCAAGCAAAATAAATTGTATCACTTTATAGAATGTTATAATGATTTAAAAAATTTTTGCTTTATGCAAATATGTATTTTTGTTTCATTTTGCCACTTTGTTTGAATATTTGTTTCACTTAGGTCCAAAAGCCACAAATTATGAGAAACCTCCATTGTTTGTTATATGATAGGATGACTGCTAAACTTTGTTTACTTCATTTTATTCATGCTTAATAGTTTGGTTATTATGATTTTGTGGAATCATTATAAATGATCAAGGCATTTGTTTATATTGAGCACAACCGTATCGAAAAAGTAACTTACCCGTGAGTAGTGAGAATTTGTTAACCCCTTTGAGCCTAAACAGTTTAGATCTCATTTTAGTGATGAATTTGGTTTATGTACATAATTTGTAAGTTTATTTCATCATTGAATTTTGTGAGATTCTATAAAAAAATTTTGAACCTTTATGTTAGAACAAGATTTGGTTCTGCATCTGTATCTCTAAGTTTTGATGATAACAAGTCAGTATTTGTGTGAGAACAATTTTGGTACCCTAACGGTTTGTTATTGTATATCTTTAGAAAAAAAACTTTAATTTTGACTCTTGAACATGGAATGTAACAATTTTCTGAATATATTGATCTAAATTGCTTTTGCTCAAAATTACGAATGAGAAGCTTCTAAGGAAACTGTATGTTGCTGCTGCAACGTTCTCTTGGATCTTGCTTCTAACGTATGACTCTGATCAATTCACTTCTGAAGACAACTCAAGCTTCTGAAGATTAAAAGTTGAAGGTTCTAAAACTCTAAAGAATCTCAAGTCAGATATTGATATGATCAAGCTTCTGATTGATGATTGAAGTTTCTGAACTCAAGCTTCTGAAGATTAAAAGCCGAAGGTTCTGAAACTCTAAAGAATCTCAAGTCAGATATTGATGTGATCAAGCTTCTGATTGATGATTGAAGTTTCTGAACTCAAGCTTCTGAAGATTAAAATATGAAAGTTCTAAAACTCTGAAGAATCTCAATTCAGATATTGATGTGATCAAGCTTTTAATTAATGATTGAAGTTTCTGAAATCAAGCTTCCGAAGATTAAATGCTGAAGATTATAAAAAACTCTGAAGAATCTCAAGTCAGATACTGATTTGATCAAGTTTCTAATTGATGATTGAGGTTTATGAACTCAAGCAAAATCAACTCTTCTAACTCATGCTTCAAACAATGATTTATCCAGAAGCCACTGAAGAATAAAAGATAAGAACGAGTTTATACGTGGGAAAAATAGTACATGGTACAAACCAATATTCCTTCCACGAAGCGAATTTCATGGAGTAAGAAAATTGAGGTAGTACGATTCTTGTACCTTCCGTATTAAACCTTTACTCAAGTCGCCAGCTCATTCATGAAGAATACCAAATCTGCCCTCCAACGGATCTTTTTTATTGGCTATATAAAGACTTGAAGACTTGAAGAAACTACACATGTAAGACTGTTGTCATAACTTGTGCTAAAATTTTCTTTAAGTGTATTGTGTTTTTAACTTGTTTATACATGTTTATATAGAAGCAATATTTTTAAACACAACCTTGTAATCAAACTATTATCTGTATTTCCTTAATAGACCAATTAGGTCAGAATCCTTGAGAAGACATAGGTTGTGCGTATTTGTGGTTTGTTAGTCACCAGCGGTTGCTAGTGCAGTTGTAATCAGTTGATTGTAGTGGATTAAGTCCTTGGGTATAAGGCGAAATCACCTTGGCATGTGGACTGGATTAACTTTGAGATTTTCAAGTAAATCAGTATAAAAATCAAAGCGTATTTCTCTTTGTTGTTGAATAGTTGTGGTTTTTATTGAGTGAGTTAAAAGCTTTCATTTTTGAAAACCCTTATTCAACCCCCTCTTTCTTGTGTTTTTCTCACCTTCAATTTCATGAACGCTAGTGGTGACAACTATCCCATTTAATGAATATGCGTAATCATGATTTGACGCATTGGGTTTGGTAACCTACTTGAGAATAGGTTAAATCTTTATGCCTTCCCCTATTACTGTGCATTTTCTGTGTATAATTAAGATTAATTATTTTAATTTCTTCTTTAGTGCCTATATATAATCACATCATTTACACTTCCCACTATGCTCACTTCTCCCACACTTTTAGTATTCAAACCTTAAAACTCCTCAGAACAACTATTCTTCCAAAACCTTCCATCTTCATTGCTTCAACTTCAACTCTCAACATCAACGGCTGAATCATCTCAACGTCCCTCTCAATATCAGCAACAAGAAAGACAGTTCACGATTCCAGAGAAATCTTCTACCACTCTCGATACGTCGGTAGTTGATCTTCATGTTCTTTGCAAAACCATGGTGGATTTAAATAATCTGAAGGATAATAAGTGTGATCTTACTCAAACTCTTGATTTCCAAGGCTTGAACGGATTCTTTAAAAGAATGCAAGGACCCACCTTTCTTATCTTGGTTAAATATTTCTGGATTCATGCAACTGCAAGCAGGAACGTCATTATCTCCTTTATTTTTGGAAGACGTATCATCATCACAGAAAAGACTATCTGTTATTTAATATCCCATGATGGAAAAGGTCTTAGAATCTACAATGCTCAAGCGGATAAGCAAAGGGAAGCTAAAGTCACCGTATCTATCTTCAAGGAAGGAACTGTTCTAGATTCTAAGAAGGATCCTTCTTCATCGCTCTTAAAAGAATCTCTAAGAGCTTGGTTCAAGATCATGTTGGGGAGTGTTTACCACCGTCATCCTAATCATTCTTCTGATTACATCAATCTTTCTCAGAAGTATGTTTCATACTTCCTAATGAAAGGAAAAAAGATACATCTCCACGTTATCCTATTCAGATTCCTGAGATACTCGATCATGACCTCAAGAACTGGCTCTACCAAAACGGGGAATCATATCCCTTACGGCAGACTCATTTCTGATATTCTTGTTAATTCTGGAATAATTGAAGATCTATTGATTACTGGACAAACTAATGAGCTAGTAAAGGCTGCTGGAAACATCTTTTGGGCGAAGAATCTGAAGAGTATGAAGCTTATTGAAAAGATCACTCATCCAGCCGCTCTTCCATCAAAGAAAGAAATTGATGCTATGAGGTTTCCAATTTCTGGATTTCCATCCTTTTCAAGAACTTATCATCTAGATGAGTTAGCACACTACCTTGCTGGATGCAGAGATGAAGTATTGTATGTATGGGTTGACATGGGCAATCTTCCAGATTCTATTCCAGAGATTTTAAAGAAAAAGAGAAAAGGCAAGAAAAAAAGACTGCTGATGGTGAAGAACCATCAACCAAAAAGATGAAGATGGCAACTACATCTGCTCCTCCTGCTGGTGATCTCAGTAAGTCTGCTATCAAAGACTCCTCTCTCGTCTCTAATTATAACGTTTCCAATGTTGTCTTACTAACACCATCCACTCCATCACCATCACCCATCACTATCTCAACTTTACCACCATAAAATTCCAAATGAATTGTGTCTGAAAAATGGTTACCTGAACAACATTCTTCTTTTAGCTACATGACCTCTTTACACCATTCATCATCTCTACCAACACCCATCATATCTACATCTATTAATGCTCCCCACTCATAAAATCCAAATATTCAAATGTATAAGGGTGCTCTTGATGACTTAACTAATGCTCCTTATTCAGAGGCTTTTGAAGATCTTCTTTCCCTTGTCATACCCAGTATGTATGGTCCTGATCCCAACCCCAATATTTGCAAATTAACCATCAAATTACCTAACATCTCTAAAACCAAAAATCCTAATGTTGGTAAGATGTTGCGAAAATTTGATCTAGCATTCAAGAATCGTCTGGATGGTGCTATGCAGATTAGTCTCAAATTTGTTAATCCAGCAGAAAATGATTCAGCTTGGGAAGCCTATAGGAAATGGGTTGATTCCAAAATCTCAAAGATGAAGAATTTTGAATACAAATTAGCTTAAAAAGAGCCTCCATTTGTGCCTTGTACCTGCAATGGAAATATTGAAGCAGAAATTTGCTCCTCTATGTCTTCCTGCCCATAAAAAAGAGAAAGAAGAAAGGAATCAAAATGTTGCATTGGTTAATGCCACGACTGATAAAGGCAATCAAGCTGTCTCTGAAGATGTTTAGTAAACTGCAAATCATGGCTCTGAACAACTAGTTGTTGTTTTTGACAATTTGAATACTACTACTGGGACTTCTACTTTTGGTGTGATTCTAGAAATTCTAAAGACTCTTGTTGAGCTGAAGGAAGATAAGGACAAGATGAAGGAACGTTTGGATAATCAATAAAAGATGTTTTAGATTATTCTCTCCATACTTCCATCATCCAACCCTAACCCTTAGTTGCACCTAGTTGTTTTGTTTATTTGTTTGTTTGTTTAAGTGGTTATCTTGTTTTACTCCTTGCATATGTACTTTTGCAACTCTGGCGTTATTTCCTTTAATCAAATGAATATTATCCTTTTGTTGCATATTATTGCATATTTTCTTTTTGATTGCTGACAAAAAGGGGGAGAAAGTATTGATTTTGATATACCTAATTTCTCTTAAATCGAACCCAAACATTCCAAATATTTGCACTAACCCTTGTTTAAAAGGATATTATGTTAGTTGTTTTGCTTTCAAGAAAAATTTACTATATATTAGAAACACCTGTAAAATCAGAACATAATGTGTGAAGCTCAAACTCTAAAGATATGCTAGCTTCTTAAAGTTCTGAATCATCTTGAGTAAGAAAAGACTTCAAAGATAAATTCAAGTTTATTCAATTGATCAGAAGTAAAACTCATAAGAAGTTGATATGCGCTAAGTTCAAGAAAATTCTGACAGATAAACCAGTTCTTTTGAACAGAAGGTTCATCTACTCTTACAAAAGGTCAATCAGGGAAGTGTTCTTTCATTTTGATTATCTTTTTAGAGTTGTTCATTTCAGGGGGAGTTTTTTGCTTCTTTCTGATATATGTTTTGGTGATTCCCCGACAAAAAATGTTCATCAAAATAAAGTGTTTTATCATCATCAAAAAAAGGGAGATTGTTAGAACAAAATTTGGTTATGCATTTGTATCTCTAAGTTTTGATGATAACAAGTCAGTATTTGTGTGAGAATAATTTTGGTACCCTAACGAATTATTATTGTGTATCTTTAGCAAACATATTTGATTCTGACTCTTGAACATGGAACTTTACAAGTTTCTGAATATATTGATTTAAATTGCTTCTGCTCAAACTCACGAATGAGAAGCTTCTAAGGAAACTGTATGTTGCTGTTGCAACATTCTCTTGGCTCTTGCTTCTGACGTGTGACTCTGATCAATTCACTTCTGAAGATAACTCAAGCTTCCGAAGATTAAAAGTTGAAGGTTCTAAAACTCTAAAAAATCTCAAGTCAGATGTTGATATGATCAAGCTTTTGATTGATGATTAAAGTTTCTGAACTTAAGCATCCGAAGATTAAAAGTTGAAGGTTCTAGAACTCTAAAGAATTTCAAGTCAGATATTGATGTGATCAAGCTTCTGATTGATGATTGAAGTTTTTGAACTCAAACTTCCAAATATTAAGCGTTGAAGGTTCTAAAAAACTCTGAAGAATCTCAAGTCAGATATTGATATGAGCAAGCTTCTGATTGATGATTGAAGTTTCTGAACTCAAGAAAAATCAACTCTTCTAACTCATGATTCAAACAACGATTTATCCAGAAGTCACTGAAGAATAGAAGATAATAACGAGTTTATACATGGGAAAAATAGTACATGGTACAAACCAATATTCCTTCTAATAAGCGGATTTCGTGGAGTAAGGAAATTGAGGTAGTATGATTCTTGTCCCCTCCGTATTAAATTGTTACTCAAGTCGTCAGCTCATTCATGAAGAATACCATATTTGATCTCCAATGGATCTTTTTTATTAGCTATATAAAAACTTGAAGACTTGAAGAAACTACACATGCAGGACTGTTGTTATAACTTGTGCTGAAATTTTCTTTAAGTGTATTGTGTTTTTAACTTGTTTATACCTGCTTATAAAGAATCAATCTTTGTAAACACAACCTTGTAATCAAACTGTTGTTTATATTTCCTTAAGGGACTAGTTAGGTCAGAATCCTTGAGAAGACATAGACTGTGTGTCTTTGTGGTTTGTTAGTCATCAGCGGTTGCTAGTGCAATTGTAATCAGTTGATTATAGTGAATTAAGTCCTTGGGTATAAGGAAAAATCACCTTGACGGGTGGACTGGATTAACTTTGAGATTTTCATGTGAACCATTATAAAAATCGAAGCGTATTTCTCTTTGTCGTTGAATAGTTGTGGTTTTTATTGAGCGAGTAATAATCTTTCATTTTTTAAAACCCCATTTCTTGTGTTTTTCTCATCTTCACTTTGAACATTGTTTAAATTAATTCCCCTACCATAAAAAGCAAGGAGCATTCACTTGAGGTTTAGTTGAATTCAAGTTGGGGAGAATAAAAAGAAAAATGGTAGGTTGCTAAAAAAATTGAAAAATTTCAAGCAAGCATTAAAAAATTGTGAATATGAATGTGAATGATAGGGAAATAGCAAGTGTATTGTTTTGCCTATTATAGTAATAAAGGGACAATTCCCCGAATGTCGATCTCAAGGACTGCGTGACGATGCAGAGTTCACAAATGATTTCAAGTTGACAAAAAGTCTTGGTAGGTTGACAAATTATTTTTACTAAAAGTGCAATTAAAGAAAGTGAGTAAACAGTTGAATGAAGAGCAAATATGAGTAAATTGATAGGGTTCAGTGAATGAAACTTCCTGTAACAATAGTAATCTACCAATGCAATAACAGTAATCCAAAACACTTGTTTTCCGGTTCTCTAGGGCATCTAATCATGAGTCCTCAGTGAAAAAATCTTTGGTTATGTAACCTAATTACTATGTCCATAGATAATCACGTTCATTCCCAAGCATTCAAATAACAAGAATTTCCGGTTTGGATAAAACATCCCTAGTCCTAGGTAATATTTATTATCCAAAGTTCTTATCCAGGTCAATAAACACGTTGTTCAACCAACACGTTTCTAACGGTCAGAATCCGTTGGTCCGACGGATAAAGCATGAAGAACAGTAATAAGAATAAACCAATTTTAATGAATAAAAAGAGCCAATGCATTGAATAAATCAGAGTATGTTACAATTGGAATCAGGGTCACCCTCTAGCAATGGGGGGTTTAGCTACTCATAATCATAAAGAAAACAAAAAGATAAATGGTTGTCATTACAGAATTTCGTGAGAAATCTATCTTCAATTGTCAGAACAACACTTGAACATATGAAACCTTGACAAATCTCTGCGCTTCCAGCCTTCAAAGTGTGTATTTTTCTACAGAAATCGCCCAACCCCTTTTTGTACAGGAATGGGTCGTCCCATAAGGAGTAAAACCACACTTCAGCATCCTCAGATAAGGTGAATGGAAACATAACCAGCCTCTTTGCCTCTTCATAATGCCCCTCAATTTTCAATGATGTAGTCATCATCAAGAACCTCTGTAGGTGTTTGTTTGCATCTTCATTGATCTTTCCTGCAAAAGGCTTACTTTCCAACTGCCGGATAGTTGACGGGTGCAACTGGAAGTGGGCAGCATTGACTGGTTGGTTAACTATTGTCAACCGCACTGCTAGATTATTCTCTTTGCCATAGTCACCCAAGAGTCTTTCCACTGAAGGTGGATCTGCAGCCATGTTAGCAGTGTTTGGATGTGAATCTGTTTCTGAATCAGTATCTTCAGAATAAACTGAGACAGATTCTTCAATCACTAGTTTTGTGTCAGATGTTGCTAGTTTTTCACTTTTAGCTTGTCTGAGTCTAGCGTGCAAAGTTCTCTCTGGTTCTGCGTCAAAACTTATTTACTTTAGCCAAAAGTTTTATTTATAGAACCACTTATGTGAGATACAAACTAAACAAGCCCACATAAGTACAATGTATCTTATGATGTACCTTATTGCACTTAAATTCGCCATACCTTATGGTGTATCATATTTTCTAATTAACGTTAGTGCATTGCAAGACCGCACCACCAAATAAGTTTCACTTATTTATTTAATCTTTTATCAACCTATTCTTATGTGTGTAACCTTATAGGTTCTCGTAGCGTTGACAATTATATTAAATTATACATTTAATATAATAAATAGTGAGTAGTTTTAACAACACATCACATCAACTCAAGTTACAAAAATGTCATGTGATTTAATAAAAAAATTCTGTGATAATGATTATGTGTATAATTACCTTTTTCCTCTCATATCTATATTGAACACAAAGAATTAAAAAATACTGAATGATAAAAAATAAAAAATAAACAATGTTATAGATGTTCATAAAAATCAAAAGTGTATCAAATTCATCTCTTAAACAACGCAAATTTAATAACATTAAATGATCATAAATATTTTTAAATAAAATATTACAAATGCAATTGGCAATCAATTTACAACTATGACTTCAAATGTCAAATGCCATCGTCATCATCATCCATGGATAAATAAAATTGTATGCTTCCATCATGCACTCTATAACTCATATTTATGTGGTAGATCTATTTGTTTTCTCCATATTTGAAATACAATATAAAACATATAATTAAAAGAATGAATAACTTAAAGTGATGAGAGAAGAAAAGAGAAAAAATAGGGCATGAGTGTAGGTTGTTATAGACCATTTTCTCTCTATGCAGCATAGAAGTTTATTTATTTTCTTTCTCTATATACAAGCAATTTGTATGATTTTTTGTTGTTTATAAAACACAAAAAGAAAAATCGACAATCAGTTGTGGAGAGTGAGAGAAATTATCTTTTTCTTTTCATATATAATAAAGGAGAATGAAGGAAGTTACATCTATCATTTCAAAAATTGATGAACATGAAACCACAAATCATAAGATGAAAATAAAATAGAAAAAAATAAAGAAAATTATAAAGGGTATAATGAGTAAGAAAATAGGCTACACCAAATTAAGGTTTTCCCTTTATATATTGTTATATATAAGTTATGACACTTTCATAATATTTTATGGAAAATTCTCATGGCAATTCAATCAAATATAAATATTATTTATAATATTTATACCTACGTGAAGACTTGATAACTCTTCATTCATGTGGTGTGTCTCTCATAAAGGTGTTACTCTAGAAAAGAAATTCCACAATATTCAATACTCCTTAGTTAAAAAATCTCCCATAACATACATTAGTACACATCTTTGTCCAATCCATAACTAAAGGACCAAAGATTTGTCTATTCTTACGACATCTTTGGGTGGCACCGTCCCAACTCCACCCTATTTGACAACCTTCATTCACATTTATAAGTTAACATGTTATTATTTGGAGCTTTAATGATTGATTTATGTTTTCTTCCATCTTTTCTAGTTGATATGAGAGTTTATCCGTGCTTTAGAGTATTGTTTGTGCAAAGGTGAATAAATGATGAACAAGGAAATATTCTATTAAGAATGACGGCTACAAAACATGATAAAAGTTACAATGATTGTCACCCTATTTATAAGCTAAAACTAGGGTTACTAGAATAAGATAAAATACTAAAATACCCTCTAACAAACTTAGGGGCTAAGGAAAATAGTACAACTAAATAAATATGAATTACTATTAATATTCTAATGCCATCCCTTAATTCATATTCCATCAAAACTTGTAACACCAATTCCATCCCTTAGTCTAAGAAATTGATCAGTCTTGATAGCTTTCATCAGAACATCTGCCAACTGCTTCTGAGTGCTGCAGTGTACAACTTCTAACACTCCACTCTGAACTTGATGTCTCAGAAAATGATACTTGGTCTCAATATGCTTGCTTCTCCCATGCAACACCGGGTTTCTGGCAAGATTGATTGCAGACTTGTTGTCAATCATCAACTTCAGAGGTTTGTCTACTTTAATCTTCAGATCCTGCAACAGATTCATAATCCACATAGCTTGGCATGCAGTAACAGCACCTGCAATGTATTCAGCTTCACAGGTTGACAACGCCACAACAGGTTGCTTCTTGGAACACCAAGAAATGGAACCTCCCAGAAATTTGAACAAGTACCCAGATGTACTTCTTCTGTCAACTTTGTCTCCACACCAATCAGAGTCTGAATAACTCAGAAGTTCTGACTCATTATTTCCTCCAGAGGGAAATAACACTCCATACTTCAGAGTTCCTTTGATATACCTCAGAATCCTGACAGCAGCTTGGTAATGGGACCACTTAGGTTTACTCATGAACCTACTAACCATCCCAACTGAGTAGCAAATATCAGGTCTGGTATTGCACAGATACCTCAGAGAACCAACCAACTGTTTGAAGGTTGTAGCGTCCACATCCTTTCCTTCAGAGTCTGAATCCAGTTTCTGATTTGTATCAGAAGGTGTGACAGCCATCTTACAATTCTTCAGATCAAATCTCTTCAGAAGTTCTAATTCATACTTGAGCTGATGCAAAATGATACCTTTCTCAGAATATCTGAACTCCATCCCTAGAAAGTATGTCATTTTGCCTAGATCAGTCATTTCAAATTCATTCATCAGAACTTTCTTGAACTTGGCTATCTCCTGTTCAGAACTTCCAGTCAATAGTATATCATCAACATATAAATATACCAGAGTCATATTATCTTCAGAAGTATGTTGAACATAGACACCGTACTCCATCTCACATTTCTGAAAGCCTTGCTTCTTGAAAAATGAATCAATCTTCTAATTCCAAGCTCTGGGCGTTTGTTTCAATCCATATAGAGCTTTGTATAATCTGTACACCATCCCTTCCTGATTCTTTTTCACAAATCCAGAAGGTTGTGACACGTAGACTTCTTCTTCTAATGGACCATTCAGAAATGCAGATTTTACATCTAAATGCATCAGAGGCCAATTCCTGTTAGCAGCTATTGCAATCACCATTCTGATTGTTTCATGTCTTGCTACAGGTGCAAACACTTCAGAATAATCCAGCCCAGGTTTCTGTAGAAATCCTCTGGCTACCAACCTTGCTTTATGTTTTCCAATTGAACCATCTGGCTTTAACTTCTGCTTGAAAACCCATCTAACGCTGATGACTTTCTTGTCTTTTGGAAGTTTTGTCAGCTTCCAAGTCTTGTTTCTCTCTATAGCATCAAGTTCTTCTTTCATGGCCTTCAGCCAGAGCTTCTGCTTAAGAGCCTCCTCTGTACATATAGGTTCAGAGTCTACTAACATGGCACACTGAATAACTTCTCCTTCAGAGTCTACTTCAGTGTCTTGCAGCATGTCAAATTCTGCAAATCTTCTGGGAACGCTTCTGATTCTTTGTGGTCTCTGAACTTGTTCAGAGTCTTGGGCTTCAGATGATTGACTTTCTCTAGAGCTTTGACCAACTTCAGGATCTGGCATATTTCCAGAGTCTTGAACTTCAGAATTTCTAGCTTCAGAGGCTTGACTTCCTCCAGAGCCTTGGCCATCTTCAGAGTCTGGATTATCAGAGTCACCTTTATCTTCTGAGTCTTCTCCAGAGTCAGAATCACTATCAGAGTCAGAATCAACGTCAGAATTTACTCCAACTTCAGAAATTCTTAACTCTGACCTTTCTTCAGGAGTTCTAACATCAGAATCAGATTGAGACTTATCCCAATTCCAAACTTCTGATTCCTTCACAATCACATCTCTGCTGAATTCAATTTTATTGGTTTCTGGACAATAGAGCCTGTATGCACCTGTACTGTGGTACCCTATCAGAATCATCACTTTGCTTCTATCATCCAGCTTCTGTCTTCTGCCTTCTGGAACATGTTTATAGCAAACAGAACCAAACACCTTCAGATGACTAACACTTTGCTTATCTCCAGTCCACTTTTGTATTGGAACTATTTCCTTCAACTTCTTCGTAGGACATCTGTTGAGTACATACGTTGCAGTGGCAACAACTTCTCCCCAGAGCTTCTGAGGAAGCTTCTTCTCCTTTAGCATGTTTCTCACCATATCAAGCAAAGTACGATTTCTTCTTTCAGCAAGACCATTGTGTTGAGGGGTATAAGGAGCAGTAACCTCATGCTCAATTCCATTCTCCTCACAGAACTTCTGGAACTCTTTGGAGTTATACTCACCTCCACCATCAGTTCTAAGAATCTTCAACTTCTGACCACTCTGATTCTCAGCCTTCATTCTGAATTTCTTGAATTCATCAAACACCTCGTGTTTGAACTTAATAAGGGATACCCATGTCATTCTTGTGAATTCATTAACAAACAACACAAAGTACTTATTCCCTCCAATTGATGCTACTAGAAATGGACCACACACATCAGAATGTACAACTCCCAAGGCATGTTTTGCTCTTGGAGCAGCTTCTGACGCAAATGGCAATCGTGGTTGTTTTCCTTCCATGCAAACTTTGCATGACTTTTCAGGCTTCTTAATTGCAGGAATTCCATGTACCAGCTTCTTTGAATTCAGATGTTTTAGGCTTCTGAAATTCAAATGACCAAATCTTATGTGCCACAGCTCACTCTCCTTCTCAGCACATGTTGCACTAAGACATTCTGAGTCTGCAGCTCTGACATTCACCTTGAATGTTCTATTCCTTCCCTGTTCTGACTCCATAATCAACTTCTGATTGTAGTCATACAGCTTCAGAAGATTGTCCTTCATGGTAACTGAAAAACCTTTCTCAATTAATTGTCCCACACTCATCAGATTGCTTCTGATGCCAGGTACATACCACACGTTCTGAATCAATGCTGTTTTCCCATTGTTCAGAATCACTCTGACATTTCCCATACCTTTTGCATTAAGATATTTGTCATCAGCATATTTGATCTTTGTTCTCTTTTCAGAGTCAAAGTCAACCAGCCATTTCTTGTTTCCAGTAAGATGATTTGAACAGCCAGTGTCCATATACCACCAGTCTATCAGATCCATATTATCAGATTCAGAAGCCATCAATAGCACAGATTCGTCATCAGAACTTCTGGCTATATTTGCTTCTTCTGATTTTCTCTCCTTGTTTGACCAACAATCTCTAGCAAAGTGACCAAACTTCTTACAACAGTAACATTGAATCTTCTTCTTGTCATACTTCTCTTTTCCCTTCTGAGCATTCTTTTGTCTATCAGAGGTTGAGCTTTCTGACTTCTGACCACCATCAGATCTTCTCCTGGCTTCTGACTGCTTCTGATACCTCCTATCAGAAGTTGCTTTCAGAGCCTGCTGCTCTACTTCCTTTTCAGAAGTTCTCTCAGTCAAACGCAACTCTTGCGCTTCTAGACTGCTCTGCAGCTCTTCAATTCTCATGGTGCTCAGATCTTTGGAATATTCTATTGCTACCACAATGTAATCAAATTGAGGAGTAAGGGATCCCAATACCTTCTCCATGATTGTTTCTTCTGAAAGAGTTTCTCCACACGCCTTCATCTCATTAGTGATCAGAATCACTCTGGAGATGTATTCAGAAACTTTCTCATTATTCTTCATGTTGAGATTCTCATATTGCTTTCTCAAGGACTGAAGCTTCACCTTCTTCACTGATGCGTCACCACCATAACATCTAACCAATGTGTCCCACGCAGCCTTTGCTGTCGTTGAATCTGCAATCATCTCAAACACATTTACATCAACACATTGATGAATAAAGAATAATGCTTTCTGATCCTTCTTCCTTACTTCCTTCTGCGCGTTTTTCTGTTCATCCGTTGCATCTGCTGTTACTGGAACATAACCATCAGTGACAAGATCTAAAACATCTTGAGCACCAAACAGTACACGCATTTGAATCATCCAACGATTCCAGTTTTTACCGTCAAATACTGGAAGCTTGGTGTTCATGTTGCCGTTTCCGTTCATCTTCACCTTGCACAATACACTCAGATTTCTCACACAGTGTTTCCCAACCCACAGAATAAAATTCTGATCAGATTTTGTTCAAGATTCAACACGAATCTAAGAATCAAAATCAAACACACAAGACCTCACGTTCACTCGTGTTTCCCGTGTTTCCCAATGAATCTGAACCGGAGCTCTAGATACCAATTGTTGGTGCAAAGGTGAATAAATGATGAACAAGGAAATATTCTATTAAGAATGACGACTATAAAATATGATAAAAGTTACAATGATTGTCACCCTATTTATAAGCTAAAACTAGGGTTACTAGAATAAGATAAAATACTAAAATACCCTCTAACAAACTTAGGGGCTAAGGAAAATAGTACAACTAAATAAATATGAATTACTATTAATATTCTAATAATGATTTCTTTCTAATAAATCTCTTAAAACTTTCAAAATTTCTTTACTTGATTCCACAACTTGTATTAAATGTGACTCACCAAATCGTATGCAAGAGTGATTGTAGAGTTATGCTTGGTGCAACCTATAAAACCATGAAAAGTTATTTGAATTTGATAAATAAATAACTTTAAAAAAGTTTTTCTCAAAAAATAAAAATTAATTGCAATTTTTGATATTTTGGTCTTGATCTGACCTGATCAGAAGGGGATCACGGGCTGGCCACACGCTGTTGAACTGCTACCTGTTCACCGGTGATGAGGAGGAGAAAGGGGGTGTACCTGCAAGGCACTCTGATGCCAAAGTAAGAATTTGGGCAGAGTGAGAACAAAGTACAAGAAGTGGGTAAGAAGTGAATTACCTGACCCTCTTGAGGAAAAGGGTATTTTATAGAGAGACCCCAGCGCTGGGCCAACGGTCACCTGTGTTGGACTGGATGGCCAGGCCCAACCCAGGTGACTGCTAAGGCTTACGTGGCGTAGTGAAGACCAGGACGTGGTCCTTGCCCTAGTCCAACTGTCCCGTGGTCTCCGGAAAGTGGGTTTGACCTGCTCTTTGGGAGGTGGGTAGTTGGGGAATGACGTGTCCCCGCGGAGGGGGGGCACGTGGAGAACGTGTACCGGGCACGTTGTTCTCCCCGCGGAAGGGAGTTCGCGAGGTTCCCCGGAGGGGCGTTGTTCTCCCCGCGGAGGGGAGCACGCGAGGACGTGGAAGAGCCATGGGGTCTTGCCCGTTGGCACGGAGAATGTCGCCCGCGGATGGCGTTCTGTTCGGCTAGGGGGGCGCCGGGGACGCTTCGAGGCGTGCCGTCCCGTTTGGCGGGGAACGTATCCTGCCCGTCCGAGGGGGGTATGCGCCCGGTCAAGCTATTCCACTTACTGGACCTTGTGCATTATTGGGCTGAACCGCGAGACTGAGCTCAGACCAGAACAGGTCTATTAATCTAATTGTCAAAATTTCATTATTTAAGGATAAATAAATAAAATTCTACAATTAAATACCCTTGCATAACAACTAATGAGTTGCCTAAACTAGACTGCGATTTTTGGTATTTTTATTTTCATCCATTTACGAATTTTGTCCATTTATTTTAATATACTTCTTTGATCACCCTTAAATATTTGAATTAAAAAAATATATGGCATATGTTTTTTTTGACACAAATGATTTGACATATATGTTTTTTTGACACAAATGATTTGACATATGTTATATAATATAATATTCAATTAGATGATGTGAAATGATCAATATACGTAAAATTATTAAAAAAAGACAATGCTAAAAGGTGTTTTTAAAGTATTCATTAAAAATTATTAATTGGATTAATATGTATTATAGGAGAGAAAGTAATTGTATATATGTATTATTACTATATGAGAGAGAAAAATGAATGTATTATATGTATTGTACAAGAGAGAAAATGAATATATTAAATTTAAATAATTAGTAATTAAGTATATTTAATTATTATAGAACATCTTCAATTTCAATTTAAAAAATAATTATTTTTGAAAATTAAATTTATGACATCTAAATAATTAATTCATTTAGATATACTTTCGTTAATATATATATTACATCATCTAAAACATAGTAACATGTTACCATTTTTAATCGATGAGTTTGATGAAGGAGTTAACCCCAAAGAAGTCAAGAGTCCAAAAATAAAATCGTTAAAGTAAGTAAATTTTGACTCACTTAAAAAGATTTTTTATCATAAAAACGCAAGAAGGGCATTTTAGTAAAAGAGAAAATCCAATTATGGAGAAAGGCTATATAGAGGGCCTACGAAAGGAAATACAAATGGATCCAACAAAGTGTCTTGTTTCTCACAGCTCACAAAGTGTAAATATGTGAATCAAATGCCGAAAACCTCTCTATCTAATTCTTCATCTAATTCTCTCTCTCTTCCTCTCCCACCAACAACTCTTTTCCTTTGCTTCTCTCTCCAATATCAAAAACTCTGGGGTAACCGCAAGAAAAAACATAAAACATAAAACCTAAACCATTTCAAAAAACCTTAATCACAGCCTCAAAAACCCACCTCATTATGCTTTCTCTCACATCATCGCAACGTTGTTTTCTCTTTATTTTCTCTCTCTCCCTCTTCTTTCTCTTTCTCTCCACCAACGCTAAAACCTCTCTTTTTCATTTCAAACGTATTCCAGGTACGTCTCTTTCATTTTTCTTATTCTCTCTCTAATGTCAATTTTCTAACGGTTACGTGTTTTTTCAGATGGTGTTGAGGTTGATGATGAGGTGTTACCATGGAAAACGAGGAGATCTATGGCGGAAGCTGCTGTTTTGCCAAACACGTCTTTGATATTGGCTCAAGAAAGGACTGCAAGAAAGGACCCTCTTGATCATTTCAACCTTTACAGAGGTGGTTGGAACATCAGCGATAAACATTACATTGCTGTTAGTCTCTATCTATAATCATAATCCTTCCTCATACATCTTCTTATTACTGTTTTCTATGTTTTTTTTTTAATTTTTATTTTATTTTTAATTTTGCTCAGTTGTTTTCTAAATTGTTGTCTGCGAATACAGTTGCTAAGGTTTTACAGTGCTATGTAAAAATATCCAAGGTTTTAAATAATGGTTGCTTAAAGTCTCTCAATTTCGGTCTGTATAGGTGTTGTAACAATAATTGCCATAGTGTGGTTTAATCAAAATTTGTTATTTTAACACTAGCAGAATCTGCATCTTTCGATACAGTTTTGTCGTGGCTGTTTTCGCAGAAAAAGCAATTTAAAACCAAGGTTTTTAAATAACAGTCGCAGCCGTGTTGCGGTCATATAAAGGCTTCTGCGATTTTGGTCTGTATAGGTTTTGTAACAGTCACATAAAGGTTTTTGCGATTTCAGCGATTTTGGCCGGTATAGGTGTTGCAACGTAGATTGCGGTTGTCGTAGATTGCGGTTGTCGTAGATTGCGGTTGTCGTAGATTGCGGTTGTCGTAGATTGCGGTTGTCGTCGTGTGAATTGACCACAATTTATTCTCTGTCATAAAAAAAATGTTATTTGTATCAGCCGGTTTCGATACCGTTTTGTCGCTACCAGTTTTGTGTATCAGACTGTTTTTTAAAACCTTGTGTAGAACCATAAGGGTGTTTTGGGTTGGGATGTTTTTAGATCTTTTGGAAATACTAATGTTTGGCTAACATGATGTTTTTTTTTCTGTGCAGTCTGTTGTTTTTACTGCAGTTCCATTCTTTATCATTGCTGCAGTTTGGTTTGTGATTTTTGGGCTTTCTTTATCCCTCATATGCTTGTGTTACTGCTGTTGTCCAAGACAGCCTTATGGCTATTCACGTGTGGCCTATGCTTTGTCCTTGATCCTCCTCATCCTCTTCACCCTTGCAGCAATGTATTGTATCTCTCTTTGTTCTCATCTTGTTGTTCTTTGAACAAACTCAACAATTTTCTTAATTTTTGTGTGGTTTGATTTTGTTAGAGTTGGATGTATTGTACTTTACACTGCTCAAGGAAAGTTTCATGGGAGCACCTCGAATACGCTGGAATATATCGTGGGTCAAGCTGACTTCACTGCTGAAAACCTCAGGAACGTGTCAGATTATCTCGGTGCAGCCAAGAATATTGGAGTTGATGCTGTTTTTTTACCGGATGATGTTCAGAAGAACATAGAAAATATAAAAACAAAAATTAATGCCGCGTCTGTGGAACTTTCCACCAAAACTCATGAAAATTCGAAAAAACTACAGGATGGCATAAATGGAATGTGAGTTTCGGTTGAAATCTTCTGTTTTGAATTTTTTTAATATGTTTTTGTTTTTGACGTTCATCTTTTTGAACTGTAGGAGATTGGCTCTAGTTATTCTTGCTGCTGTTATGCTCTTTATCGCTTTTCTTGGATTCTGTAAGTTTTTCTTTTGGATTACATGTTTCTTATTTTCTTGCTTTGTCATAGATTTTGGATTACATTTTTCTTATTTTCTTGCTTTGTCATAGATTTTTCTAGTATTACCGGTGTCTCATTTTCTTGTTGTGATCTATTTTCTTTGCAGTGTTTTCGATATTGGGAATGCAAGGTCTTGTATACTTGTAAGTTAAATTAATAAATCGGTTCATCTATTTTTCTTTTTTCAATTTCTGCAGTTTGTAAGTGATGTGTTTTCAATTGCCGCAGTTTGATATTTGTCGGATGGTTTCTTGTTGCCGGCACATTTATACTATGTGGTGTATTTCTTTTTCTTCACAAGTAAGCTCCTGTTTTTGTATTATATTTATTTTATTTTTCACCTTAATACTATGTGATTACTTATGTTGGCCATTTGATGTCATTACTGGTGTGGAGTGTCTGTGTCCGTGCTTCATAGAAAATAATTACTTATGTTTCATTACAAAACAATGCAAGACTCACTCTATTTTTGTTGTATATTTGCACTAGTGTTGTTGGGGATTCATGTGTTTCCATGGATGAATGGGTTCAGAACCCGACTTCACATACAGCATTAGATGAACTTCTTCCATGCGTGGACAATGCAACTGCACAACAAACCTTGTTACAAAGCAGGGACGTTACGAGCCAACTAGTTTTATTGGTTGACAAAGTCATTAACAAAGTCACAAACCGAAACTTCCCACCTCAAGCTGGACCTGTGTATTACAATCAATCGGGACCCCTAATGCCTGTTCTCTGCAATCCTTACAACACCGACCTCACTGTTCGGCAATGTACTCCCAACGAAGTTGCACTTGACAATGCTACTCAGGTAAGACACTTTTTTACGGCTTCAATTCAAACTTTTGCATGCTCCTGATATAATATAACGCACGTGTAACATTTGAGCTTTTGTTTGATCCAGGTTTGGAAGAAATATATATGTGAGGTTTCTTCTGCAGGCATTTGCGTGACGCCTGGTCGAATGACCCCGGCAATATCTGCCCAAATCGAAGCTGCTGTCAATGTGAGCTATGCCTTATATCATTATGTTCCATTCTTGATTGAGCTACAAGACTGCACTTTTGTCCGGAAAACATTCACCGACATAAGCAAAGATTATTGTCCCGGCTTGCGCAGAAACAGTCGATGGATTTACATTGGACTAGTTACAGTTTCTGGTGGCGTAATGTTGTCGATGATCCTTTGGGTCGTTTATGCGAGAGAGCGACGACACCGTGTGTACACAAAACAGTTCATTGCTGGATAAAATCATATACTTATATGTTGAGACTTAAAAACATCATTAGATACAATATGAGTCTCATGTACATTTGAGTTTTAGATTGTTTTTCGAGATGAGTTGGGTATGTTGTTTTTATGTGATGTAAAGTTATTTATCTTTTACAATTACCCATATACTACTTGATTAGAGGTATGGAAAGGGATTCAAGGAATTAAAGATTTACTGCTTTAGTGAGTTTTGTTTTGTTTTGTGAATTTTCTCTTAACTATTTTTAAGTCTTCTAGATTATAAGTTGCTTAGTGAGTTTTGTTTTGTTGTGAATTTTCTCTTAACTATTTTTAAATCTTTTAGATTATAAGTTGCTTAGTTTAATTTAGGTTTTGTTACTACATCGGGTTTTGGCCGAATATAATGATTTTGTTTTTGTTTTTTTGAAAATAACCACTTATTTCAAAAAAAACCCTCAAATAATCACATTAAATAATATCAAACAAACCACTTTTTAAATAAAAAAATTGTTATTTAAAAAAAAAATCAAACTAATCACATTTTTAAAAAAAAATTCACTTCGAAAGCATGCACTACTGCATGTAACGTATACATTTTTTTTAGCCTTACGTGGCAATGCCTGTAGGTCATGCTCATGTGTTATGGCAGTGGTGCATGAATGTAACATTTAAGAGCATGCACCATGTGGCTTCTATGTTGTTTTTTTATTTAACTATTTTAACAATAAAATATTATAAATAAAATATTTAATAAAAAACAAATTATAATATTATTCTATCAAATAAAATTATATAATGATTAGAAAAAATTTTGATGACCAGATTGTAACAGAACTTTTGTTTAAAGACAAGAAGAAAGTTGTGAACACATTGAATATGTTAATATAACTTTCGGTCCAACACTAATGTGAGAATATAAATTGATAAATATAAATGCATTAAGGTGGGTCGATAATGTTTTAGTAGAGAAGTGGAGAAATGGATTAGAGTATTCGACAATGATCAACGATGAAGCCACGTAACAATAAATCTTGTAGAATTAATGAATTCTATCTTCAGAGGTATCTGAAACCTATCGATAACCGCTTTGATGAAAGAAACCTATTTTAGATTAGGGGCTATTTGAGACCAAACATTCAAAATGAATTTCAGTGTTACAATCTGGATAGTTGTTCAGTGAAAGTTATTAAGGAGGAAGTTGTCAAAGGTAACACACATGTGGTCACATTGCTTGACCATCGTAAAGGTTGATTCAATGGACCGGAGGCCAAGATGATACTATCAGGTCGAACTATATAAAGGTTTGTGCAATTGCGAAAAGTTTCAAGCCTTTCATGTCTTACTCCCATGTCATAAAGACATGTTCACATGCTCAACAAGACCTTTCCAACCTACTATCCACTGTTTACAAAGTCATAAACTTATGCACTATATGCAACAATAGCTTTTCGATGATAACAAAAGAGGATTATTGACCTGCATATCAATGAGATATAGTTTGACACAATGAAAATATGCGAAGAAAGAAAAAGGGTCGCCATAACAACATGCTTATTCGAACTGAAATGAATACGACGAACAAAATGGTGAGCTTATGTAGTTCATGCAGTCAGCCCGGACACAATCGTACAAACTATCTCAATATTGGAACAAGCTCAATAACATAATTAAATAATCCATTTTTAGTCATGTTTTTTTATATGTAAGTTATTTTATGTAACCATTTAATTTGATATTGAAAACATTCTTTTCATAAAGATTACAACATTCGATTACAACAATTAAAACAACAACACGACAAACAAATAAGACGACAAAACAACATATCTATGCGATTACAACCATCAAGACAATTTCATCTGAACTATGCATCATAATACGACAATCATTGTCAGTTTTAATTGACTCTCATATACAATGTTCTCAATTATTGTTGAAAACTGTAATAAGTCTTTCAATTTTTTGATCTTTTCACCCTCTCCAATATCTTTATCTAACCAATGATCGCGACTTTCTATGTCTAATACAACCTAACTGCAAGTGCACAGTCTATCGCGTAGTAATAATAGATATCGATCCCACAGGAACTCGTAATCAAACTAGTGTTCTCGGGAGTTACTATGTTTAGCTAGGTAGAATATGTTTAAGGGAATGAGATTGTCACTAAAAGGGAACTAAGAATACTATTTGGATTATAAATGATTGAATCGATACGTAGTAATTGTGTTCTTCAGGGATTTGATAAGTTACTGGTGTATGAAATAATTTTCAAAGTTTATTTAAGCAGAAAATGGTGATTTGAAGACTCTCGTCTCACGATGGTTATTGACGCTAATCATAATCCTAAGGGCCAAACGTACACTTTCGTATCCCGTTCGGGGTTAAAATTACTTTTTGGAAATCTCTAAGTTCTAATTCATTTTAAAGTGCTTTCGCTGTTATTAAAATGAATGACTAGTGTTTACTATCTGACCTTACCGCAACTTTCGCTTGTTGGTTCGTATCTTAATTAATTTCCCACTTTCGTGGCAAAACTAATTTTAAATAAGTTCTCGCTTTCGCGACAAAGTTTATTTAGTAAATCAATTTTAAACACTCAGACCATAAGTTACTTTTGAAAAGAAGGTTTTTCAACCAGTTGTTATCAAATCCCATTCGAATTATTACTACATATCGATTACCTAAGTTTAGCTAGACATGGATTTGGGAAAGATAAAATATAAATAAAAACAATAAATAATGATTTGCATTATAGTAAAACTGGAATAGATTAAAATGAGAAACTTGTAAATATTCCAATTGGCCTTTGGGCAAATCCTCCACAGATGTTGGCAGGATTCTGATCTCTAATGCCAAATTGATCGTACAGTACAAGTAGAAATTACAGAAGAATGAAAAATGGAATACAGGAAAGGTAAAGAGAAACAAATAAGAATATTGCTGGAAAATATGCTCTGGAAAATAAATTTGGCAGCACTTCGTTGTATGAATGCAGCACCACTTCTGAGGTCCCTTTCTTGCCTTTTTATAGAAGTGGAATTCCAACGGTTATCCTTGAAGATGATGGACTTTGAGGCAGATAATTTAGGGAGTCATGGTCCACTCTATGGGAATTGGAACTGATTCTTTAACGTGTAATTGAGGTGGGGCGTTTTTGCCTGCATGACGGTCGTCACAAGGTGTGACGGTCGTCACCCGTGTGACGCTCGTCATGTAGCTGTGACGGTCGTCACATCAGCAAAAACAACTTCCTGCGCTTTTCATTGTGTTTTCACTCCTTTTTCGTCCATATTTCATCTGAGATTGCTTCTTTTCTTCATGTTGCCTTGTTTAGGCGTGATCGTTGAATACCTGCAAAACATCAGACAAATAACACGGAAATAACCCGAAATCGGATCGAAAATGGTTAGACTTTAATTGAATTATGCATAAAAATATCTATATGATTTCGTGTTATCAAACTCCCCTAAGCTTGAATCTTTGCTTGTCCTCAAGTAAAACATGGAAAAGTCGGCAAGCGCGAGGCAGCTTCTTCGTTCGCAGAGTTTGGAAAAACCGGGATTTTTGGTAGGAACAAGACGAGTATCATGACGACACTGGACTACAAGTCTTCGGAGGTCTCCTTTTTATGCAAATCGGTCCCAGTCACGCTACTGTAGCTTGGTGTCAAGGTTCTCGCGGCAAGTTCACCCTGTTTGTTCTAGCGCAATCACATTAAGCCCGTTGTCCGTACACTTTCATGGCAAGTCGACCTGTTAGTGAATATGATCCCATTTCTGTTTTTGATCTTCTTCATTGATCATAAGCTTATGACATTGATTTTTCAATGAGTTTTTCGTGCCGTTGGGCTAAATGCTCGGGTGAGGAGCACCTAACTTAGAAGGAAACGTGTCTTATATTTTTGGGCTATTTAGCTCTCTTTTCATGATTTTTCATCTTTTTTTTGGAGATCATACACTTATTTGCATCGGTCGCTCGCTTAGAAGTGTTTTAGGATGGTGCTGACTGCTAGTATAAACTACTTGGGGTTGAGTTTGCGTAGACACTTGAGACTTTGGTACACGTAGGTAGTGAAACCGACTCGCATAAACTAGAGATCTAAGGTGTCTGGACGATACTGGTTTTGTTAGAACTGTCGTTTCCTCGGAGTTTCAAAACTTGTTTTGAACTCAGGTGCATTCTCGTGGTGCTTTTGCTTTTGAGGAACGAACGAAAGTTTTTGTTTACGTTGAATAATGTGGGGATTGTTTGCGTAACGGGAAAAATATATAGACGAGCTTTATTTGCTAAAAATAGGAAGTGTTAAAATAGAAATTACGAAAATTCAAAGTGCAGTGAAATGGAAATAAAGGAAATAAAGGAAATTCAGAGTACAGTGGAATGGAAATAAGGCTCCGCTCCCACACTATCTCGATCAGTGTCCTCACTGATTCTTGAAGCATGTGAGAGGGAGATACAACTGAAAAATGAAAATACAAATAACTGAAATATAGTAAACAATGAAGGAAAAAAATGGAAATCTAGTCACGGCCTCTGTCACGTCCGCGCTGGCGTCCTCTGGCTCTGGCAAGGGCTACTCTGTCCTCATAGCTCCGGTGTGGTAGACGGTGTCTCGGAGTCCTTCGACCTGCAAGGTCAGATTCGCTAGGCTCTCAGTGATCGTAGCTTGGCCGGTGTGAAGTTGTTGCATTTGAGTCCGGTGCCAAGCTTCGAACTGGTCAGCTCGCTGATTCTGCTGCTGCAGCATCGCGAGTATCTGTGCCTGCTGGTCTAGGGAGCGGCGGAGGTCCTCTTCTGTGTAGTCTGGCACAGGATGATGTCGGCAGCGGCGAGAGGATGAACCTACGGGAGGAGGAGGCTGCGATGCCTCTGGCTGCTCGGACCTGTCCAACTCAGCTTGGATTTCATCGTCGGAACCGTGAGTGTGGTCCTGAGTGGGAGCAGCGGCAGCAGGAGGGGCAGTAAGGTCGAACAACCAGTTGGTACGGTCCTCTGGGTGTATGCGGGTGCAGGACGGAAGGATGATGCTTCAGACGATCTTGCCACGCACAACCGGATGGTATTTGCCGTCAGCTCGGGAGCGGATAAGATGGGAGGCTCTGCGGTGATCGGTGTCAAGGAACACCAAGGGGATGGACTGGAGGTGCTGTAGGCGGTCGCCAAGGTTCAACCCAAGTGCAATAGCAGTGACAATCCCGCCAAAGTAGAATGGCTTTGAGCCACGGTTGCAGTTGGCCTGAATATGACCCAGCAGAAACGGAGCAGCGTTGACAGGTTCATTGTTGAAGACGCAATGGAGAAAGAAGAGCTCTTTCGAGTTCACTTTGTGGTTGTTGTCTCTGGCGAAAATAGTGTTGCTCAACGCTCTGTGAAAGTACCAGATGGTTGGGTTATGAATATGAGTGGCGTGCAGGGAGTCCCAACCATCGGCATTGAGGCCGGTCAACTGATACCACAGCGCGAAAGCTTCGTGCTGGAACTGATCGGTGATGCGGCGGTGAGCGTTGTCGCCGCGAGGTAGCTGTAGGATGCTGGCAATCTGATTTTGGTTCACCTGATAGTTGGTGCCAAACATCTGGAAGCATGCGGCACCTGAGTGCTGGTTAAGTTCGCCGCTGGATGTGGCGTAAGTGAACGAACTCAAGAACTCAAGAACTCAAGAGTGAGTTGTTCGTATGTTGGCTGTGGGTTGGTGCAGAGGTGCCAGATGCCTGCTCGTTGAAGCATCCAGGTTACGCCTTCAAGGAGTCCGAGCTCCGTAAGCGATGGAAGGTGCGGATAATGAGTCGGTTGGAGCGACCTCTGATGAAATGCGATGTAGTTTGCTCGTTGTCTATCGCCTAAGTCTCCTTCACTGAAGGTAATGTTGCTGACATCTGGGGTTTCTGCATTCCTTGCCATTGTTGGAAGATGGAGAGGTTTCTGAGGTTTGGGGTTTTTCTGCAGAGAGGGAAGAACTGACAGAAGTGTGGTTTGGAGGTTGAATTTGGAGTTGAAATTTATAGTTCAATGTGGGGAGGACGAAAATTCATAGTGGGGTAGGAGTTAGGATGATTGGAAGTGATAATGGGGGGAAGTGGAAGAGAACACGAACCCTGTTTTATCAGATATCAGTTTTTGACTGCGTGACGGTCGTCACATAGGTGTGACGGTCGTCACCCGCGTGACGCTCGTCAGGGTCCTGTGACGGTCGTCACAGCAGCAAAATCTGCAGAACGCGGAATTTTGCTCTGAGGGCGTCCTCGTAGTGACTTTAAGGCTTAGTAATGATACTACAATATAATTGAATAGCCAACAAACAACGGATAATGCGAAAATAGAATAATTGCATAAAAACTAGAATTGAAATAACATAAAATTGAAACGATTGTATGTAGTACATAAAGAAAACTAACAATGCGAAAAATCCAAATGATTAAATGAAACTAACTAGACTAGACTAAACTGAAACTACTGCTAAGAGCTAGTAACTAATCTTTTCGTGCCTTCAACTCATCGAATTTCCGTGAATAGTAGTCGAGTTGGTCGCAGACTAGATCCATGAAGCCTACCAGTTTGCTGTGCATGCTTGCGATGTCAGCTTTTACATTAGTCAGAGCTGTATCGACGTCGTCCAATCTGAGTAACACGGCATCCATTTTGTCGGTGGTCTCCTCTGGGATAGGCTCAGGATAAGTGTTGTAGTGCGGAGGAGTCGTAGGGTCGACTTCAGTTTCAGATACAGCATCCTCATAGTACATATAGTCGTGTGCCTCAGAAATGTGGTCACTGTCATACATATAGTTCTGTGGTGTTGACTGTGGTGAAGGAGGTCCCATAGGCTCATCCAATTCATAGAGCCAGTTGTCCTTATTGTGGATACTTGTCATCAGATGATCAGGCAGTGTGAATAGCTGTACTGGTTTTTTGTTAATGAGGTACTCATACGGTCCAGGTCCCATAGTTCCTAAGATGCGCCTGTTAAAGCAGAATTGTATGTTCATGGGTCGGATGGTGCCAAAACGAGTGCTGGCATTTAAGTGGAATCTAAGGCCAAGCTCGTGGGCAATCATTGTTACTAGGCCTCCTATAAGAATAGGTGTCTGAGGTTCCAGCGTGAGGCGTTTGAAAGATCTCATCATGAAAGGCACTGCATTTACTGTCCGTCCCTGAGAAGCACAGAACATGATGAATAACTCCTCTTTAGATACTGCAGTAATATTTTCTTCTTTTCCAAACAAGGTGTGAGCTAGTATCTTATGGAAGTATCTGAAGGCTGGGTTATGAATGTCATCATTATACATTCTGTCCGGTTCAGGGTGATAGTCGCCTGTGATTCTACCCCAGAATTGATCGAGTTGAAAATCAATATCGTCATCTTCTGCACTGATGAACACATGCGGTCCGCTAGGAAATCCTAGGAGGTTGGCTAGTGACATCCGGCTGTGGGTTTGGTCCATTCCAAACAATCGGAAGGTAATCAGCTCTGTGCTGGATCCAAAACCATAGTTGGGTATGTATCTGAAAGAACTAAGGAATCCATAGGTAAGATCCTTATAGGTAGCGAAACGTGTTTTCAGAGCAGTGTTCTCCCAACCCAGTTGATTGAACAGGTATTGAATGCTATCTGTGATCCCTAGTTTATCCATAGTAGCCTTATCATAATACAACATTAAGGCGAATTCTCTTTCGGTCAGTGCTGCAAATCTTGCCTTTTGAGCTAGTCCTCGGAAGTGAACCTTTGTGAAGTCGTATTCGGCCATACTCGCAGGTAATTCGGAGAAAACAGAAGGAATGTTTCGAAGGCTTTTTTAAAAATCCTGAAAAAGTTTAAGACAGGAAATTGAAGTCAGGATTTTTAGAAACGAAAGGCGGTAGAAACAAAAGACAAAAGAGAAAAAATAAAATAGAAATAAAAGTATGAAGACGAACGAAAGTAGAAAGTAGCAGTAATTATAAGTTTAGAATTTTTGTTGGATTTTCAAAGTAAAATTTTAAAGAAAAATACAATAACGAGGGAAATTGGGTTGCCTCCCAGTAAGCGCTGTTTTTAACGTCTAAAGCCAGACGATAGCTTGGTGAGAAGCTATTCGGGTGTTTAAGCTGGAAGCTCAAGCAATGTTATACTGCTGACTTGAGGACTGCTGTCGTTCTTATTATAATGTTTTAGACGTTGCCCGTTTACGATAAACGGTGCATTCATCTTATCGGTAATTTCAACAACTCCACTCTGAAGTACTCTAGTCACTTCATAAGGTCCGGACCACCTAGATTTTAGTTTACCTGGGAAGAGTTTTAATCTTGAATTAAATAGCAATACGATGTCTCCCACACTGAATTGTTTCCTGATTGAACGTTTATCATGCCACTTTTTAGTTCGTTCTTTGTAGATACGGGCATTTTCGTAAGCGTCTAATCGAAGTTCTTCCAACTCGTGTAAGTTCAAGATTCGCTTTTCTCCTGCCTCGGTGTAGTTGAAGTTGAGTGTCTTAATGGCCCAGAAGGCCTTATGCTCTAGTTCTACAGGAAGATGGCAGGATTTACCGTAAACCAATTTATAGGGCGTAGTACCTATTGGTGTCTTAAATGCGGTCCTATAAGCCCATAAAGCTTCTTGTAGCTTTGACGACCAATCTTTCCTTGAGATAGCGACGGTCTTTTCCAAGATCTGTTTTATTTCTCTGTTCGAGACCTTTACTTGTCCGCTAGTTTGCGGATGATAAGGCGTAGCTACTCGGTGTCGGACTCCATATTTAGAGAGAAGTTTATCGAATATTCGCGATATGAAGTGAGATCCGCCGTCACTAATGACGAGTCTCGGTACACCGAATCTAGGAAAGATTGTGTTTTTGAAGAGTTTGATTACTACTCGTGCGTCGTTTGTTGGAGCAGCTATGGCTTCTATCCATTTAGACACGTAATCAACAGCGACGAGTATGTAGTTATTACCAAAAGAAGGTGGAAAAGGTCCCATGAAATCTATTCCCCAGACGTCGAAGATTTCTACCTCTAAGATTCCTTTCTGAGGCATTTCATCGCGTCGTGAGATGTTGCCAGTTCGTTGGCATCTATCGCACTTTTGCACAGCGATGTGAACGTCTTTCCAGAGATTAGGCCAAAATAAGCCGGCTTGGAGAATCTTAGCGCACGTCTTGGATGTACTAGCATGACCACCGTATGGTGCTGAGTGGCATTGGGAAATAATATTTTCTATTTCTTCCTCTGGGACACAACGACGATATATGTTGTCGGCCCCTCTCTTAAAGAGTAGAGGTTCGTCCCAATAATAGTGTTTCAGATCATGGAAGAATTTCTTCTTTTGCTGATAAGTAAGATCCGGTGGAAGCACGCCCACAGCGAGGTAATTAACGATGTCAGCATACCAAGGTAATGTGACTTGGGCATAGACGGCTTCTACGGCTTTTTCGAATTCTGGATCTTCCGAGATTGAATTGGGTGTGTCACTTTCTAATTTGGCTATCAGACGTTCGTACGGGAAATCGTCATTTATCGGTACTGGTTCATGTTTGATGCCTTCTATTCGGGATAAGTGATCTGCAACAACGTTCTCGGTTCCTTTCTTATCTTTGATTTCTAAGTCAAACTCTTGTAATAACAGGATCCATCTCAATAGTCTTGGTTTGGCATCCTTTTTGCTTATTAGGTACCTTATGGCAGCGTGGTTTGTGTATATGATAATTTTTGCTCCTACTAAGTAAGAACGGAATTTGTCAAGCGCAAATATAACTGCTAGAAGTTCCTTTTCTGTGGTAGCGTAGTTCATTTGGGCAGGATCTAAGGTTCTACTGGCATAGTAGATAGCATGGAGTTTCTTGTCCTTCCTTTGTCCTAGAACTGCGCCTACAGCATAATCACTCGCATCGCACATGATTTCGAACGGTAGTCGCCAATCGGGTGGTTGCATGATTGGTGCGGTGATAAGGGCTGATTTCAATGTTTCGAATGCTTTTAAACAGTCGTCGTCGAAGACGAACTCAACATCTTTCATCAGCAGGCCGGTCAGAGGTTTTGTGATTTTCGAAAAATCTTTTATAAACCTTCTGTAGAAACCGGCATGTCCTAGAAAACTCCGTATTTCTCGTATGAATTTTGGAGGTTGGAGATCTTTTATAATCTCTATTTTAGCTTTGTCTACCTCAATTCCTCTATCTGATATGACGTGTCCTAGAACTATTCCTTGTCGGACCATAAAATGGCATTTCTCCCAATTTAGGACGAGGTTCACTTTTACACAGCGTTCTAATACCATTTCTAAGTTTTGTAAGCATCCTTCGAAACTTTGTCCACATACCGAGAAATCGTCCATAAATACTTCCATGATGTTGTCTATGAAATCTGCAAAGATTGCCATCATGCATCTTTGGAAGGTTGCTGGAGCATTACAGAGTCCGAACGGCATTCGGCGGTAAGCAAAAGTACCGTAAGGACAGGTGAATGTAGTCTTTTCTTGGTCACCAGGATGGATGGGAATTTGGAAGAATCCTGAGTAACCATCTAGATAGCAGAAATACGAATGTTTGGCTAATCTTTCCAACATTTGGTCTATGAAGGGTAACGGGAAGTGATCTTTGCGTGTAGCCTTGTTAAGCTTTCTATAGTCAATGCACATCCTGCTTCCAGTCACGACTCTTTTTGTTATTGATTCGCCTTTTTCGCTTTTAACTACTGTGACTCCTCCTTTCTTTGGTACGACATGAACTGGGCTAACCCATTCACTATCGGAGATTGGATAGATGATTCCTGCATCTAGCAATTTCTTTACTTCATCTCTGACTACAGTGCTCAGGATGGGGTTCAGTCTCCTCTGATGCTCTCGAGAGGTTTTAGAGTCTTCCTCTATTGTAATTCGATGCATACAGATCGAAGGGCTTATACCTTTTAGATCGCTTATGTTATAGCCTAACGCGGTGGGGTACTTCTTTAGGACTTCTAATAGCTTTTCGGTTTCTGGTTGTCCTAAGTCGGCGTTGACTATCACTGGTCTTTTTAGTTCATCGTCTAGAAATTCATATCTAAGGTTTTTGGGTAGTGTTTTAAGTTCTAAAGATGGATTCTTCGGACCTGGCATATGGTTTGGGGTCAGTGCTAAGCTTTCGCTTAGGCTGTCGTCTTTATACGGTTTACGCCAATTATCGTCTTCAGAAATATCGGGTATTTGAATCTTTATTATTTCTGAATACGTGGTCTCTTCATTTTCAAGTTCTCTTATGCATTCATCGATTTCGTCCACTAAATAGCAGGTATCGTCTATTGCTGGTGCTTGTAAGAACTTGGTGAGAATGAACTCTATCTTTTCTTCTCCTACTTCGAATGTTAGCCTTCCTTTCTTCACGTCTATAATCGCTCCGGCTGTAGCTAGGAATGGTCTTCCTAGGATAATTGGGGTTAAAGTGTCCTCCTTGATGTCCATGATTATGAAGTCGGTTGGAATGTAGAATTGTCCAATGCGTACTGGAACGTTTTCCAGTATTCCGACTGGGTATTTTACTGATCTGTCAGCTAATTGTACGAACATTTTGGTTGGTCTGAGGTCTCCCATATTCAGCTTTTTGCATATAGATAAGGGCATAACACTGATACTGGCTCCTAAATCGCATAGAGCTTTGTCTATTACGAACTTTCCTATGACGCAGGGTATGGAGAAACTACCTGGGTCTTTTAATTTAGGAGGCATGCAGTTTTGAATAATAGCGCTACACTCTGCAGTAAGCGTAACTGTTTCATTATCCTTGATCTTTCTCTTATTCGACAGGATTTCTTTGAGAAATTTAGTGTATGACGGCATTTGAGTTATCGCTTCTGTAAAAGGAATAGTAATATTCAACTGTTTAAGGAGCTCTACAAATTTCTTAAACTGTCCTGAAGTTTTGAAGTTTATTAGTCTTTGCGGATAAGGGATATGTGGTTTATATGACGCTGGAGGTGCTTGAGTTTTTTCACTTGCGGTATCCTCCTTCTCGTTGTCCTCCTTCTTCTCTAACTCGGATTCCTTTTCTGCTTGTTCAGTTGGTTTTTGTTGCATGGCTGAGTTTTCGGTCCTCGGATCGATCGGTTCGTCCAATTCTTTTCCACTTCTTAGTATCACAGCATTTTCTTGGCCTTTTGGATTCTGTTCGGGTTGTCCAGGAAATGTGCCAGCACGTGCGGCAATAGGGGCTTGTTGTTGAGCCACTTGTGATATCTGAGTTTCTAACATTTTGTTGTGGGTGGCCAAAGCGTCTACTTTTCCTGTCAACTGTTTAATTTGCTCGCTAGTGTGTATGTTTTGATTCAAGAATTCTTTGTTTGTTTGAGCTTGAGTAGCTATGAACTTTTCCATCATCAATTCGAGGTTCGATTTCCTAGGTGCACTCTGAGCAGCTGGTTTCTGATATCCTGGCGGAGCAGTAGGCATTTGCAATGCATTTTCGCTTTTGTAAGAAAAGTTTGGATGATTTCGCCAACCTGGGTTGTAGGTATTTGCATAGGGATTTCCTTGAGCATAATTTACCTGGTCTGGTGGGATTCCGGCTAGCAATGGGCATTCGGGTGCATTATGAGTGGTGCTTCCGCATAACTCGCAATTTGGAGTTACTGCAGCGACAGTTGCAGTGGGGTTAACGGTCAGACTATCGATCTTCTGTGCTAGAGCATCTACTTTAGCGTTGAACTTTTCAAGGCTGTTGATCTCGTACATCCCACCTTTCGCTGTGGTTTTCTCAGTTGGAGTGCGTTCACCTCCCCATTGGCAATGGTTTTGTGACATGTTTTCTATCAATTGATAGGCTTCATCGTATGGCTTATCCATAAGTGCACCGCCCGCGGCAACGTGTATTGTCAATCTAGTATTGTATAGAAGCCCATTATAGAAAGTATGGATTGTCACCCAGTCTTCTAGACCGTGGTGAGGACATGTTCTCATCATATCTTTGAATCGTTCCCATGCTTCGTAAAGAGATTCAGTATCTTTCTGTCGAAATCCGTTGATTTGAGCTCTAAGCATGGCAGTTTTGCTTGGCGGAAAATATCTCGCTAAAAAGACGTTCTTCAATTGCTCCCATGTCGTAACGGAGTTGGATGGTAACGATTGTAACCATGTCCACGCTCTGTCTCTAAGAGAGAATGGGAAAAGACGAAGTCTTATCGCGTCTGGAGTTACTCCATTTGCTTTCACTGTGTCTGCATATTATACAAACTTCGTTAGATGTTCGTTCGGATCCTCAGTTGCGTTTCCTGAGAATTGGTTTTGTTGTACAGCCGACAGTAATGATGGTTTCAGCTCAAAATCATTTCGGGTAATAGCTGGGGCAGCAATGCTACTTCTAGGCTCCATCTGAGATGGTGTAGCGTATGCCTTCAGCGGTTTGTTTGGTGGTCCTTCAGCCATCTCTGGTTCTTCTTCTTCTGATTTAGGAATAGGAGTGAGAGGTTCGGGAGTGTTATGTTTGAGTTGTTTGAGTTGGTACTCAATGATTCTACTTCTTAAATGTAAGAAGCGTTCTAATTCTGCGACTGAAGGTTTTACGATATCGCCTTGCGGGCGATTTCTTGGCATACAATCGACAGAACTAGTAAAGGGAAAATGAAAATTGTTAACCTAGTCTATACGGCGTAACACATGGTTACACTATTGACTAAACGGGTCCCCGGCAACGACGCCAAAAACTTGATCGCGACTTTTTATGTCTAATACAACCTAACTGCAAGTGCACAGTCTATCGCGTAGTAATAATAGATATCGATCCCACAGGGACTCGTAATCAAACTAGTGTTCTCGGGAGTTACTATGTTTAGCTAGGTAGAATATGTTTAAGGGAATGAGATTGTCACTAAAAGGGAACTAAGAATACTATTTGGATTATAAATGATTGAATCGATACGTAGTAATTGTGTTCTTCAGGGATTTGATAAGTTACTGGTGTATGAAATAATTTTCAAAGTTTATTTAAGCAGAAAATGGTGATTTGAAGACTCTCGCCTCACGATGGTTATTGACGCTAATCATAATCCTAAGGGCCAAACGTACACTTTCGTATCCCGTTCGGGGTTAAAATTACTTTTTGGAAATCTCTAAGTTCTAATTCATTTTAAAGTGCTTTCGCTGTTATTAAAATGAATGACTAGTGTTTACTATCTGACCTTACCGCAGCTTTCGCTTGTTGGTTCGTATCTTAATTAATTTCCCACTTTCGTGGCAAAACTACTTTTAAATAAGTTCTCGCTTTCGCGACAAAGTTTATTTAGTAAATCAATTTTAAACACTCAGACCATAAGTTACTTTTGAAAAGAAGGTTTTTCAACCAGTTGTTATCAAATCCCATTCGAATTATTACTACATATCGATTACCTAAGTTTAGCTAGACATGGATTTGGGAAAGATAAAATATAAATAAAAACAATAAATAATGATTTGCATTATAGTAAAACTGGAATCGATTAAAATGAGAAACCTGTAAATATTCCAATTGGCCTTTGGGCAGATCCTCCACAGATGTTGGCAGGATTCTGATCTCTAATGCCAAATTGATCGTACAGTACAAGTAGAAATTACAGAAGAATGAAAAATGGAATACAGGAAAGGTAAAGAGAAACAAATAAGAATATTGCTGGAAAATATGCTCTGGAAAATAAATTTGGCAGCACTTCGTTGTATGAATGCAGCACCACTTCTGAGGTCCCTTTCTTGCCTTTTTATAGAAGTGGAATTCAACGGTTATACTTGGAGATGATGGACTTTGAGGCAGATAATTTAGGGAGTCATGGTCCACTCTGTGGGAATTGGAACTGATTCTTTAACGTGTAATTGAGGTGGGGCGTTTTTGCCTGCATGACGGTCGTCACAAGGTGTGACGGTCGTCACCCGTGTAACGCTCGTCATGTAGCTGTGACGGTCGTCACATCAGTAAAAACAGCTTCCTGCGCTTTTCATTGTGTTTTCACTCCTTTTTCGTCCATATTTCATCTGAGATTGCTTCTTTTCTTCATGTTGCCTTGTTTAGGCGTGATCGTTGAATACCTGCAAAACATCAGACAAATAACACGGAAATAACCCGAAATCAGATCGAAAATGGTTAGACTTTAATTGAATTATGCATAAAAATATCTATATGATTTCGTGTTATCAGCCAACAGATCAAAGTTCTCTGAATGTTTGAAAGTCTTCGTATTTTAAAATTGGATCTTCATCAGATACTTTAGTGTTAAATAAATTAAATTGACATTTTTCTTAATAATATAAGACGATATTTTGAAGAAAAATGTAAGAACACAATTAAAAGATGAGTGAGAAATGTCATAAAGAAAATGACCTATATATATATATAGAAAAACCAAAAACAACATAAGAGCCACAAGCAATGACACATATTCTAAAGGTTGCATTTATGCGTGTCATTGGCATGACAATGAGCATGCATCAATGACATTGACGCCTACGACTTAAAAACGAACGCATGCATTACAAGTAGCGATTCATTCTGTTGAGGGTCAATTTTTTTTAATTAAAAAATTGATTAGTTTAATATATATTTTCTTAAAATATAATTATTTGAGGATTTTTTTCTTTTGAAAAAAATGATTATTTTAAAATTAAAATTCTAATGTTGATGCTCTTAATATTTGTTGTTGGAAAGTTTTTAAACTCAATTCATGTGACAAAGAAATTTAGAGAAAAGACAGAGAACTGTCGAAATTATTGTTTCTTCACCCCATGTGTATTTTTGTATCAGAAATTTGTAAACAAAAATTATTTTTTTCCTTGTTAATTTTTTGAACTATATATATGATGTTAAATTCTTTCAAATCGAAGCACTCTACTTTCTCATAATAAATACTACCACTTTAATAAATAAATTATTTAAAAAATAATATCTTTTTCACCTATTAAGATATAGCTAATTAATTTTTTGAAAAAAATATATTAAATATGTACATTATTAAAAAAATATTTTCGTTAAAAATTAGAAAGAAAAATTAAAAGTTATTTCAGATATTTTATCATTTTTATAAACATTTCAGATATTTTATCAATTTTTTATAATTAACCTTTAATATCAAAATATTTAAAAAATTATTTAAATTTAAATATTTTGAATAACATTTTATAAAATTATTTTAAAAATTTATATGAATTTAATTATGTTTCAATTTTTAATTATATGTATTTGTTCCGTTAAAAAATCAGAGTTAATTAAAAATTATGAATATGGTGAAATTGAACTTTCAATAAACTCGGCTAATATGTAAGATTAATATTTTAACATTCATTTTATTATATTACATGATAAGTCATATATAGTACTGAGTAAATGAAATTTAAATTTAAATGATAATCATATATAGTACATGTGAATGAAATTCAAAATTTAATTGTAACTATAAAATGACACATTTATAAACTAAGATAACATTTTTATCTTGGAAGAGAGTCGGTGAATTATTGCATTATTTAGAGTGCAGTTGTTAGACTTTTTGACCGATTCAAAATAATATTATTAAACGTTAAAATTAACTTATAATTTATATAACATAAATTCAAAATAAGTTCTACAATTTAATTATTTTAATATAAAACCACTTCAAAAAATACAAAAGAGAAATTTTTTTTAAGAGTTTCTTTTTTACCGATATGTCACATATTGAAATCAAAAGTATTAAATTGTCATAAGTTAAAAAAATTGACCAATGTGCCACGATTTTTTGAAGAACCCGTCCTTCCATTGAACGACCTTATGAATGACGCAACACTATGAAGGGGCTCGGCCAACCATTGGCCGATTTTGAAGGTTTTTTTTTTGTTTTTTTTATTATTTTAAATATAAATATAAAATATTTATTATGATTTTATATATTTAATTATTTTTTAAATATTAAAAACTCATTTCATGATTTAAAATGTTAATAAATAAATAATTTAATTAATTTTATAATGTTATTAAATATTTTTTATAATATTTAAATAATTATTTAATTGATTAAAATAATATGAAAATCTAGAGTGCTTACGATGATCCTGAAAATTGGTGGCAGTATCCTCCATCTTCACATGTTTACTGTATCAGGCACATTGTGCAAAACTTCATGCGTGAGTTCAGAGACAAAGAACTACGGAAAACAGTTGTCAACATGGGTATGCCTACATCTTCACGAGTTGATGTTTCAATAAATATTTATTGACTAATTGATTTTCATATGTTTTATTGAACATTTTGTTTAAACATTTTCATCTACAGGATATGCACTAACGGAGGCAACAATTAACTACTATCGGGGCGAAATACGAAGAACAAATAGAGCAGCTTTGGGGTGGATAAACAGTATTTTCAGAGAGAAGTGGTCGAGGGCGTTCGAAGCTATGAACTCGGTACTTAAGCCTACCCGAAACCTTCATATTACAGCATTGGTCAAGTCAACGTTCTATCGTCTGGGATCGCTGTTTGGAAAACGAGGACACGATTTGACAAAAATGTTTGCATCCGGTCAAACTTTCACGGAAAATTGTAATAAGGGAATGACCGACGAAACGAGTAAATCTAGCAGCCATAATGTCATTCAATTTGATCGCGAGAGATTCTGTTTTATGGTTGCCGAAAGCTTTAATCAACATGATGACCAACCATTATGTACTTTTAGCGTTGATCTCAAGAGAGGGTGGTGCGATTGTGGGAGGTTTCAAGCATTTCATTTACCTTGCTTCCATGTAAACGCAGCATGTGCCGGTATACGATAGGACCACAACATGCACATACCAGATGTTTTCAAGGTTCTGAGTGTATTCAAAGTCTACAACGAAAGCTTCCTTGGACTTCCACACCACCAAAATTGACCAACATATGAAGGATTCGCTCTTTGCCACGACGAGACAATGCGAAGGAATAAGAAAGGGCGTCCAAATAGTACACAAATTAGAACCGAAATTGACGATCTTGAGAAAGAAAAGAGAAGATGTGGAATATGTCGAAAAATTGACCATATGCGTAGAAAATGTCTGAATGTAGCTGACCCGTCAAGTCGGCCCGTCTAAATTACTTTATTTGTTTTTTAAATTATTTTTAAAAATATTTCTTAAATTATATATCTATTATATAAGTTATTAATATTTTAAATAATGAAAAGAGTTTTTAATATTTAAAAAACAATTAAATATATAAAACCATAACAAATATTTCATATTTATATTTAAAATAATTATAAAAAAAAATCTTCAAAGAATCGGCCAATAGTTGGTCAAGTTCCTTCATAGTAATGCATCCTTCATAGGGTCGTCCAATAGAAAGACGAGCCATTTCAATAATCGTGGCACATTTGTCGATTTTTTTCAACTTGTAGTAATGTATTACTTTTGATTTTGATATATGGCGTATTGGTAAAAAAAATACTTTTTTTTTAACTATCACAATCCAGTCCATTGTATTCCCTATCAGTATGCGCTGCAGTTTTAATGAAATCAGTTGTTAAAAGCAGCTCTGTTATTATTTCCCATGCTATAATTATATAGCTCTAATGGGCATATAATTAAAAATCAGTTGTTAAAAGTGATTGATGATTAATGGGCCCTCCCACGCAGATGTGTCACAAAGATAAAGAAAATATGTTGTGTTCTCTTAGGTCGGCCGGTCATGTGGGGTTCTTACTTTATGACGAGGACCACCACAAAACAACTACTAACCTTTTTCTAGATTAACGCATATTAGACACAAGTTACACCCTTAATTTTTTTTAAGCAGCAAAAAGATGATATATTAATAAATGAAAGGCTAGTCTAATTCAGGTGGATTCTTCTGAGAGCAGAAGTTATTTATCATTTTTTTTATAAAAAAAAACCGATGAGTTATTATTATTAGGAATTATAATTTAGGAGGAATGGCTAAGAATTTTTTTAAAAATTCATTCAAAATTAGAAACCGATATTCAAAAAATAATAATAAGAGTATTAATAGGAAAGCTTGTTGCGTGTTGTGAGGTTCTAATAATTTTCAATTTTGTATTTAAATTTATCTTAAGGAGATAATACTCCATATCATATTATAGATAAATTTTATATTTTAAATATATTAAATGATTAATATATTTAGTTTATATATAAATTAAATACATTAATTATTTAATATATTTAAAAAGTAAAATTTAGATATAATATGAGACGGAGAGAGTATGACAGGATTATGAAGATTAGAGACAATTAAATTTTTTCAGTTTAAAAAACACATGCCTTAAATTTTGCATTGGAGGGAGATGGGGTTGATATGAATAAATTAATTTAGTCAACTTATATGCTGTGTGTTAAAGAAAAAAGCGCGAACTATAAGCTTAGATGAACAAAGTGTGTATTTCTTATTAGGAGATTTTAATGCCATAAAGAAGAAAGAAGAGGTTCATCGGAAAAAGAAAACAAAAGAGACTAGATGAGATAGTTAGATGACTTCATAACAGGATTATATCAAATTGATTTACCACTCTAAGGCAGAAAATTTCCATGGTCTAAATTACATGGTGCAACGATGAGTCAGATTGGACAAAATTCTTATTACAAAGAGTGACTTTGATTGTGGTCAGCAAGTAAGTAATGGGTGCTTGATAAAAAAAACTCTATGATCATTGTCCCATATTTTTATATGAGTCACTTGAAGACCAAAACCATTTCGTATGTTAAATTGTTGAAAGAGTTTGTACTGTTATCACGATTTTGTTTTTAAAACATTGGAAATATTTGAAGGTGACAGGATTGGGGAAGTTAATTCTACAGGAGAATCTCAAATTGATCAAGAAAAAGTTAAAAGATTGATACAATTCGCATACACATAATCTGGAGTAAAAGTTTTTCGTTTTGGTATAAAAAATAAAGTGAGATGCGAAAGCTACGACAGAGTAGAGTTTCGCTCAAGTCTGTATGTGAAAGAGTAGAGAGTATTTAAATTGTGTTTGAAACTTGTTACCTGAAATGACTTTATTTCCTATATATACGGAATAAGGATAACGACTTCACCATCCTTTAGGTGTGGAATCCGGAGGACCGTTCAATGTGTTTCAGGTATAGATCTCTTACAGCGGGGGTACATGATAGTCAGTGGTCAGAGGAAGGTCCTAGAAATGTGACTGAGTAGTTGGCTGATGTGTTTTGATCTAGAGTGTTCTATCTCAAGGTGGTTGGATAAAGAGTGGTATGGCTGGTCCAGAACAATTACCCACAAGCCCTCATGTCTTAATATCAAGGTGATGGTTTAGATAATTTCGTCCTCGACTGGCGACTGTCGCTTGCGCGAAAATAAGGTGCCGGCATGACAGAAGAGTCGCCACCTTTCGTTATTTATCCCTCAGAGCGGGAAAGGAAACGATCGGAAAAACCTGACGAATAAGGGTAAGACAAGGTCGTCGCAACCATTGTCTGGGTTCGGGAGTCGGTTACGCAAGGGGAAGGTATTAGCACCCCTCACGTCCGTCGTACTCGACGGGATCCTCGCTTGTTTGTTTACTTGGACGGGTTGGTTATAATCTATCTACCTATCAAGGCTGGCTGAAAAGAAAAGAAAAATGACTCGGCAAAGCGTCGCGCTTTATGCCTACGTATTCCCGTCTGGAACGAGAAATCAGAGTCAACGTAGTTCGGCTAACTACGGGGAAAGGTTGGAAGGTTGCTCGCTAGGATATCGCATCCTATGCCTACGTACTTTCATCTGGTATGAAAGATCAGAGCAAACGTAGTTCGGGAAACTACGGAAAAAAATGGCTCAACTAGGAGGGAGACTATCAAGTCCTACTGTTATCATGCCATGGATTCATCCTATGGTTGAGGTTTGAACAGGGAACTCCTAGATGTTGTCATGCATAGGTTTCAACCTAAAAGTCTATCATCAAATCCTTATCAAAGGAATGAGAGTCCTAAGGGATCATGTCAATGATACACCAAAACAGACAAAAGCATCAGCTTTAACAGTAAAATGTATGCAATGCAAGTGAGGGAGGAAATGTGTGTGGGGCTTCAGCCTCCACAAGCTCGTCTCGACCTCAAGCCAGTCATGAAATAACAGCAATCATACTGAAAGCAACCAACATACTATCAAGCAATAACAGATAAAGGAAATGAAGTGCCCTCAGGCAAACAAAACACCTGCTTGAGAAAGAGTCATCTATTCTCTAATCCTAATCACAGAATCTAAATCAAATCTAAGCACTACAACAGGACCCTAACAAGAGAGATCAATCCCAGTCTTTAAGCTTCAGAACAAGCTTACCAAAGACAGGGAGCTAAGCAATCAGACTCATAGTGTCTTCCTCAGGAAAGCACTAAGAGGTGGATACTTAGGAGTCATACCCTATGTGGCTCAACCACTGTGATCAGTTTATATTCCTCCTCAGGAGAAACTAAACTCACAAGCAGGCTCCAACATCACTGGATACTTAGGAAATCCTATCTGAACTAGTGGAACTAAGTGAATAGACTCATAGGACCTTCCTCAGGAAAGTACTAGGAGGCTTCCACTTAGGAATTGCATCCTATGTGGCTCAACAACTGTGATCAGTTTACATTCCTCCTCAGGAGGAATTAAACTCACAAGTTGGCTCCAACATCACTGGATACTTGAGAAATCCTAGATAAACTAAGGGAACTAAGTGAATAGACCCAGAGGACCTTCCTCAGGAAAGTACTAGGAGGCTTCCACTTAGGAGTTGTATCCCATGTGGCTCAACAACATGTGATCAGTTTACATTCCTCCTCAGGAGAAATTAAACTCACAAGTTGGCTCCAACATCATTGGATACTTAAGAAAGAGGTGAGAAGAAAGGATGAAGGTCATTCATAGTGCCTTCCTCAGGAAAGTACCATGAACTTCCTTCAAACTTCAGGATCTCAAACCTCACAGACAGGGAACAAGCCAAGCTCTGGGTCTCTGAATCTTGATCTACAAGCTTCCTTTCATCATGCTCTCCATCAAAGTCTTCAAGACAACACAAGCCCCACAACAAATTCTCCAAAATGAACCCCAAAGATGAACAGATAACCACAGGGTAAACAAAATCAACAGGCAACTTCAGAAAATACCTAAAAATACTAAACTAATGGGGAAAAATCTACCAATTATTCATAAGGGTCCTCAACACCTACTCATAACATCTACATAGGCCTCTACCTAAAAATCAAGACAAAACTCAATCAAAGAAAGGGATCCTTCACCTAAACACAATCTAAACCCTAATTAGGATACCCTAAATCTACCCTAATTAAACTAATCAAAACTTAATTCTAAAAATCTAGAAAAAATCCTATGGGGAACTATGATTCATCATCTAATTGCACAAAAAAGAATGGATTAAAAACCCTAAGGGAAGGTCTTAAAATAATTCTTGCAAAATCATGATATAAAATTAAACATATTAAAAGCTATTTTAAAAGAAAAATCTATTAAAATACTAGACTAAAAAATAAAATCCTATTTTTATTTTTATAATTTTCTACACATTTTCATCTAATCATAGAAAAAAGAAGAATTAAAAAATCATTTTTTACCATTTTTTAATGAATTTTCAAAGACAGAAAAATATTAAAAGAAAATTAAAAAGAATATAAATTAAATAAAGGGAGGGGGGGTTGGAATAGCACACGCGCTAGTTAAAAGAATTGGGCCAGCAATAAGGGGGGTGGGGATAGCACATTGAGGCCCAGAACGCTGGTTAATGAAACGCAGCGTTTCAATATATTTAAATCTTCCCTCCAACTCTCAGATTAAACCACGGCCATTGGATTTGATGAATTTGTCAAACATTGGATCTAATCCTAGGGCTCTCCTTCATCGTCCCAAATACAACATAGGGTTTTCAGACCCCTCCTTCCATGCACTCAAATTCGAGCTCCTCTATCTCTCTGCTCAGGCCATGGTTCGACACGATTCAAACACGAAAAATGCTCTACTACTCAAGCTCTACACAACCATACGTACAGTTTTTCTTAATTCCTCTTGAATAATCCAAACAGAAGACTTCAATGTCCTGGTACAACCATGCGCATCTGATATCGACCATGGTGAAACTTCCACCCAAGGGTCTGAACCTGCTCTACACGCCACCCTAGTCATTCTAACCTAATTCATGCTGATTAAAACGCCCTAAACAAATAGTTCTTGAAGATTCAAGAATCACTCACCTGCCATGAAACCTCACGCAGAGCTCTCAAACTCTCAGAAATTGATCCTCTACCCTAACACATTAATTCTATGGCTATAAAACTAATTGAAACTAGCTAACTTAAGAGATACAAGGAGAAGAAAGAACCTGTCAAAGGGATGATGGTGAGGCTCGTGGGGATGCTTGCAGGCCTTGGAATTGGTTCAAGATGATCCTACAATGGTCCTCAACCTTCTGTTTGCACTTGTGATGGTGGAGATGGCTTGTAGTGGAAGAAAACTCAAGTTGCTTCAACTTGAAGCAAGAGCTTTAATGGCTATCTCTCTCTCTCTCTCCTCTGACTTGACTCAAGTTTCACCAACCTTGATCACCTTCTGATGCACTCTCTTTATAATGATCATTGGATGTGTCTAGATTCATCTAGAATGTGGTGGAAACTTCTTGAAATTCTCATGTGATGACAAGTTGGTTATCTCATATCTCATATGTTATGCCTTGCAATTTTGTCTTAAAATGTCCTTATGTGAGATATTGAGAAGGGATGAGTGAAAAACAAGTTCATTTTTGGCTTGTGTAGGGTTTTTCAACATTGCCTTCTTTTTCAAGTAATAACTTTTCAAAGCATCACCCATTTTTAGACCTCAAATGAAAATTCTAGCTAAACCAATGTTCTCAAAATGGTTTTTCCAATCAAAATGATATATTGGATGACCTATTTTGGATTTGTGGATCTTCCAAATCACTTTTCAATTTCAACTTTTCAAAGTTATAAGCCTTTTTTAGTTCATTTTTGACCAATCATGTAATCTTGTGCCATGAGCTTTTTCAACAATTTGTGACCTTCTTTATAGACTTAAAATCACATTTTGAGCAACTTTCATGTTTTGAGTTTTTCCATTTGAGGCTTGGAAATAGGAGTTTTAGGCATTGGATAAAATGACCTATAACTGACAAATGACCAAAATACCCCTGTCTTGTTCAAACCATAAGTTGAGTTCCACAAATCCAATCAAGGACTTCTACCACTCAAATTAAAGCTAAGAAGATGCTCTTCAACATTCATGTTGACCAAGAAATCATAGGAATCCTCCTACTAGGGCAAAAGTTGTCTGCAAGTTGGGTGACTTTCAAGGACCCAGATTCACACATCTCTGCTGACCTGTAATTTGTCAAAACCATAACTTGAGCTCTGTAACTCCTATCAAGGACTTCCACCACTCAAATTAAAGCTTAGAACAAGCTCTACAACATTCATGTTGTGGGGAGGATGAGATATCAATCACATCTAGAGCTAAAACTGCCTGGAAAATAGGGATCAAATTAGGGTTTTTCTCACTGACAATCCTCAGAAACCCTAACTCAAAACTTCTCAAACTCCTCAATCATGATGAGTTGGTCTAGGAATCATCTTTATAACACCTCTATACATCATTCCATGATCTCATGGCCCTTGGATTAGGTCTCAACCTTCTCCAAATCTTCAGCTGATCTAGGGTTGACCCAGTCAAAACCCTAATTCTACCATTCATGGTTGAATCTTCTGAATTCTTGCATAATGACTTCTCTGGCATTCATGATGGCTTTCAAGACATCTCCTAGGCTTTCTCAAAACATCAAGTTCATTCTCAAAGTCTCAGAATCATCTGAGGAGCACCCACAACTCTCAAGCTATGAAGCATACAACCCTGGTTTCAACCCACTTCCTCTGAGGATCTCTTGAACTTTCTGATGAAGATATCAACTTTCAAACACTTGATGGGAAAATAAATGTTGGTCAAATTTTGGGGTGCAACAGCTGCCCCTATTCAAACGGCTTGAACCTGACTGGGTGAGAAGCGAACGGCTCTCAACCAATCAAGGTACGAGACGGTTGAATATCGGTAAACCCGAAAATTTGCCAACTGCACGACCACATGATACTCTGCGGAGAACAAACCTTCGAACACTGCAACACTAGCTGCTCAACAACTAGCTGGAGACATATCGACCTGACATCACCGTCAGTTATCCACATTAAATTCTTCTGACGTTGCCTTCAGACAACCACAACACCCAACCTCGCCGCTGGAGAACTGAATCTTCTAACATACCCAACATTGCTGCTGGAAAACTGAATCTGACATCGCCGTCGGAAGCAAACATCGCTCTGAGAGGCACTCGACATCGCCGTCGTACAAACATCATCTCTGCTGGGGATTTAAGGAGTCTGACATTGCCGTCAAACAAACATCCAACCTCGCTGCCGGAAACAAACATAATCTGACCTCGCCGTCAAACAAACATTCAACCTCGCCGTCGAACAAAATACAACACTGAACAAATCTGACCTGGGGTTCACCCCTGGTAAAGTACACTTGCGTATTTGGAGCTACTCTGCTGGGGATGAGAGACTCAACCAAGCACACTCTGATCTGGGGTTCACCCTCAGGACCATAACGAACATCCAAATACTACTGCACACCGACCACCGTAGAACTTCAACATCAGAACTATATGACACCCTGGCCCCTGGCCACTTCCAGCTTCAGCTAGAGAAGATCTTCAAGTACTTCTGAAGATAATCATCCTTGGCCTTCAAGGATATAAGCTTTGCCCGTCGGCAACTCTGCAGGAGGCATCTTCGACTTCAGTCTAAAGCAATGGTCCTTGACCTTCAAGGATACATGGATCTACCTTCAGGCAACTCCACCTCTGCTATAGAGTATCCGTGACTTCAGTCAGGGATATACTTCGGCCTTCAGTCCGAAAAAATGAATCCTAGGTCATTCATGACCTTGGGGGATAACCTTGCCCTTAGGCACCTTCGCTTCAGCTTGGGAAATCTATGACTTCAGTCAGAGAAATGGTATCCTGAGCCATTCATGACTCTACGGGGATTCAAACACTTTGCCTTCAGGCAAAACTCTGCTTCAGCTGGAGAAACATCTTCGACTTCAGTCAGAAGAAACACTATTCACTTGATCGCAATCAATCATCTCCTCAGGACAACTGACTTGGTCTTCAGACTCACACGAATCACTCTGTTGTATCTACAACCTCTGGAACCTTATGATATCGCCTTCGGGCGCTTACGAAATCCATCTTCAGATTAGACATCGCTGTTTGGTTGTTTTAGCCAAAATTCGCCAAAGGGGGAGATTGTTAGTTCCATGGTTCTCTGATTGTCCATGGTTCTATGATTGGCTAAATTATGGTAAAATATGATCCTGCACTGATGTTAAGCAGGATATTATAACATCTCCATCTGCTGTGGTGACAGAACTGCTGTGGAGTGTTTTAATGTGAATGTCATGCTGAATGTCGTGACATCCATCTGCTGTCATGACATAACTGCTGTCATGTGTTTTTAAGCATAATGTCATGACCAATGTCATGACATCGCTGTCTGATATAGCAGGAGTTGTGGTAACAGAACTGCTGTCATGTATGTCATGACATCGCTGTCTGATGCAGCAGGAGCTAGCAGGAGCAGATGACAGAACTACTGTCATGTGTTTTAAACAGGATGTCATTACCAATGTCATGACATCATTGTCTGGTGCATCAGGAGCTAGCTAGAGCTGATGACAGAACTGCTGTCATGACATCAATGTCTGGTACAACAGGGGTTGCTCTGTAATATCTCTTGACATAAGTGTTCAGCAGAGCAAGCTGGAAAGCAAGTTTAAGTGAAGCTGAATGTCATGATTGAATGTTATGACATTGATCGTATGACATCAGGCGTGCATGGTTTTTTTTCCTGTTATGATACCTGATATATCTCAGGCTATAATTTAGGAAACCTGTTATGGCTTCTTAGTTATCTCAGGCGAGATTCTAGTCAGGACTGGACATAACATGAAGCTGCTGTGACCTAATTTGACAGCACCTTGAATTATGGAAAGTGGCTTAACCAAGTTTAACCTAAAGTTTGTTACTTGTGACCAGCCCAAGCCCAATCTGCATTTCTATTTAAGGAGGAGCAGAAGCAAAGGAAATCAAGCACTCACATCAAGAACAACTTGAGTGTAAAATAAAGGTCTAGGGTTGAGAGTCCCTTGTGTGTGTAAGTCACCCTTTGTATCTTTTGATACATTGTGGTAGACATATTTGTGAGTGAAGAGTGTGGCTCTTCACGGGTGTTTTGTGAGTGATGAACTTGGTTCTTCACGTGTGTCTAGGGATCTTAGGATTCCTTGTGTGCCAAGCAATTTTAGGTTATATGATTGCTCTGGTTTATTGTGTATGAACAGGTGTGTTCATTGTGCCACTCAAAGCTGTTAAGCAAGAGGGTGTGTCACTTGATCAAAGTTGTGAAGCAAGATCAAGGTTTTTTGGAGTGAGTCTCCATAACTGTTTTGTAATTGTGTGTTAATATCACTGTGGTGTGATTGAGGGGGAGTGAGTAGGTATACTCAAGTCTAGAGTGTCTCTAGGAAGAAGTGTCATTGGGTAGGTTTTAAGTGAGGAGTGCAAACTGGGTTGTTTGACTCTGAATTAATTCTACTAATAGTGAATTTCCTCCCTGGCTTGGTAGCCCCCAGATGTAGGTGAGGTTGCACCGAATTGGGTAAACAATTACTGGTGTTATTTATCTTTCTGCATTTACAATTCTGCACGATTTAAATGGTTAGATAAATAGTTCTGTCAGTATGCAGATGTCACAACAGAGGTCATGACGTTGGTCATGACATTGGAACAATTTAAAGAAATTTAAATTGTTCATGATATGTCCTCGTCCTTGTTTCAGCAGAGATCAATGTTCTTAGGACATATGAGATCTGTATACCAGAATTTCAAATGGTATCAGAGCAGGCATCCTGTCTGTTCGGGATGAGATCTTGGGAGATACTTTTTGGTGGTTTTAAACAAGGAGAAGTGGCAGCTGATTTGATGATCTTGCTAAATGTTTGAGCTGCTGCTTATGGAGTTTAAGGATTCTATGTACCTGCTGTTGTGCCCTCTGATATAGGAGCTTCTATGATCTGCTGATGGGTTTGCCAAAGGAGGAGTGGCTACTTCTGTATGATGACCTATAAGATGTTCTGACATCTTATTTAGGGCATGTTGAAGATGTTCTTTTGGTGGTTCCGCTGCATATTTTTCTGATGAAAGAACTCTGGTAGCCCTGAGAGAAGATTGGCCTATATACAGTTTGATGCATGGCTGTGGCAGTTGTGTAGATGGCTGGCAGATGGTGTGCTTGGGCTGTTCTGCTGTGTATTACAAAGGCTGTTTTAGAAAGGATAGTGGGAGGTGATTTATTTTCACCACTCATGACTTGCAATGGCTCTTTCAACAGAGGAAGTCATAGGCAGGTTGAGTCAAGGGTGTCAGCCTTGATGTTTCAGCCTTGGTATTCCTGAAGTTGTGTGGATTTAAGATCAATTGCTATTTGTGGACTACACACGTATTTAATTTATTATCCATGAAGTTTAGAGAAGGATCTGTTACAAGGATTTAAGATTCATTGCTATTTGAGATACTCTCAAATATTTGATGGATTATCCTTAGTTAATGATCAAGTTGTCTGATCAGTTATTGCTCAAGCATCAGGCCCCAGATCTGCTTCAAGGATCTGATGTTCAACCAGATGTTAAGACATTCCATCATTAGAGTGTACAGAAGTCTGTTGAAGAAGATATAGCAGATAATCTTGTTACCATACTCTTGTGTGGTAGGATCTGACTTTATTCTAGTAAGTTTCCTGGCAAGAAACTAAGACTAGAATGTAGTGCTGATGGAAGTGAAGATGAAGACATTCTTCTTGGATCAGTTTATTGAAGTGCAGCAGCACATGATTTGTATCTAGAAAGTTTCATGGCAAGAAACTGGTCTAGAAGATGGTACTGGTAGCTCTGCTTGGGTCAGTTTATTTCTGATCTAAGTGCACAAGAGCATGAGATCTTGCTCAGCTTGGAAGTCAAGGATAAGTGGCAGTTATCTCTGATTTTCTGAAGAAGTCTCTACTTAAGGAAAGCGAGATTCCTTTTGTAAAGATTTACTTTATCCTTCCTCTCTGAAGAATCAAGCTTTGGCATGATTGGTTTCTCTAAAGAAGAGTTCCTAAAGCAAATGCACTTCAAAGTACAACAAAGCATAATAGAGGTTGTCTACTGCAACTTGATATCAAATCTATGTACGCTTGTTTTGATAGAGTGATGAGGATCTTCCAAGTGGTAGAATGAAAGCCTGAACTCTCCAGCAGGATGTCGTATTCGATGTAGTGACATCAAACAGTAACTTCAAGGCCTTCATTGATGTTGTGGCACATCATTGAAAGATAAGTTGATCTTCTCAGGTATGAATGGAATTAATGCTTCATCTCATGCAGTTTGCGGGAGCTGTGTGAAGGAGTAGATGCCTTGCGTTGGAGCATGTAGGATGTGAAGATCAAGTTTGCTAGAGCTCTGAAAGATGTTGAGTAACCAAACAGTGGCATTTGGTTATTTAAGTAGTGAGCCTTTAGAAAACTATTCTTGTGTAGAAGGGTAGTTATTTGAAGACCACAGAAGGTTTTAGGACTGTTCATGCTTGGAACTAATTACTCTTGTGCAGAAGGATAGTTGGTTAAAGACCAAAGGAGGATTTGTTTCTGTTCATATATTGGAGCTTGTGGTAGAAGCCCTAAGTTGTGTATGGAAGATTACCTCGTTTTACTGAAGGGATTCTTTTCCTGTCGGGCGATCATAACTTGCATTAGAAGCCAAGGTTGGGTTGTCGAAGCAAGTATTCCACTTTTTTTCTAATGTCATGTATGGTAGGGATAAGTTTAACATCTCTCAAGTTATTTTTACCTTATTTTTCCCCCCAACTTGGTGCGGGAAGGATGACTGCAGAGGAGGTCATTCTTGAAGATCCAACATTGGAGGGATTTTTCAGCTCCCTCTACCTCTACCACAACTTGAGTAAACCGATCAATGTCATCATAGAATTATCAAAACTCATAGAAATATCATCATCATTACTCATAGGAATCATCATTATACAATCATGTATTAATCTCATCGGAATCATAGTTATGCTCATGGTAATTCATCATACAATTACGTATTTAATCTCATAAAAATATTAGACAATCAATTATCTTATTTATACTATGTTATAGCTCTGTTCATTAGCTTTCCAACGCTTCAAACGGGGACCAAAACAAACTTACGGATCAAACGTTACGTTCAAAACGATTTCGACCGAAAACATGAACAGTCGTGACGAACAACATGCAAAATTTCATTCGTTTTTCACTGTTGGAGACCTTCCGGATCTCCGATTTTAATTCTGTAAAAACCTAAACTCTCAGAAAATTATAACCCATCCAATACTATAATTAATTCAAGTAAGTCTACAATTTTAACACAATTAAACCATTACGACTTCCCACATTCATAGGGTTCTCATAAATCTTTACAATAGTTCTCATAAATCCCTTTACCCTACAGGGTTGAACAAATGTCAAACCAGATCTTTGGCCACGAAGACTTAATTTCCTTAAACCCAAATCAGCCTCGAATCTAAGGCCACCAGTTTAAAACTCTTAAGAATCTTACACCTTAGAAAGGCAACAATAATACAAATGCTCACAAAACCTTATACCCTTAAACCCTTAAATCGGGTTTAAATACATGAAAATCACATATTGAAAATAATGAATGCAATACTCCCCATACCTTAATTGCCGACTCTAAGCCTTTCTCTTTGATTCTTGGAAACCTCACGAAGCTTTTGCCTCAATCCTCTTCCTCAGAGCTCTGACCTCTATTTCTTCCCTCTTCACAGTCTAACAAGAATGAATCCTAATTTCCTCAAAAATTTCTTTTTGTTAAACCTAACTTTGAGCCTATAAATTGTGCTTTTCCAATATTACCCTCACTAAATCCTCCTTAATTGTCCAATTTGCCCTTAGTTAACTTATATTTATTTAAATTAATAATAATACCAATATATTCATATTATATACTATTATTTAAATAAATAACCCAAAATCCATAATTCTCAATATTTCACACCAACCACCGAAAATCACCAAAAATACGAATATTTATATTTAAATAAATTAAATAAATATTCCAATAAATTTGGGGTGTTACAATCACACCATCCGGAGTCCAAACAAATTGACGATTAAGATCTCGAAACTTTTCTAACAATGCATACTCACACATCATCAGCTCAGCTTTATGTACTTCCTTCCGGCTTAACGCATCAGCCACCTTATTCGCTTTACCTGGATGATACTTCATTTCAAAGTCAAAGTCCTTCGAATACTCCATCCACCTCCTTCGACGCATATTCAATTATTTCTTATCAAACAAATACTTTAAGCTCTTATGATCACTGAACATATCGAAACTTACTCCATACAAGTTATGACGCCACACCTTCAGTGTAAAAATAACAGTCGCTAATTCCAAATCATGAGTTGGATAATCCTCTTTATGAACCTTCAATTGACCAGAATCATAAGCTACAACTTGTTCATCATGCATTAAAAACCTCCTAATCCCCTCTTGGAAGTATAAAAAGAAAATACTTCATACGACTTGTTAAGAATAGGAATAATCAAAACAGGAGCAGTCGTCAACCGTTCCTTCAAACTCATAAAACTTTGCTCACAGCCCGAATCCCAACTATAAGGAAATTCTTTCCAGGTAAGTCTAGTCATTCGTAAAGCTAACTGAGAAAAGCCTTTGATCAACCTTCTATAGTAACCTGCCAATCCTAAGAAACTTCTAACTTCTGAAGCATTCGTTGGTCTTTCCCAATTAATTACTGCTTTAATCTTCGATAGATCTACTGCTACACCTACTTGGTAAATAACATGACCAAGAAATCTAAATTCCATCATCTAAAACTCACACTTGCTTAACTTGGCAAGAAGTTGTCTCTCTTGCAATATCGATAGGATAATTCTCAAATGTTCTCCGTGCTCTTGTGGAGTACGAGAATAAATGAGAATGTCATCAATAAAGGTCACCACGAATTGGTCCAAGTAAGGTTGAAACATCCGATTCATGTAATCCATGAAGATAGTTAGAGCATTCGTCACACCGAAAGGCATTACAAGAAACTCATAATGGCCATAACAGGTTCTAAATGTGCTCTTTGGTACGTATGAACTCTTCACATAGATTTGATGATAACCCGATCGTAAATCAATCTTCGAGAACACACATGCTCCTTTTAATTGATCTAACAGGTCATCTATTCTGGGTAAGGGGTACTTGTTCTTGATGGTGACTTTATTCAACTGGCGGTAATCAATACACAACCTCATTCCTCCATCATTTTTCTTTACTAGCAATATTGGAGCTCCCCAGGGTGAAACACTAGGTCGAACAAAATGCTTAGCCAACAATCCTTCCAATTATTCCTTTAATTCTCTTAACTCAAGTGGTGTCATCCAATACAGAGAAATGGATATAGGAGCCGTTCCCAGTACCAGGTCAATAGAGAATTCCACTTCCCTCTTTGGAGGAATAGAAGTGACATCCTTGGGGAAAACTTCCAGAAACTCACAGACTACAAGGATGTGCAAAACCTCCAAGTCATTACTTGCCTCCTTAGTGGGAACCGAAAGAATAAACTTTTCCTTCTCAAACAAGAAATTAATCATGCCAACCGTACCTTCCAAAATAGCAGTTAATACATACTTCGGAGTAGCTTCTCTGGATGGAATGATGATTAACTTTTCCTCACAACCAATAAACACTGAATTAGTAGAGATCCAATCCATCCCTAGGACTACATCAACCTTCTTTTGCAGTAAACAAATAAGGTCAATCTGAAAAACTCTACCATCACCGATAACACACAGTTTTCACAAATCAATGGCATCTCAACCAACTCATCCATGGCGGTAGTAACCACCACAGGAGGAGATAAATGAATAGCTTGCAACCCAAGTCACTTCATACATTGTATCGGCACAAAAGAGTGTGTTGTTATACAATCAAACAATATAAAAAAGGATGTCCATTCACGAAACACATTTCCGCAATCAAAGAGTTGTCACCCTTGACCTTTTTTGCATCCAAGGTATACATACGAACGATACTCTTTTTTTGCATCTGATTCTTATTATGAGGACAATCTCTCACCATATGGCCCTTTCTCTGACATTGATAACATCTAGGTCCTCCATTGGTACACTTATCAAAATGGTTTTTACCACAATTACATCACGAGGGAAGAGTGTTAGGTCTAGTACTCAGCACTTGTTTCCCTTTAAAGGGTTCTGGTCTAGGCCTAAATTGTTTACTTGGTCTTCCTTGGACCCTTTGACCCATCCTACTCACATCTCTCTCTCCTTGATATCTCTTCAAACTGTTCTCATCCACATAAAACTACCTTAGCAACTCAACGTAGGTAGTTGTTGCAGTGAGAATCAGATATCAAGCTATTAATTAACTTAAATCATAAAACATGAAGTTCACCACCGAGCTTTAATTTATCCAAAGAAAAGGGTAAAGATCGAAGAAAATCCTAAGTGCGCTATGTAACAATACAGCTAGAGATCTAAGTCGATTTTGTTGGGTTGAATTAGGTCAAATCATTTTTGTAACACATGATAGAATTAGACTTTGTCCTGACTCATCCCTACAAAACCGACTTGTAAGGTTAAATGTGTCATTTGATATAAACTCTTTGTGCAATCTATCTTTAATCAATGTGGGACTTGTGTTTCTCAATATACTCTCTCACACCCATCACTATTGACTTGATACGTGGATATAAATAGTGTCTAGTCTGAGTTATCGATATGTGGAATTTGATTTTTTTCAATAAACCCTTTGTGCTCATCACTTTTTTGGACTAGGTTGAAATATATAAATGGTGGGTGGCACGAATCGATGAGCTGGTGATATCAAGATACAATTAGAGTTTGATATCAAGATACAATTAGAGTTTGAAATATATAATGAAGGTCACTTTATATAAACTCTTTGCGGACTCTATCTTTATTTAAGATAAATCTTGAATTCTTAAAAAAAAATCAAGTTCATCGTTCATATTTTAATTTAAAATTTTTAAATAAAAATGAGTCTGAAAATTACACATGGAAAATGCTTCAAATTTTTTTAAAATGTAGAAATTTCTACATTTTTAATTTTTCTAAAAATAAAATGTTGTTTCTATTCTAGATATTTAAAGGGGAAATATGAGAAATTAAATACATTTCAAATATTTCGTCTAACTTTAAATACATAAAAATTACTAATTTCACATTTTCCAACTTATTTTTATGCTATAGATATTTACTTTATATCTGTTGGCAAATATGTGTAAGTTGTGTGGAGAAATAAGTGTGAGTTTTAAGTTCCACATTGTTTAGAAAATAGGAGGTTGAACACTTTATAAGTAAGAGGGCCCATACACCTATCACCGCAAGGTTTTGGGTGAATATGTGGTGTCTCTCACTTATTTGGGCGAGTCTTTGACCTTTAGGTGAAAGTTTGACCCAATATGAATGTTTCCCCCTCATGATGACTCATCTTTGATATCAGAGCCGATGGTTCGAGTAAGGGACCAGCTCTTTGTGTCGAAAGTCTTCCTGACATGGTGATTAGGCAACGTGTTCCATTGAAGTGCCTATGACGAGTAAGACTATCTCTCAATGGGGGTACAAGCACGTGGACGAAAGAGCTTCCGCTTGAATGAGCATAGTGGATGGACTCACACTTGTTTCTCCACACAACTCAGACTTGTTTCTCCAGTGCCTATGGCGAGTAAGGGTGTCTCTCAATAAGGGTTTTCGCTTGAAGGAGAGCATAGTGGATGAACTCACACTTGTTTCTCTACACAACTCTTTATCATTTTTTCAAAACATCAAAGATTACTATGTTTTCCCTATAACTCTAAAAAAAATTCAATAAGGTTAATTTTATAAAAATTTAATATATATATATATATATATATATATATATATATATATATATATATATATATATATATATATATATATATATATATATATATATATATATATATATGAAAATAACAAAAAGAGAAAATTAAAGAAACATAGAAATTTCTAATACAATATAAATCAAAATCAACTATTTTTATTATTTAATACTAATATGCCTACTTCATACCATTATTTTTCTCTTTTTTTGTCAGTTTCCTTTTTTGTATATATATGCCTACTTCATAACATTATAAAATTTGAATTAAATAAACATTTTACTAAAAATAATAGTATTAAATAATAAACATAATTAATTTTTATTTATATTAGTGATTAAATATTAAATTAATTGTTTGAGTATATCTATGGTGGAAATAGGTTAGACCTATAGCAGAGGTCTACAAACCTAACTTACACAAGTTCAAGTCAGGCTAAACAATTGTTTTAAAATAGAAAATGCTTAACATTTTTTATAAGTCTATTTAATTTAAAAAGTTAGACCTCAGATCATGAAGAAAGTCTTTAAATATAATAAATCGACCTATTTAAATAAATATAAATAATTCTTTTATTATTATTATGTTTTGTATTTTAAATTGAAATTCATAAATAAAAATTGGTTATCTTGGAGAATTTATGAACAACACCTTATGAGTAATGTTATAAGTTATTTTTATAAGTTATGTTAAACAAATAATCTTATAGAACTTATACTAATAGATAAATTAAAATAAGTCAATGTAAACAAACTTTTAGTCTCATTGGTTTTTTAGTTTGTTAATCTATTTAAAATAATATACTTTTATGTACGCTAACAGGCAAACCATGTCTCAAAAAAGGTCAGACTCAGACCTAAAAATAAGCCTATGACAGACTACAAGTCAGACTTATGCTTCAGCTTTTTTGGCAGACCAGACTTAAACTTGACAAAGGCTAGCTCGGCTCAGCCTATTTCCACCTAAGTATTCTACCATTATTGGTTCTAATAATTGGAGTTTTGTTTCTAATAAATGGATTTTTCTTTTATTAGAAGGGGATAGCAAAGGCTGCAAACATATATAATATAAGCATCTTAATAGTTAATACTCTTTTATATTCATGAACACTACCCAATTTTGGCTCTGCAAAGGGTGATTTCCAAGTTAGCAAGTTTTGTAAAATCATATAATCATTCTCAGTATATTTTGAAATTTAATTTATAAACTAATTTATTAAATTTCATTCAAGAATTAAATAATTTTAAATTTATATGACTGGTTTGTATTATTAGATCATTTATATTGAATTTGTTAGAGAAATTTTACACTAGGGAGCATTGAATATTAGGCCAAGAATAACACAAGGGAGAGAGACACCACATATTTACCCAAAACCTTAAGGTGATAGGTGTATGGGTTCTCCCAGTCCACAATGCTCCCCTTCATGTGGAAACTCTTTTGTCCACATATATTTGTACCGTCATTGACACCTATTACTAGGCACCTCTTATTAGGTATTTTGAATATTCCTCTTCCTTGGACATTTCAATTTCAATGGGACACCACTTCCTGGGCATTTCGATACATGTAAGTCGGTTCCTTTATGAACCAAAGACTCATGATACCATGTTAGAGGAATTTTATACTAGGGAGCATTGAATATTAGGCCAAGAGCAACACAAGTAAGAGACATGCCGCATATTCACCTAAAACCTTCGAAATACCTAATAAGTGGTGCATAGTAATAGGTGTCAATGGCGGTACAAATATATATGGAAAAAAGAGTTTCCACATGAGGGGGAGCGTTGTGAACTAGGAGAACCCATGCACATATCACCTTAAGATTTTGAGTGAATATGTGGTGTCTCTCTCACTTGTATTGCTCTTGGCCTAATATTCAATGTTCCCTAGTGTAAAACTCCTCTAACATGGTATCATAGCCTTTGGTTCGTAAAGGGAGCGACTTACATGTATCGAAATGCCCAAGAAGTGGTGTTCCGTTGAAATCGAAATGCCCAAGAAAGAGGTGTATTCGAAATATCTAATAAGAGGTGCCTAGTAATAGGTGTCAACGGTGATATAAATATATGTGGACAAAAAGATTTTCCACGTGAGGGGGAACATTTTGGACTCACACTTGAGAGAGAGTGTTGGAATAATATAACAAGTGTGAGTAGTATGGATAATAGTCCCACATTGGATAGGAATATGGTGACTTGAGCATTTATAAGTGGGAGAACTCATACACTTATCACCTTAAGGTTTTGGGTGAATATGTGATGTCTCTCTCACTTGTGTTGCTCTTGGCCTAATATTCAATGCTCCCTAGTGTAAAACTCCTCTAGCAAAATTAACTTTTATATATATATATATATATATATATATATATATATATATATATATATATATATATATATATATATATATATATATATATATATATATTTTCATATTTTTAAATTAAACATTTTAAAATATAATTTTTTTTGAAATAATTATAATTACATCTTTATTTTGTTTAATCTTCATCAAAATAGAATAAAACATAAAGAATCGATGTATTTTGAAGTAGGATGGACTTCCAAAAATTTATGGAGGTTTGAAGTAGGAAACATATAAATTTTCTATTTTGAAGGTATGCAAGACTTTACTGTTTGCGCAAATTAAGATATTTCAATTTGATGGTAAGGTTGTGAATTGTATCTTTAATGACTATCTAAATAGTGGGAAGGGTTAAGATTTGTGGGAAATAGAACAAGGAGGATCAAAGTTCATCATAAGAATATGAATTGCTTTCATTAAGTCTCGTAATGGGAGGAATATTAAAGACCAACAAATTAAGATATTAGAATCTATGGTAGGTAAAACTCTTTTTAAGGCGGGGTTGCTATTATGGATACTAATAGTAGTGGTGGAAGGTTTTATAATGACCTCTGATTAACATTTTACTTGTAATAAGGTAAGGAGAAATATTGTTCCATCTCAAGGATTAGGTTGTGTTGGTCTTGGTTGTTATGCTTTGATATGGCTTAAGGGTTGCAAAACTTGGAAACGTTGACCTTTAGGAAAGAAACATTGAACTTTAGGAAGGCATCTGAAAGTAAATGAAGTCAATGATGCTTGAAGAATCATAATTGTGGGCATGTTTGACTACTTAAGCAGGAAACGATAGTTGGAAGCAAGTGGATGCAAGTAGCAAGATTAAGGTTCAAGTGTGGCTAGGAATTAATCAAGGTTGTTGAATTAAGATTCAAATTAGAGAAACCAACAAGGAGGTTGATGGGTAAATTAGCATTTTCGTCAGTTTAAAATCAAAGTGGATAACATTATAAGTATGTGTTTAAACCTCGAGTCTTAATTAACAATTAAATCCAAACATAAGAGTGTGATGAATTTTGATTTTAGAAATCGAGATTAATTTTTAAAAAAAATTCTTCAAAACGATTTATGTTAGTTTAACAGTTAAACACAGATAAAACAGTAGAAAAATAGAAAAGAAAAAAATTAGAAATTAAAGGAAATAAAATTAAATAACAAAAAGTAAATAGATAAGAATATAGAGATTACACCAAGATTTATATTGGTTCGGCCTAACAACTTGGACTACTTATGTCCCTAAGAATTTTTCTTGATAGTTCCACTAATAAAATATCTTGAGATTTCAAGGATATTCCCACAAGCCTTCTTACAACAAATTAGAGATTTTAAATAGTCTGGTCCCCTAAACCAGATAGATATTTTTAACAAGATGAGTCCACAAACCAACACTACAACATTTGTTGTTTCTGGAAACACTTGAAAAATGTTGTCAGAACTCTGGAAATCGTTGCCTAAAAGAATAGGGGACGTTTTCTAGGTGTCTCCTATGCGAGCGTTGCCTATAGCCTGAGGAGACGTTTTTTTATGTTCTATGGGCATGCTTTTTAAAAACGTCGCATAAACAAAAGGAATAGGGGACGATTATTTGTGGCCTCTGAGGCGACGTTTTTTAAGCGTTGCCATATGCGGCTACAATTAATAATTGTTGCCTTAAATCTGAATCAGGAGGATCGTTTTTAAAGTGTAGCCATAACTTATAGATTGTTCTTTTGGTGTCCCCCTAAAATATACAATTTCACAATTATTTTCTAAATAATATAGTTGATGATGATTGACTTAAAAAAAATATCGATTATAACTTAAACAAGATCAAATTTAACCGTACATCCATAAAAGTTGTAATATTATAATAAAATTGAGTTCAAACATTAATTCAAGATAGTACCCGGTAAACAAAATGCCTAAGGTAACATTAATTATAATACTAAGTTTAATACTTTGAAGTATGATCCTAGTAAAATAACAAAAAACATAGTTCAACAAAAGAACAAAAAACATAGTATACGTTTAATGCTTTCAACTACAAGCAAAAAAAAAGACATCATCCAACTCATTCAAGTTAGTCCTCTTGGAATTCATCATACAAACCGTCCTCTTGAAATTCATCACATATGTCGTTCTCCATAAATTCTTCATCTACGCCATCCTCTTGAAATTCACCACATATGTCATCCTCTTGAAATTCATCTTCAAGATCTATATCGTCCTCTTGAAATTCGCCACCTATGACGTCTTTTTGAAATCCATCATCTATGTCGTCCTCTTGAATTTCATCATTTATATCGTCCTTTTCAATATCTTCATTGATAACTTGCTGCATAAAAAATAAAACAAAAATACATCAACCATAAATATTTTTAGTCCAATGGAAAATTAAGACATCAACAAGAATTAAACCTTGCACAAATAAAAACTAAAACAACAAGCAAAACACATTCAATTATGCATTAACAAACCCTTAACAACATATTCGTGAACACCGCCGATCAAAAGTATCAATGCTACAACCATGACTATATTTAAAATCTACTGCTAATATTAGCCTTATCAATTGTCAAATCTCAAAACTAACAGAATACATAACTTTCAACAGACCAAATCACCAGATTCTATATAATAATATATAAATATTAACAAATCTATAACAATATATATATATATATATATATATATATATATATATATATATATATATATATATATATATATATATATATATATATATATATATATATATATATATATATATATATATTACAAAAGCATTTATTTACTGAATGCAGAAAGAAACTGCAGTTTTGTACTACCATTTATTTACTTACTATAACACAATTAGAATAACATAAATCAATAATATTGGTATATATGGTTACCTTTCCATGACACGGAGCATGAGTTGATGTAGAGGAATGCATTTGCGGCCTCATAGCCTTTGGGAAACTGTTAGCATCTCCATGAGATAATCCTAATAAATCTTCGATTGACTCCAAATTAATTTGAGGATTGCATTGTTGAATTACGGTTTTAAAAGCATTTTACAATCTATCAATCTGATCTTGAAACTCATGCCTTAATGTAGAGACTTCTTCACTGTGTGTTTGTTTCAAAGCATTAATCTCCGCCTTTCGCTTTAAGGAAGTTTTAGTTACATTTCTCCCATAACAGCGTACCCTGCCAGGACACTCCTTTCCAAAAACAACTTTAAAAGCTTCTGTATCGCTTTCCTCCTTTCAGCCATTTCTTGAAGTTGGGAGTAGCATAAATTACAAGAAAATATTAACTACTATTATAGAATATAAGACAACTATATTAAGTAAACATACTATATAAACAATGTTACATACAATTACTTTTCCAGTTTCTACATCCAACTCCTTTCCTTTATTTCCTTTTCGAGTTTCAACAAACATTTCTGATTGAGTGGGCTCTCTTTTTTCCTTTTCACGCTGCACAAATTAAAATAATTCCATAACAAAACAACCTATAATTAAAATTTCTATTACAGAAACAAGACATGAATTAAAATGCTCAGAGAACCATTCATCCAAGGAATACTTTAATTGAGCAAATAACCATTCATACAAGGGATAATTTATTGGGAACGAAAGGAAGTTACCATTTTTTTCACGTGTCAAAGCAAAGTTTTTGAGACCCATTCGATGCATCCACTTTAGTTGAGCTCTATTTCTAGTGTTAGTTTCACTGATTGCCTATATTTAAATTTGAGGAATTATTTTAATAAATCTTACTTGATTATGGCATACATAGAAAGGTGAACACATACAGAAAAAAATATTAATCTTACTTGTATAGCTTCCTTACTCCAATAATCACAAAGACTCTTAAACTAAGCTATAGGCACCTTTGGCGGACGATTTTTGAGTCTCTCGGTCATGTTGGAATAATTCAAAAAATGATTCTTCTTAATTTTATGCTTATATCTTCTCCATGCATCTCTAACAGTGGTCTCAACCCAATCTTGTGCTTCAACCGGCAAGCTAAACTTTCGCTACAAAAATTATAAGATAAAACAAGATCAAGAAATAAAACACTCTTTTTGAACAATTATACATTCAAATTCATAGATACACATATAAATTAGTATATATCCAGAAATGTTTTTTTATTATCATCTGGCATTCCCAACCAATTGGTGTAACGTAGAGGACAAAATGTTGAGTTCCTAGCCAATGTTCCCAAGAAGAGGCTCAAGTCAGATACTACTTTATCACTAGGACCAATTAGCTGACTATCCTCATTAAAGGTCACTTGTGCTCGTTCTTCCAAAGTTCTTGCATGAATCTTTTTGTACAAAGTTTTACCATGAGTTTTTCTTTGAGATGTTCCTATAAAGTAATCAACACAACTACGTGATATCACATGTTTGCTACTAATAATTAAATAATACATGAAATGATTATTATAAAATACAAAACTAATTACCTTTTTCTTTTTCTCTATTTGTGTTTGCCTCTTCTGCATTGACTTCTTCCAGGTTTTGCAAACTTTCTTCTTGAGTTCCTTTTTTTTGTTGATTTTGACTAGAGATTGGGTTAACGTTGCTGCCCGATTGTTTTCCATTGTTTGACTTGGTTGCATCCATTTCCATTGACTTGTGAAGTTCTACATAATCATCAATCAACATTGATGGGCATTTTGGCACCCTTTTTTCCTTTTTAGAGCATTCAGTTTTTGACATCACTGTCTCCAAAGATAAATTAGATTTCTCTAGTTTCTTATTTTTGGAAGGAATAAGTATTTTCCTTGCAACTGTTTTTTCCACCTTCTGAATTTTGTCTCTATTGTTCTAGAGTAGATTCTCATGGGTTATTTTTTTCAACATTTCTGGTTTTAATGTATTTTCTCATCAAAATAATGTCATAAAAATAATATATAAACTTAAAGTATATTCAAAGATATTAACTACCTTGTGAAACTTCTTTACTTCCATGTGAAAAAACTTCCTTAGCTTGCGGTTGCAAAAGCTTAGGTCTCTCTGTTTTCTTCATAGCAATGTGGTTTTCCAATTTTCCATCAACCTTTTGAAATCTTTCTCTATTTTTTGTAGCTTTCCCATGATCATTTCTTTTCTTTGGTGTTTCTAATTTTAGTCAAAATTCATCAAAAGATATTCAGAATAATTTAAAGTAATATATGCATAATAAAAAACCACTACCTTGTGTTGCACCCCAAATTTTGACCCCTTAGATCCTCATCATCATTGTAGGATCATGTTCATTTGATTAACTAACCTTAACCCATTTCAAGTTTATCTTTGTTAAGATGCAGATGAATTAGGGTTCCGTACCGTCAAAATCGAGATTTCGGTGGTCTGATCAATCAATATTTTGGATTGATTCAACTTCAAATAAGTCTCCACATCATCAAGAATACAACATTGGATCAAGTATGGATTCAATTTGAGGTGGTCACCCGGAAATTGAGAACAGTGCAGTTCAAGACGCCCGATTAGGGTTTTCCGATCAGGAAAAGTCAACTGTAGTTTGACCTTTGGTTTAAAGAGTATTTCAATGGTGGGATTTTGATCCATTAAGCTCCTATGGCTTAGTAAATTCCATTCAAAGAGTTTCAAGTCCTCAGGATGTCCGGATCATCGACAGTCGACTCGGTAGTCACCGATTGATTGAACGTTTGACCGAAAAGTCAACTCTTCAACAATAAGGAATTTGACTTCAAGATGTGAATAAAAAATGTTCCTTATATCATATTACACCTCCCCATAAAATTTCATGACCATAAAGTAGTTGCAAAAATCGGGAATTAGGGTTTCGAAAGGGGCAAGACCATAACTCCTCAACCACACATCCAAATGAAGTGGTTCAAAGCTCATTAGAAAGCTCTTGACAAATCCTACAAAAGCCTCAAAGTGGTCCATGATCAAAAAATGCATAGAATTGGAGTTATAGAAAAATTTATTTTTGAAGGGGAAATAACTTAGAAAAATTCTAAGTTATTTAGCACTTTTAAGTGGTTTTTTCAGAAACTTTGAAGGGTTTTTCAACCTAGTTCCATCAAGAATTTGGAAATTCCCAAAACATGAAAGTTATAGATCTACTTGAGGGTTTCCAAATTATGGTAGAACTCCTCAATAGCATGTTTGAGCAGGAAGTTATGCACTATAGAAGTTGGGCCTGTCACACTTGAAATCACTTTGTCAAGAATTCTCAAAATTGGATTTTCAAAACTTAAGCTACTCTCAACCCTTGATTATTGATCCAAACTGATAATGTGAGGCATAGATAGAAAGAAAACCAGAAAAAGGATGGTTTTGGTGAACATAGCAAGTTATTGCAACTTGACAATATAATAATCAAATGTAAGAAGGAGAGAGAAACGTTAATGCTAGGACTGTTGCAGCTGGCTTACTCTACCCTCACAAATCATCTCAGTCACTTCATGTCCATCTCTACTTGAGTTTTCTGATCTCCTTTGAACATTGGAGCTGATAGGAGAAGATCTTGCAAGAATCATTTGAAAATCTCATGAAAACTCCCTCCAAAAGTGGTAAAAGACCAAGGCTGCCCTCACTCTTGTTTGGCTATAAATAGAAGCCTCTTCTATGAGTGTAAGTACACCAGAGCAATCTCAAAAAAACGGAGAAAACATAGCTCTCATTCTCCTCTCATTCCTCAAGAATTTCAAAAAATCTCAAAGTCACCATTTTCACCAAAAAGCTGTCTTGAGCAAAACTCTGCTCAAGACCAGTTCTATCATTTCCAAGCCTCTAAATATCATCCACACAATCCCTAAATATGGTATAGAAGGTGTCTATACCCTCAAATCTCTCAAAATTACCATTTTGCAAAAAGTCAACTTTCACACAAAGAAAGTTTGACCACCATACTCAAAACTTGCCAAATCCTTGCATAGGCTTGTTCTTGCTGTTCTAACCATCCACACACCTCACATATGTCATATTACAACTGTCCAAAGCATTGAAAATCAACTGGGAATCACCTAACTCCAACTGCCTTGAAGTTTGGTTTTGTTGCTTCAAGAGGAAGTAAGCTTCATCTCATTGCAAAGGAAGGATTATCTATGGGTTTCTAAGCTTTTTAGCTTGTTCAAGGCTGGTCAACAAGAGGTATGTGATATTATAGCTATCTATAAATCATACATTGTCATGTATTGTCATTTTGTGGTGATTTGTGTGAAAACATACCATGGCTGTCCTATTGTGCTTCTTTGTCAAGAATACTAGTTTTATGATCATAATGCTTATTTTGTCAAATATATTGTCATTTGTAAATGATATGTGGATGATAGATTGCAAGTTTGTGCCTTATTATCATGTTTAGACTTATGTGTGAGTTTTTGGTCATTTGGTAGATTTAGGATCCAACCTTGAAAAAGTGATATGCTTGCCCTAGAACTATAAACCTAGCTCATTAGTGAGATGTGTAGATGACTTGTAAGTTGCTCATAGATCCCCCTTTGCCCTTGATCATGTGTGAATCAATGTGGCCTTTTGTTTTCATTATGATGATTTCATGTTTGGCTTGCCTATCATTGCTTTGAAGTGGTTCTTAAGTGGTTATACTTGCTATTCCTCATGCCTCAAGTCTTTGGTCAATGTTTGATTTTGTTCATAATGCTTGTGTTGGTGGATGAAGCTTAGTCATTAGGGCTGTCTTGTGAGACATGTTTGATTTTGCTGTCCAATTTGGTTTAATATGTCATTTTTGGCTTGGTGTGCTTTTGCTTGGCTTTATGTTTAGAGACTCACTTATTTACCTATTTCAAGAATGTGCATGATGCTGTTGTGCTCAAAATCTGTCTAAATGTTCAAGCTGCCTTACCATGCCTCTCTTGCATTTTTCTTCAAAATATCATGAGACCAAATATATTACTTTCTGTTTCAAGCATTTTTTACATGATTTGTGTGCATTGAACCACTAGTCTATCCATTTAAAACTTGTGTATGATCCCAAATTTTCCAACTGTCATGGTCTTGGCTTGTTGTATATTCAAAGTGTTGTTCTTGTATGACATGAGCTTCAAATGCTAATTTCTGTTTTGGTAAAGATTTCACTCCTTTTCTGAGTTGCATCTCATCTTTTAGCATTATCATAATGTGTGTATAACCTCTTTTTCATGAAATAAGTCATTGCTTTAAAATTGCCCTGTTGTGGTGAATGTATGCCTAGGCAGATTTTTTAACTTTTGCACCAATATACCAATTTTCATTCTACTTGATACATGCTCTTACTTGAATCTAAAACACTTTCATGATGACATTTCTGGTGTGTGCACATTGGTCACTTGTGCTGTCCTGGCATGTTTTCACATTTCATCTTCCAAATCACACTTACCCACCAAATCTGCCACAACATACTCAAGTTTTTTTTTTTTTTTTTCTGTTTGTGTATACATGATTTTAGAGTTGTAACTCACTCATATGTTTGATTCCAATGTGTATAGATGTTTGATTTGGTCTAAGATTACCTACATTTGCATTTCACTACTTAATTGCATTTTGAGCCAAAACTGTCATGACCACATACCAAAATCTTGTATGTTTGCAGTATGCTTAATCTCAGAGTGATAACTCATCCTTCTCTATATTTGTGACGTGTGTATGTGTTGTTTGTCAATTTGAGATCTTCTTTGCATCTGAACCATGTTTGCATACCATAACTGTCAAAACTGTTTTGAAAAACACTTATGCTCTTTTATGTTACCTACTGTCCTAAGTTTGTAAACTTGCATTGGAATTGGTGTTTAAATGAATGATATAGGCATTTTTATGCTAGGTCTCATATTTGTGCCAAGAGCATGTCAGTTGTTACACCTTTTGCTTGTTTTGGATGTTGTTGCATTGTATGTTTATCATAGCAATTCATGTGCCACTTTTTGAACCAGGGCTGTTTTGAATTAGTTTCTTGTTAGAACACTCTCAATATCATGTTTATGTATTGCTCATGCTGTTTAATCACACTGTCCTCCACTGATCCAGTTTATGATCATCAAAATGCACTTCACTCACTAAAGTTGCAGCTGTCATATGTTTTTTAAATCCATGTTGTTTGTGAGCTTTCTTAAGGTTTAGACACACTCTATATGTTGTTTTGAGGATGTTTGTGTGATTCATTCACTTTATTTTGGTCTGTCTCATAATCTCACTATCTCACTTGCAAGTGTCTTGATTTTTATCTCATTTCCACATGACATTTGGAATTTTAACTCATAAGTAGTTTGTTTGAATGCATGAACTTGTTGCATATGATATTTGAATTGTGTTTGAGCCCTTTTCCTGACTATAGCATGACTGGTTTGTTCATTTGCTTTGTAAATGCATTTTCATCCAAATTTTCAACTACCATCGTGTTTTCATTTCAAAGCCTCTTTTCAAAATTCTACCTGGACCATCTTTTTCCTTGTTTAAAAACACCCAAAATTGATCTAAGGTTTGCTTGATTTGGTTGAGAAATGAGTGAGTTTGATATCAAAACGTATTTGTGGATTTGCCTTGTTTTTGTTTCATTTTTGCCCAGTCATTCACCACACCAAGCCATATATATTTATGGGGGTGGCTATATCAACAGATGTATAACCACCCCAGTGGTAAGCAACTTGTACCTATTCACGCCTTGCAACGCCTAGACCTGGGTTCGATCCCTGAGGAGGATAAACCCTTTTGGCCTTTTTTCTTTTTCCTTACACGCGTGTGTTGGGCTAGAGGGCGTGGGTTCAACTCCCACCCCTTGCACTTTCTTGTGATTTTCACTTATTATTATTTTTTTGTTTTGCACATTAAAACTCATGAATTTCAAATAATCACAACTCTCTCATTTTTCATCCTTTTTTGCTCATTCTTTTTGCATTGTGTTTGTTATAATGTCTATTTTTTATATGATGTGAAAATATTACTTGTTGTCATAAATTGTGATACATTTTGCCCATGAGGAAATTTGTCTATTTATTGTGATTGTGATCCTACTTGCAGTTGAATTCCTTTGAGCATGATTGAATTTCTTGTGAGATGTTCATTCCCCTTGTTAGTTAACATGTTAGGGTACTCCCCTTTGGTCGTCACCATAATCTTGTCTTATAATTCCTCCTAAATTATGAGGTTAAACTAATTTACTTGTGCTTAATTGTCATCAAATACATATTGTTGTCACACTTGATATATCTTGAATTTATAACATGTTTACTTTCAAATTGTGATTTGTTTACATGGTTGTAACTTTCATCTTTTCCCATCTTTGTTAAGATATACTTTCGTCTTTGATAAGATCCCCTTCCATCTTTGTTAAGATTTGTTCTTGGTTGTGACCATCTGTCTTGATTGAAATCATTAATATTGTAATACTTGCTTTGGTTGTGACCATCTATCGTGATTGAAATCATTGCCCGATATTGTAATATCTTAAATGCTTGCTTTGGTTATAAACATTCATCCTGACTGAAAATACTTGCTTATTGTAATATGCACGCTTACTTGATTGTAATCTTTTTCCTCTTGCTTTATTCATTTGCTTTGTTAAGTTTATTTCCCCAAGGTGATGGAACTCTTTAGTTCTCGTCCGGTTGCCTCCCCCTCTCCTTCCAAAGGAAAGCCTCTCTATTGACCCTTGGGTCATAGATAGCTCAACACAATCATAGGTCTGGATAGAACCTTCCCCCCTTTTGGTCTGGATAGAGCCAATAAAATTAACATCATAGGTCTGGATAGAACCTTCCCCCCTTTTGGTCTGGATAGAACCAATAGGATTAACATCATAGGTCTGGATAAAACCTTCCCCTCCTTTTGGTCTGGATAGAACCAATAGGATTTAAACTCATAGGTCTGGATAGAACCTTCTCCCTCTTTTGGTTTGGAAAGAACCAATTGATCCTTATTCTGTAGTTCGTGCCCGAACTACGACCGCTCTGATTTCTCATTGGACAATGAGAATACGTAGGCACAAGATGCGATATCTTGAGGAGCAACCTTCCCTCTTTCTCCCACCTTTTGGTCTGGATAGAACCAATTGATCTCACAACGTAGAACATTAGGTAGAATTTGGTTAACTCTATGTAAGAATCATGGAAATGATTACTTACTCCCCTTTCTTGAGTGTTCAACATAGATCTAGAGAGTTTTGTGAAACTCTATACAAACATTGTTATGTTTGTTCCCTTTTGAACCTTGATCATAATCAAGTGTTCTTTAACCCTAGTGAGGTGAACTACGATTGCTCTGATTCTATTCCTAGTTAGGATACGTAGGCAGAGGACGCGACGTCTTTGCGAGCAAGCTTAGAAACTATCTTTAGGTTTTAACCTACACCCTTTACCCAATCTTAATCCTTAGCAAACATTTAGCAAACTTAGCATGCAAACAAACAAAAGGTTCCTGTAGAGTACTACAGATGTTTAAGATGTGAAATACCTACCCTATGCATAACCAACCCCCGATCCCCGAATCTCTTAGCGTTGTTGTTACATCGCGAAAAGGGTTTTTCTTTCTTTAGACCTTTCCTTTGGATAAATTAAAGACTGGTTGTGAATTTAAGAATTAAAGATTCAAGTTAATCAATAGCTTGGTATCATGATTCTCACCGCAACACCTTGTACAACTTCTTTGTCCCCATGTGTATGACCTTTCATTAGTTTTGATTGTGAGAGTTTGTCTCTCCATTTTCTTTGTAACAGTCTCTTTGTCAAAGTTGCGATCAACCTTTTGAACTCTTTCTTGTTGAGTTCCTTTTTTTGGTGTTTCTAATTTTTGTAAAAATTCATAAAAAAAACATTAGGAATAATATATCTAAAGGAAATCCAAAACATAAATTTTACATACGTAATTTTATAAAATTTTATTAAACAAGAAAATGACTTACCGTCCATAACTTCTACAACTTCCTGAACCCTTACTCTATTGTTTCCCTGCAGCATCTCATGCAACTTGTCAATTTTTTCCTTCTTAACTTGCTGTAGTACTTTCTTTGTCAATTCTGCACTTGATCTTGCTTGAAGAGGAAAATCAAATCTTTTAGTAGGACTTCAAACACTCTTCCTATGCGATACACCATCTTTTACACTTCTTACATTGTCCATTATGGCCAACAACTCTGAACTACAAAGGGGGAAAATTACATGATTATAGAATGTAATTAATGTTCAAACACAATCTATTAACATAAGGACATATCTTAGTACAAATATTTGTAAAGTATGATATAAAATAAGACCATATAAAGACACAATAAATAATCAACAAATTGGTAAAACGTGTTGTGAACACTACCTAATCAGTACTAGAATCATAATCGATTTCATCGTCACTTTCATAACTTGTGTCACTATGATCACTCTCTATTGCTTTTTGGTTGTGAAGTTCTGACAAAGGAATTTCAAAGATATCATCTGCAACGTCATTCCTAACCAAATCCACTTCATCATCTCTTAATGTATCAAGATTTATTGAAATATCATATTCTTTGGCATCTGAACTCAAACATTCTCCCATGTCAAATGATTCCCTTGGAAGTGCATTCAGAACATATTGTTTGTTCTTGTTTAAAGGATCTTCAATAAAGAAGCATTGTTGAACTTGAGATGCCAACACAAATGGATCATTTTTGTAGCATTTTTTTGTTGAAGTAAACGAACGAAGATCTATATTTATCTTTTTCATCCATAAACCAATCACATTTGAACAGTACATATTTTTCATGACCATAATAATCTACCTCTATAATATCTATTATTGCCCCATAGTAAGTCACACAAATCTTTTTGGGATTTTCATCCTTCGCATTTCTAAGAACTTGAGTCACCGCTTCTAATGTCACACCACTATTTTTTGTTTTAAGCCTTGCTTCGCGGTTTGTTGTATGAAACCTGTATCCATTAATAACATAACCATAATACCTTCTAACAACATCATTTGGTCCCCTATACAACACCTTCAACCATTCGGTAACTTCCTCATCCATGACACGTGTTTCAAACCATTGAATAAAATCTTCTCTTTGATTGTTAGCTTTTTTGGACTTCCTTTTTTTTTAGGTTTATGAACATTAACCTCATGCTCTCTACAAAATAAATAACTAATTTTTCAATACAAAAGAAAAAGAAAACTTATTGTAAAATGAAATGTTACAAAATGAAATAATGTATCAAGTAGATGATTATACCTAATGTATTCTTACACTTCATCACAATTGAATAAAATGTAACCGTGAGCTTGGTTTAGAGACTTATTATCAAGGGAAATTAGTTTCTTTCCCCCAATTGGATGACCTATGCTTGGGGTATCATCGCTATTTCGTGTCATTCTATTCATCTTTGTGTCTACAGCACTAGACAAATATCTTGAACAAAATGTTAGAGATTCTTTAACCAAGTATGTGTCGCATCACTGCGAAGAGGGGCCAACAATGATAGAAGAGTCGCCACCGTTCGTTATTTATCCCAAAGAGAGGGAAAAGAAACGATCAGAGAAAACCTAACGAAAAGGGAATAAGACAGATCATCGGGAGTCGGTTACGCAAGCAAGGGGAAGGTATGAGCACCCCTCACGTCCGTCGTACTCGACAGAATCCACGCTTGTTGTCTAATCTAAAGGGTGTAAATCTATTTATGCTAAAGGCTCATAGGGACGAAAGAAAAGAAAAGTGACTCGATAGAGCAATGCCGCTCTATGCCTACGTATCCCCTTGTGCAATGGGAAAGTCAGAGTCAACGTAGTTCGGAAAACTACGAGTGAAGGTGGGGGAGGTTGCTCGCCAAGACATCTCCGTCTTGTGCCTACGTATCCTCATCTGATACGAGAAATCAGAGCAAAAATAGTTCCGGCTGACACGACCACAGATTGGTTCAAGTGTTTTAAACCGAGTAGGGTTAAACAGGGATTCCAGCAGTTAGGGACGATGCCTGTTTGCGGTAGAATCAAAGCTTAACAAAACTCTTTTTGAAAATGGTTTTCCAATTAAGATCCCGGAGGATAAAAAGATTTGATGTTTTTGTTTTTGTGTTTTTTAAAACAAGAAGTGGATTGAGTTATGGTTTGAAACTCATGTCGCACTAAAGACTATGACTCGAGAGCGAATGCGTCGCATATCGCCCAAAGGGCATACGCTAAACACTCTAGACAGTTGAGAGGAGGCCCCCCAACCATCATTCCTCGAGTACTTAAGACTTGTAGCGTACGACACAAATCTTTCTTTATTAGGTGTTTTGAATTATTTATGAGATGAGAAGAGAAAGACTCAAACTAAGGGGAAACTGGACCCTAAAGTTATCATGCACAATGCTCCTAAAGTTGAGGTGAAAGGGAATGAACTATCCTAATGTTGTCATGCAAAGGATTGAACACCTAATGTCTCTCCTACTCCCATCCTAAACGGAGGGACTAGGAATTCTAGGGGGATCATGGCACAAAGTCAAGTAAACACTAATTAGCCCACTCACAAGTGAAATGAGAAAGAAAACAAAATGATGAATTCAAAATAAAAATGATAAAATAAAATAAAATAGAATGGAAAATAAAATAACATAAAACAAAAAGGGATGGAAAATAATACATTAAAATAAAAAAGATTTTTTTTGATTTTTATAATATTTAAAACTAATTTTAAAATAAAGTAAAAGTTAAATAATGAATAAAAGAAATAAAATAAACTAATCACTAAAAAATAGGAAAGTGCCCCCCAAGGCTTGAACCCAAGACCTTGGGGTTGCAGGCTGAAAATAAAACCACCCCAACCACCTTGCGCATGTGAAAGGAGAGGAGAAGAAAAGCATAAATTTAAAACATGAAAAATAAAAGAAAAGGAGCAAAAAGCGCCCCCGGCTGGGCTCGAACTCAGGACTGGAACATAGCATGACAAGGTTTTAACCACTGGGGTGGCGATACATCCGTGTATTAATGCCACCCCATTAAATTATAAGCTAATCTGCACGCGTATGCTGGGAAAAACTCAAGGCAAGAACAAGTGAAACTCCAAAAATGGTTTGATTGCAACTCATTCAAATCTTAACCAAATCGAACAAACTATTAGTCTAACTTGACTAACTTTTCACAAGGAACACAATGGCATTGCTTAAATTTTCAAATTGTGCACACAGTAGAGAAAACGATGGCTTATGCAAGAATGGGCTTTGAGATGCATTTTGAGATTCATGGATTAATGCAGGTGCTACCAGGCTAAAAAAAAGCATGAACATGTTTCAAATATGTTGCTAAATGATTCCAGATAGTAGGCAGGTCTAAATTCACACTAAATCCACACATCATACATGAATAGCAACAAGAATGCAAGGCTAGGCAATGGTGCTTCCAAACAAACAACTCATGGCAGTTAGCACACAAAACATAGACATGTCCATGACAGTTAGCACACACTCCAAATATGGTATACAAGAAGTTCCAAAACCAAAGGGGCTTAAATTCAAGCTAGAACAAAATGTGACCTATGAGTTGAAATTGTTGCATAAGTTGAAATGACAAATTTCAAAGCAAATTGTGACAGAACCAATTTAAGCAAACAATCATGATTTAACCAAAACAGCAGGCATATAAGTGAGTTCCAAACATCTATACCTCACGAGTTTAGACAAAGAAAGGAACTTAGATTCAAACTATAGTGCAAATTAAGTTGTGGTTTATGAAGTTGTGATGACATCTCTCAAGACAGTTTGCAGCAGAAACAAAAATTACCAATCTCAATCAATAAAATACAAAGCAAAGTGGTTTGTGGATTAAGACATTAAGGCCTGGGGCCTGTGATAAAAATAAAACAATAGCTCAATGACAGAATTCCATTCATCATTCATAAGGCATGATCAGACACCAGACATATGCATATTCAAAACAATTTTAAAATCAAAACAGAAAATGGCCTGAACTAAACTCAAACAAAAAAACAGTCCAAAAGCACAGTTGTGAACTTAAACATGGCAACATTCAATTCAACCAACAAACTAGTCCATCATTTGCTCCATGTAACATTTGCTATTTCAACCAACATAACCAGATTTAAAAACAAGTTTAACAGCAATGCACACAAGCTTAACATGACAATGCTAATCATCCACTCAAACACACTTCAAATGAGAGTCATCATCCTATGACAGCAAACACAAATCAGTTTTCAACACAATACTTAAACAGAAGCAACAATAGGTTTAATACAACATGGTTAGAAGTTTTCCAACACAACAAGTGTGATCCAAAGAGTTTGTTTGAAAATAGAAACAACCACACAGTTTGGTTATGCAAACATTAGTGCAATAGTCAAATGGACAATGAAATGAGTTTAGCAAAACAGAAACAACAGTAACAATTGATGCTACAAAAAACAACAACCAACAACAGCCTAGTGCCTTGCCCTTGATAGCAACTACTGTGAGCAACCAACATAATTGAGCTCTAAATCCTGGAAGCAACTAGCATGATAATGTTAAATCCTAAATGAACCATGTATTGCAACATCTCATACTAACATTTCACAAAAGCACACAAAACCTATACATGATCAAGGCATACACCAACAGCAAGCAACATGGACCAGTTGATGTACCAACATCAGAGCTCTAGCTAGTCAAAACCCTCAGGCAAACCCAAACTTATGAATCCTAACTGTTTAAAGAACAAAACTGACTTGAGTTTCAACAATTAAACAATAACAGTACTAACTCACATAGGCAAAGAAAACCTACTGAGTCTTAATCTCCTAGTCCTACCTAGCCTACCTAGAACAACTCTTGCCTAGCAAACTTGAGGCACACCACAGTCTCATCACAATGCAGAGGGCTGACAACCAAAATCCCCATCTCATGACAGCCACAACCTTTTGATCCTCATGATGCCAAGCTCATACACTAATTCAAGAATGTTTTAGATGACAACTCTCAATAAAAATTCCAAATGGTAGTTATTTGAACAAACCAAAATGAGCAGATGTAATAGCAATGAAGCCTAAATATAAAAAAAACTCCCAATGTGCCAATGTTTAACAGCAGTGCTCAACCAAACAAATCAAATGACCGTTCATAGTACACATTATATGAGCCTCCAGTCCTATCACAAACTCTAGAACAACCTATACCTAAAATAACTCCTGCTAATGCCTAAACATACTTGAAGCACACCACAGTTCTATCTCATACAAAAGGATGACTGTCAAAACCCTCATGACAGCACCAAAACAAAACTGAAACATGCTGGTGCTTTCAGTCATGACATATCAATATGCACTTCAAAGGGAGGTTGCAACCTCAAAAAGAGTGCGTGACACAAACTCTTGACAATACATTGTGAGCCTTAACTTGACAAAGTTAAATTTCTAAAGGACAGCCCGTGACTCTAATCACCAAGACAACCTTGCAATCCTTAAAACAGTAACCTGGTCACTCACCCTTGCTTCAAACCAACATTCTCAAATGGCATCCAAAAGCATGAACCAAAGCTAATATCAGTTAGCCAACAACCAAAACAAACACATGAAACCCAACTGCATAGCAGGTTGCCAAACACACCAACACAATCCCAACAGGAGAGGTTCATGGTATCAAAATATTTCAAAATCCATCTATTCCAGTCAGCTAGCCCATTATTCAACAACAAAAACATGTTATGCAAAAAGTCTTGACAGTAACAAAACCAAACTTGACATCACAATATCCAATCCTAAAACTCACCATCTGTTCCAACAGTGATGTTCAACATGATGCAAATAGGGATAAGTAAAGGTCTGTTCAAACTTGAAGTATCAAACTCATGATGAGTTCTAGAGGAAAAGCTCAGTCTCTTAACAATAACACAACAGGGCTGCTAAATGGTGGATGGCACACTAGCATCTAGAACAGCTTAACATGAACATAACATAAACCAAGGCAAACTCAGCTCACACACATAGCCAACCAACCCTCAACCAAAAGATTCAAACATGATTTTGATGGGAATCGATGTTGGTCAATCTCTTCCATCGACCTAAACATTGAACTAAGTCTCAAGGCACCAAGTCAAGGAAATCCAAACTTCATTCTGTCATGAACTAAAGCAAACACCTTCTCTTACCAGAGCATACCTCAACCAAAACCTTACCATCAAGCAGTGAACCTCATCATCCTTAACTCAACCCAAACCTTCCTAAAGCAACAATAGGCTACTAAAGGTCAAACAACAACATGAGCTCAACATTAAAGCTAAACAGATCCAAAACAGAACCACCTTGAAAAGAACTGCACAAAGCTGAGGAATACAAGCTCATTAATCCTTCATGGTAGCAAAACTGGTCACAAGCTACACATTGCCAAAATCCAAACACCTATCCATCTAAGGCTCAAAAGTCTAGGGTTACAACTTAGGATGCTAAACTGAAGCTTAAACAAAGCCACATCAGGGACATAACAGCCAAATAAAGAGTCAACGGACTCAAGGCACATGAGTTAACAATTCACACATAAACTCTAGCATCAACCTTAAACAAGGCTCTAAAGGCAGTCACAAACATGAATCACACAATAGCAGCAGGTTTCAACACATGACATATCCAACACATGTAACAACACATTTGTGATTGTAATGACAAACACAAATCAACTCAAGACAGAACTTCACTCATGATTCACAATACATGAATAACATATGTTAAAGGCACATTCATGGCATAATCATGATCAAAACAGTTAACAAACATAAAACATGGACATGCTCACAACAGACTCAAACAAAATCCAAGAATACAAACAAACTCAAACATGTTTAATGATATTGATGCATATGAAACAGAGAGTTTAGAAATAACTTACCTCTTGAAGACTTTCCAAAGCAAGCTAGCAGCAGGCTATCCCTTTCTTGAAGAAGATTTGATGTTTCTTCCCCACTTGATGCAACAGTTGATTCTCAGAGCAGTTCGAGAGAAGAGTCAACATCTCCTCCTTTTGCAAACAGTTTCAAAGTGGTGTTGAGGTGATGAAGTGTTTGAAAAATGGTGAGGAAATGAGTGAGATTCGAGGGAATTTTTCAGAGGAGAGCAAAAATGCAAGTTTGATTTTTCTTTCAAAATGGTGGCTAGGGTTTGGTTCAACTGATCTTTAGCTTAAATAGGAAGGGAAAAGGGTAAAATGGCAAGCTTTTCATGGTGAAAAATGAAGGGGTGAGATGCTGCAAGCAAATGTAGAGTTTGACTCAATGGTGGATGAAGGGTCAAGGACATATGCATGCTTGCAATTTTGTTGTTTTCTGCAGTGGAGGGAACAAACAGTTGAAAATGCAGAGTGGGCAGAAGGAGGGTGGTTGGTCTCTTCCCTTTTGAGCAAGAAAATTCAAAATGGCACAAGCTTGGTTGGTCTCATTTTGGCAAAGTTTGGTGGGAAAAAAATCAGCAATTCATGTGCATGACTTGGGCAATGCAAGGATTCTGCATAGCTGGTCATAAAAACATGCCAAATGACCCATGAATCATGCCTTGAACAAAATCCAAACCATCAACTTTGTGCAGAGATATCTTGATGCTCAAAGATCCAATTGCCCTAGACTTGAGTTCTTAGTAAAGAGGGCATGAAGTAGAACAACTTTCATGTTGATGAAAATCCCATTTGATCATTGGAAGGGCACTAAAATCGGGGTTGAAAATCGTGGCATGCAGGCTGCTCATGAATAACATAAAAAATTCTAAGTTATGAAGTTGTCTTATCTTTTCCTCAACTTTGCACATCCATAACATGAGCTCCAAGTATCATTTTGAGGACTTCTTGGACTCTTTGGAAAGCTGGGAACATGAGGAACAAGTTTGATGTTTGACCCAAGTCCATTTTAAACCTTGATCACGAAGAAAAATGGCCTTGAAGATGGCTGTTTCAACCATGAAACTTTCCATAAAACCCTAATTCCCAAAATGGCAACTTTCAACAACCTTTGATTTTTCATGATTCCCTTGACTTTTCTTGATCAAATTCCATCCATTGGTCATATTGAACTCAAGGATTATGATCTTTACCTCAAAAAGTCAGGAGTTGACTTTTCCACTGCATAGTTGACTTTTTTTTCAAACCTCATGATTTTCAATTGACTGATCAATTGAAACTCTTCTGATTAAAATTGATGGTCCGACTTTCATCCCCGAACACCTTAGGACATATGGAGGGCCATGGAAACAAGTTTGCTTCAAGAAACAAGTTTTATCCTGATTAAAATTGAAACCCTAATTCCAACCCTTTTGGCCTAGGCATTGTGCAGATGAACTGAGTAACCATTCCACTTCACTATAACCTCTGAGACACTCAACAAGCTTCTACCTCATGCTCACACCAATGATAAAACCCTATGGACCCCTTGACAATCTTCTGATGGTTTGTACCAGTGCCTTTGCTTGGGCTTGAAGCCAATAAAGGCTCTCCTCTTGGATGGTACACAAACAAACACTTGATCCCCTGTAAGAACCATGCTATGCAAATGCAAGATGCTAAGATGCAACGAAACATAAGCCAAAGATTAAGAAAAGAGGTTGGTCAAATTTTGGGGTACAACAGTATGCTTCAGCAATAGAACCATATGGACGACTCCTATTACGAACAAAAGATTTTAAATCACCCAAATATCTTTCCATATAATACATCCATCAAAATTGAACCGGTCCACCCAATCTGACTTCACTTGTAAGGTGAATTGGCAAGTGAACCATTATGTCAAAGAAACTTGGAGGGAAGATACGCTCAAATTGGCAAAGTGTTTTAGCAATTTCTACTTCCAAGTAGTCCAAAGTTTTCACATCTATAACCTTCTGGCATAAACACCGAAAAAATGAACAAAGACGGAGCAAAGGGATAACAACTTGATTAGGGGCTATCCCTTTTATTGCTACTTGCAACAAGTAATGCAATATAATATGAGCATCATAACTCTTGTATCCAGAAACTTTTCCTTCATTAACTTGAACACATCGAGAAATATTAGATGCAAGACCATCAGGAAGTTTTACTGTCTTTAAGACATTACAAAAAATAGATTTCTCTTGCTTTGTTAGAGAGAAACATGCCTTAGGGACTTGGGTTTTCTTACCATCACTAGTTGCTTTCAGATGGAGTTTTTTTCTAATCCCCATGTGTTGTAGGTCCAAACGAACTTTTGCATGATCCTTTTTCTTCCCTTAAATCTCCAAGAGAGTCTCCATTATATTATCACAAATGTTCTTTTCTGCATGCATAACATATACATTATGGCACAAAGAATTATCCTTCCAATATGGTAATTTCCAAAAGATAGACTTTTTCTTCCAAGGACGGGGCCTTTTTTTCTGATATTTCTGCCCCACTACATTAGGGATCTTCTCTAAGTCTTTTAAAATCATTGTTGAATCTAACAAATAGGGTGCAGACCTATATTCTGGCTTTCCATCAAAAGAACTTGAATTTAATCTCCAACTATGATTTGAATCCAAGAAGACTCGATGACCCATATAACACATCTTTTTACTATGTTTTAAGTATCTTGAAGAATTTTTATGATTACAAGCAGGGCAAGCAAACTTCCCTTTAGTACTCCAACCGGATAAAATAGCATATACAGGGAAGTCATTCACAGTCCACATAAGAGCTGCACGCATTTGAAATGATTGATTTTTTTTTTGAAATATCGTATGTTTCTACACCGACATCCCACAATATCTTAAGCTCCTCAATACATGGCTGCAAATACACATCAATTTCATTTCCGGGTGACTTTGGTCCAGGAATAAGTAATGACATTAAACAATTTTCAGCCTTCATGCACAAATTTGGCGGATAGTTATATATTCTTAATACAACAGGCCATGTGCTATGTGAAAGACTCATAGTCCTAAATGGATTAAACCCATCACTTGCCAACCCAAGTCTGATGTTACGAGTTTCATGAGCAAAATCTGAATGTTTGGCATCAAAGTCTTTCCATGCTTGGGCATCGGCCGGATGCCTTAACTTCCCATCTTTTGAACGATGGTCTGCATGCCACCTCAATGTGTCGGCTATCTTTGAACATATAAAAAGTCTTTTCAATCTTGGAATCAAAGGAAAATTTCTTAGAACTTTGGCGGCAACCTTGTGAGCTTTTATAGATTCTTCAAGATCATTAGCAACTTCAGGATATTCAATCCACCTTGATGCTCCACAAATATGACATGAATCGTCTTTCGCATGAACTTCCAAAACAACATGCAATTGTTGGGACATGCATCAATCTTTTTATAGTCTAAGCCCAAATCTTTAATCATAGATTTTGTTTTATTGAAAGAGACAAGGATGTTCAAATCAGGCATAGCCTCTTTCAACAACTCTAATAGAGCAGTGAACGATGCATTGCTCCATCCATGGAGACATTTCAACAAATAAATTCGAATAATGAATGATAACGAGGAAAACTTTTCACAACCAGGATACAACTCTTGATTTGTATCATCAACTAATTTATAAAATTTCTTTGCATCTTCATTTAACCCTTCATGTACTCCACCTCCTTCAGCCACATCCTTAAATGTCTCAAATATCAAGCCATCGATATCATCATGAGATGATGTTTCATTATCAGTATCGCCATCAAGATCCATAAGACTTTCATCTTCACCATGATAAATTCATTCAGTGTATCCCTTTACAAATCTTTTGCTACATAAATGGTCATACACTACATCTCTTACTTCCTAACTATCATTGCAACATACAACACAAGGATACAAAATCTCTTCTTCTTCAACCTTTCCTTTGGTAAATGCAAAATCCAAAAAGTAATTGACACCAACCTTATAACCTTGACTGTGTGGAGGCAACTCCACCCAATCCTTCTTTATCATGTTTGGTTATCTAAAATGAAATAAATTATATATTACTATAAGCCTATAAGGGTACTTCAAAATAGAATAGAGGTGTTCATCATGACCATATCATAAAAAAATATTATTAACTAAAGGTGTTTAGAAAAAATATCATAAAAAAAGTGTTGAGTAAAAACTATTATCACTTGAAATATTATCATGACTTGAAATATTATATATGTTGACAAATCTAAGAAGTAAATAAACTAATGCTTATAAACTAAGTCAAGTTTAATTGACTTTATGCTTCCTTTGAATTAAACATTGTCACGAAACCTATAATTTTAATAATTATTATACTATATATTTGAAAAGTCCTTGTTATAGTCCTATTTACTACCTTAACACAAAAAATGAACCTTGAAAATGGAGCCTAAGGTAAGTGAAAAGTATAATACCTTTAGAACAAGTTAATTCTAACGATTAGTCACAAAAATAAGAGTTAGAATTAAAACTCATGTGGCCAAGAGTCCTTTCTAGAAGTCCACAAAGAATGGCAATTAAATAGCTATATAACTAGCTATATAAGGTCCTACCTAGGATAGTAAATTGCCTTGTTGAAGAGGTGTCTTAGTACACATACAGAGCGGCAAATAGCGGCACATCAAACACTGACCACCAAGGTACTACATATTGTTGATAAACATGCACACAAATTATTATATATGTCACTCATTTTTGGAATATTGATTTAGCCATCAATAATACTTTTGGAAGAATATAAATGTCTAAGCTTCTTCTTCAAACTTCATTTGTGTTGAATATTATGTTAACAAATAAAAAAAGAGAAATAGTATTTTTTTTTGTTTTCCTTTCTCCCCCTAATTCTCCCATATGTTTCACGAAATCTATTAGATGGTTCAAAAAGTGAGAAAAAAATTGAATAAAAATATAGAACCTTACAGTCACAGCCATTTAAACAAAAGGAAAATAAAAGGGTGATTTTTTTCATGCTAAATAATATGAGAAATTGAACTGACATTCTTCTATTAAGGGTTACAATCTTATCTTATCATTCTTTAGACCATGAGACCAACAATATATGAGTTATTATAATAGAATTATTATTTTGGAACTTTGAAGAACTTTAGAGAATGGTGATTAATGGTTGCAATGTTATCTTATAGTTCTTTAGACCATGAGACCAACAATGGGTTATTATAACTTAATTATTATGACAAAATTATTATGGCAAAATTATGACAGAATTATTATGACATAATAGTTATAATAGAATTATGACAGAAAGTAATTTATCTCAACATATGTCCCCTCTAATGAGATGATAGCAAGAAGAAGTTAGATCAAAACAAACACATAACTATATGTAGAAACAATACTTGCTGCAAGTGGCACAACAAACCCATGAATTTGGTTATTAGTATTAAAGGTAGTCAAACATTCATAACTGGAGTAATAAAATATCAACGCCTGTTCTAGCTAGAAACTCCCACATTATTTGACTTCAATTATACCACTCCACTCTACCTTTCTCTTACTCATATTTTCCACTTTCCTTTACAAAACAATTTCACTTATATATATTAACAATCTCATCTTACTTTTCAATCATCTCATAATACCTTCCTTCTATTTCTATTTACTTTTTTTCTTTCTCTCATTACATAACAAAAATGGCCTATCTTAACATTAGTATTATCTTCACACTTTTTCTCACAATTTCACTGCTTCATTTGATCTCAGCTAGAAAGCTCATCTCAACAAAGTTGCTTAGTTTTTACTTAGTTTCTATATATTATTGGCATTTCAAGTTGAAGTATTGTCTGACCCTTACACATGATATATTCAACTATTTCCATTTGACATTTTCTCATTATTACCAGTGCATTTGTCAGTGTTATTTTCAATGCTAGTGTTTGAGCATTGTTAATTTCAGCTTATATACAACAAATAGAATATATAACTTGTATAAACATATTAACTCAAGCTTGTGTAGATTTAATAATAATGAATTATACTCTATACGGAGAAATGAAGGAGAAAAATAACAGGGTTCTGTTACCTGAAGAACTTTCAACTTGATTTTAGCAGCAACATAAACCAAAAGCTTGTCCTTAGTTAAAAGTGACTTCAATTTCAACACAACTTCCTTTACTGCAACAACAACAACAACAAAGCTAGTCAATGACGACGACGTTTCTTTTCTAAACAATGTTGAATTGATGAAATACCTAATTAAGGTTTAACCGAGAAAACAACGATGTTGCTCGCACGAACGATCTAGAGAGAAATAATTAGAAAATGAGAAAATGAAAATACAAATGTAATAAAGAGTAAAAGAGATGAAATGGAATACGTCATCGTTGGAAGAAAGGACGATGATGTTGATGGGCTCGAAAGTGGCACGATGAACAGGGCTTAACTAAGCGCTTACGATGCAGAAAGGTGGAAAGACGCAGGAGAATCTACACATCACACAATATTGACACAATCTATTACTCACTAAGACTCATGTTGATGATTGTGAACCATAGTTTATCATCAAAAAACAAGCAAAGAATTTCAGTAAACCTAATTTCGTACCAACATTTTGCAACAATTAGCTAATAGGAGTAAAACATAAAAATTAAGAGAAATTTTGAAAATTGCATTAATCTCAAAATAGAGAAATGAAAAAAGTTGTGAACTTTTAAGGAGAAGGGATTGGATTACAAACCAGTGATTTCGGAAGGGAAAATTGGGTGAAGTGTCGATTGAAGGTTGTTTGAGAGAGAAAGCGATGGGAATGAAAATCAACTGTAAACACCAAAAGAATCAACTTGTAAGAGAAGACGACGACATTGTTTAGGAGGAGATTCGGCGATTGGATGTTAGAAGATGGAAAACCTTGTTTTCCTTTTCAGTTTTTTTTCTTTCTTTTTTTCTATTTTCATTTTTTTTTTAATTTTATCCTAAAGTGTGAGATTGAGAGGAGTGAGGATCAGTTTTACTTAATATTTTTTCTTTGCAATGTGTAAGATTTTAATTATTTTGAATTTTTTATTTTAGATAAATGCCTATTTTATAGTTATATATTATTATAGTTAAATATTATTTTATTATGTGTTAGAAGATTTTTAATATATATATTTTAAATAAATTTTAGAGGAAAATATTTGTTTTTTAGTGTATAAGTTTTGGAGGGAAGATTGTCACCAAAAATTTGATGATGCTAAAATTTTATGCAACATTGAAGAAATGTAGCATTTTATTAGAACTAATGTAACGATCTAAAAATGTCCCCAAAACTATTTTAGGGGACAATTATCAAACATTGCTAAAGAAATAATGTGTTAATGCTTTAAAATCGTCCCCAAAAGCAGTTAATGGCACAATTAACAATCGTTGCCAAAAAAATAAAAGAGTGACGTTCCAAAAACGTCCACAAAAGTATTTTAGACAACAATTATCAAGGGTTGCAAATATATTTTTGGCAACAACCGTAAATTATTGCCTATACGAATTTAAGGAAACAATTGTTACATCTTACTTAAAAAAGTGTTGCTAGAGACAACAAATATTGTAGTGCAAGTATAGATTTTAATAGGCTAATCACAAGAACCAAATAGAGATTTTTATAAGACAATCTCAATAACCAAACAGAGATATTACAAGGAAAATCTCAAGAACCAAACAAAAATCAAACAAGAGAATCATATTTATGATGAAGAACAATGGAAGCACGAACACTAGTACAACCAAACTCTAACAAGTGTTTTTCACTCACAAAACACTAAGACAACTTTATTGAAAGAATAGAAAAAAAAGTAAAAAGTGAGAAAGAAGAGATTCAAAACAAATTCCTGTGTGTTTTAGAATGAGTAGAAGCCCTATATTATAGAGAAAATATGTCTGAAAAATAAAAATGATCTAAGGGCCTTTTAATGCTTCAAATCGATTAAGACTTAGGGATAATTGAGTAGATATGTCAACTATGGAAGATTTCCAAATCTGTCATCACTAAACGCTTATAAGCTTATTTAATCGATTTAGAGGTATTACAAAATAATTAATCGATTAACCATAATATGTTAATTGATTATCTAGTGTAAGTATTGCTCCTAAAGGTTTAAACAAACTAGTAATCACTTAGGTATGTGCATAAAATATTTTTAGGTAATTTTATAAAATTAGAGAGGCTTCAAAATCACTTGAGTGTATGTGCGAGAGTTACCTTAATATTTAATAAGTTACTCTTATACTTTTATAATACACTAATCACTCAAACACATGACCAGGAAACTTTCACACTTCCTATTTTTCATAACCTTGAAACTTCAAGTTCCTGTGCTTGAGAAGTATAGATATGACAATGATTAAGTGGCGTCGCATTGAAAACCTTCCACGGGCAACTTGTTGATATAAATGATTGGTGGTAGTTCCTAACGGTATTCAGTTAGTGGCAGTGGTGGAGGTGGAGGTTAGACGACATATGGCTTTCTATCGGCATAGGCTCTTCGGTGGCAGGTCCAGTTAACATATCTGGTTAGAACACGTTACAAATATCATACTTGGTTATTTCACTTTATGGATTTGTTCAATAATGGGTTGTATTTGGGTTTTATACAAATTTGTTAGGTTTGAAACGATTATAAATATGTATCTCCATTTTTTTTATGTTTGAGATTTAAATACAAAGGAAATAAGTGAAAATCCTAAGTTAGAAAGGCAAAGGTTAAAAGATCCTTGAAGTTTTTGGAATTTCGGGGAAACGTTTGGAGGTAGCTAAAGAAATTAGAAAACACTTTTAAATATTTTGGATTTATGTGATTCATATATTGAAAATTGGAGAGACTGAAAAATACTTTAGTAGAAAATAAATTTTTTTTTGGGAACTTGGGTGACCATTTTCTTGTAACTCTTTTGTAATATCTTGTAACAATTCTGTGTTATCATATATAGTAGGTCTCTCTCTCTCTCTCTCTCTCTCTCTCTCTCTCTCTCTCTCTCTCTCTCTCTCCTCTCTCTCTCTCTCTCTCTCTCTCTCTCTCTCTCTCTCTCTCTCTCTCTCTCTCTTCTCTCTCTCTCTCTCTCTCTCTCTCTCTCTCTCTCTCTCATCTCTCTCTCTCTCTCTCTCTCTCTCTCTCTCTCTCTCTCTCTCTCTCTCTCTCTCTCTCTCTCTCTCTCTCTCTCTCTCTCTCTCTCTCTCTCTCTCATATTAGATCATATTGATCAAATTGGATAAAAAGAGTTCTTTATGTTCTCATCTTTTATTTTCCTCTTGGGTGCTATTGATTTGTTTACACTAATTGTAAGTTGTTTTTCTACTTAAGTCATTGATTTTTATTTCCATTGTTGTTTGTCCCATGCGCATTTACTACCATAGAAATTAATATTATTGATAGATTTCAATGATATCATCATGTGGTTAAACATTTCAATTTAACAACAATTATCACATTCCACAATTTCTAGAGAATCATTACATGAACATGAGAACCAGACCTCTTTGTAATGATAGTGAAGAATATACTTATACCTAATGCAAGTGTTGAATATACTTATACCATAATGCAAGTTACACGCCAAACATCGTTGTTTCCTAGAGAACTTAATTCCTTGAGACTTATTATAGTGAAGAATGATCTATGTTTCGTAGGTGTGAGTTCCTAAAATCTTTCAAAGAGTATTAAGTATGGATTTAGGTTTATTTGGATATTAAACTAAGAAATATATAAGTAAAATGAAAAGTAGAAAGATAAATGGATAAACTGGGAAAATAATTTTTTTTTTATTGTGTATGTTTAGTGAAATAAACATAGTACAATATTTATAGAGAATACTAGGTTACTAGTCATGATGTTATTGAAGTTGCCTCTGCCTCCTAAGGGATTATGTTTTATTGTTTGCCATTTTGTTTTTGGTTTTTCTTATATTGTTATTGAGTCTCTTTGCATGATTGCGCATATTAAGGTTGAATTCTTAATATATTTTTTACGTATGCGTAAATCAAAATGTTTGATTATAGTCTGAGCAATATGCTTCTAGTTAATTTATCGAAGTTTTAAATCAAAAACCACATTTGAAAATGGTTCAATTCATTTCAAGTTTTGATCCTAAAAGACACTTCATATTTATAAAAAAAATTAAGGTTCTAGAAGTGTGATTCTAATCACAAGCTTACGTGATTCAGATCAGAGTTACATAATAGCCAAGAATTGTTTTTATGTTGTCATGATTCAAACCACAAATTTCCTGCCCCGAATCAAACACGTTTATGAAAGATATGATTTGCATTTGTTTGATTGATTTGAATCACAATAGTTCATGACTCAAATCCAAGAGGTTTGATTTAAATTACTTAGTGCTTGACTCGGATCAAACACACTTAGAATCTTTTGGATTTTTTAGATGTGTATGTGATTTAAATCAGATTTTTTCTTGACTCAAATCATATGATTCAATAACATAAAGTTTGAATGATATCACATGGTCAAGTTTTCTTGGTTCTTGGGTCTGGATTATAATCATTTGATCTCTTGACTCATCTCATACTCCTTACTTATGACTCTAATTAAACATCATTTTTCTCTCACTTTTGTGCTAGATCTCTCTAGTATATATATAAATCATATTTCTAAAATCCCTTTGATAATGTTGAAAAATATACACATCCACTTTTGATTTATAATTCACAACACATTTATTCTTTCAATTTTCAAAAGAGTTATGAATCTTGTTTTGAGGTTTGCAAACAAAATCTTTTATCTTCAACCTATTTCATTATCCATTTTCATTTAGATATAGCTCTTACAATAGGGTGTGAGATCTACGAGGAGGATTGTTATTGTGACTAACGTTTACTTTCAAGACTTCATGGGTTTGCAACTGTATGTATGGTTGTGGCTGGGGTTGACAAATCCAATGGAAAAAAGGAGGTTTTTATCTCCATTATTAATTTTGTAGAGTTGTGTGGAAGCCTATAGACAAAGTTGAAGTTTTTCTTTTCTTCACAAAGGCCAAGCCAGGCCGAAAATAAGCTCAAGCAAGGAAGAAAGAACTGAACCAGTATAAGTCCTAGAGACATCTTTTTTATCTCTATCTTTTTAATTTTCGGTATAGTTACATGCTTAGGTTTATCAATTTCATAGAATTGCATGTGGTTAGGTTTATTTCACTAATTGAAATTTTGTTCATAAGTGTAGATTTTGTTAGATTGGGACTTCGAAGCATTATGGTTGTGAATTAAACCTTAAACAATAATTCTAGAATTCTCATTGTATTAAAATTATTTGTTTGCACAAATCATGTGAAACGATTGTAATTCAATAAACAATATTGATTGCTTTGGTTACTTGTTTCATCAACTTTCAATTTTGTATATTGATTGAGTGATGTGTGTTTTCTGTCCAAAAACATATATTTTGTATGCACATTTTCCAATGCACAAAACTTTTTAAACTCTGATCCTTTTGAAATAAACAATTTTTTAATCAGTTTAATGTTTTAAGGAGGTCTAACCAATCCCTCTCTTCTAGACCGTTTCATTCTCATTCTTACCCAACAGTTATGTCCTAAAAAAATTAGCCTTGCTCGATGATTTTGCAGATAATGAGTGACTTTTCTTATTGTAGTGAATATGCACCACATTTGGCTTGTTGTCCCCACTTTCGTAGTATTTTATGTTTCCTCTATCCAAGTGTGTATCCCCTCCTGATGAAACGTGCCTTGCTTTATTTAGTGACAATATAAACTTGAAATATTACCTTCGTGAAACACATAATTTGAGAAAGACTCACATGTTTCATATTTTAATGTTATTTATTTGAACAGGTATATACAAATATTTATTTATTTGTAGAGATCAAATAACAATTAGTTCAAATAATTTTATTTCTTAATTATAAAAAAGATATTTATCATAAAAATTAATTCTAATCCATTCTTATTATCATGTAGTGATGTCTAAACCTTTAAATGTCTAGCAAATAACATAATTGGCTTAAAAACATTAAAGTTAAAATACTAAAATTTTAGAGTATTACAGGTTTAACTTGGTGTTTAAATGGTTTGATTTTGGATAATCACACAATGTATTTTAAAGAAAAAAAAACTAGGGACAACAAAAACATACAAGTTAAACACTAATGTTTCTTAGACACCTAAATGATATTCTGTAGTTTGAGAGAGATAGAAAAAATAGAAGATAGATAATCTAATGTAGAAAGGAATTTGGTACATTAGCTACCTATCTATAGATATGGATCACAGTTGATCCAAACCAATTTTGGCCCCATAAGAAAAAGACCATGTAAGTTGTTCTTACTCGTTCTCAACCCTGGTAGATGACCTAATGAAAAATGATCCACGAAAGTCACAAGATTCCAACGTGAAGATATATTTGTGACCTATATGACGTCAGAGTAATGATTTTAGGAGACAAATATCTCTTACCTGGCATAAGAATTTATGAGCTAGAGAACAAGCATGGACATTTCGTAAAGAAAACACATGATCCAAACAAAAGAGAGACAAAAAAGTCATTGGATAACTAGAGACAAAATGAACATACAACTTTAGCATTAATGTCTCTTGGACCCTAAGTATTATTATATACATTGGGAGATATAAAAAAAATTAGAAGATAGATAATCAGATAGAAAAGAAATGGGCCCATTAGTCCCATCTATGGATGTGGATCACGGTTGATTCAAACCAGTTTCGACCCCATATGAGAAAGACCATGTAAGTTGTTCCTACTCGATATCGACCCTGATAGATGACTTGATGTAAAATGATCCACGAAAGTCACAAAGGCCTAAGGTGAAGATATTTGTGACCAAAATGACGTCATAATAATGACATCTTGAGACAAATATCTCTTACTGATCTAGGACCTAGAGAACAAGCATGGACATGCCCTAAAGAAAACATTTGATTCAAACAATGAAGAGAAAGATAAACCATCGATAACATAATGAATTATATCTCGCCATCTGGTAATATGAACAATATGGATGAAAACTATAGAATGAGGGTCATTAAAAACCCTAATAGAATTCCTATAAAAGGGACAATAGACGTCAAATCACGTACACGCTCTTGAAAACCTAAAATATCAAACCTCTCGCCTTACCAAAAAATGACTTAGGTGTTGAAGTGTTTTGCACTTACCACCCTGTCTTTTCTGACGCATCACCAAATCAGAAAGTTACATCTTATCAGTTTGGATCATCTCTTTCATTTTTTTTTCTTAGTCTTTTCTTATTCTCTTTTTCTCTCTCAATCTCCCTATTTCTTGTTTATATTTTTCTTTTTTAATAAAGAAAAAAAAAGTAAGATTAAGAGAGATAAAAAGTTAGGAGAGAGAATGAAAGAAAATTAAAGGAAATGATCTAAGTCCAATAGATATCATTATCCTATATGATATAAGGGATAGGTATGCGATTCAGAGATTGAGAGAATGAAAATCATGGATCGAAATTTAAATTTAGTGCACTTGAAAATTCGTTGCATTCACGCAATGATAGTTTGTGGTCTTCTGATTAAAATCGGATGGTTCTAATTTTAAATTAGTATTTTTTAAAATTAAATGATAAAAATTAAACCATCTACTTTGAGTCATCTAATCATGGTCGAATGGCTAGGATAGTTTGACTGTGTGATTACATGATAAAAGTGAGTCCAATAAATCCAATTTTGTAAATCACATACCTATCTCATATAAGGATGTTCAAAACTACCACTCAAAATTTAATGAAATTACATAGGTAAGACAGCCTGATTATTAGAATTATAAAGAATAATTTCAGCCCACAAAAATGAAATATGTCAACAAAACATACATATCCTTTACAAAATCCACTCTGTTTTTTCCTTAAGAAACTTCAAATCAAAGTTAAACTTCTTATCATTTGCATCCTACAACATTTTCAAAATCTTATATTTACTTATACCCTCAATGACTCTATTTCTTACCCCATAAAAGCGCACTAAAAGAAGAAAAAATTGGATCAAGAAACAGCAACAACATCTCTATTAGTATTCATCAAACAAAACCGACTAGGCTTAGGCTGAAAGTTCTTCCTCCTATGAGCATCATGGCTAGACGGCTTAATAACTTGCAAGAGAAATGTCTTCAAAGAACTAACTTTAACAATCATAGATGGGGATGACGAAGAAGACGACGACGACAACGATTCATTCCAATGATGAGAGCTATTGGATTTGAAGGGGTTGTTAGGAACAGATCGTTGGGGCTTGTTCTTGTGCATGCTGCATCTAAAGGAACCAGGATGTGAAGTGGGAGAGCACAAGCATGAACGTGATTTTGGTTTGTTTGTGAGAGAATTATGAGAGTTTGACATGGAAATAGCACTTCTTGAAGCTATAGTATTAGATACTCTTTTTTGTAGTTCAGCCTTCAAAGATATTTAGTTATATATATTGTATCATTGTCTTTGATTGCATTTACAAATTCATCCTTGTGAAAACTATTTTTTAAAGGGTAAATTAGTATTTTAAAATTTAAAATAATTTTATTTACGATCTAAAGATATCTAATAAAACTTTTCAAAATATGTAAATAATTTTTGTATACCAAATTCAGACGTGGAAGTTGAACTGGTGGTGGATGGTCTAGTCATAAAGTAGATTAATCTAATGTGTATCTATATGGATAGCTTTTTGGGTCAAAAACAAGTGAATATTTATGGATTGATTTTTTTTTTTAATTCTTATTTACCTATTTTAAAAAGTTAGATAGAGTTAACCGTGTATGGAAAATCTCTAAAATTGAAATTATTAAATAAATAATTAAATTTAATAAAATATAATATAATTAATTAATTGATTGAAATTATAATATCTAATTTTTTTAATGGATAAATAAGTTTTTTTAATGTTAATTTGTACTTTGAGCTCAATATATGAGGTAGTGCAATCGGATTTGGAAGTTTTTACGTGTTTATTGAATAATATTTTTTTTAGTTTCGTATCATAATTTTGGAGTTCATTTTGTTCCTTAAACTTTAAAAAGGTCTATATTGGTTCTTTGCCTCTTCAAAATGTTCTATATTAGTCATTTTTGTCTTATTAGTGACGGAAAAATTCAAAAATCAGTCGCTAAATCCGTCGTTAATTAGACAAAAATGACTAATATGGAATGTTTTGAAGAGTTAAGAGATCAACATGGACCTTTTTAAAGTTAAGGGACCAAAATAAACCTCGAGGGTTAAGATACGACACCAAAAAAGAGTATTAAGCCATTAAAACTTGATAGTTTAATGTTTAATTTCTATATATTTTATTTTAAGAATATTAATTTAAATCTTTGATCTTGATTTAATATTTTTTTGTTGAATTGAAATCGTCAATATTTTAAAATTTTAAAAATAGAGAATCTTATTTTGTCTAATTATTTTATTTTATGTGTTTTGGGTCGGTAATATTGACTCGGCTAACCATCAAGAAGGGACTACATTCTTTTTAGAACTTCTTAGTATTCGAGAATCATCGTCATGATGATTGCACAGGATCTCAACTGCAAATACATCTAATAACTCACCGCAATTCATTACTAACAAATAACAAGTTTGTTATTTTACTCTCTCTCTCTCTCTCTCTCTCTCTCTCTATATATATATATATATATATATATATATATATATATATATATATATATATATATATATATATATATATATATATATATATATATATATATATATATAATGCATCAAATTAAGGTAACAAGTATAAAATTAAAGTCCAACTTACTTTTCTCGTTCAGATAATGACTTGAGCTTTGGAGTGCTAACATTGCAAGTCCACCACTCTGCCGCATTAAAAACCTTAATTCGTCGTCACCACCATTTCTCAACTCGTCTATGGTTCCTAAATAGAACATTGGTGTCATAGGTGTGATTGACTTCTAATTCCTATGATTTCCACGATTTCATGTTCTTTCTCCGACTCATCAGTTTTTAACTTTTTCAAGTCACTGAATCAAGATTAGTCTGAATTAAACATTAAGATTCATCGCGTTTTGATTTTATTGATCATCATCTTAAGTTTGATCCCTCGAATATGTGGATCTCTAGTGTATACAACCTCAAGTGATGGTTGAATCTAAACTTACTCAAAATATTGTCGCGCACGAAGCCACTACTGCGTGTGAAGCTATCAGTTCCACTCTAGCAGCAAACAATCCATTGCTTGAGCCTCCTTCGCAAGGCATTGTGAATCCTGGAGCCACAATTCTGTTGCATCCGTATCTAGTTGAGGCTCCGCAGATATCCATATATGTTCAAGTTACTCCAATCCATCCTCTTGTTCCAACTCCAACTTTGTAACCTAAGGCCTTACTTGACCTTCAAGTGTTACAAGAAAACCTCGGAATGCAATGTGTTAATGAATTTTTGAACAATGTGTATAACATTGCTCAGAAGAAAAAAACACACACACACACACACACACTCGAATGAAGGTTATACTGCCTTAAAGAAAGCCTCCACAATGCACAACCTCACGAGAACACCATCTAGGAGATTGTGTCTAAAAGGACTCATGTCGTCGTCCCAGAGCCGTCTAAGAGGAAGAAAGAAGAAGTTCCTCGACCTAGAGACTGGCATAGAAGGAGGAAGCATAAGAATGCTCCCTAAAGCCCTAGGGGGACCGAGGTAGTCATGCTCATTTTCCTCGGTTCGAGTAAAAGATCAACCAAGAAAGGTGTAGTAAAAGTATCCATTGTCGCTTTGGATTATGGAAAGCAAGATCCCAATATACATGGAGAAGCCGCCCAAGATGGGAGAATATGATGGAAAAAGAGACCCCAACAAGCATATACAACTCATAAGTGACCGGCTAAACCATTTCAGCATCGACGATGCCTCAAAATGCAAGTTATTTGCACTAACTCTTATTGAATCGACTAGGATGTGGTTCAATAGCCTACCGGATGAAAGCAATGCATCTTTGACATATTTCTATGAACGGTTTTTTACTCGCTTCACAACTTAGAAAAGAAGGTCGGTGATTGAAGTCACCCTCGTCGGGATCATCCAGGGAAAAAAAGGAAAGTTTGTGGTTCTACATAGATCAGTTCACACAAGTTGCCATCAAAGTCGAAGGAGCTGAGGACAACCTTCAGTGATAGATCTTTGAGAATGACATCCTGAGGGATCACCTCCTCAAGCGATACTCACCATGGCGGAGTCATACATGCTCTTGAAGGAGAAGCTGAGCACATGTTTCAAAAATCCTACTTTAGTCGAAACCCACTTTATTTGCCCTGAGGAGTCCCACCAGCATCGAAAGGAACATGATCGGGGTATGCAGGGAAGGTACGATAGGTACACCCCCTGATTATTTCTCGGGAGAAAATTTACCAGGAATCACTATTACGAAAAATGCTTTTTATCTCGGACGCAAAATGATTAACTTGGCTAAAGAAGCGAGGTAACAAAGGGTGACATGAAAAGTCACTTATCACCTCGGTGGAATTAAAACCGAGAGGAAAATTTATATGCACATGGGTTCGAACCCCAGAAACGACACTTTTATTACTTTCAAAACAAGTGTATCTTATATCTCAGTTTATCTTGAAAATCAAGGGGTGAGATTATTTCTTCTTTTTTTTTTATGAAAAAATTATTACATTGTCTACCCAGAATATTGCATTACTTACCCATAATATTATATTGTTTACACAAAATATTACATTGTTTAAAATAAAAATCAGATTCCATAGAGATCTAGGTAAAAATTAAATTTCCTGAAGATCTAGATTTTAGATCTTCTAATTATTAAATCTTGGGGAAGATCAAATGCTGGGTTCAAGATTATTCTCTACGGATCTTGCATGCATTTGATTCTGAAGAAAAACAAAATAAGGATTAGATAAATAAAATAAATATTCAAATATATGATTTTGTACTCAAATAAATATTTAAGAAAACAAATCTTAAACTCAAGTAATTTTCTGCTCTTGCAATCCTTCTTTGAGAACTTTTCCAAACGCCTTTATGTTTCAAGCGCTTCATGTTCCATGTTTAACTAAGGGTTGACCCATGTTAGGATCCCGAGACTCTGAGAAGGCGAGAGGCACCCCTAACAAGATTTTCCCATTGGTAATCACCACTACATTGAGAAAATTCGACATTTCCTGGATCCTCATCGATTGTGGCAGTTCCTGCGACATAATATACTTAGAATTGTTCGAGAAGATGGGCCTTGATAGAAACAACTTATGTTCGTACAAAGGCTCTAGCCTCTTGGCCTTCAATGGAATAACTACCCGTCCTTGGAGATACGTCGAGCTGGTGGCCTTCGTAGGTGACGGAAAAAATACCTGAAAGGTATATTCATAATTCCCTGTTTTCCCTTGCAAGGGCATCTACAACTGCATCTTAGGAAGGTCTTTTGCAGCTATGTGAGATTTTGTCGCCTAATCAGCTGAAGTATCACAATATCTAGAGAGAATCAACCACCATCAATGTCGACCTTGAGGGGGAAAAGAGTATATCTAGACCTCTAGAAGGATCAAGGAAAATATGTCTCCATGAGATAAATGTAGCTTCTCTCATCGAGAAACTCATAAAGATGGGCATTCATCCTCCAAAAAGTGGCTAAGCTAGCCACGATGAGCGAAGAGAATAAGTGGCAGCTATCTTTCCTAGTTATTTTTTCCTTTTCCCATTTATGATTAAAATTCAATGATTGTATTTTCATCTTTCTTATGTACAAGAAAGTCTTGCAATGATGAACGAAATATGATACCATCTAAAATCAATGTTTTTTGTGATTGTGCATAGTAATCGCAAACTCGGGGTACGATTGACATAATCGAGGCCTGGTACATCGAAAGTCAAGGGTGCTATTGGAGATGTGTTACACATCCGACTAAAGTAATCAAATACCACTGAAAGTTAGGGGTGTTTTCATAGACGTTTTACGCGTCCGACTAAAGAAATTAATTACCCACCAAAAATCAGGGTGTTTCCAGAGACACTTTAGATGTTCGACTAAAGCAATCAATTCTCCATCGAAATCCAAGGGTGCGTGAAGGTCGGCCTGCATAACTAGTCTTGATACCTTGAGCATGGCGAGAGTATAAAGAATTTTTAATTTATCCATGCTATTTGCAAGATACAATCACACATATAAAAAAAACTATAAAACTTCTTCCTCATCTAAGATCTCTTTCCTTTCTATGTGAGCGGCCCCACTAAAAATACTGTAGGTGTCAATTATTTTCATCCTCTGCAAGGAAGATGACACTTCACCGAGGTCGAACCCTTCTTCATAATTAATTCATTGAAACATAATTCAAATCATTCATCGTCGTAACCTCTTCAATCATAATTAAGTTAGAGGACTCAGTCAGGTCGTAGCAGAAAGTAAAGCAATCATCCGGAGTAAGGGGCTTCACCAATATGAAACTTCTTCGAGAATTGCCCCAGTATATGGTGAAAGGACTAAACCAAGCATAATCTGGGTAAATGAGATAAGTTCCAGATCATGAATTCCATTCTGGAAGGTACGCATGATGTAGAACAAGTCAAAGAACAACCAGAGATAAGGCTTCCAAGGCTTGTGCTCAGCCCTAACCTGGAACATCTTCATCTAAGCTCATGACCTTGGGTGAATCGAGGAGGGATAAACTTTCAAGTGTTTTAGAACGGCTACCTCAAACTCAAACAAAGGCATCTAATGTCCTATCCTACTGAAAAGACACTCATAAATGGGAACTAAGCACCGTTCAAAGGAGTTGCATATCATTTTCTCTAAATCTACAAGAAAGACCGTCCAATCAGAAGGATCACTGGCTATAATGTCGACAATGCTAATAGTTGTTTGGTATTTAAAGTAGAGGGGTTTATGCCACTTCTGCAGCCACCCAACTATACTTGCTTGCATCGGTTGGCACCACCAATACTATCCTTCTCCAAAACAGCTCATCAAATTTAAAATGTTTGTCAAGCTTGAGCCAAGAAACTACATTTGGTCGACCCTTATGCTTCACGTGGATCTTAATTTCAGTATCACTGAGTTTGCGGTTATAGCTTCTCTTATAAAGCTGAATAAAATCCCCAACATGTTCTCCCCTCAGTTTAGCATCTTGTATTTATGTAGTAGACAAAATATGAGGGGGCATAGGAATGGTCGTATGGTCATCCACATCGTCATTGTTTGAAAAGAGGGCGTCAAATGAATTCATAGAGGAAGCTCTCTCATCAAGGGAATCACCATATACCCTTTCTTAATCTAAATCATCGGTCAAGGATATAACTTTGTGGCCCATGAAATCATGGGTAAAGGGAGAGGGATTCGATTCATGAGATACTCCCATTCTCACGACAGAGGAAACATCACTCAAAGAATCGTTGACTATGCGAATGGGGTCATCACTCATCTTGACGCAAATAGTAGACGTTAAAGGTAAAACTTTAAGCTGAGAAGGTTACCTGGTAAGGCGATGTTGGTAAAGCAAATGTAATGGAGAAAAGTTAAAGCTTTAAGTGAATATTTGCAACTATTCTGGTAGATACTCTAAGAAGGGAAGATAGGGAGATACTTGATACTAAGAAACACTCACAAATGGAAACTAACTCTCAAAGATTGTGAAACCTTTCCTATGCATTCAACAACCCATATATATAGGCGATGGCGATCAAACAAACCATATCAATAGTAAAGAGAAGATACAAAATCAACGGTTGGATTTTCCCTTGAAAAAGTTACCAAAATAGAATGCACTCAAGTGCACCATAAGCAGTGTCATGCCCTAACTAGTCACTTTAGACCATGTGTCATAACGAAACAGTAAAACGTTTCAATGATAGAAATGCATTTAATTCGCTTGTTCCCAACAACTTTTTCAACTTACTACAAGTATTTTCACTTAACGTTCAAAGCAGCTGATATCCTCGCAGGCCGGTCATGACCGCTAAAGACTTCCCTGACTCTTTATGCGCCAACAAGCCTTGGAGGCAACTGTTCTGGGTCAACCAAATGCCCAAAGATCTAAGACCCTACATATTCATTCTTAATTACCCAATGTAAAAAATTCAAATCACACGAAATTCAAGGTATGCTTTCTAATCTCCAATTTTTCATTACACTCATTTTGAATTTTGAAATGACATGTGCGTTGGAGTGCTAACTTTGCAGGTCCACCCATGCTTCGTCGTATCGGAGATCAACACCCCTAATTCAGGATTTCACATCACAAACTTCAATTATTCTTGGTTCCAAAATGGAACAAAAAGTATGAACGTATTGCCTGTAGTTATAATTGTCAAAACGGCTAGTTCATATGGGTCGATCCGACAAGTTCAATCAATTAGAGGATTTAAGCCTTAAAATTATTTTTCAGAGATTTTTTAGCCCAATCCAAAAAAGCCCACTACTTATAAAGGCTTGCCCAAATGGGTTTGGGGTAACCCGTCAAGCTCCCATAACTATAAATTTAAAATTTTATATTAATATTTATGTTGTCTCACTTCATAACAACACATTAGTTTTTCGCCTCAGTAATTTTTATCTCTATTCTATTCAACTTTCCTCTTTTAAATATCATACATTCATATAATCAAATTAATATCTAATTGTTATGTGTTTGCTTCACAAGTTTCTCGTATTCTATTAGTTTCTCTTATGTTAAATATTTGGATATTATTTTTTACAATTTAGCCGTGTATTGTATTTAAAAATGCATTATAGTATTTATATAAAATAGTAGTTTAACATTTATTATTTTTAAAATGTTATAACTTTTTATTGTATTTATAATAAATATTATGGGATTTTCATTATGATTTGTTTATAAACATAAAAAAAAATAGCTCATTTAGAGACGGATAGCTCAAAGTCCATACAGGGTTGGGCACGAGTAGTTATTTTTGGAAATTTCTTACCCCACCCCTTGGATAGTCGTTTTTACAGCTCTATTTGTAGTAGTAAGAAGTACATTAATTATAACTCTGCTAGTAAAAATTAATAAAGCTACAGTCAAATTCTCTTATGAATTGTGTATATATTTTCTCTTTGTGTTCTTCCCCTTATATAGTTGCTCAAACATGTCTTACACACAAGCCTATCAGAAGTAATTTATGATGATTGCTCCTAATTAATATGACCTATTAATAATGATTAAGCATCAGACTTGGTTGCCCAAATCTCGAACCATGATATCACCAATTAGTCATAAATATGCTCTTTATCACATCTCAATGAGATATCGTCACTATGCCAGAAATCACTTTTAGCAGCGCATAGAAAGACAGCGCTTTATACAAAAGCGCTGCTAAAGGGCCAGTAAAAAAAAAAGAAAAAAAGCACCTACCAAAGACAGCGCTTTTAAAAAAGCGCTGCTAAATGGTGGGCCTAAGAAAGCGCTTTTAAAAAGCGCTGCTAAAGGGGGGTCCTACGAAAGCGCTTTTCAAAAGCGTTGCTAAAGGGGGACCCTTAGAAAGCGCTTTTACAAGAAAGCGCTGCTATATGGAATTGATAAGGCACCCTATGAAAGCGCTTTTAAAAGCGCTGCTAAAGGCCTTTAAAAGCGCTGCTATAGGTATTCATATTATAATTTTAAAATACCCTCCAGAATTTTAATAGAATCAGAACAGTCACGCAACACATTTCTTCTTTCTCTGGCGAACGAAAACGAACGAACGAACCACTGTTCTGTTAGAACACAGATTGGTTCTTAATAATTACTCTTTGTTTTGATGATAACTGTTAGGAAATTTATATTTAAGAATTATATACTCTAAAATTTGTTTGAGAGTTTTACTGCAGATTAAAATTATATTAACTCTCTAGAAGCAAATCTGCCTTTAATACAAGAAGCTATTCTGACTCTGAAGCGCCAGATGCACCTTACAGAAGAATCTGTTTGCTCCTTACAGAAGATCCTGAGCGTAGTCTCCAGAAGGATCTGAAGCAAGAAGCTCCAGAACATTCTGAGTCAGAAGCATCTGAAGATAGTCAGAAGCATCTGAAGATAATCAGAAGCATCTGAAGCTGAAGCATCAGAAGTATAGAAGAATATTGACTGAAGAGTTTCTCAAAGCATTAGTCTACAGAAGTTTCTGAAAGTACCTACGCTGCCATGTACTGAAGTTATGTGTCAAAATGCTCTGATGATCAACACGCTAGAAGCACACACGCTGCAGAAGACTCTGGTACAACATAGTTCTGAATCTCATCAGAAGACTCTGATCCATTCAGACTTTGAAGAACTTGCTGAAACTGAAGAAGTGTTTTCAAGAATATATCCGTTGGAACTATTCAACGTCTCTTTCCTTATTTGTGCTAGACACACTTACACAGACAAAAAGGATTTTTCTGTGCCATCTATTTCAAGGAAAGGTCAGTGCATGTGAAGACAAAAAGGCTCAGACCTTTTGAGACTCTCTTTTCAACGTTCAACTTGCATGATTCAGCTACCTATAAAAGGAGATCCTCACTTCATTCTTCAGTTACACACTTGCTAAAAAGAAATCATAATATTCTATAAGCTCTCATTCTTATTCTTCATAGAATCTCATTGTACTTAAACTTAAGAGAAAAATCACTGTTGTGATTATAGCTTTATAGAAGCATTAAAAACTCTTGTATTTAATTTACATTGTTTGTAAAGGATATTCCTTAAGAGGATTCAGTTAGAATCAGTAGCTCTTGAGAAGACTAAGAACTGTAGTTCTTAGGTGATACTATTGTAATCAGTTTGATTTAATAGTGGATTAAGTCCTTGTTGAGAAAGGCAAATCACTCTGGAAGGGTGGACTGGAGTAGTTGTTAAACGAACCAGGATAAAAATAATTGTGTGATTATTTTCAAGCATTAATTTTCCATACTTATTCAACCCCCCCTTCTAAGTATTATCTCACCTTCAGTTGGCATCAGAGCTCCGGTTCTGAGTGTGCTATCACTTAACAGTGTCAGTAAAGATCCAGAGAGATATACTTTGATCAATATATTTATTTGTTATCATGGCTGATAATTCAATGTCAAATATTAACAATAAATATGAAGAGAGGGATAGGATCAGCACCAAACCTCCAATGTTTGATGGAGAAAAATTTGACTATTGGAAAGATAGAATAGAAAGTTTTTTTCTTGGGTATGATGTTGATCTGTGGGATTTGGTCATTGATGGATATGAACATCCTACTGATGAGGATGGCAAAAAGATTGATAGAAAATCAATGACTGAAGTGCAGAAAAGAGATTTCAAGAATCACCACAAAGCCAGAACTATATTGCTTAATGCAATCTCTCATACTGAGTATGAGAAGATTACTAACAGAGATACTGCTCATGACATGTTTGAGTCACTCAAAATGACTCATGAGGGAAATTCTCAGGTTAAAGAGACCAAGGCTCTGGCGCTCATACAGAAGTATGAGGCATTTAAAATGGAAGAGTCTGAAAATGTAGAAACTATGTTTTCTAGATTTCAGATTCTTACAGCTGGTCTGAAAGTTCTGGAAAAGGGCTACTCAACATCAGATCATGTCAAGAAGATCATCAGAAGTCTTCCCACCAGATGGAGACCAATGGTGACTGCTTTGAAGATGACAAAAGATCTGAACAAGATCTCTTTAGAAGAACTTATCAGTTCTTTGAGAAGCCATGAAATTGAGCTGGAGGAAGATGAACCCCAGAAGAAAGATAAAGGTAAATCCATCGCTTTAAAATCTAACAAAACTGCTAAAGCTTTGCAGGTCATTCAAGAAAGCTCTGAAGAATCTTCTTCTGAAGAAGAAGATGAGCTATCCATGCTGTCCAGAAGGATTAACAAACTCTGGAAGCACAAGGGAAAGAAGTTTAACAACTTCAGAAGATCTGACAACAGAAAGGAATCTTCTAGTCACAGAAGATCTGCCAAGAAAGAAGTGGTGTGCTATGAGTGCAAAGAACCTGGGCACTACAAGAATGACTGCCCCAAACTTCTGAAAGAAAAACCTAAGAAGAAGTTCAACAAAAAGAAGAAGGTTCTGATGGCAACATGGGATGACTCAGATGAGTGTGAGTCATCTTCTGAATCAGAAGAAGAATGTGGAAACGTTGCACTGATGGCCAGGACAGAGGATCAAGAGGAAGGTACCTCTGGATATGAATCAGAATCTGAATCTGATGATGATGCAGAAGAGGTAATGGCTAAACTTACCAAAGAAGAACTCATCAAAGTTTTAACAGAAGTTCTTAAAAGTTATAACAACATCAAACTCAAATATAAGAAGCTGAAAAGCAATCTTGAATCTGAGATTGATCTTCTGAAAACAGAACTTGTTGAGCAGAAAGAAACAAATTTAAAATTCAAAAATGACTTTGATAGAACTCAACAAGAATCTGAATCGGAAACTAAGTCATGTGAAAATATTTTAGAAAAATATGACTCTAGTTTTCAGAGGTTTCTCACTAAGAGCATAGACAGAAGCAAGATGGCTTCCATGATCTATGGTGTTAGTGGAAACAACAGAAGAGGCATTGGATATGAGTCTTCATCTGGAAGCAATCCAAAACCTGTTGACAAACTTTTCATCAGGAAGACACCTCTGTATTCTCAATTCAAATTTGGTCACTTGAATGACATTAAACACACAAGCTCTGAGAAGAGTACTTATGTGTTTAAACCAAAGGCAAGTCAGAATAAACATTATGTTGCAAAACAGAAGTTTAGACAAACCTGCAAACCAACTAACCCCAAAGGACCCAAGAAGATCTGGGTACCTAAAAACAAAATAATTCCTGTTGCAGATGTTCTTAGCAGCAAGATCAGGACGCCAGTCATGGTACCTGGATTCTCGATGCTCACGACACATGACAGGAGAAAGGTCTATGTTCCAAAGTCTGGAACTTAGATCTGGAGGTGACGTGAACTTTGGAGGGAACCAGAAAGGCAAGATCATTGGATCTGGCACTATTGGAAATGGTAAACTTCCCTCTATAACTAATGTTTTACTTGTTGAAGGCTTAAAACATAACTTATTGTCCATAAGTCAATTAAGTGACAATGGTTATGATATTACCTTTAATCAAAAATGTTGTAAAGCTATTAGTCAAAAGGATGGCTCTATCCTATTTAGTGGTAAGAGGAAAAACAACATTTATAAAATAAATCTTTCAGAACTTAAAGCAATGGGTCTGGCACAGAAGATTGGGCCATATTAATATGAGACGTATATCTCAGATTAATAAACTTAATCTTGTCAGAGGACTTCCTAATCTGAAGTTCACCTCAAATGCTCTTTGTGAAGCATGCCAAAAGGGGAACTTTTCAAAAACATCTTTTAAATCAAAAAATGTTGTTTCTACTTCCAAACCACTAGAATTACTTCATATTGATCTGTTTGGACCAGTGAAAACTGCATCCATCAGAGGCAAGAAGTATGGATTAGTCATTGTTGATGACTATAGTAGATGGACATGGGTAAAGTTCTTAAAACACAAGGATGAGTCACATTATGTGTTCTTTGACTTCTGCAAGCAAGTCCAGAATGAAAAGGATTTCAAAATCATAAAAGTCAGAAGTGATCATGGTGGTGAATTTGAAAATAAATATTTTGAAAAATATTTTTCTGAAAATGGCATTGCTCATGATTTTTCCTGTCCTAGAACTCCACAACAAAATGGGGTTGTAGAGAGGAAAAACAGGGCTCTGCAAGAAATGGCCAGAACCATGATCAATGAGACAAATCTGGCAAAACATTTTTGGGCAGAAGCAATCAACACAGCCTGTTACATTCAGAACAGAGTGTCTGTAAGACCTCTTCTGAAAAAGACTCCATATGAATTGTGGAAGAACAGAAAGCCTAACATTTCATATTTTCATCCTTTTGGATGTACTTGTTATATACTTAACACTAAAGAGAATCTTAACAAGTTTGATTCCAAAGCACAGAAGTGTTTCATGCTTGGTTATTCTGAACGCTCTAAAGGCTACAGAGTATTCAATACTGAAACACAGATTGTGGAAGAATCTATTCATGTAAGATTTGATGATAAGCTTGGCTCTGAAAAGCCAAAGCAGTTTGAGAATTCTGCAGATAGAGAAGTGATTCTCACAGACTCTGAAGGATCAGAGGCAGAAAAGACTAAAGAGAAGGAATCTGAAGTAACTCCAGATGCTATTCCCTTATCTTCTCAATTGGACAACTTACACATTTCTGAAAGATCAAATGTCAGAGGATCTTCTTCCAGAATCAAGGCATCTCACCCAGAAGATGTGATCCAATCATGGTACCTGGACTCTGGATGCTCACGACACATGACAGGAGAAAGGTCTATGTTCCAAAGCCTGGAACTTAGATCTGGAGGGGACGTGAAGTTTGGAGGGAACCAGAAGGGCAAGATCATTGGATCTGGCACTATTGGAAATGGTAAACTTCCCTCTATTACTAATGTTCTGTTAGTTGAAGGATTGAAACATAATCTACTGTCCATAAGTCAATTAAGTGACAATGCTTATGATATAATCTTTAATAAAAAATGTTGCAAAGCTGTATGTCAAAAGGATGGTTCTATCCTATTCAGTGGAAAGAGGAAACACAACATTTATAAAATTAACCTTTCAGAACTTAAAGTTCAAAATGTAAAATGCCTCTTATCTGTGAATGATGAGCAATGGGTCTGGCATAGAAGATTGGGGCATATTAATATGAGACGTATATCTCAGATTAATAAACTCAATCTGGTCAGAGGACTTCCTAAGTTGAAGTTCAACTCAGATGCTCTGTGTGAAGCATGTCAAAGAGGTAAATTTTCAAAATCACATTTTAAATCAAAAAATGTTGTTTCTACCTCCAGACCATTGGAATTACTTCACATTGATCTGTTTGGACCAATGAAAACTGCATCCATCAGAGGCAAGAAGTATGGGTTAGTCATTGTAGATGACTACAACAGATGGACATGGGTAAAGTTTCTAAAACACAAGGATGAGTCTCATTCTGTGTTCTTTGACTTTTGCAATCAAGTCCAGACTGAAAAAGATTCCAAAATTATTAAAGTCAGAAGTGATCATGGTGGAGAATTTGAAAATAAACTTTTTGAAAAATATTTTTCTGAAAAAGGCATTGCACATGATTTCTCCTGCCCTATAACTCCACAACAAAATGGAGTTGTAGAGAGGAAAAATAGAACATTGCAAGAAATGGCCAGAACCATGATCAATGAGACAAATCTGGCAAAACATTTCTGGGCAGAAGCAATTAACACAGCTTGTTATATTCAGAACAGAGTGTCTGTAAGACCTCTTCTGGAAAAGACTCCCTATGAATTGTGGAGAAACAGAAAGCCTAACATTGCTTATTTTCATCCTTTTGGATGTATTTGTTTTATGCTTAATACTAAAGATAATCTGAACAAGTTTGATTCCAAAGCACAGAAGTGTTTCATGCTTGGTTATTCTGAATGCTCTAAAGGCTACAGAGTATTCAATACTGAAACACAGATTGTTGAAGAATCTATTCATGTTAGATTTGATGATAAGCTTGGCTCTGAAAAGCCAAAGCAGTTTGAAAGTTCTGCAGATAGAGAAGTGATTCTCACAGACTCTGAAGGATCAGAGGCAGAAAAGGCAAAAATCAAAGAATCTGAAGCAACCCCAGATGCTACACCTTTGACCTCCCAACTAAACAACTTGCATATTTCTGAAAGACCAACTGTCAGAGGATCTTCTTCCAGAATCAAAGCTTCTCATCCAGAAGATGTGATAATTGGAAAGAAAGATGATCCAATAAGGACAAGATCATTTCTCAGAACTTCTGAATCTTCTTTATTTGGCTTAGTGTCAATGATAGAACCAACATCTGTAGATGAGGCTCTGGAAGATAATGAATGGATTATAGCTATGCAAGAAGAGCTGAATCAATTCACCAGAAATGAAGTTTGGGATCTGATTCCTAGACCTAAAGGATTCAATGTTATTGGAACAAAATGGGTCTTCAGGAATAAGCTGAATGAAAAGGGAGAAGTAGAAAGGAATAAGGCAAGGCTGGTTGCTCAAGGATACAGTCAGCAAGAAGGTATTGATTACACTGAGACATATGCTCCAGTGGCAAGGTTAGAATCTATACGCCTTCTTATATCTTTTGCTGCACAGAATAACATCACTCTATATCAGATGGATGTTAAAAGTGCTTTTCTTAATGGTATTATAGATGAAGAAGTTTATGTCCACCAACCTCCTGGCTTTGAAAATGAAAAACTTCCAGATCATGTTTTCAAATTAAAGAAATCTCTATATGGATTAAAACAAGCTCCCAGAGCTTGGTATGAGAGATTGAGTAATTTTCTTCTGGAGAAGAATTTTATCAGAGGCAAAGTGGATACAACTCTATTCTGTAAAACCATAAAGAAAGATCTTCTTATTTGCCAAATTTATGTAGATGATATTATTTTTGGTTCAACAAATATTATGCTTGGAAAGGAGTTTGCTACATGTATGCAGGCAGAATTTGAAATGAGCATGATGGGAGAACTCAGATTCTTTTTAGGAATCCAAGTTAATCAAACTCCAGAATGCACCTACATACATCAGACAAAGTATGTTAAAGAACTTCTGAAGAAATTCAACATGTCTGACAACAAGGTGGCAAAGACTCCAATGCATCCTACTAGCTCTCTTGGTAAAGAAGAGGTAAGTAAGAAAGTAGACCAGAAGCTCTACAGAGGTATGATTGGCTCTCTTCTCTATCTTACTGCTTCTAGACCTGACATATTGTTCAGTGTTTGTCTGTGTGCTAGATTCCAATCAGATCCTAGAGAATCACACTTGACAGCTGTCAAGAGGATTCTAAGGTATCTGAAAGGTACTTCTAATGTGGGTTTGTGTTACAGAAAATCTGATGATTTCAAATTAGTTGGATTCTGTGATGCTGACTATGCTGGAGACAGAGTAGAAAGAAAAAGGACTTCTGGAAGTTGTCAATTTCTAGGAAGAAATCTAATCTCCTGGTACAGCAAGAAGCAACCCACAATTGCACTTTCAACCACAGAGGCTGAATACATTGCTGCTGCTGGATGTAGCACGCAGATGCTCTGGATGAAAAGTCAACTAGAAGATTATCAAATTTTTGAGAGTAACATTTCTATCTTTTGTGATAATACTTCTGCTATATGTTTGTCCAAGAATCCCATTTTACATTCTAAGGCAAAACATATAGAAATTAAGCATCATTTCATCAGAGACTATGTTCAGAAGGGAATCATAAATTTAGCCTTTGTTGATACAGATCATCAATGGGCAGATGTTTTTACAAAACCCCTTGTTGAAGATAGATTCAATTTTATTCTGAAAAATATTGGTATGGATGTTTGTCCAGAATGATATTTACCAGAAGCAAATTGTTCCAGATGCAAACATGCTTAATTCATCTGAAGTATTTCTTCTGTTCATTTATTCTATTCTGATTATTATTTCTGATGTGAAAATCTGAACTAACCATCTTTAGAAGATCTGAACGTGGCTAACGTTTCATTTCTTGAAAGAATTCAGAACAGCATGCAAGCAAACACGTGTCCCACAAAATCTGATGAGGTGGCGTGTGCACAACTGAAAAGACGTTTGAGGTGAAATTTGAATAGTAAATATCTTGGTTTTCCCCCCAAATCTGTCAGAAGCATTTATTATTTGAAATGATTTTATTCTCTTCATTTAATGCTGCTCAAACGTGCGTTCTTTCTGTCTTTTGGTGTGCCTATGTGATTAGTATAAATACCTGTTGTGTATTCACTTTCACACTTTTCACTCTCAGAATTTACATGCGTTTTCATCTATTGTTCTCTCTGCATAAAAACTCAAAACCTAAGTGTTCTAAAAAGCATTCTTCAATGGCGTCTTCTTCATCAACAACTGCACAGTTTCAATCAACAATGGCTGCTGTGACTTCAGATAACCTAGGTGCTGCTCCATATACTCCTCCAAAGAGAACTCTTCTCACACCTGTTGATAAACTAGAAGTGTTGTGTGAATCCATGGTTGAATTTGATTCTTTGGCTGACAATGGGTTTGATTTTCGCTCCATTGTTAGAGCTCAAGGTTGGGTGAAATACTTTGATAGATTGTTTGGACCAGGAGATCATCATCACAGAGGATCTGATTAGAAGACTGATTGGTTATGAAGAAACAGATGGTGTTTCACATTTGCCAGCTGGGCGTGTGGATATGGATGAAGTTTATGAGGAAGTTATGACTGCTGGACAAGCCTCTAACAGATTCAAAGATCTGAAGCCTGATTACAAGATCTGGGCCAAGATCTTCATGGGATGCATACATCACAGAAAGTCAACAAATTCCCCAGATTATGTCAACAATGAACAGATCTATTTTATGTACTGCCTTAGTCAAAGCAACAAGGTAGATCTTCCTTACATTTTGTTCATGCATCTGTGGAATCACATCAATGCATCCAGAGAATCTGTGAAAGAAAAAGGCCAGAAGATCAGGACTTGGATACCTTTTGGAAGGTTGCTCTCAGATCTTCTCACTGAAAATGGTTTAGTGGCTCATCTGTATGATGCTGGTGTTACAGAGGAACTAGAGTTCATTATGGGAAAGCCTCTGAACGCTAAAAGTCTTTTGAGACTCAAGATTGTAGATGAACTCACTGCTGCTCCAAAGAGGTTAAATATGTCTGATTTGAATAAAAGGGTTCCAGTATCAGACTTTCCTCTATTCTTTGCTGAAGAACTTAGACACATTGTTCTGATGTATATAGAGGAATGCAAAAAGGAAGGAGTGCTTTTTCCAGCCAATGTGTTTCAACTTGTTAAGCAACCACTGCCAGATGCAGGAGAAGAAGAAGAATAAGTTCCACTTCAGAGGAAAAGATCTCAGCCTGCAGCAGAATCTGAACCTGTCCAGAAGAAGGCTAAGATTGCTAAGAAATCCAAGGATCTTCTGAAGAGAAAGGATTCTGGAGAAGCTGTCTCTGCATCTGCTAAGAGGATTAAACTCAAAGGTACAAAGACTTCTGCTATTTCTAAAAATGTTGTTATTAATGATTCATCTATTAAGTCTGTTCCCAAACCACCTATCACTCAAACAACATCTGTTGCTGCCCCCAGTTCTGTCTCACCTCAAAAACAACCCACTGCTTCTGTATCAAAACCACCTCAACCCAAAATACACATCAAACACTTCACTCCACGTCCATCACCAACAGAACCACAACAAACAGTTCCACAACAAACAGTCCCACAACAAACAGAACCACAACCATCAGAACTACCACAAAATTCTGATAAACAAAATTCTGCTCAACCTCAAACAGAAAATCAACCAAAAACTTCTGATCATCCAGAAAAACAAACCACAGAAGATCAACCAGAAAAAGACTCTGTTATTCCACCATCAACAATTCCATCTTCTGAACCTGTAGCACCTGTTACTTCTGAACCCTCTAAAGTAACTTCTGCTCCTGTTTCATCTGAACCACCTAATCAACAATCTGATACCCCTTCAGAACCTTCTCATATCCCTGAGACAGAAGTTCTTGATATCACTCCATTAAAAACAGTGTTTCAAGTTTCTTCTACCTCTTGTACACCTGAAACATCCTCAAATTCATCTGAATCAGAAATTCATCCTGATTTTCTAATTAATCCATCTGACAAATATCCTGTACATGAACCTGAACCTGAACCTGAATCAACCTTACCTACTAAAACTACCATTCCAGACCCTATGCCTCCACCTGCACCTTCATCTGTGATGATTGTTCCTACTTCCAATCCATCATCATCTGGAATATCTTGTGCCCAAGTGTCTTCTCTTTATCATAATTTATCTTATGGTTTCAAACTGAAAGATTTTTATGATAGAGTTGAGCCTTCTGAACCCTTGAAACCTCTGAAACCTAAACTCAGACCGACCCTTCCATCTGTAATCCTTTCATATATTCAATCTATGGACAATGAAGGATCCTTAGCCACCATATCTGCTACATCTGGTAAAGCTGTTGTTTCAGCTCTGCATCCTGCATCTGATAACACAGTTGCATCTGACAAACCATCAAACTCTGCCTTCGTACCATACTCCAATGCATTCTTTGATGTTGTTTACCCACGCACAAGACCTCAACCAAATCTGCTTAATGCTTTAAACAGATCCTTACCTCAAAAACCAGAAATTCCATTCATTCTATATGTTCCCCCTCCTCTGATTTCCATCTCAAAATCACTGATACCACCAACTCCAAAACCTAAACAGATGACTCTGGAAACCTTGCTTAAACCACCACCCAGACTTAATATTGAACATTTATTTCAAACGTTTTTGTAATAAATACAGATGTCTTTAGGTACTGTTCAGAAGAGATGCTCTGACACTATGGATGCAAATGAAACTGACATCATCTGGAAAGGATTTCTCAATAGATTCAACACTGTAGCTTCTAATCTGAAGAACATCTGTTCTGATGATGCAAAGCTCAGAGCTGAAAGAACTCAATTCTGGATTGTCAACAAGACTGAACCTCTGCTTTGTTTGGATGCTCCTCCACCTCCTCCTCCACCAGAACCAACTGCCACTGCATTGACTATGACTCTGGTAGAACCCTCTTCAGGATCTCCAGAACCTATGGCAATTGACTCTGTTCAGGCTGCAGAACCTCCATTTCCTTCTTTAGAGACAAAGACAGAAAATCCAGATTTTGGAGACAAGATTGCTGCTCTGGAAGCTGGTCAATCTGAAATAAGATCTTGGATGGTGAAGCAAGACAAGAAATCTGAGGACATGTCAGAATGGATGTCTAAACAAGATGAGAAGACTGAGATAATGACTAAGTGGATGTCAAAGCAAGAGCAATCACGATCTGAGATCACAGACCTATTGAAGATGCTTTTGTCAAAACAATCTTAGATTTTTTTCTTCATGTTTGTGCATCTGTTGTTTTGCATCTGAATGTTATTGTTATATCTTCTGATATTTTCCAATGTACTTTTGCTCTGTTATGATTAAATGAATCAGCTTGTTATTCTCCATTGAATTATCTGCTCGTGTTCCTTTTATTTGCCTTTATTAAAAGTTTTTACTTTTTGCTTATGACAAAAAAGGGGGAGAAAATAAAGATCTGAACTATTTAATATAATTTCACTAGAATGAATCTTCAGACATATCTATTCTTTCTAATATCTAAATTGACTATTTCAGAACATTTGATAAGAATACTCTATAAAAGAATCTCTGAGTTTCTCAGATCATTTATCTTTTATCAAACTCTGTATCTCATATCTGCAAGATAGTCTGATCCTTGATTATTACAAAGACAAACAAGATCTGACTCTGAAGATTACTCAAGATAAAAAGGGAAGTTTCTATTCCTTTTTCATATTCAACTCAGGGGGAGATTCATCATCTCAGGGGGAGTTATAATTCTTTATGTTCAATTAAATAAAATTTCTGTTACTTTTTGTCATCATCAAAAAGGAGGAGATTGTTAGAACACAGATTGGTTCTTAATAATTACTCTTTGTTTTGATGATAACTGTTAGGAAATTTATATTTAAGAATTATATACTCTAAAATTTGTTTGAGAGTTTTACTGCAGATTAAAATTATATTAACTCTCTAGAAGCAAATCTGCCTTGAATACAAGAAGCTATTCTGACTCTGAAGCGCCAGATGCACCTTACAGAAGAATCTGTTTGCTCCTTACAGAAGATCCTGAGCGTAGTCTCCAGAAGGATCTGAAGCAAGAAGCTCTAGAACATTATGAGTCAGAAGCATCTGAAGATATTCAGAAGCATCTGAAGATAATCAGAAGCATCTGAAGCTGAAGCATCAGAAGTATAGAAGAATATTGACTGAAGAGTTTCTCAAAGCATTAGTCTACAGAAGTTTCTGAAAGTACCTACGCTGCCATGTACTGAAGTTCTGTGTCAAAATGCTCTGATGATCAACACACTAGAAGCACACACGCTGCAGAAGACTCTGGTACAGCATAGTTCTGAATCTCATCAGAAGACTCTGATCCATTCAGACTCTGAAGAACTTGCTGAAACTGAAGAAGTGTTTTCAAGAATATATCCGTTGGAACTATTCAACGTCTCTTTCCTTATTTGTGCTAGACACACTTACACAGACAAAAAGGATTTTTCTGTGCCATCTATTTCAAGGAAAGGTCAGTGCATGTGAAGACAAAAAGGCTCAGACCTTTTGAGACTCTCTTTTCAACGTTCAGCTTGCATGATTCAGCTGCCTATAAAAGGAGATCCTCACTTCATTCTTCAGTTACACACTTGCTAAAAAGAAATCATAATATTCTATAAGCTCTCATTCTTATTCTTCATAGAATCTCATTGTACTTAAACTTAAGAGAAAAATCACTGTTGTGATTATAGCTTTATAGAAGCATTAAAAACTCTTGTATTTAATTTACATTGTTTGTAAAGGATATTCCTTAAGAGGATTCAGTTAGAATCAGTAGCTCTTGAGAAGACTAAGAACTGTAGTTCTTAGGTGATACTATTGTAATCAGTTTGATTTAATAGTGGATTAAGTCCTTGTTGAGAAAGACAAATCACTCTGGAAGGGTGGACTGGAGTAGTTGTTAAACGAACCAGGATAAAAATAATTGTGTGATTATTTTCAAGCATTAATTTTCCATACTTATTCAACCCCCCCTTCTAAGTATTATCTCACCTTCATGTTCATCGTCCGATCATCCTTCCGACCATCACCGACCATTCACCGTCCGTTTTTGAGTTCATCCATCCGTCTGTGTTGCCGGTCCTCCATTGTTACGGTACGTGAAGCTTTACTCTGCTTTTCTTGTTTTTTTTTTTTATCTTTTCACCATTGTTGTTCTGATGATATAGATGGTTTTTATCTTTTCAATGATGGTTTTTGTTGTTGTTGTGTTATTTGTTGTTGTGTTAATATGATATATGAGATATATATGATATTGTTGTTGTTGTTGATGTAAAATAGTTGATATAGATGGTTTGTATTTGATATAGTTTATATTTGATATAGATGGTTTGTGTTATAGTTTATATTTGATATAGATGGTTTATATTGTGTTATATAGATGGTTTGTATTTGTTATAGTTGATATAGATGGTTTATATTTGTGTTATATAGATGGTTTGTGTTATAGTTTATATTTGATATAGATGGTTTATATTTGTTATAGTTTATATAGATGGTTTGTATTTGATATAGTTTATATTTGATATAGATGGTTTATATTGTGTTATATAGATGGTTTGTGTTATAGTTTATATTTGATATAGATGGTTTATATTTGTTATAGTTTATATAGATGGTTTGTATTTGATATAGTTTATATTTGATATAGATGGTTTGTATTTGATATAGATGTTGTTATTGTTGGTTTATATTTGATGGTTTATATAGATGGTTTATATTTGATATTTGATATTGTTGGTTTATATAGATGGTTTATGTTGTTATTGTTGGTTTATATTTGATATAGATAGTTTATATAGATGGTTTATATTTGTTATTGTTATTTGATGGTTTATATAGATGGTTTATGTTGTTATTGTTGGTTTATATTTGATATAGATAGTTTATATAGATGGTTTGTATAGATGGTTTATATTTGATATAGATGTTGTTATTGTTGTTGATATTTGTTGTTGTTGTTGTTATTCTGAATTACAGGTATATTATGGAAAGCAACGAGGAAACATCACATGATGGAAAAGAAACACCCAAAGACATTGAAGGCGAAATTAAAAGAGGCATAACGATAATGAAAAATATCATCCGTGCGAGAGATAGAGGTGTAAAGTACGATGTCCATTGCAATGAAAGAGATCAGTTGGTTGAGCCTAATGGTGCACTGCTGACAAGTTATATTGGAGCAGTTGTACGTTCGCAAGTTCCGATTACTTGCGATAACTAGAGACTTCCTGCATTAGAAGCGGCTAAGGATAAAATTTGGACCGAGATTCAAGTATGAGATTTGATCATTTTTAATTATGTTGACAGTTAAATCTTTAAATTAATTATACTAACATGTTATATGTATGTGTATTTGTTTGCAGAGATCTTTTAATATTGAGGATTCTAGGAGAAAATATTGTATTTAGTTGGCCGGAAAACGCTTGAGGGGATTTAGAGCGTTTTTAACCAACAAATATCTTAAAGATTCTGATGGCAACTTTGTAGAGTCGGAGCGTCCAGCGAAGTACGCTGATTTGATTTCGGATGCAGAATGGGAGACATTTGTTGCAAAGCGAAGAACCAAAGAATTTGAAGTAAGTACAACTTATCACGAACAATGTATAGTATATATACCTATTCCACAAACAAACTGATATGACTTAAACTTGTTTTTTCAGGTTAAGAGTAGCGTAAATCGGGAACGGACATCAAACCCTGCATATCCATATAGAAAGGGGTGTTTGGGATATGCACGCTTAGAACAAAAATTAGTAAGTGCATATATATGCTTTAATATGATCTATTTACAAAAAATAGTAAGTATACATAATAGGATATAATGCTTTATTGTTCGTCTTAATGCGTAGTTGGAAGAGGAGAAAAGTGATGCGACATCTCTTCCGGACCATGTCGTATGGAAGGCTGCCCGGGTGGGAAGAGATGGAGCCGTCCAAGAAGAAGTTCAACAAGTGTTTGAACAATGTGTAAGTACAACATTAGTTTTTGAACAAAGTGTTTGAACAAAGTGTATAAAATATTTAAATATGCTTTTATCTATATTTCAGGAGTCCCTATCCTAGACTATAACTCCTGCTGAAGACGATGATTGCAGGAGTTTATTGAGTCGGGTGTTGAATATTCCTGAGTACTCTGGGCGTGTGAGGGGCAAGGGATTTGGTGTCACTCCATCCAAACTATATAAGCAGCCAAGGAAAAAAAATCCAACCAATAAAGAAGTGATGGCTACTTTGGAGGAAATGAAAGCTCAAATTCGTGAATTACAGAAGGATAAGGAGAGATACATGTCCGAAAGGCGCGCTTTAGAGGCCGGTAAAGCTACTAGTGACAAAGATAGTATCGGTTGTCCGCAGAAGCTTCCAGAGGTAATTGTATATATTACATTGAAATTAATTTAGAACATTTTTCTTAATTGACACATTAACTGATCATTATTTGTTTAGGGCATTTCACCTTGTCGACTATATTTATCGTCGCCGACTTATCGCATGGTTGGCAAGGGAAAGGTGCATAACACCCTGGGAGACTTACTTCACCATAAACCCCTCCTTGATGGATTTTTGAAAGTATCTGTTGATATTGCATTAGAGGGGGGGGGGCATTGTTGCCTATGCCAGACGATGTATCAAACGCAACAGTGGTGGGAGACGCGATAGGAGCTTATGTAGCATGGTCGGCGAATCTCATTTTCATGGATGATGAGGTAGGTTGAACCTTGTAATATTCCAATGTTTTATTACCCATACATGAAAGTTATTCTGACATTTACACTTTTTTATTGACATGATGATCTTAGACTCCCACAAAATCCAAAACAAAAGATGATAAAATTATTGTGCGGGATACCGATTCAGCTGCATCAAAGTTACAGGTACTAGTACTACAGTTTAAGTGATTATTTTATTATAAATTATTTACTGAACTTATATATGACTTTTAGGTTCTTGATCAGCAGTCGCAACAAGTCAGCAAGGGAAACATGCCTGAAACTTCCAAGGTGCCCAAAAAAAAGGTTGAGACAAAAAGAGCATTTGTTCCTCAATTTAGGTCGTGCCTTCAAACATATGTAGGGACAACAGACGTGCCTGAGGGCGGCATCCGTCTAATACATATGGATCAAGGTATTTTCGGTTTTGAATATTCCGAAATACTTGCTAAGGAGGATTTCGACCAGGTTTTCAAACATTTAGAATTGGGCGTCGGGGTTATGCATTCCTACATCAGGTACTTCGATCCATTTTAATTAGATAATTGAACATTTTAAAATTCGCTCGTTTAACTGAATAATCTAATGTTGATTATATTTTTTTTAGGCGCTTGTATGACAAGTTGTTGGTCCCTGCTGATTTGACTTCAGTATTCGCATTCTTATCTGCTAGCAGTGTCAACTCACGGACAATAGACCAGACACCAGAAGCAGTCAAAGAGTACACAGTCCAGAGATTTATGGGTGCGAATACGGAGAAGTTGTTTATGTTGCCATATAATACTGGCCATGGGTTAGTTTTTATTCTAAATTCATTTATTATAATTGTTCGATTTTTGCCATATCATATAACATTTCCGTCTAAACTGTTGTCTTATTTTATAGTGGTCACTGGTTGTTGGTCGCAATTAATCCGATTAAAGAAATAGTGTATTATATAGATTCATTGGATGACGATACAAACAAATATGAAAATCTGAAGAACATGGTTGATACGTAAGTGATGATATATAGTGTTATGAATAATTATATATGTTTATTTATTATGTGACATTGTTCTAAATATGTGTTTATATTATGTTAGAGTTATGCAAATATACAGAGCACAAAGAGATGCAACAGTGCCAAAAAGCAGGGCTAACAACATCAACTGGATCAGAGTGGAGGTATATTTTCCCATGTTTGACTGTTATAGTGGTTCTACTTATAAAACTATTTAAACTATATATCCTGATAAATGTTCGTTCGCTTTTTTCCTAATACAGTGTCCTCGTCAGCGTGGTGGGATTGACTGCGGATATTTTGTACTGCACTTTATGAAGGAAATCATTCTTTCTGGTCAATTAGAGATTCCAACCATGGTATGGATCAATTCATGAGTTATATGATTCATTTTGATAATTAACTAATATTTCATCTGAGTAATTAGTATTAAATCGTGCTTGTTCTGTTATATTATGTAGTATTTTGATGAATTCAAATGCGCTATGTACTCGAAAGTAAAATTGGAAGAAATTAAGGAAGAATGGTATCAATTTATGATTGAGTTAAGAATTCTATAATGTATATTGGATTTGTAATTATGTGTAAATTGTATATTGTATATTGTATAATGTACAATGTTTAAATTATGTGTAAATTATACTTGAGTTAATTATGTGTAAATTGCAAAGTGTTATTGTATAATGTACAATGTTTAGTTATATTGTGTTGAATTAAAGGCCAAGTGTTGAATTACAATGTTTAAAGGCCAAGTTATATTTAAGGCCTGAATTATAAGCAGAGAATTTAATTGTTATAAGCAGGTTTGTCTAAAAATATATAAAAAATGTGATTTTTCAAAAAAAAATTTTTAAAAAACGTGAAGTATAGACAACACTTTTACAAGAAAGCGCTGCTAAAGGGAGAAAAATAGGCATAAGAAAGCGCTGCTATAGGTTAGGAAAGGAGGGGTCTAAGAAAGGGCTTTAAAAAAGCGCTGCTAAAGGGTGGTCTACAAAAGCGCTTTCATAAAGCGCTGCTACAGGGGGGGAGGGGGAGGGAGAATAGGCAGCGCTTTGAAAGCGCTGCTAAAGGGGTAAAAAAGCGCTGCTAAAAGTGATACCTTTAGCAACGCTTTTTCCATAAAAAAAACGCTTTTTTCCATAAAAAAAAGCGTTGCCTTTACTTTTAGCAACGCCACTTTAGGCAGCGCTTTAAAGCGCTGCTAAAGGCCATTTTTGGCATAGTGCGTCTTACCTAAGTTTGGGTCAGCATAATCTGTCTAGTCCATAAGATATTTTAACTCGGTCTTGTTCTTCTCTATATATCATTAATCAAGACAAGCTACATTGGGTCAGGAACGAATCTAGTTCATTAAATTTTTTGGCTTAAGAGACTGCATATGTACACAGACTCTCAAACACGAGTCGTATAAATGTGAATATTTGTATAAAACACTCTAGAAAACCAAACACCTACTATTATTACTACTACTACTACTACTAATAATAATAATAATAATAATAATAATATTTAAAAGCATGTCATTCCGGAGCAGATGAAAAGCCAGTGCATCAGAGGCTCAAGCCCCCACAAAAATACAAAATTTCGTTAATATTATAATTATATAATTTTGTTTGTTCCATAATATTTTATAAAATCTATTAGTTTGTACATATGGATTAATCACAAGTATATTTTTTGGTTTCTAAATTTAAGTATATTAATTTTTTATTCTTACATTTCTTTTAAATATTTCAAATCTTAAATCAAAAGCTAAAAGCTCCAAATCTGCAAATCAAAATCTCCACACACTATTTGTTTTATCCTTATTTTCATATGCATGATCCTCATCTTCTTATAAAGTAGCAATATATATTATTTGTTTTTTCCTCTTGATATTACATTTCTACAATATTCAAAGTTTTAAAAAAATTTCACTTCACGATTAGTATTAGCTAGTTTTTGTTAGTATGCATGTCCAATTAATATTTAAAAATATGATTTTTATTTTGATATTCTAATTTTCTTCAACAATTACAAATTATAAAAGTAAATTTTTTAATTTAGTATTTTATACCAAATAAGTATTATAAATATTTAATTAGTTTTAATAGCATAGTTGTAAATCTTTTGAAAAATGGAATGTACAACTCAACGAATAATGAGTGTTTGAATAATTGTTTGCTTTATGTATAGAAAGAGAAGTGTTCACAATAAAAATTACATTAATATTTTTAAAATATGATAAATTTGTAACTAAACGTATTATCTCATCCATGTACATGTAAAAAAAGTCTAGGTAGTCAATCCTTTACAATCAGAACACAGTCACACTTGCATGGGCACTACGTGTAGTTTTTGTTTTGTAGCTGTTTTTTTCCCCATTAAGAATCTTTCAATTTAAAGAAATGGTGGATACTTATTTATGACTAAGGACACTTTCTGTCAAAACAAGGAATTTGCAAGCTGTTCGGTTTGATATAGGAGTCCAGATTCGTTCCCTTAAATGTTTCCATGATAATTAAAAAATTCTCAAGATCTTGAGGCATTGCAACGTGGTCGAAACTTGAAAATTTAACTGCAACAAATAAATTTTAAGCAGGTTAAAATCAATCTTTTAAAAGGTTTCTTCTGAATATGTGATTATAATAATTTTCAGTTATTTTTTACAAGCTAACAACAAATTTGACATGCCAAGTGGGACAATACAATTGATGCCCTAGGAATTTACAATTTTAGTTTATGACTACACTTGACATATGCACCTATGATCTAGAAAGAATCTCATTAACATGGATCAATCATCATTATTATTATTTTCAAGGATGTTAGACAAAAAAATGATCGAATTGACCTTATAGTAAGTATGAATGCTAATAGTTGTGTCTATTTCCGTTGCTTTTAGAGTTTCGACATGTTTTCACTACTACAATTTCAATTTATAATAATACTGATTTAATAGCGCTTTTATGTAAAGTGCTATTAAAAGGATTTAATGAGAGACATATGATAACACTTTTATATCGGACGCTATCATAAGGGACATCTTGTTTTAAAAAAAACACACTTTTACAAGAAAATATTTATTAGAGCTTTTAGGATGAATGCTATTATAGGACTTCTAAAATAATATTTTCAAAAATAATGAATTATGTATAAAAAAAATTAAAGAATAACTCCAGTTTGAAGTGAAGGATCTCGTAATTAAAACTTGTTCTTTTCTGAAACCACTTCTTCCTAAAAAAATTTTCCTTACTCCACACCACCCTTCACTAAGGTTCATAAAAATATTTCCTCTTCGGTCTCACATTCTTCTCTAATTGAATTCTGATCTTCTTTTTCACTAAAATCCATAAATCCCTTTTCTTTCCAAATGAAATCACTTGAACCACCATGCATTCTTTGCTATGTGCAACTCATAAAAATTCTTATTTTTGTCATTGTCAATCTTCATTCATAAAATCAGAAACTCAAAAACCAAAATCAGTATAACATAAAACTCAAATGTCCTAAAATTTGATTGAAACCCTAAAGGTTAATTGAACCCAAAACTTAAAATATGATTATTTTTCTTCTTGAAATTGATTGAAAATTTAAAACCTCTTTAACAAAATTGATTGGTTTGCATCAATGGCACTCTCCATGATGTACTCGACGTCCTTTCCTCTCCTATGTTCATTTTTGTTGGCGGTCCTCAACGTTGCCTCTTCCCTGCCAACACAATAGCAAGATTCATATCCGAAGAACTCAAATTCGTTTGAATCACCGGCCATATCCAGACCCAGACGATGTTGTCATTTTTAATGATAGTGATAAGTGAGTTTATCATTTTGCTATGTCAACAATTTTTTTACTTTCTGTTTCGAATTGTTATGTCCATAGTTTTCTTATTTACATTGATGATCTAGGTTCACAATTGGTATTTTATAGAATTTTTATTGTGTCATTAACCCATGAGATGAATTGCAAGCTCAAGATCAGGCGCATTGGATTCGTCAAAAGAAAGAAGCTAAAGTTTTCAGATTTCGCACTGTGAGATATTGGATCGAACTCTAGTATGATCGAAGGGTAGCTTTCGGTTCGACAGAAATTAAGCATGAGGTCGAAGTCTGTTCACATGCTGCTGTCGGAGTAATGTGTGTTATAGTCAAAGTTGTGAAAGCAAAGTATCTACCAACACAAGCGTGCCTCTGGTTTTTGATGATGACAACTTGCTAAGAGATATCCTTCTTTCGTTTAAATCATTCACGCTACTTATGATTCAATTTTTACAATGACGTAATGCACAAAAAGCTGTAGAAATTTATGTTTTTGCAGATTTTTGAACCATGAGCCGGCCATACCGTCAGCACACAGTTTCATTCAGTTCACACGGCTCAGCGCATGAAGGTCATGCGTCGACCGTTAACTTGGCGCATGCAGGTTTAAGAATCACACGGGTCAGCGCATGAAGGTCATGCGTCGACCGTTAACTTGGCGCATGCAGGTTTAAGAATCACACGGCTCAGCGCACGCCGACCCTATGGTCGACCGTTCGCGCGCAGAAACAGAAATTCTGCTATGTTTCATTGATCTGTCAACTGTCTGTTTTGTATATTACTATAAATAGTTGTCTTTTCAATTTTAACAAAAGAACATTTTTTGAAAGCATTGTGAGAAAGTGTTCAGGTCAAGAAACGTGAAAGAGGTGCATCAGTGTTCTTCATCTTCATCGTTCAATCAACTCACAAATCCTCAAATTACAGATAATCAATTTTTTTGCTGCGGTTTGTGGTTTGCTCGACGGTGATAAGGTTCGAACGCGTGATTGAAGATCCGGTTCGAGTGGAAGCTGGTGCAGGTGTTTCTTGGGAGAAAACCTTTGAGGTTTTACCTATCAGGACTACAGGTTTTGAAGGCTTTTGTTACGGAATCGTCGGTTCAACAATCAAGCGAGTGCGAAGGTGATTGATTAGCGGAAGGTTGATCAATCTAGTAGCTAGGGCGTTGAAAGGTTGAAGACGTTCCGGGTTCAATTTGGGTGTGTCTAAGATCAGCCGTGCCGAAGGTTTGATCAACGGAAGAGTTGTCAATAAGGTGGCTGCAATCGGAGGTCATTCACATCAAATTGGAGGACTTGATTCATCTTGAATCAAGGGGCAAGAAGTGGTAGAAATTATCAGCAACATTAAGATTGTTTGTATCAATTGTCTATCGATTCTTGTGTATAACTGTTCTACCAAACAGGTGATATCTATTCAATACATATCTCAATTCTCATTGTAGAATTGAGGGCAGACGTACCCCAACGCGAGGACGACTGGGGGAACTGCCTCATCAAATCTTGTGTTCCTTTATTTTCTGCATTTTCAATTACAGCTTAAAAATTAAGTGATTCTAGAATAAGTGATTTTGTCAAATTGTAGTATTGATTGAGTGAGTTGGTGAAACACTGTTTTTTAACTACTAAGTACAATAGAAATACTGTACTAAGGCTTTTTCAATCACTCATTCAACACAAATATCATTTAAGGTATTTGTGCACACCAACTGTTCGACAAAAGTGCTGAACTAAAATTGCCTTAATTTTGCTGCTAGTTTTGGTGTAATTTTTGATCATTGGAATAAGGAAATAGTACGAGTGAATCACATCTGAGTTTTGCATAAAAGTGTGTAGTGATTTACTATCCGTTATCGTCTTAAATTCATCTGCTTGACGCATATCCGGCTCTCCAATAGTTGTTCGTTTTAGACTATATTTTCCAAGGCCGCTTCCGCATTTGAAAACAATTTTGAAAACCAATTTTATTGGTAGCGCCACTCAAATTTTTAAAAGGGATCTATTCAACCCCCCCTTCTAGATCCGTGCCTTAGTCTAACAAGTGGTATCAAGAGCTCCGGTTCTCCGGTGCTTCAAATACAACATTGATAGAATAATGGCTAACGAACCAAAAGGGGCGTACAATAGAGCTCCCGTTTTTAACGGTGAAAATTATAGCTATTGGAAAGACTGTATGCGGGTGCACATTAATTCCATAGATAGAAAGATATGGAACGTTATTCTCAATGGTCCGATTGAAATAACCATGACAAATGAGAATAACGAAGTTGTGCCAAAGCCCGAAGCACAATGGACCGACGACGATGAGCGAAAGTATAATTACGATTGGAAAGCTAAGAACATTCTAATCTCCTCATTAGGTGTAGATGAATACTACCGTGTATCCCATTGCCCTACGGCTAAGACTATGTGGGATGCACTACAAATTGCCCATGAGGGGACAAACGATGTTAAGTTGGCTCGAATCAACACTCTTATACAAGAGTTTGATCTTTTTTTCATGGAGCAAGGGGAAACCATTGCTGACATGCAAAAGAGATTTACTCATCTCATAAACAGATTACATTCACTAGGAAGACCTATTTCCAATGATCTTGCTACTAATAAAGTTTTGAGATGTCTTAGCAGGGAATGGCAGCCGAAAGTGACCGCCATCAAAGAGGCAAATGATCTTACGGTATTAGACCTGACTACATTGTTTGGCAAACTACAAGAGCATGAACAGGTACTCTTGAGTCTTGACCAACATGAAAGGAAAGAAAAGAAGGACAAAGTAAAGATGAGTGAAAAGAAGTCCATAGCTCTTAAGGCTTCTTCCTCGAAGTCTAAAGCAAAAGAGCAAAGTGATTATTCTTCAAGCGACGACGAAGAAGAAGACATAAATGAGGACATGGGGCTGTTCGTTAAACGGTATAACCGGTACGTGAGAAAGAACGGCATCCAACATTCGGAGAAGAACCTGGTAAATTTCCGAAGGCAATCAAGGTTCTCCAAAGATGACAATCAAAAAGGCAAAAAGACTAGAGGAACGTGCTATAAATGTGGAAAGCCCGGTCACTATAAACCGGACTGTCCAATGAACAACAAGGGAAAAGAAAAGGAACAATCGAAGTCACATAAGAGAGCATCAAAGCCTAGGAGGGCGTACATCGCGTGGGAAAGCGACAGTGATTCTTCCTCCTCTAATGAAAGCTCTAGTGATGAAGAAGAGTCCGTGAATCTATGTCTCTCCGCAAATCAGAAAAAGAAAAAGAAACAGGTACGTCACTCTAGATATAATATGTCATCTAATATGTCTCATTCCGAATTACAAACCGCATTCGATGTTTTACACAAGGAAGCAACTGAAGCCTTTAAGAAACTTGCTTCTAATAAAATTTTTTTTACATATTTAGAGCACAAAGTCTTAGAGTCCGAAAAGAAATTAGAGGACCTTAAGGCTTCCATTGTGAAAGATAATGAATCGGATTGTAAGGACAATAGTAATCCTTTCAACTTTGGTTGTGATACTTGTCATATTTGGCAAGGTGAGGTTAGAAACCTTAAGGCCAAATTAGACAAGGCACTTGAACCTAAAATTACATTTGCAATCGATAAAAAGGATTTTAGAAAAAGTATGATAAACCCATATCAAAAATATGCATATGTAATTAGGGATCAAGCAAGTGAAAGTGATTCTAATGTCGACTTTGTATGCTTTTACTGTTGCAAGAAAGGCCACTCCATTGGTAAATGTCGATTTAGGAGATTTCTTGTTCCTAAAGGCATCTACCAATGGTTGCCCAAACGCAACCGTCTTGTCGCTAACCTATTAGGACCCAATATGCCATTGGGTACCTCCCTTTTCTAAGTTATATTTTGACAGGTGAAATGTGTCGAGTCCACCGAGAGAAGATGGGTTCTTGATAGTGGGTGCTCAAGGCACATGTCTGGAGACATATCCTTATTCATAGACTTCGTGGCTAAGAAGAAAGGGTATGTAACATACGGTGATAACAACCGCGGAGCGATACTAGGTAAAGGTAGTATAGGTAATCCCTCCTCTACTACAATTTCCGATGTGTTGCTTGTCGAAAACCTTAAACATAATCTCCTTAGCATTAGCCAATTATGCGACAAAGGTTACAATGTTTCCTTTTCAAAAGATTGCTGCAAAATTGTGCATGAAAGTGATAAGAAGAATGTGTTTATTGGTTTTAGAGTAAACAATGTGTATATGCTTGACTTGAATGTGGTATCCCCAACAAGCGATCAATGTCTCATATCTATGAGTGAAGACTCATGGCTATGGCATAGGCGCTTAGCGCATGTCAACTTTGACTTACTCAATAAGATTGTCTCAAAAGATCTAGTACTAGGACTTCCCAAAATTAAGTTCACCAAGGATCACCTTTGTGATGCTTGTCAAAAAGGAAAACAAACGAGGATCTCCTTTAAATCCAAAAAGATTATTTCAACAACGAGACCTCTTGAACTACTTCATATGGACTTGTTTGGGCCGTCTAGGATCAAAAGTCTAGGAGGAAACTATTACGGATTCGTAATAGTGGACGACTTTTCTAGGTTCTGTTGGACCATCTTCTTAGTGAGTAAAAGTGACACGTTTGCCGCTTTTGAGAGATTTGCCAAGCTCTCCCAAAATAAGTTAAATACAAACATTGTGTCAATAAGAAGTGACCACGGAGGTGAATTTGAAAATCATTTATTTGAAGAATATTGCGGTAACCATGGCATCGATCATAACTTCTCGGCTCCACGAACTCCTCAACAAAATGGGGTTGTGGAGCGTAAAAACAGAATTTTAGAAGAATTGGGAAGAACAATGATTAATGATAGTGGTTTACCAAAATACTTTTGGGCCGACGCCATTAGTACGGCATGTTATGTTTTGAATAGGGTACTCATCCGCCCCATTCTAAACAAAACTCCGTATGAACTTTTAAAAGGGCGAAAGCCTAATGTTTCTCACCTTCATGTTTTTGGATGCAAGTGCTTTGTATTAAACAATGGAAAGGAAAACTTGGGCAAGTTTGATTCAAAAGCCGATGAAGGCATTTTTCTAGGGTACTCGCAATCAAGTAAAGCATATAGGATTTATAATAAAAGATTACTAGCTGTTGAAGAGTCTGTGCACGTTACGTTTGATGAGTCCTATCCGAGAAATGTCGGAAAGGATAGTGTTGTTCATGGTGCAGGTACATCCACAGAAGACATACTCAAAGGTGGCGAAACGGGGATTGATCAACCCGATAGAGTCAAAATTGAGGAGGATAAGGATGCACACCATGAGGTAACTGAGGAAGCTCATCCGCCTACAAACGATGATCTCCCTCAAGCTTGGAAGTCGTGTAAAGATCATCCAATTGACAATATTCTCGGAGACATCACAAAGGGAGTCACCACTCGATCTAAGCTAAGTAACTTTTGTTATCACTTCGCTTTCGTTTCACAAATAGAGCCTAAAAACCCCAAAGAGGCCCTACTCGATGAGCACTGGTTTTTATCGATGCAAGAGGAACTAAATCAGTTTAAAAGAAACGAGGTATGGGACCTTGTCCCTCCTCCGCGAGGCCATCGAGTAATCGGCACCCGATGGGTGTTTAGGAACAAGTTGGACGAAAACGGGGTAATAACCCGTAATAAAGCGAGATTGGTCGCTCAAGGGTATAACCAAGAGGAAGGCATCGACTATGAGGAAACTTATGCGCCGGTTGCCCGACTCGAGGCTATACGCCTTTTACTCGCCTTTGCATGTGCAAAGGATTTTAAGTTATTTCAAATGGATGTTAAAAGTGCGTTCCTTAACGGTCACATAAATGAAGAAGTATATGTGTCTCAACCTCCCGGTTTTGAATCTCATGAATACCCTGAACATGTTTACAAGTTAAAAAGAGCTTTATATGGTCTCAAACAAGCTCCTAGAGCTTGGTATGAGCGACTAAGTAAGTTTTTACTTAATCAGGGGTACTCACGAGGAAAGGTTGACACTACACTCTTCATTAAACGTCAAGGAAAGCACTTGATTTTGGTGCAAATCTATGTTGACGATATTATATTTGGATCCACTAACATGAATCTCGTGAGAGAGTTTTCTGACCTCATGCAGGGCGAATTCGAGATGAGTATGATGGGGGAGCTCACATACTTCCTCGGCCTGCAAATTAAACAACTCCAAGAAGGGACATTCGTGAGCCAAACAAAATATTGTTTGGACTTGATCAAGAGATTTGACATGGCAAAATCCAAGGCCATAGACCCCCCAATGCCTACATGCGTAAATTTGGATAAAGATGAAAATGGCAAGGACGTAGAGGTAAAACGATATAGAGGTATGATTGGTTCACTTCTCTATCTTACTGCGTCACGTCCTGATATTATGTTTAGTGTGTGCATGTGTGCACGATACCAATCATGTCCCAAAGAATCCCACCTAAAAGCTGTTAAACGAATTCTTCGATACCTGTCAGGTACCCCGAAGTATGGATTGTGGTATTCTAAGGGTAGTGATTGCTCGTTGGTAGGTTACTCCGATTCCGACTTTGCCGGGTGCAAATCGGATAGGAAAAGCACTAGTGGTACATGTCATTTGTTTTCAAACTCCTTGGTTAGTTGGCATAGCAAGAAACAAGTTTCAGTTGCTTTATCAACGGCCGAGGCGGAATACGTTGCCGCTGGTAGTTGTTGTGCTCAAATTCTGTGGATTAAGCAACAACTACTAGATTTCAATCTTAAACTTGAACGTATTCCTATCCTATGTGACAACACTAGCGCTATTAACCTTACCAAAAATCCCGTATTACACTCTCGCACTAAACATATAGAAATTCGACACCATTTTCTTAGGGACCATGTTGAGAAAGGTGATGTTGTATTTGAACACGTTGACACTAAAAACCAACTAGCGGACATTTTCACAAAGCCGCTAGCAACGGAACCTTTCTTTCATATCCGCCGAGAACTTGGCATCCTCGACATTTCAGAACGGGAATAATATTTGCTGATGTTATCTTATTTCATTCAAATAATCATGCTGTTGTACTTCTAACAATTTGATATTCGTGTAAGTATAAGTATGTTGTGTATCAAGCAAATCAGGCATCAAGGTGATATTGTTCTTTCTCTCTCTCTTTGTTTGATAATCCTGTTGATCTCAAATCATATCGCTTATACTACGCTAAATTTGTATGACATCTACTGCATATGTATATAGATATTTTTTTTATATGTCATGACATCATTTTTGCATAGCATGTACCTCTGAATATGGTAAAATACAAAAATCTGCTGTTTGTTGCATATTGAGTCGACCATAACAGGGCAGCGGTCGGCGCACCCTGTTAACTTTTGTATCTGGTGAAAAATCTGAAGCATGCGTCGACGCATGCAGAAGCTACCGTCGACGGCTCGCGCAAAAACCCAGTTTTCCTGATTACTTGACGGTTCAGTTTTTTTTTGGGCAGTTACACTTGCATTTATCTTCATTACTAGAAACCTTCATCTCCTCACATTTTCCAATCAAACCCTAATCCTTACATTAAACAAGGGTTATCTCTCTCCTTCTTCTCAAAATTCAAAATCCTTCATCTCAAAACTCTTCATTCTCCATCACATTGGTAAAGAGTTCCTTGTACCCACAAAACTATACCCATGGCTTCTTCCTCTAGACCTACAAGAAAGAGATCAAGAGGGTCAACCTCCGGAACAGTGCCAATCACTGCAGAATCCCTGGTTCATCCGTCTCGTCGGGAAAACTTTAACAAAGACATTGGTAAGAGGAAAGTGGTTCGACAACACGCCTTCTATGAACTGGTTGCTGAACGCATGCATCTGGGTGAGTTCATGAACTTTCTTACTTATCATGGTGTTGAACGATTTGTTGAATGCAATGTACAATATAGCGAAGATCTGGTGCGTGTCTTTTACTCTGAATTGAATGATAAATTTCACGGAGAAAACTTTCATTCCCATATTGGAACAACTCAAGTGACTGTAAATACTGAATTCTGGAGTAAGTATTTTGATATGTCTGTAGAGGATGGTGAACCTCCCCTAGCCGAAGTGACCGATTCTAAAAACTCTTGAAGGTTATGAGTATAACAAAGCACTGAATAATATGCTCAAGAGGCCTTATCCGGAGCACATTGTAAACAGTGCGGCTTTTCCGAGGTCCGTCACATCCGGAAAACTCAGATCATCTCCAAGGATCCTTCAATGGATTGTGGCGCGCATTCTGCGGCCTAAACAAGGTGGTTTGTCAAGAGTCGAACAAGCTGAAGTGCATCTCATCCATATACTAGGTCACGGCATTAAAATTAACTGGCCGTACTATATTACAAGCCGGATGTATGAACTAAGAGACTCCAAGCGAGGCACCGCGCTCGCCTATGGCTCATTCATTCAGGAAGCTTTAAACTCTGCAGGTATCAATTACCCGTCTTTTCCGTATACTCCAATTTCTTCCGATAAAGAGTTCAGTTCAAAGGTCTTTGCTATGATGGGATATGTGTGGGATCAGTCGCTCAAAAAGTACAGATTTTATCGGCGCTCAACCATGGCTGCAGCTGCCTCCTCGAGTGAAGAAAGTGCTGATGAGTCAGAGGGTGGAGAAGATGAAGAAGCAGAAGGAAGCTCAAGTGAAGATGAAGACAATCAAGGTGACAATGCAGGAGAGGCACAAGAAACCGCTGATGAGACTCAGCTGGACCACGATATTAATGAAGGTCATCAACCATACGTGCCTTCTGAAAACTATCAACAAACATATCAAGATGACAATCAACACAATAACTGGTCTGCCTACTCAAACCAACAGGAAAATGAGGATGAGGAGAATAACCAAGGCTGGGGTGAATGGCAATACACCGGGTGGACCACCCTTGGCAAATTCTATCAGCCGTATCAACCAAGCACTGCAGACCCTCCTTCTCCTCAACAACCGTCAAACAATTCGGAGATTTTAGAAATGATGCAGTCGATGCAGTTGGAACAGCGAAATTTTATGACCAATATGCAGGAACAACAGCAAAAATTCATGAGGGATCAAAATGAAAGAATGGCACAAATTCGTTCTGAACTGCATAACCAAAATGAACGGATCAGTGGAATGTCGACTCAGCTGGACGCTCGATTCGAGACTCTAACTCACTGTCATCAAGCTGAAGAGCGCGCCATTGTCGACAGTCTTGACTTTTTGAATAACATCACAGAAGAATTTACTGATCTAGCTCATCCCCAACGCCATCCTCATTACTATGACAGGCGTGGTCGTGGTCGCGGACGTGGACGGGGCTATTAGCATGCGCTCATATGTCATTTGTTGTTTCCTGTTTTGGCTTGCATTCATTTTGTTTGTTGTGTTTTGCTTTTCTGCCCAAACTCACTATGATTGTTGCTTACTTCTATGTTGCTATCATGACATTTTTGTGGTTCTGTAATCTATTAACTGTTATCTCCATCGTATGTATAACTGTTGTTTACTTCTCATCTGTTGGTATCTCATTTATGCATGATTCAATGTGTTGTTATTGTGTCACGAGTTTACCTCTTTTTGATGTTGTCAAAGGGGGAGAACCGAGCAGTAGATAGACGATGATTACGACCGCTATAATTGTAAAAGAAAGGGGGAGCATACCTATACCTATCACGTGTTGCGTAACAGTAGGTTGCCATCATCAAAAAGGGGGAGAATGTGAAAGCAAAGTATCTACCAACACAAGCGTGCCTCTGGTTTTTGATGATGACAACTTGCTAAGAGATATCCTTCTTTCGTTTAAATCATTCACGCTACTTATGATTCAATTTTTACAATGACGTAATGCACAAAAAGCTGTAGAAATTTATGTTTTTGCAGATTTTTGAACCATGAGCCGACCATACCGTCAGCACACAGTTTCATTCAGTTCACACGGCTCAGCGCATGAAGGTCATGCGTCGACCGTTAACTTGGCGCATGCAGGTTTAAGAATCACACGGGTCAGCGCATGAAGGTCATGCGTCGACCGTTAACTTGGCGCATGCAGGTTTAAGAATCACACGGCTCAGCGCACGCCGACCCTATGGTCGACCGTTCGCGCGCAGAAACAGAAATTCTGCTATGTTTCATTGATCTGTCAACTGTCTGTTTTGTATATTACTATAAATAGCTGTCTTTTCAATTTTAACAAAAGAACATTTTTTGAAAGCATTGTGAGAAAGTGTTCAGGTCAAGAAACGTGAAAGAGGTGCATCAGTGTTCTTCATCTTCATCGTTCAATCAACTCACAAATCCTCAAATTACAGATAATCAATTTTTTTGCTGCGGTTTGTGGTTTGCTCGACGGTGATAAGGTTCGAACGCGTGATTGAAGATCCGGTTCGAGTGGAAGCTGGTGCAGGTGTTTCTTGGGAGAAAACCTTTGAGGTTTTACCTATCAGGACTACAGGTTTTGAAGGCTTTTGTTACGGAATCGTCGGTTCAACAATCAAGCGAGTGCGAAGGTGATTGATTAGCGGAAGGTTGATCAATCTAGTAGCTAGGGCGTTGAAAGGTTGAAGACGTTCCGGGTTCAATTTGGGTGTGTCTAAGATCAGCCGTGCCGAAGGTTTGATCAACGGAAGAGTTGTCAATAAGGTGGCTGCAATCGGAGGTCATTCACATCAAATTGGAGGACTTGATTCATCTTGAATCAAGGGGCAAGAAGTGGTAGAAATTATCAGCAACATTAAGATTGTTTGTATCAATTGTCTATCGATTCTTGTGTATAACTGTTCTACCAAACAGGTGATATCTATTCAATACATATCTCAATTCTCATTGTAGAATTGAGGGCAGACGTACCCCAACGCGAGGACGACTGGGGGAACTGCCTCATCAAATCTTGTGTTCCTTTATTTTCTGCATTTTCAATTACAGCTTAAAAATTAAGTGATTCTAGAATAAGTGATTTTGTCAAATTGTAGTATTGATTGAGTGAGTTGGTGAAACACTGTTTTTTAACTACTAAGTACAATAGAAATACTGTACTAAGGCTTTTTCAATCACTCATTCAACACAAATATCATTTAAGGTATTTGTGCACACCAACTGTTCGACAAAAGTGCTGAACTAAAATTGCCTTAATTTTGCTGCTAGTTTTGGTGTAATTTTTGATCATTGGAATAAGGAAATAGTACGAGTGAATCACATCTGAGTTTTGCATAAAAGTGTGTAGTGATTTACTATCCGTTATCGTCTTAAATTCATCTGCTTGACGCATATCCGGCTCTCCAATAGTTGTTCGTTTTAGACTATATTTTCCAAGGCCGCTTCCGCATTTGAAAACAATTTTGAAAACCAATTTTATTGGTAGCGCCACTCAAATTTTTAAAAGGGATCTATTCAACCCCCCCTTCTAGATCCGTGCCTTAGTCTAACAAAAGTTTGTTCTAACATACATTAGTCAATATTGCTAGATTTATTAACATGTTGAATTGGGCCCTGCTTGTAAGTCCAATTATTTAAGTTAGCTTGTAATGAGTAATTGTTAAAAAGCCCATTAGGTTAGTGTGTTAGTTTTCTTATAAATAACATGCTAGTCTCTCAACTTGCATAAGGAAAAATAGGAAGATAAAATCCTAATTCAAGGAGAGAGGTTATTTGTTATTCTTGTATACTTGTAATCTTGTTTGATAGAGAAAGGAAAGAATAACAGTTTATAACCAATCTTTGTTATTTTCTCTTGTTTTCTTTGTTAAACCTAACCCTTGTATGTTTCTTGTCTATAAAGAAACCGTGTATATTTTGTTCTAATGCATCCTTTTTCACAACAAATTGGTGTGGTGAGTGTGGAGAAGTTGCCTTCAACAAAGTATGAGATTGAAAAGTTCACCGGAGTAAACGACTTCGGTATGTGGCGCTTGAAGATGAAAGCCCTACTGGTTCAGCAGGGTTGTTTGGAAGCGTTGAAGGGAGAGGCAGCCATGGACGCTGCGTTAACGACAAAAGAAAATACGGCCATGATTGAAAAAGCCCACAACGCAATATTATTGAGCCTTGGTGATAAGGTTCTTCGACAGGTATCAAAAGAGACTACAACATCGGGATTATGGGTGAAACTTGAAAGCTTATACATGACAAAATATCTAGTGAATCGACTCTACCTGAAGTAAGCTTTGTATTCATTCAAGATGATAAAGAAAAAGTGTTGGCCGAGGAGTTGAATATGTTCAACAAACTGATTCTTGATCTTGAAAATATTGATGTGAAGATCGATGATGAAGATCAAGCATTGTTATTGTTGTGTACTTTTCCCAGAACACATGCTCACTTCAAAGAAACTCTCTTGTATGAAAGGGAGTCCCTGAGCTTTGAAGAAGTTCAATCAGCCTTGTATTCTAAGGACTTGAACGAAGAAAGGAGCATAAACCTTCGACGGTGGGCGAAGGTTTGGCCGTTAAGGGAAAATTCTTGCGAAAGGATGGTAAGTTCGACAAGAAGAAAGATAAAAGTCATTAGAAGTCTTATAATGGCGAAACATCTGGTATTCGATGTTATCACTGTAAGAAGTAGCGTCACACAAGAAAGGTGTCCCCTGTCTAATTCACCAAGAGAAATCAAATTTCTCTCTAAGTCAGGTACATACCTGACTTCAGCCAATAACCTTATTGACTCATCATGGAGCTTGAATCTCACAGATCCAATACCTGTAATTTGTAAGATTTTTTGTTTCCCAACAGCACAGAACCACCATCTTGATCACATAGCTCTTCGAAAAATTCTCTATTTAGAGTCATGTGCCAAGTGCAAACTGAATCTATAATCCACTCTTTTCTCGAGTCGCCACTTGAAACCACAAGAACATCAGATGAGTCGAAGTCATCTTGAATAATGGCTGTGTTGTCATTACCTCCATGATCTTTCAAGCATTCAGGGCACACCTTTCTTGTGTGACCCTCCTTCTTACAGTGATAACATTGAATACCAGATGTTTCGCCACTATAAGATTTCTATTGACTTTTACCTTTCTTCTTGTCGAACTTACCATCCTTTCGCAAGAATTTTCCCTTAACGGCCAAACCTTAGCCCACCGTCGAAGGTTTATGCATATTTCGTTTGTTCAAGTCCTTAGAATCAAGGCTGATTGAACTTCTTCAAAGTTTAGGGACTCCCTTCCATACAAGAGAGTTTTTTTAAAGTGAGCATGTGTTATGGGCAAAGCGCACAACAACAATACTGCTTGATCTTCATCGTCGATCTTTACTTCAATATTTTCAAGATCAAGAATTAGCTTGTTGAACATATCCAACTGCTCAGCCAACAATTTTTCTTCACTCATCTTGAACGAATACTGTAATACCCCAAATTTTTCCCTAAGATTTGTCGTTTCATTTCGCATGCCATTGTATTTGTACATTGTATTTAACCAGTCGCTAACAGGTTCGTATAGTTGGTTGATTTTTGCAGGAAAATATCGGGTGACGCGCTCTTTAGCTTATGAAGGGTAAAATGGTCATTTTTCTGCAGCCGACCGTCAATTTACTAATTTTTGAGTTGTAATCAGGAAATGTGGGCCGTTTGAGTCCTTTGATGAGAACTGAGGATAAGGTTGTTAATTGGAGCAATTGATCAGAGGTTTCGCTTCGGATGGGTAAATCGAGAATTTAAGCTGATGCTTATTTGGATTGGAAGAAGGTGGTCGGTGGACAAATTGGAGTTTATCCTGACAAGGTTGTTCAGTGGGGTTGCCAGAGAGATTAGTCGGAGGTCGTATCGGAGATGAGATCGGTCAAATGAATTAGGTGAATTTTGAGTTAATAAAATAGAACCTCTTTTTTCGTTTCATTTTTTTAGAAAATCAATGTTTATTTTTAAACCACTTTTATTCCATTATTTAAATATTATTCTCATTTTCAAAATAGTTTTTCTATTTTTAATATGGTTCTCATTTGTTGAATTGATTTTATTTCTTTTTACTTATTTATTATTTTCATTTCATCTTCAAAAGAAAAACAAAACATGCATTTTAATAAGCTCTTTGTTACATATTATAACATTGTGGCTGTTTAATTTTTTTATAATAATAATATTATTCCATTAACATAAATTGGGATAATTTTATTATATAAAAAAATAAATGTTTACAATATCAAAAAAAGAATAAACAAATTTACATTTTTTTGTCTAAAATTACATGTTTATCCAAATTTACATTTTTTTGTTCTAAAATTACATGTTTATCCAAAAATTCCCTAAGCTAATCTTCATGGCCAGATTCTTCAAATCCGATTCCCGACTCTTCCGATTAATGTTTTGAACCTGCAAATCAAAACGGAAAGAATAGTCGGTTAGTGTTGTCCGGCGCCCTCAGAACAATGTCATCATCGGGCGTGTCGGGAGGGCAACAAATTACTCCGAAGCCGACTCCCGACTCAGAGTTCCGACCAAAGGCTAATATCGGCAATTTATATTCTTATTCCGAGGCAACTAGAGAGAGAGAGAGAGATAAAAAGATTTTCCGGAAAATATGGTTTGCTGTTGAAAAGTGATTTTTAAATAAGCACTTTTGGAAAGCACTTATTCAAAGTGGATTTTCGCCAAACAGCTGTTAACTAAAAAACAGTTCAAACCAGTTCAGAAAAACCAGTTCAGATCCACTGAACCGTTTCAACTAACAAGTCCACAAGCGCAAATCCGTTCAGACACCTCAACCGTAAGCAACACGGTAACAAGCCAACGGATTCAGCGGAAACAATTTCGCAACCTTCACACAACTTCTTAGTCAAAACAACCAAGAGATCTTTTTGAAAATCCAGCTCAATAGAGAAGTTAGAGGAAAATTAAAAGCCCACAAATCAAACATAACGGGGCACATATAAATCATCATAAAGGGCGGATCAAGAACCCTAGACGAAAGACGGATCATCACCAAAAAGCGGTCGCGACTCAGATTCAAAAGATCCAAGAGGTATCTTCATCGTCATTATCGCCCAGAAGAAGACGGATTTAGAAGGACCCCTCAGGGCTTCATCATCATCCGCGGAAGAAGAAGAAGAAAAGCATCACCCGGGATCCTCACGAGTTCAAACCCGAACGAACCGAAGCAAAAAGGAACCCAAAACGGCGAAGCTTTCAAGCAAAGGAATCCACCGACAAATCGGATCGGCGGAGGCGGAGACCCTAAGGTCTCGACGCCGACCAAGTCTCACCGGCGGGCAAACCCCTTAAGCCTCAGAAACCATCATCGGCTTTAAGACCATCAAAATCACCGTAAGAGTTTGTGTTGACCCTTTCTCCATTTCATTTCATTTTTCTGTTTCAGGAATGGTAAAAGGGAAAGAATAAAGAGATTCAAGATGAACATCTGAAGGAGAGAATGCCATGGAAGGACTTGAGAGAGGGGAAATGCATGAAGGAAGCAGGAAAAGTAGTAGCAGATCCTCACATGGAGGTCACGCCACCGGAAAGAAGAAAGGAGTCTTTTAAAACCCTAAAAATTTTAGGGATTTGTGTTTTATGTGTCTGCCGGACCGGGTCGGGTCTGGGTTGATGGCCAGCCCGACCCGTTTTGCTTTGTTTATTGTTTTTTAGTTTTGAGTTTTTGCTGTTTTTATTGCTGTAATTAAATCCAAACGAGTTACTAATTAAGTTTTTCATAATTAAATCTAAGAAAAGCCTTTTGTAGTTAAGTATTAAAACTATTCTTCATAATTAAAGTTGAAAGTATTTTGTGATAAAAATTTTAACGTTGTAAATATTAGATTTAATGTAACATTAAGATTAAGAGCATTTTTTTCTTAAAACACTAAAATAAAAATACTTTTTTAAAAACCTTAGGATTAAAACATTTTTCAACAAATCTAATAATAATTTTATTTTCAAAAAACATTTTCTTTAATTAAATCAAAACAAGTTTTTAGTCAAATTTAAAATAAATTATCCTTTTAAATGCAAAACTAACTTCTCCTTTAAATAAAAATTCAACATTCTGTCTAACCCTGGCTATCTTGTTCGTTTCAGCTTATTCATATTTCATTTACTCGTGTTGACGTTTCTCAATTGTAATTATGCGAGGTTATCGTCACAATCATTCATTTTCGTATTTTTTGGGTTTGTAATTTACGCGAGTGGTCGCGATGCTTTCATTTACCGCTTTCTTTATTTTCATATTTTTTATTGCCCGCCATGTAATTATCTGTTTGCGTGCATGTTCTACCATTAACCTTTCGAAGGATTAGGTCTAAACTGTTTGACCGCCGAGTCAATAGTCCTAGCCCTAGACCGTTTCAAAACCCTAATAGCCTAGGTGTCCCACCGTGGACGAAAATACCTTTTACCCTAACATTAGGTCAAAGAGTCGTCGTACTCTGTTTTAGGGTTTCCCGCCGTGGAACATTTAGTCAACCCTAATTTCAATTAACAACTTCAACGTAGAAATAGGAGTTTTAAGACGCCACGTAAGCGCTTTCCTTAAGAAACGCTTACTCCCTATTGAAACCTTGACCACAGTCAAGACGTTTCTAACCTCCCTTTCAAGGGGAACTACGATTACTCTGATTCCATTCCCTATCCAGGATACGTAGGCACAAGATGCAAATCTTGCCGAGTAAGCTTAGGACTGACCCTTAGGTCTTTAGGTCACTCTATCCCTTAGCCCATTATATATACTTTAAGCAAATAATAAAGAAAAATAGCAAAAGATAAACAAAAGGTTCCTGTAGAGTACTATAGAAGTTTAGAGTGCTAGTACCTTCCCTAAGCTTAACCAACCCCTTACCTAGGTCTCTCCCCGCATTGTTTTTACGATGCAAAAATAGGTTTTCCTTCTTTTGACCTTTTCCTTCGGATAAATCAAAGTCGGTTGTGAATCAAAAATTGTGATTCAAACTAATTAATAGTTTGATATCCTATTTCCACCGCAACAGAAAACGGCGACTTCATTGGGGACTCCATAATGTTTAAGGGTTACCCCTATTTTGTTTATTGTATGCCATTTTATTTTATTACTTATATGTATATATTATTGTACCTTGCTTGGGGGTACCTTTGTTGTGAGATAAGTCCTACACCCGGACTTGAGTGACCTTATTATAGGATGGTGATATATTCAACGAGGCTTATAGGGAGTGAGTCCCGACCAAGCTGACTTGAGAATCACCGCTCGATTGAGACCCTTCTATATGATAGTTCGGTTGAACGAGTACAATCGAGAAAACTCTTACTATTTTCGGAAAGGAGTCTATGATATTGAGGACCGTAGTACCTTAACACCACCTTGGCCTTATATAGGACGTAGTGCGGGAATCATAAGGGAGTAGTCCCAAAATAATTGCTACGCGATACTACACTCAAAAGAGGTTCTCTTGAGAATATCATCGACTCCTGAGTCAGTCAGAAGATTGATAATATCCGAAGGAAGGGCTGATGACTTTGGGCACTTCTTTAGAACCTTGTCCTGCAGGTACAACTAACCTTAGTACATACCTTATGGGGAAGGGTAGATCCTAACTCCTTGCACACACCTTTAACCTAGGACTTGTGTATATATGTGCATTGCATCCATAAAACATCGCATTGCATTCAGTTTCATGGAATTCAAACTTTAGTTATGGATATTGAAGGATACTATGGATTACGATAGAAGGAAAACTTTGAAATACACTTTTAAAAGTCTTAAGCTAGATGAACTAAGGAAGCTAGGATCTTTAGTCCAATATCAAGAAGGATTCCGTAACCGGTATGGGAGGTTGTTATCTCTTTTGGAACTTCAAGTGAATGAAGGACTTCTTTCGGTTTTGCTACAGTTCTACGATCCCGACTATCATTGCTTCACATTTCCCGACTATCAGTTATTACCTACTTTGGAAGAATATTCTCAGTTAGTAGGGTTGTCTATTTTGGATAAAACTCCTTTCCCTTTCTTGGAGAAGGACCCTAAAGAACAGGATATTGCTAAAGCCACATGTTTGAAGGTATCTGACATTAAGGAGAACATGACTCATAAGGGTGAAATTTTTGGGTTACCTATAAAGTTCCTAATGGAGAAAGCCCAATATTATGTCGATCATTTGAGCATGCCTACCGTTGAGACAATCCTTGCCTTGCTTATCTATGGAGTGTTTCTTTTCCCTAGTTTTGAAGGATTTGTGGACCTTAATGCCATCAAGATCTTCATGCGAAGGAATCCAGTACCAACCTTATCGGGTAACACTTATCATTCAATCCATCTCCGAAACCTTCGTGGTGAAGGGATGATTACCTGTTGTGTGCCGTTACTGTACAAGTGGTTTATTTCACACTTGCCTAAGTCCGGTCCCTTTTGGAGTCCCACCCAAGGACGTTGGTCACAAAGAGTTATGACTTTAACCCACTCCGATATTGATTGGTACAACCGTATGTATGATGGAATATTACTCATTGATGGTTGTGGAGCTTTCGCTAACATGCCTTTACTCGATTTTAATGGAGGAATAAGCTACAATCCAGTCCTAGCTCACCGACAGTTAGGGTATCCCTTGAAAGAACCGCCTAAAAGTATCTACGTAGAGAAGATCTTCTTCGAAGACAACAAAGAGCTTCGAGATCAGATTGTATCTTCCTGGCGTCACTTGCATAGGAAAGGTCGAGAAAGTCGGGGAAGGCCTAATTGTGTGTCCATGGAACCATACCTTTAGTGGGTCCGAGACAGCGCTATCAAGTTGAAGATGCCTTATCCTCGCCAGGATCCTTTACCTCCAAGAGAGGAACCTGTTCAATATTTCATGTTCGAGGCTGAAACGTTGAAGATCACTTTGAAGAAAGCTCAACATGAAGCAGAAACATGGAAGAACAAATACCATGTGACGGTCAGCGAGTACGACGAACTTCAAAAACAACTTCAGTCGAAGAATGAAGAGGTACTCTCCTGCAAGAAGAGAAGAATCTACGAGGATTTATTTTCCTCTAAATGTCCGCCTATTCCTTGAAGTTGTGGACGTTGCTTCCTTAGGGTCATTATTAGCTTTTGTTTAGTTGTTTTCTTTAAAGACTTTATATTATTTGTAATCCAGTTCTCAATTAATAAAATAAAATTTCTTTGGTATTCCACGATATTCGTAAATATTTGAATTCCATGAAGTCATTTTGCATCTTAGCACCATATTTTTGCATCGCATATGTCTCCCGGTTTCTCATACTCGGTTCTCTCGCCTGCCAGTTTTGTCACCCTGGGTCCTCCGCATCAGTACAATACTAGAGCCCAAGCTCGAAAAAGGATGGAAGAACAAGCTCAAGAGATCGACCGTGTCAGCCATGAACTCGAAGATCTTCGAGGGAGTGTGAGGCAGATTACGGAGATGATACAAGCTCTTAATACGAAGATGGATACTCAGTCTACTGTTGGCTCGGAGATTACCAATACTGTTGTAGGTCCTAAACCAGCTGTTACTATTGAGAACGTACCTCCTCTTGGGCTTCAATCCAGTTTGGTGCGTCCTACCCTTGCGCAACTAGTTCGACGAGTTACTCCTCCGAAGTGCAAAACTCTGAGCTCTGACCACCATAAAAGAGCTACACGTCCGAGAATCGTTTGATGGCTGCTCTTTAACATCAGTAGAGTTATGTTAAAGGTTATCCGGTTCAGTATGCACGATAACCCTATGTAGCTACTGTTGCACCTCCCTTCAGTCCTCAATTTCCTACTTATCAGCCTGTGTAACCGGCTCCGGTCTATCAGCACCCGATTTATCAACAACCTCCGATTTATCAACACTCTCCTGTCAACTGTCAACGAGTGCCCAACGCTCCCGTGTGCCAACCATCAGAGGAGACGATACCTCGTCAAAATAGGAGACCATACAAGCCTTGTCCTCCGATCCCAATGACGTTCACTGAGTTGTATCCTTTTTTAGTGCAACGAGGTCTGGTTGTTACCCGAACTTTGGGTCAGCCTCCCAATCCGGTACCTGTCAATTACAACGCCGCCGCTCATTGTTTATTTCATGAGGGTGCGCCTGGTCACGATTTGGAAGGTTTCCATGCGCTCAATAACATTGTCAGAAATTTGTTGAAACAAAAGATATTATCGTTCGATGATCCTCAACCAGAGATCAAGACTCCTCTCCTGGTTTTCAACATGCCTCGGCCAGTTACTTCTCCTATGAATCTGCCGAAGCCGGTAGTTAGTCAGAAGCCTAGGCCATGTCATTTCAGCATTCCTCAAGATAATGTGACCACGATCGACAAAGAATCTGGGAAAGTTATTATGAATGAAGATTTGCAGACTGATAATAAAGTCGTGACAGATGTAGCTGGGGAAAGCAAGACGAGTCGTTCCAGTGAGGCTCCGCAAGAGGAAACCGCTACTACGGTGCCAACCTTAAATACAAAGACTTCATAAACACCTGTTGAAGGACTTGTCATACAGTTCTTTTGTTATTTATATGTTTTATTTTCTTTGGTTAAGCATAATTAGCATGTACGAACTTGATTATTTTGAATAATTAATGCATAATATTTGTCTTAAAACAATCCATTCGTTTTCACTCATAAAAAAAATAATTATTTTTCACAGCTTATAATGCCAACTTTACCCGATCTCTTGCCTTTATAGAGAATTGGGAGGAGGATGATGAACCAAAAACGTCAAATTTCCTGTCGTATGCTTTCGATTGAAACCTATTGATGATGTAAGGCATTGTTTCAAATCCCAAACAATGGAGAAATAAGGACGATAATCCCTCTTTAATCCCTTTGAGCCTTGAAGTAGGAGTTTCCTTCTTTTCCAAATTAAAACCCTCATCTTAACCTGGGGCAGGGTAGTTTTTCAGTTAAATTGATCGAGCGCTCAGACTCTCAGAAGGAGGAGCAAACATTCGAGAGTTTATCCTTAACGTCTTAGGAAGTTAGAAGCCAATGATTATCCATCTACTACTAAAAGAGTGGGGTAGTCACAAGCCTTTCAAAAGAGTCACACGACTTAGTCAATAAAAATAAAAATATATAGCCCGCTAAGTCAGAACCTATGAAGGAGACTTAGGCAAAACTGGGGCATCCCGCTGGACTCCAAAGTCAAATCCAAAAGACGTCGTCCAGGAAAAAGTTAGGGAATAAAAGCAAAAAAAATAAAAAATAATAAGGGATTACAATAAAGAATCCCCAATAAAGAACAAAGTAGTATGATCAAACAAAAAGAAATAGGTGAGTGACTGCCATTGTCCAAAGCCTTAATGAGTTATCGACTATGTCAAATCCGATTGAGATATGAGTGCTCGTATCCCGTTAACTGAATAGGATTGGAGAACATCACGATGAATGGGTGGTTACAAATAACTTCGAGCCTTTATCCTTTGTTTCTTAAACCATGAACCAAGCCACGATACAACCAGTAAAAGACCTAATTGAAGTAGGATTTCTTTCGAAAGAACACTCGACGAGATAACGTTTCCTGACTCCTACGAGCTATGCTCAATTTAATGTTGGCATTACAAATCAAATTCATATCCTGACTATGGGATTTCGATCACGAGTTATAGCGATATCCTTTTTCAAAATAAAAACAAAAATTTTCAAGACAAATATTGTTGCATTGATAGTTTTAGGATAGCATTTCACGCGTGTCGATTTGCTTAACATCTTAGAAATTTACGCATAAACGTCGACAATGGAACTCGAAGATCCTGCTAAACAGGGGCAAGTGGTTTCCAATTCACTACCGATGCAAGCCTGACTTTCTTAAGAGATATTCTTGTGGACTCAGTCGTAACACGGTTGATCCGTGCCAGTTACGTTGAGACCTGACAAATCTCTCCAAGAGTTTGAAAACAGTGGGGCAGTTAGACTCCATGTTCTCTGTAAAATCCTCTTGAGGTGACTCTTCCTCACAAAACAAGTACTCTAGGGCATCATGTTTTCCAAAATGGCAACTACTACAAAGTCCATTGATATCAAAATTAGCTTTACATTATGTCTTCATACACCAGATAGATTTTCCCCCGGCGGTTTTCATTCCCCAGTAAATCTCATCGTTGCAGAATCTACGTCTTAACCATTGCCTCAACACAGTCCCCAGAGAGACTTTAAGCTGACACAGTCCCCAGCGAGACTATAAGCTAACAACCCTTTGGACTGAGCCGATAATTTCCTAGACTACAGAGATCATACCAGCATCTTCCCAGTGATAGTCCCCAGCGAGACTTTAAGCTGACACCACTTTTGGATTCCATCCAATAAATCTCCAGTGACTCTCAAGACTGCAGAGATATCCCGGTATCCTCCAAGTGATATATGTTATTGAACCCCATTCTCAGCGGAATTATCTGGTCCTCAATGAAATTGCCTTACCTTCCTCAGGAATGTCCCCTAGGAGACTGCCATATTCTCCCCAAGAAGTCAAGATATTGTCCCTAGGAATGTCTGTTGATTTCCCCCCAGTGAGTCCGACGAACTCTCCTCAGGGAAGTTTGAGTTATTTTATCCCTATTTGGATGTACCTTTTCCCCAGGAAGCCGAGGTATTATTCCTAGGAAGTTGTTATGCCTTTCTCCCTAAAACGACCTAGCTCCACATTCCCCCCACGAAGCAGATATTTATTTTATCCCCGGAAGTCTCTGATCCCAAGAGACTTGAGCTGATTATGGTTCATGATAGCAATCCCTCTCGTGAAGTCATGACATCGTATCCCCATGCGGAGATCATGGATCCCCAGTTGAAGTCATCGTACTCTCCAGTGAAGTCGTATCATATCCCCATGTGGAAGTCATGATATTTTCTCCCCAGGGAAGTTAGAACTTTGAAGCAAGATTTGGTTCTATCATCAATAGATGTACTATTGTAGAGGTCGCCGGGTATTCCTGTCGAGATGTTTATTTCATCTCATGTTCCTCCTCTCGTCTGTTTTGTCAGCATATGCATGAGCCTAAGCATTGCATACTCATTGCATGACATTTTCATACACATTAACATACACATTAGTATACACTTTGGCATATGCATTAGCATCTACGTTGTTGCTATTGGTCGTCATCCTTTGTCTTTACCGACGAGTAACTGGGTTTGTCCGCTCTCTCCAAGTAGATGGTCAGCCCTAAGCATAAAATACTTGTTTGTTCCAGCTAATCCCCACAGATTTCAGCCCTCGTGGACGATGGTTATTTCCGTTACCTTTCCGCGTTAGGATAAGGTAGTCCCCATTCGAGTTTGTTTCCTCAATGGAGTCTTGTTTGTCAGTTCTTTCTATCCCAATTCTATATCGAACTTCGGACCCGTCTATCGTTGAACCTACCTGGGCGTGCATTTATTTTGCACTATCTCACCAGAGAAGCCTATCATCATTACACTTTACATAACACTCTACAGTCGATCTTCTCGTACAAGAAGTTCTTAAAGTACAGTGATCTCGATGTTGGTTATCATCACAACTTTCATTACAATTTACATTACAGTGATCTCGATGCTTTTCATCATCACAACTTTCCTTATAATATGCATTATAGTGATCTCGATGTTTGTCATCATCACAACTGTCATTACAATTTACATTACATGTTACCACTGTCGCTACTTGAAAAATACATCGTGCAACAATGGGGAGGCGAAAAAGATAGACAGAAGAGTCGCCAACGAACTTTATTTATCCCATGAGGGGAAAGGAAAATATAGATAAAACCTTAAGAAAGAAATGGATAAGATGGTATCGCGACCAAGAACGGGTTCGGAAGCCGGTTATGCGAGGGGAAGGTATTAACACCCCTCGCATCCATCGTGCTCGATGGGAACCATTTGTTTGTCGATGTGTGATAATATTTGCTTAAATATTATTCTATAAAAAGTGTTCCAAAAGATAGGGAGAAAAAGGTTAGAAATAGGAGAGAGAGAAGTAACGGGGAAAAAGAGAGAAAGAACAGACTCGGTAGGACTTCGCGGTCCTAGGCCTACATATTCTCAACAGGTATGAGAAAGTCAGAGTCGACGTAGTTTGGAGCTATGAATATAGGGGGAATGTGCTCGACAAGGATTGTGGCCCTTGTGCCTACGTATCTTTACTTGAACGAATTAAAGAATCAGAGCAGCCGTAGTTTGGCCTACGGTGCGGATAACCGGTGTGTTTTGTGGATGATGTTATCGTGCGCGTTCTAGCAGTTTCGGTGTTTTGCTGCTCGCATGTGAGGAGACTTATGCGTTACCTGTTTGAGGTAAAACAGATGTAATATATCCTTTTTGAAAGACTGGTTTTCGCCATGCGAAGGAAGAAGTCACGTTTGATTGGTGGGATTGTTTTTAGGGGTGAGATAAGTCCTCGGATAGTAATCCCTTGCGGGTAGTACCCAATTCTTTATCTCAAAGTTTTTGTAATAAAAAGGTTTCGCGAACATAGCGTCTTCGTATTAAAAGACGAGTATCGAGACCACCCCCACTACAGTGAGCATCCCAACACTCGGAGAGGAAGAAGATTACACTTAATCCTCTCTCTTTAATTCAATGCAAAGAGAACTTCGTTCTCTTATTAAAGATGTTTTTGGTTTTGAATGGTAAGTGCTTTTGCTACTGTAAACCCTACGGTAAATGTCAGCACTCGGGATAGGAGAAGGCCTACGCCTAACCACTCCACTACCATTCAAGTTTTTGTTAGGAAAAGAGTCTGAAAATGCACTCGGTACAGGACCGAGGTTTTAGGTGGGAAAAGTTTCGAAAAGGAGTTGTGAAAGGAGAGGTGGTGGAAGAAGTCGCGTCTTCGTATTGAAAGACGAGTGTCTAAACCACCCACACTACAGTGAGCATCTCGACACTCGAAAAGGAAGAAGTCTCTACACTTAATCCTTTCTCTTTAGTCCAATACAAAGAGAAGTTGATTCTTATTGAAAGGGATTTTGAAAATGAACTCGGCGCGGGGCCGAGGTTTTTAGGAGGAAAGGTTGAAAATGGAAAGAATTGGACGTCTTCGTATTGAAAGACGAGTATCAAGACCACCCCACTACAGTGAGCATCCCAAACACTCGGAGAGGAAGGAGACTACACTCAATCATCTTTTTTAGTTCAATACAAAGGGAAGTTTAATCTTAATAAAAGCGTTAGGAAAATGCACTCGGTACATGACCGAGGTTTTAGGAGAGAAGGGATTGAAAGCGTGCAAGCGTCTTCGCATTGGAAGACGAGTGTCAAAACCACCCACACTACACTGAGCATCTCGATACTCGGAGAGGAAGAGGTCTACACCCAATCCTCTCTTTTTAATTCAATACAAAGATAATTGATTTTTATGATTGAAGATGTTTTTGAAAATGCACTCGGTACGGGACCGAGGTTTTAGGAGGGAAGGTTTGAAAAACGAGAAAAGCGTCTTCGTATTGAAAGACGAGTATCGAAACCACCCACACTACAGTGAGCATCCCAACACTCGGAGAGGAAGAAGACTACACTCAATCCTCTCTCTTTAATTCAATACGAAGATGGTTTGACATTGTACTCGGTACGGGACCGAGGTTTTAGGAAGAAAATGGTTTAAAAATGTACTCGGTACGGGGCCGAGGTTTTTAAGAGGAGGTGGAGGCATCTTCGTATTTAAAGATGAGTATCAAAACCACCTACACTATAGTGAGCATCTCGACACTCGGAGAGGAAGAAGACTACACTTAATCCCCTCTTTTTAATTCAATATAATGGGCTTTTTAACAATTACCTATTACAAGCTAACTTAAACAATTTGGCTTACAAGCAAGACCCAATTCAACATACTAACAACTCTATCAATATTGACTAATGCATGTTGGAAAAAACTTCGACTACAACACGCATTACTTCGACAGCAGCATGCGAGCAGACTTCAACCTCATGCTTAATTCTTGTCGAACTAGAAACTACCTTTCGACCATACTAGAGTTCGATCCAACATCTCACATTTCTCTTAGTTTGATAAATCATATAATCATATATATTTTGTAGTATTATATAACTAGATTAGTAACTTATATCATCATATTAGTTCACAAATATTAATACAGAAGTATTCAAAATCCGGTCTTTCTCAATAATAACTACATTTTTTTCTTTTTTATTTATTTATAAATTTCATTATCTTGTTATAAAATTGAATTATTATATTATTTTTAATTACTTTGTGCTTACAGGTCTCGTGTTTGAGAGAATGCAAGCTTTTATATTATGACTAAAATCCACATAGTACTAACAATCTTTTCCCATTGAAGATAACAAAGAGGCTACACGGGATCAATCACATGTTACACGCAGGGAAACTCCATATTCATTATATTGTAGGAGATGAATCATCGAGCATCCTCGTCATACTCCAGAATATAGTCCCAAGTTACGATGAGTTAGCTAACCATGTCTTCCTATGTTATAAAGATGAGACCTCAATCATGTATCCCTATATTATAGGTATGAGTCACCCACCACACTCCCAAGTGGGTTGTCGAATTGCATGTATAACACACACACACGCGCGCATATATATATATATATATATATATATATATATATATATATATATATATATATATATATATATATATATATATATATATATATATATATATATATATATATATATATATATATATATATATATATATATATATATATATATATATATATATATATATATATATATATATATGGACCCCCAACCCCTTTGCCAAGATTTACGACTCCCTACTTCCTGAAAACTTCAAGCTACTTTCACTAATAATGATTGATGGTATGAGCAATCATCAAGAGCATGTAAACATTGTCAACACACAGATGGAGATCTTACGCGCGATTAATTCTTTTAAAAGAAATTTTCTTTTCGAAACTCTAAAGGAGGCAGTTTGTTGTTCTTTTGATTGACTACATTATGTAAACTAACATTGGGTAGTAAAAGATGTATTTATGATGATTATGTAACATGTCAGACAAGATGTTCCAGTATGTGTGCAACATCTGGCCTCAATATGCAGGTAATGGTTTGTGAGATTTTATGAATGATATTTTATTTGTTTTCTGGAAGATTTAGTGTTTATGATTTGTATCTTTTAGTAATATATTATTTAATAAGATTTGCTAAAATATTTATTAAGACCAAATCAATTTAAATGAAGATTGAAAATTGAGTGAAGATCAAATAAAATCTAATCTTTATCAAAATGAAATTTGTTGTCATTCAAAAGTCTATGGGAGAAAAACCCAATAGATATTATTCTATAAAGAATCCTCCAATCAGCAAAGAGAACATAAAAAGAAGCAGGTATTGAATATCTAGTGTGCTAGGATTTTTGTTCTTTCAGTCTTTGTATTGTTGTTTGATGTAAACCTCTAAAGAAGCCCAATATGTATATTTAAGGCATAGAGGTGGACTATTTAGTTGAGTTGTAATTCAATATTTGTAATCTTTTGAAAGCATTGATCACTAGGGTAGTAATAGAGATAAAGTGAGACTGGTTCTCTTATTTAGGGGGTGCCCTAAATAGAAAGACACATGTAGTATTAGGAAGTATGCATTGAGAAAGATTTGTTAATCTAACATTAATTCTACTAATACTATTAAGAGTAAATTTCCTTTTTTGGATTAGAAGCCCTCCAGGTGTAGGTGATGTTACATTGAGCTGAGTTAACAATTCTCTTGTGTTCTTTATTGCTTTATGATTTTCATTCTTTAATATATGCCGATTTGGTTTAATTTATTGTACTTATTGTCCCAGACATCGTGTCCAACGTTTGTCCCCATATAACAGAATTTCAACATTAATCAAGTGATAAATGTAGATACTCTTCTGCAAATAAGATATTATTATTAAACACATAGTTCATATTAGGAGTGGCAAAATGGATGGATTGGATGAATATGGATTGGATTGTTAATGGATGGATCAAAGCAATCCATTAATCCATTAACAATCCACTAAACTCTCTTAATAAAAATCCAATCCAATCCATCTATTAAAAGATAAAATCCATCCAATCCATCCATTAACATATTTCTAATGGATGGATATCCATCCATCCAAAAAATTAATTTAAAAATTCTTAATTTAATAAGTGACAACATAATATCCAATGGATTTATAAAATGAGATGGATGGATTGAATCCATCCATATGGGTTAATGGATGGATTTGATCAAATCTATTAAATTATTTGTTGTCTTATGGATGAATTGGATGGATTGAATGGATATTATCTAAATGAATTTTATTGTCACCTATAGTTCATATTACTAGATGAAAAAGAACCTATAAATATTGCTTCATTTGGCATCAAATTTATCTAACATATCTTTACCATTATTAAGTTACAAACATTTACGACTGAAAACACATAAATAAGAAATATTTAGTTTGCACCCATGAAGTAAATAATAGAGAGCCTTTTAGATGATTGATATAATGGTTGTCAAGACATGCACATAATTTTAATCGTGTTCACCAAAATTTCTAATGACAGAAACTCAAAAGGTTTTGAGGTTGAAATGCAATATTTAGATTGAAAAGAATATCTAATTTATTTTCCTCATTTGACAAGCTTCATATAAGTTTGTCTTTTGAAAATTTAATTTTAGTAAACAAATCAAAAAATTCTGAAACACTACTTTATTCTTAAAATCAAAGTGAACATAACCAAATCATATGTGCCAAAACCATAAATCCTCATTTCATGTGGCAAAAAACTTTGTCTCATTGATGGAAAGAGCGTCTAGATCTAATATATAAATATTTACACTCTAATACTCTAAAATATACACGGGTCATAAACGTTTGAACGGACACTCACGTGTCCGTCTGTCCACTTTTTTAATATGTGTGAAAAAGAATATAAATAATATTTTTTGTTTAAATACAATTTTTTAAAAAAATACAATATGTGAAAGTTAATAATAAAAAGTTACGTGAAAGTTAATAATAAGAAGTTATTAAGTAAATTACATAATAAAGTAAGGATAAAAATGGTAAAAAAATAAGACACACCAAAATAAAGTATTCTTTTTATATATTGTATAGATAATATTTATTATAATTAAAATAAATTTAATTATTTTACAAATTTATACAGTTGTATCTACGATATGTGAGATTATAGTTATATAAATTAAAAATTATTATTTAATTATTTAGAATAAAACTCTCAAAATAATCAAATTTCAAATATACTCACAAGATTAGATTTTTAATAGTACATTTATTTGAGCATATAACGTAAAATCAATTTATAAAGATAACTAAAGAGTTTTAACTTCATAATATTCTGGAAAATAATAACATTTAATTTCTATATAATTTCACAATTTTAATTTCAAAAAAGGAAGTGAATGATATTTTAAAAAATTCTCCCTTATATGTAATTATATAATAATCATAATAAATTCAAAAAATTATAATTAAATTTTGACTAACCTCTGAAATAATGCGCCATTCATTCTTGTAAGTAAAGTCACTTTTATAACTATTAGAGTATTGCAAACCGTTATATCAAAATATAAAACTTTAATAATAAATCATCAATAAATTATTACATAAAATTTAACTCGTCTAATTTGATACAAATATATAATATAATGATGATATAATTTATATTGCATTAAGAATTTTGATAACACATCTTATATTATATTTCATTGAGAATTGATAACATCTTGTATTATATATAAAGTGATTTACAAAAATAATAGGTATTTTTTTAGGCCTAAAATGAGTATCCACACCCAGATGGTAATGATGCAATGATTAAAAACCAGAGACTAAAAAGTAAATTATCAATTCTTGGACTTAATACCTCTAAAAATCAAATACAGTGAAACTAAGGATTCAGATGAAAAGACCTTGGGATCTATGATTAAAAAACAAGTGCAAAAGTTAACTCTTGGACTTTTGACTTATGATCCTCGATCACAAAGACATTGATGCTTTCCATAGACACAAATGAAATCAAATACTCTTGATTTATCATTCATCTAGAATCCTAAGAAATGCAATGCAATAAAAAAATATGAAAACTTAAATAGTTGGCTAAACATCTATAATTAAACTTTATGAGAATCAAAATAGTTAAAAACACATGCAAATAATGTTCGAAACAAACAAACATATTGAAAAATACCACTTAAATAGCAAATATCACAACTTTACTTAAATTAAAATAGTAAAACTAGATAAAATCCTTAATATATGACAAGACTAATGGTTGGCGTGACAATATATAAGGCTTACAAAGCTCATTTGAGAAACATCAATCACCAGATCAATATTAAGCATTTCCTATACCTAAACAACATTATGAAAATCCTTATTCTTGTTTGTATCACCTCTATATGTGGCTTTTTAGTAAATGTGTCAAATTCGAATCCTCTTCCATATGAATCTATCTTTAACTTTGGTGACTCTATAAGTGACACGGGAAATGCTATGAAGAGTTTTCCTCCCATGTCTAGCAATAGTCCTTATGGTTCAACATATTTCAAACAACCAGCTGGGCGATTGTCGAATGGACGGTTAATCATAGATTTTATCGGTACTTTTACTTGTATATTATTCTTTTAAATGATTTCAATAGCGTTTTTAAGTTTGAGAGAAAAAAGAAATAAAACTCCTAGAAAATACTATAAAATACTTTATTTGTACAATTTAGTAACGTTGTTTAAAATTAACAAAAAAAAACAGCATTGATACATTCCTTATCCCTAATTCACTAAATTGAGGTCTTTTAATTGTAGCCGAGGCATATGAATTACCATTTTTGCCTGCGTTAAAGAATCTCACCAAAGATCAAGACATCAAGAAAGGAGTGAATTTTGCATTTGCTGGTTCCACTGCACTTGAATCAGAGTTTTTTAAACGTCATGGAGTCACTCCACCAGGGACAGACAACTCATTAAGTGTCCAAATTGGTTGGTTTAAGGAGTTAAAATCATCCATTTGCAAAAGCAAAGAAGGTTATATAATAACTTATGGATTATTTTACTTGTGTCAAATACATGACGTCTTCTCAATATTCTTAACACAACTATTTTTCTCATATGAAACAGAGTGTGATGTATACTTTAAAAATTCACTGTTTCTTGTTGGAGAGATCGGTGGAAATGATATTTTGTTGCATCTCGATAAAACTGTTACAGAAATTCGAGAAATTGTTCCTTCAATGGTTGAAGCAATTGCAAATGCTACTTCTGTATGTTATGTCAAAATTAATTATTTGAATGTTTGATCTAAACGTTAGAACTTATAATTAATCAAGTGAAACATGGACATGAATAAATGTAACAATAATTTTTCTTTATTTTCTTTTTATTTGTCAGATATTAATTGAAGAAGGAGCCATAGAGTTAGCGGTTCCTGGAAACTTCCCAATAGGGTGTAATGCTGCTTTTTTGTCAACAGTGGATAGTAAGAAGAAAGAAGACTATGATGAATTTGGATGCTTCATAGCTTACAATACTCTAGTGGAATACTTTAATGAGCAACTAAAAAATGCTATAGAGATATTACGACAAAAAAATCCTCAAGCTAAGATAATATATTTTGATTACTATAACGATGCCAAACGTTTATATCAAACACCACAACAATATGGCTTTACTTCAGACAAGAATGAGATTTTAAAAGCATGTTGTGCATCAAATGGACCATACAATGTCAATCCAAAGACACCTTGTGGAAGTCCCGGCACAACTGTTTGCTCAGACCCTTCAAAACAAATAAATTGGGATGGAGCCCACTTAACCGAAGCAGCTTACAAAATGATAGCAAAAGGATTAGTGGAAGGCCCTTTTGCAACCCCAGCTCTTAAAACCTCTCCTTTTAAGATAGCCTAGAAGTGAAAATATTGAAAACAATACATTCTATAATGAATTTAAAATATTTTTAGATTTCATCTATGTGAAAGGAAATCTAAATTCATTGTAAAGTGTTACTTTACCTCAATATATTAAGTGTTATGTTGTCCAAAATGTAAAAATAGGATCGAAAATCAGTCATACTAAATCTGAAAAATCAAAGGGTAATATGCCTATTTTGAATAAGTTTAATACTTACAAAGATGATTTATTTTGATCTAGCTTAATAAACATTATATTAAATTATCTATTAAGTTTAATATATTTCAATAAAAATTTGTAAAAAAATGAAAGAAATGTAAGTACAAGCTATTAGTTGTTTGACTCTGCACATTATACTTGACATGCACATTGAAATAAAAATTTAAAAGACACGTGATTAATTTAGAAATTGATTTAAAATTATTTATTTTTATGAATAAAAGTGTGTGTGTGTGTGTGTGTGTGTGTGTGTGTGTGTGTGTGTGTGTGTGTGTGTGTGTGTGTATATATATATATATATATATATATATATATATATATATATATATATATATATATATATATATATATATATATATATATATATATATATATATATATATATATATATAAAGAACACCAAATTGATAACATCGTTGATGCTGGTCAGACAAGGCCAAAAGAAAGTCATACTTGGTGATTTTTTCTATCTCGAGATTTTTTTTTCTTTCTTTGGTTAGGAGTACCTTCCCTCATATAGTCATCCCTCCTCATCACAAGGGGTAAAAGGGACATAAACACTCTGAATGTCCATTAATGATCATTAGTGCAGGTGTTCCCTCATTATAATATTTTGAATAAATGTTCTAACATCTTGACTTTAAATGTTCATAAAAGTGTATTTGGGATATCCCTTATTTATATCGATTTGTTCGGCTCTTCTTGGTATACCTCATATACTCGATCTTCTGTTCCTTCTTAAATCACTAATAATTGGGGTGACATATCTGGGATGTATACAGTCTCCGAAGCGTGAGGCATGAAGGAGCAAAGCGCTTAAGGATAATGTCATCCTAACCGCTAATAACCGGGATGATAACTTTGGGATGTACACAGTCCCCTAGTGTGAAGCTCGAAATGGCGAAATGCTTATGGCCACTGCCTCCCTCACCCTCTCAATAACTGGGATATTATACCTAAGATATACATAATCCCCCAAGTGTTCATCACGATATCAGATGAGGAGCATGCACGATAGTTCCCTCTGTGCTAATTTAATGGCGGGTTAGTATAGAATTATGGCCTTACGGGCGCTCCTACCTTGAGAAGAGGTGTAGTTGTCGTACCTCAAAAAATGTAATCCTTTGTGAGGTGTTCGCGCGCTCGCGGAAAAATGATATCGAACAAAGTCGCCACTGAACTTTATTTATTTCAAATAAAGAAAGGAAAAATATCGATAAACCCCTTAAGAGAGAAAAAAGATGATCGTCGCAACCATATTCAGTTTCGGGAGTCGATTATACAAGGGGAAGATATTAGCACCCCTCACATCCGTTGTACTCAATGGGAACCTTTCATTTAAATTTGCCATTGAATGTTATCTATTGTTATTTGTTTTCTTTGAGAGAAGTGTGAAAGGAAAAGAAAAGGGGTTGCAAAAGGTTTTTATTAGGGTGCTTGAGGAGATTGTGGATGTCGCTCCTATGTGTCCTCGGGTACAATGAGGAACTCAAAGGTTCATAGTTTGGGGCAAGAAAAAATATATTTTGGTGTTTTTTTTGTTACAATGCTTGACAAGACGTGAATCTCGCTTCTATGTGTCGTACCTCGAAAAATATAATCCTTGGCAAAATGTATCGTAGAAAATTTGTTTGAACAGAGCCGCGACCGAACTTTATTTATTCCCGATGAAAGAATAAGAAAATATCGATAAAACCTTTAAAAAAGAAAGAAAATGTTCGTCGCCACCAAATTCGGGTCCTGGAGTCGATTAAGAAAGGGAAAGGTATTAGCACTCCTCACGTCTGTTGTACTCAACAAAAACCTCTTAGTTAATTTATGATTGAATGTTGACTTAAACTAATTGTTTTCTTCTAAGTTATTAATTCGAAAGGGATAAGAAAGGGGTCGCAAAAGGTTTTATCTAGGGATACTTGCTATTGGGAAAACGAGGTTTTTTTATTAATGTGCTCGCCAAAATCTCGTAATCTTGTGCCTACGTATCCTCATGTTGCAATAAGGAAGTCACAACTTCATAGTTCGGAGACTACGATTTATTGTTTTATTTATTAAACAAGTGTTTAAATCTCATTCTATGGTTAAACATGGGCTTGTTTGCTTGCGGTGGAGGCTTAAGCACTGGTTTGTATTCACATTAGAATGAATTAAACAATGTTCTTTTGTGAAAAAAGTTTTGATCGCACATGGGCGAATAATTAGGCTTAATGTGTGGATATCTTTTACGTGGAAGACAATTATCCAAAGAGAGAGCTCTACAACATTGTTTGAATAATCGGGGAAGGAAAAAGTGTACACCGCCCTTCCTTTTTCTTCTTTAATATTATGAAAGACTATGTGACGAGTCGAGTCATGGTTTATTAACAGAAGACAATTATTTACGCATAGAGCCCTACAACATTGCATAAATAATCGGGGAAGGAAAAAATATACACCACCCTTCCTTTTTCTTCTATAGAAGAACCAAATTAATTTCGAATAATTAGAGTGTTTTAGAATTGAAGATGAATGTTCGGACATATAGCTCTACAATATTGTCCAAACATTCGGGAAAGAAAAAAAGTCTACATCACCCTTTATTTTTCAACCAAGTTATTGTAAAAAAAATTGAGGTTTAAATTGATTATGGAAAAGCTTAACGTGGGTCAAGCATTTAATGCGCATTTGAATGGATTGTAGAAAATAATTTGAAGCGAATCGGTTGAAAGGTTCACTTGGCGTTAGACCAAGGTTTTGAAATTTCCCACTTGGCGTTGGACCAAGAGGTTTTTGAATATTGAAGAGATTACTTAAGATTAACGTTTTAATCTACATCTTAAACAAAAGCAAACACAATTAATAAGTCAAGCATGCTAAATGACAAAGGAAAAGAAAACATGAACATGTAGAGCAAATAACCATGATAATTATTCAAGCAAGAAATAACTAATTCTATTTTGATTAAATAATTAAGTTGAATCTCTTTAATCATATTAATTAGTTAATGAAGCAAAATCTCATTATATAATTAACTTAATTTTAAAAAACACATTTATTAATTGATAAAAATTAATTAATCAATCATATACCAATTGATAAATAAGAGGGGTAGAAAAAAAAAACAAACAATCCCAAAAGAGAAAGATTTGCCCAAACCCAATCTGAACAAATAGGGTGGATGTGTACTGGGTTGGGTCTATGGAGATGGACCAAACCCAGTTTAGAATTAATCATGGAAGGAATCCAATGCTCCTAACTATTCCTAATAACATGCCCATGGAAGATGAAGCTGATCTGCTTATGAGTAAAAAAAACGGTCATTCCATAAAAGACTCCCAAGACAACCATTAACTGCTAATTAGTGGGATGTCTTGGGAGTCAGCTTTAACTCAGAGCTCTGATGTGGTGCTCTGAGTAACTTAGATTATGAGCTTCGTGGATTTGAAAGAAGGACGAAGCATGAGGAGCAAAGTTCAACATATATTTTCCCCAACAATTTTGTCCTATCTATACGGTAATATTTTAAATTTTTACTGATGCGAATCATGTAGTGTATGTGTTTCGGCAGTGTGAATGTCATGGGCTTATCATTTTTACTGTTGTGAATGAACTAAATGAACTAACTTATTTTTACGGATAAAAGTTAATGGTATATTATGTGATAGTTATATCCCTTTTACTAATGCAATGATATGAAGATAATTCAAATAATGCCAACATGACCACAAATAAATATTTTTGGTATAAACCGCTATTACATTATGTTTTTTGAAAGAAAATTATCGTACATGAAAGAACATAGCCCAATGTTACAAAATGATTATGAAATGTTATTAGAATACTATTAAAAATTGTTATTCAAAAGAAAGAAATTTATTATTGAAATAAAGTGGCATATATGTATAAAAAATTGGAATAAAAAATAACCATTTAAATGACGAGGAAGCCTTTTTTATGAAATAGCCATTATGATAAAAGTAGAAATGTAAGTGGAACAAAATTTCTTATCTTAATTCGCTTTTTATTTTATTTTACTATTTTTTTTTATAGTTTTATCTCATTTTATGAAAGTAATAGCAATAAAAACAAAATAGAACTAAGTCACGTAAATAAAGATGAAATAGATAGTGCAGATGAATTTTCCAAACAATGCATACCACTTTGCAATGAAAGTCAACATACTCAATTGTTTATTCGACTTTTATTCCAAAAATAAATTAATACACGACAATGGTGCAGATGAAATGTGAGTAAAGAATAAGATACAGATAGTCACTCCTAGACCATCTATTTTGTTTCTGATAGAAATTTAATTGAATAGAATAGACACAAATTATAATATATTATTATATTAAAGAATAATCAATCATGATAAGAACAGTGTATCTTGTAGGATTTAAGAGACCGTCGTCAGAAGAGTGAGTATGAGAGAATTACTATCATCATTGTTGTTTAGGATTTGTAGAGTATGTTAATTATCTAATAGAGAGACACTTCAATAGTTAAACCGCTAAGGGCAGATAACTCTCATTGGACTTAACTGAATAGTCCAACCCATCACGGTCTATTCAGGTACAAAACCCAATAAAATAATTTATTTATTTAGTGTTTAATAACAATAGACTATAATATAATTAATTAATAATTAATCATGTCAATCAATATTTGATTAATTAAATAATTAATCTAACAATCTCTCACTTGGATGATAATAATTAATTATTAAAGAATATTGACTTTAATATTAGAATATTAATAATGGTCAAAACACTAATCAAACAAAAAGAAGTAAATTTCAAAGCTGCAGAAATTGTATTCGATAGGGAAGACAAATCATACATGTTAAAACTCACAACATTATATAAAAATGATGAATTTAGAGTAACATACTTAAGCTAAGAGTAATATGTTATAAAGAATGACCCAAGCATATGAAAATGCTATTGATAAACTCTCACTAACTCAAAATATCATAAAACTTACACATGTGTAGGTATAAGTCTATGGTTAGTGATTATACTATGTGTTTTAAATTATAGTTCATAGAATATCCACATATGTCTAAGAGTAGTAATTATATATATGTATACCCTATTAAGAGAGTAATTACATTTAATCATAAGTACCTTCATAACACAATATCATACTCGATAAGAGTATTGATATTTACTTATACTTTATATTATAATCAGACAAATGTGGACTATTGAAGATAAAATAACACAATATTATTGCATGTTAAAGAATTATTGTGTCTTTTCAATTATGACCTAAACATCAAGTTATGATGTTTCCTGAAGAGATTAAAAGAATAATATATATCTCAATATAATAGAATAAAACTTCTTAAAATTATTTTATATTTTAAAATCTTTTTAGAATATTTCATATCTACAACGCGCACAATAATATATGACACTATAAAAATAATAATCTAATTTTTTTTAGAATATATGATTGTGTGCACATGCACTCCCACTGATCCAATAGGATAAAGATTTATCAGAACCCACTAATATTAAAATACTATGATTATACAATGGGATACTAATTTTATTTTTAGTACGAACTATACAGAGAAGTAGTTCTGTAATATATCATCATTAGAGTTTTATAAACTCAACCATATATTTGCACATAAATAAAATATATCATTGTTTATATAATTTCACATGAAATAATATGATGGTCATATAAAAGATTTACCATCATTTGAGTAAAGTCAAATCTCTATAATTTTGAATATAATATAGAAATACATACAATATTTTAATAACTCATTCAAAACTCAAATGCTATAAATATAACATCACACATTTGAAAAACATGTTATGCTATACGCAAAAGAAAAATATGAGACTTAATTTAAACTATTATTGAGGATACATATCACAAATAGTCATAAACTTTATTACTAACAAAAGAATATAATACCCTCATCATAAGTCTCTATAAAGTAATAAAAAAATTTGTTTCTCAATTTTATAGAGTTGACATGTTAAATTCTCTCACTTAATAGAGAATAATAGTTGAATTATTAATATAACTTTTTTAAAAATATTTAAACAAATATTCAAATATTTTCTCTATCACACACTGATAATATCAAGTATCACTCCGATAGGGTATGCCAATCACTTATATAATACAAAGAGAATTGAAATTCATTAAAAAATATTGAAAATAAATTATTGGATTTCATAAAGTATTACTTATCTTTAAAATAATTTTTTTTATTAATTGTAATCTCAAATTAAAAAATCGACGATAATAAATAAGAAATACAACAACAATGTACAAATATTATATCACAAAAAAATTCTAATACCGATAGGATACCCGAACCATAATTTACATAATCATAAATCACAAGTACATTGTACAAAAAATTATATTAATAATAACACACCGATAGGATATAACTATTATCAATACTAGCGTTCAGACGGACACTCACGTGTCGGTCTGTCCGCTTTTTTAATACGTATGAAAGAGAATATAAACAATATTTTTTGTTTAAATAAATTTTTTAAAAAATACAATATGTGAAAGTTAATAATAAAAAGTTACGTGGAAATTAATAATAAGAAGTTATTAAATAAATTACATAATAAAGTAAGGGTAAAAATAGTAAAAAATAAGCCACACCAAAATAAAGTACTCCCTTTATATATTACTAGCGTTCAGACGGGCACTCCCGTGCCCATCTGTCCGCTTTTTTTAATGCGCACAACATAGAAAAATAAACGTGTGTATATTTTGTATACTCAATCCCTTTTATTTATAGTTAATTTGTAAAAGATTAAGAGAGAAGTCATATAATAAAAAATGTTAGAACATTAATTAATACAAAAAAAATTAATAAATGAAAAATGTTATCTATTTTTGATATTTTTTCCTCTCAAATTCCTTCTAGAATGTCTGAGTCAAACAAAAAAAATAACATAAAAAATTATGTTAAAGAAAAATAATATGTTAATTTATTTCTTCCTCCATCCTATTGATTAATGATTTGAAATGATCACCCAACAACACGTACTCAACATCCTGCAACACATGCCAACAACTTAAGAAAAGAATTAGAAAAAAAGAAGGAAGCATTGCATTCTTTGTCGAATAAATGGAAAAGTCTTGCATCTCTCTCTCACACACACACAAACATAATTTTAAATAAAATATTTCATAATGAGACATGAGCATAATATATAAGGGACTTTCTTGAATTTTCAAGATATATGATGAAATAATACATTGGACTGTCAAAATCAAAGAACTTAACTTATCATAGTCATATTATGGTGTGTTAAAATTAATGGTACCACATATGACTTCTGCCATGGAATATCGTTTTTCATATGTTTGTGAATTTCAGCCGTAATGAGAATGTTTTCTTCGTCCGGGGTGAATATGGTATTGATTGGAAATTATTAGTAATAATTCATATTTTATTATATTACTTTCTTAAGCCCATAAGTTTGTTAGAGGGTATTTTAGTATTTATCTTATTCTAGTAACCCTAGTTTTAGCTTATAAATAGGGTGACAATCATTGTAACCAAATATCATGTTTTGTAGCCGTCATTCTCTTTAATAGAATATTTCCCTATTTCATCATTTATTCTATCTTTGCACCAACAATTGGTATCTAGAGCTCCGGTTCAGATTCATTGGGAAACACGGGAAACACGAGTGAACGTGAGGTCTTGTGTGTTTGATTTTGTTTCTCAGATTCTTGTTGAATCTTGAACAAAATCTGATCAGAATTTTTTAATTCTGTGGGTTGGGAAACACTGTGTGAGAAAACTCTGAGTGTATTGTGCAAAGTAGAAGATGAACGGAAACGGCAACATGAACACCAAACTTCCAGTATTTGACGGTAAAAATTGGAATCGTTGGATGATCCAAATGCGTGTACTGTTTGGTGCTCAAGATGTTCTGGATCTTGTCACTGATGGTTATGTTCCGGTAGCAGCAGATGCAACAGATGAACAGAAAAACGCGCAGAAGGAAGTAAGGAAGAAGGATCAGAAAGCATTATTCTTTATTCATCAATGTGTTGATGTAAATGTGTTTGAGAAGATTGCAGATTCAACGACAACAAAGGATGCGTGGGACACTCTGGTGAGATGTTATGGTGGTGACGCATCAGTGAAGAAGGTGAAGCTTCAGTCCTTGAGAAAGCAATATGAGAATCTCAACATGAAGAATAATGAGAAAGTTTCTGAATACATCTCCAGAGTGATTCTGATCACTAATGAGATGAAGGCATGTGGAGAAACTCTTTCTGAAGAAACAATCATGGAGAAAGTGTTGAGATCTCTTACTCCTCAATTTGATTACATTGTGGTAGCAATAGAACATTCCAAAGATCTGAGCACAATGAGAATTGAAGAGCTGCAGAGCAGTCTAGAAGCGCAAGAGTTGCGTCTGACTGAGAGAAACTCTGAAAAGGAAGTAGAACAGCAGGCTCTGAAAGCAACTTCTGATAGGAGGTATCAGAAGCAGTCAGAAGCCAGGAGAAGATCTGATGGTGGTCAGAAGTCAGAAACCTCAACCTCTGATAGACAAAAGAATGCTCAGAAGGGAAAAGAGAAGTATGACAAGAAGAAGATCTAATGTTACTGTTGTAAGAAGTTTGGTCACTTTGCTAGAGATTGTTGGTCAAACAAGGAGAAGAAATCAGAAGAAGCAAATATAGCCAGAAGTTCTGATGACGAATCTGTGCTATTGATGGCCTCTGAATCTGATGATCTGACAGACTGGTGGTATATGGACACTGGCTGTTCAAATCATCTTACTGGAAACAAGAAATGGCTGGTTGACTTTGACTCTGAAAAGAGAACAAAGATCAGATGTGCTGATGACAAATATCTTAATGCAGAAGGTATGGGAAATGTCAGAGTGACTCTGAACAATGGGAAAATAGAATTGATTCAGAATGTGTGGTATGTACCTGGCATCAGAAGCAATCTGATGAGTGTGGGACAATTAATTGAGAAAGGTTTCTCAGTTACCATGAAGGACAATCTTCTGAAGCTGTATGACTGTAATCAAAAGTTGATTATGGAGTCAGAACAGGGAAGGAATAGAACATTCAAGGTGAATGTCAGAACTGCAGACTCAGAGTGTCTTAGTGCAACAAGTACTGAGAGGGAGAGTGAGCTGTGGCACAGAAGATTTGGTCATTTGAATTTCAGAAGCTTACAACATCTGAATTCAAAAAAATTGGTACATGGAATTCCTACAATTAAGAAGCCTGAAAAGTCATGCAAAGTTTGCATGGAAGGAAAACAACCAAGATTGCCATTTGCATCAGAAGTTGCTCCAAGAGCAAAACATGCCTTGGGAGTTGTACACTCTGATGTGTGTGGTCCATTTCCAGTAGCATCAATTGGAGGGAATAAATACTTTGTGCTGTTTGTTGATGAATTCACAAGAATGACATGGGTATCCCTTATTAAGTTCAAACACGAGGTGTTTGATGAATTCAAGAAGTTCAGAATGAAGGCTGAGAATCAGAGTGGTCAGAAGTTGAAGATTCTTAGAACTGATGGTGGAGGTGAGTATAACTCCAAAGAGTTCCAGAAGTTCTGTGAGGAGAATGGAATTGAGCATGAGGTTACTGCTCCCTATACCCCTCAACACAATGGTCTTGCTGAAAGAAGAAACCGTACTTTGCTTGATATGGTGAGAAGCATGCTAAAGGAGAAGAAGCTTCCTCAGAAGCTCTGGGGAGAAGCTGTTGCAACTGCAACGTATGTACTCAACAGATGTCCTACGAAGAAGTTGAAGGAAATAGTTCCTATGCAGAAGTGGACTGGAGACAAGCAAAGTGTTAGTCATCTGAAGGTATTTGGTTCTGTTTGCTATAAACATGTTCCAGAAGCCAGAAGACAGAAGCTGGATGATAGAAGCAAAGTGATGATTCTGATAGGGTACCACAGTACAGGTGCATACAAGCTCTATTGTCCAGAAACCAATAAAATTGAATTCAGCAGAGATGTGATTGTGAAGGAATCAGAACTTTGGAATTGGGATAAGTCTCAATCTGATTCTGATGTTAGAACTTCTGAAGAAAGGTCAGAGTTAAGAATTTCTGAAGTTGAAGTAAACTCTGACGTTGATTATGACTCTGATAGTGATTCTGACTCTGGAAAAGACTCAGAAGATGAAGGTGACTCTGATGATCCAGACTCTGATGGTAATCCAGATTCTAGTGGAAATTCAGATTCTGAAGATGGCCAAGACTCTGAAAATATGCCAGATCTTGAAGATGGTCAAAGCTCTAGAGGAAGTCAACCATCTGAAGCTGGAAACTCTGAAGCTCAAGACTCTGAACAAGTTCAGAGACCACATAGAATCAGAAGCGTTCCCAGAAGATTTGCAGAATTTGACATGCTGCAAGACACTGGAGTAGACTCTGAAGGAGAAGTTATTCAGTGTGCCATGTTAGTAGACTCTGAACCTATAAGTACAGAGGAGGCTCTTAAGCAGAAGCTCTGGCTAAAGGCCATGAAAGAAGAACTTGATGCTATAGAGAGAAACAAGACTTGGAAGCTGACAGAACTTCCAAAAGACAAGAAAGCCATCAGCGTCAGATGGGTTTTCAAGCAGAAGTTAAAGCCAGATGGTTCAATTGGCAAACATAAAGCAAGGTTGGTAGCCAGAGGATTTCTACAAAAACCTGGGCTAGATTACTCTGAAGTGTTTGCACCTGTAGCAAGACATGAAACAATCAGAATGGTGATTGCAATAGCTGCTAACAGGAATTGGCCTCTGATGCATTTAGATGTAAAATCTGCATTTCTGAATGGTCCATTAGAAGAAGAAGTTTATGTGTCACAACCCCCTGGATTTGTGAAAAAGAATCAGGAAGGGATGGTGTACAAATTATACAAAGCTCTATATGGACTGAAACAAGCGCCCAGAGCTTGGAATCAGAGGATTGATTCATATTTCAAGAAGCAAGGCTTTCAGAAATGTGAGATGGAGTACGGTGTCTATGTTCAGCATACTTCTGAAGGCAATATGACTCTGGTATGTTTATATGTTGATGATATACTATTGACTGGAAGTTCTGAACAGGAGATAGCCAAGTTCAAGAAAGTTCTGATGAATGAATTTGAAATGACTGATCTAGGCAAAATGACATACTTTCTAGGGATGGAGTTCAGATATTTTGAGAAAGGTATCATTTTGCATCAACTCAAGTATGAATTAGAACTTCTGAAGAGGTTTGAACTGAAGAATTGTAAGACTGCTGTCACACCTTCAGATACAAATCAGAAACTGGATTCTGACTCTGATGGAGAAGATGTGGATGCTACAACCTTCAAACAGTTGGTTGGTTCTCTGAGGTATCTGTGCAATACCAGACCTGATATTTTCTATTCTGTTGGGATGGTTAGTAGGTTCATGAGTAAACCTAAGTGGTCCCATTATCAAGCTGCTGTCAGGATTCTGAGGTATATCAAGGGAACTCTGAAGTATGAAGTGTTATTTCCCTCTGGAATAAAGGATGAATCAGAACTTCTGAGTTATTCAGACTCTGATTGGTGTGGAGACAGAGTTGACAGAAAAAGTACCTCTGGGTACTTGTTCAAATTTTTGGGAGGTCCTATTTCTTGGTGTTCCAAGAAGCAACCTGTTGTGGCGTTATCAACCTGTGAAGCTGAATACATTGCATGTGCTGTTACTGCATGCCAAGCTGTGTGGATTCTGAATCTGTTGCAGGATCTGAAGATTAAAGTAAGCAAACCTCTGAAGTTGATGATTGACAACAAGTCTGCAATCAACCTTTCCAGAAACCCAGTGCTGCATGGGAGAAGCAAGCATATTGAGACCAAGTATCATTTTCTGAGACATCAAGTTCAGAGTGGAGTGTTAGAAGTTGTACACTGCAGCACTCAGAAGTAGTTGGCAGATGTTCTGACGAAAGCTATCAAGACTGATCAATTTCTCAGATTAAGGGATGGAATTGGTGTTACAAGTTTTGATGGAATATGAATTAAGGGATTGTATTAGTAATAATTCATATTTTATTATATTACTTTCTTAAGCCCATAAGTTTGTTAGAGGGTATTTTAGTATTTATCTTATTCTAGTAACCCTAGTTTTAGCTTATAAATAGGGTGACAATCATTGTAACCAAATATCATGTTTTGTAGCCGTCATTCTCTTTAATAGAATATTTCCCTATTTCATCATTTATTCTATTTTTGCACCAACAGAAATAAGCTTCATTTTCTCTTCAAGAATTAAAAGATCATTGATCAAAATTGAATAAATAAAAAAATTATAGAATGAAAAAAAGTTTTTAAAAAATAGTATGTTGATTGAGAAAGAGATGGAATTTAGTAAAAGAAATAGAAGATGTTTTTTAACTTGTGTCACAATCGACGGTTAATAGAAGTTATAGATGTAAGTTTTTTTTTAAAGATGGAAGTTAGTTATTCAATTGGTAACCAACAAAAATTACCAACCATTCAAGTTATTTATAAAAAAGATAAAGGGCAATTTTGGAACAAAAATAAGCCACTCTAGAAACTTGTATCCTCTTTATATATAGTTATAGATTATAGATAATTAGCATCCAAACGGATACTCATGTGTCCGTTTATCCGCTTTTTAAAGTGTGTACACACGTCAAAACCTAAACATGTTTTTTTATTTAATTTTGTTTTTAATTTAAATTATTTATGTAATAAATTTTGTGATATCTACTTTTTTAAGTGTGCACGCGCATCAAAACCTAAACATATTTTTTTATATAATTTTGTTCTTAATTTAAATCATCTATGTAATAAATTTTGTGATATACATTTCTCAACAATAATAATAACTCATATTATTTTTTTTTGCTTATTTTGGTTTTAATTCAAATTAATTTTTAGGTAAATTTTGAGATTACATATTGATTTTACATCTTACATTGACATGCGGTGGAGTTCTCTCTCCCTCCCTCTCTCCCTTTATATTTACCAAGCATGTTAAATTGAATTAAAAGCTATGTTAAATTAGATTAGAAATTATTATAGTAGAACATCGTACTTAAATTAATCATTGATAAATTATTAATAAACGTTTTAAAGATAACACAAACCAACAAATATAATAGTTTTTTCATAATCATAAATTAAAAGATGAATTTTGAGACGCAAAGGCAACAGAAGACATTTTTTTATTTTCTCATTTTATGATATCTTCTTCTTTCGTCTTCAACTTTTGTTGATAGTAACTTCTCAATTTATAACACTCTAATTTGAGACAAAGCAATCTTTTTAATTGTAAAATTTGGACAAATAAATATAAATTAGAAAAAATAGATATACATCTATCTTAAATGGAAAAATAATAATTTATCTTAAAAATACAAAAAAAAAATTATTTTTTAAAACTAAAACAAATACGTCTTATATAAAATAGTTCATACTAAATTTGCTTTATAAACTTTCAACAAAAATTGTAAAGGAATGAAACACATCTGATTTATTAACAAAATCATGTTAAAAATTATCACTCTAAATCATGTTAGAAACAATATTTTATAGACATACTGAATAAAAATAAAGTAGAACTAAACAATTACAATATGCATAATAACAAAACCAGGATTTTAAAATCAGATATTTTTAACACTTAACGAATCAATATAACTAAATTCTTATGATTAAAAAACTTTTAATCAAAAAAGGTAATGACAATACTAAGAAATACATTTGGCAATAAAGATTAAACAATATCATGCTTCAGTAGTGGACTCTAGAGCTTCATGATAATTTGCTCTGATATGCATGACGTTTAATTTTTCTAAACACACAATCCATGTTGAAACATGCCCATGAAAATTACTCTGAGGAAGTTATGAAGAACAGTGCAACTACTTCTGATTTATTTAACTCTTCTTTTAAACTTAGTTTTATCAACCAAACAATATAACTAACCACAAAAATTGAAACTCGATGAGTCGAATCGAAAGGAAACAAAAATATACATAATTGAAGTATTATATTCTGCATAAATTAAAAAAATCAAACCGAGAAATTGGATCTTGGAATTGAGTTGATCTAATTGGATCATGAGAGCAGATGAATCAGAATCATCAATGGAACCGTTGACTTCGAAACTACCGATGACGAAAATTAGGGTAACGGACGAAAAGCTTTGAAGGTGCCATGAGAATCAATGCACGCATTGCCGCCAACAAAACTTCGAGAAGAGAAAAGACAAAGTAACTGATTTTCTAATATTTATAACACCACCATTTCTAAAAACCAAAGGGTTGCGTTTTGATGTAGTGAAGTAATGCTAAATATCATCATCTCATTTACTCCTCTCTCTGACCCGTTTTCAATTTGTCACTTCACATCTTCATACCTTAAAACACATTTTCCTTCTTACTGGTGGGTGTGATAATAGGGGTGTATTTCATGCTAAAATAGAAGAGAATTTTTAACTTTTGTCACCACTCAATAGTTAATGGAAGTTATACGTGTGAGATTTTTCTTGGTAAGAGATGGAAGTTACTTTTTCAATTGGTAACTAACAAAAGTTATTAATCACTCAAGTTTTCAAATTAAATTATATTTTTATTGATAAAAAAGATAAAGGATAATTTTGAAACAAAAATAAGCCACACCAAAAATTTGTATCCCCTTTATATATATACTAGCGTCCAAACGGGCACTCCGTGCCCGTTTGTCCGCTTTTTTTATTGCGCTAACGCGTGCAATTTTTTACGGTGTTTTTGACATATATTCCATTAAAAATAATATTATTTAGGAACAATTATAAAAATAAAAATAAAAATATAAAGATACATATTAACTTTCAATATGTTTTAGTAATGTCTTCCGATCAAAATACAAAGATACATATTAACTTTCAATATATTTTAGTAATGTCTTTAGACCAATTTAGCAATAAAAAAAAATATCTCCAAACGAATTTAACAATGCAAATGTAAACTTAAAATTAATTTAATAATCTAAAGAGTAGAATGTGAAAATTAAAACTTATCAATACATTAAATGTTATATAAAATAATATTATTTACACAATTTAAAAAAATAAAAGTAAGAAAACAACTCATGTATGTTGTTTAATGTCTTAAATTTTTAATAATATCACAATGTAGAAATCATACAAATTATAAATGGATATAAAATAACAAAAAATTAATATTCACATATTTTACCATAAAAGACATTAATAATGTTACTATTACTTTTTATACTCGATGTCTGTGTTCAATAAAAAAAGACATATATAGAAAATAAAATAATGTGGTAGTTGTTATTTGTTTTTGTAACTTACCCGTTTCTTATAACTTATTTATGAATGTTGGCACTAATACGTGTTTCCTCTCTCTCTTTTTGTCACTTCCTCTTCGTCTCTCTCTAACTCTTTTTTTATATCACTTATCAGTCTCTCTACCTCTCTATATATCCCAATCTCCTTTGCACATGACATTCATTTGTTCCTATTTCTTTGTTTTGTTAAGTAGTTAATGACCGATTATCATTCAACAAAAAATCATGATGAAAATATAAACACAAATACCTTCAATCTTTAAACAATATTCAACCCTTAATATCATTAACAATATCTTATACAAACTGTAGTTTTGTATCAATGACATTATTCAAAAAAAAAACTGTAAAGCCTGTATTTAACATTATCTGATACAAACTGTAATTTTGTTTGTGAATGTGAGTCTTATAGATGACAAAATTAGAGATTATTCTCAATAACAACCTACATAATATAATTAAGTATCATATATATATATATATATATATATATATATATATATATATATATATATATATATATATATATATATATATATATATATATATATATATATATATATATATATATATATATATATATATATATATATATATATATATATATATATATATATATATATATATATATATATATATTTGGATATTTTAAAAATGATTAATTATTTTCTGATGCATTGATTAAAAAGGAAAAAAAATTAAAAATATATAATTCAAGTTTGTATTCTTGAGGAGTTGAACGGTGTGATAGTAAGTGGCTTGACGGATGAGAATGATGTGTGGGACAGGAAGTTAATTGCCATCATGAATGTCTATCGAGATAGATATAAATTAATGTTTACATCACATTATAGAAATTATACAATTTAAAAATTAAGATATTGTTTATATTTTAAAATTTTTACAAATTACACCGGTAAAATTGGAACAATAATAGATAAAGATTCAAGAGAGAAAACCAAATTTTAAAAAATTAATAAAAATAGTCATTCTTATTTAATCATAGAAATTAAGACGCGCCTTTTGTTTCTTTCCTAAGAGATAATGATTCATTTTTCTTCTACAATGGAGAGAAAAGTTAAAGTATTAGACATTTAAAAAATCCAATAATCTCAACTTTCAAACCCCAATTTCACATATGGATTTGTTTCTGTAAAAAGAACCGAACAATAAATAAAAATAAATAAATAATCAAATCAAAAAATTAGATTGAAGAATCTAAATACCCTAATAATCAACGGTAACAGAAATCATTGTCTGATTCGCAATTCATATTATGTCATCTGCAACTTGTAGATTTCTCTTTTCTACCATCATCATGAACATTATTTGGACTCCAATTTTCCTCATGCAATCTTCCGTCTTCTCTATTTTTTATTTCTATGGACCTAATGAGTTAGAAATGAAAGACATAAAATATAAGAAGAAGCTATTTAAATATAATATTTAATTAGAAGTTAAAGTGAGTTTTCTTTTCAAATAACTAATTACTTTGTACAATATTCAAATATAAAATGGAGGGAGTAGTTAACTTTCATTTGTGTAACTTCTAATTAGTTTTAAAGGGTAAAAAAGGAAAGAAAATAGGCTACACCAAAAAGATGTTTTGTCTTTATATATTGTTATAGATTCAAAATAACTACTATCATTTAATAAAAACTTCATTTTTTTATTTGTATTTTTGTTTTTAAAATTAACTAAAATTAAATTTTAAAGGATAAAATAGAAATAAAAATAGGTCAGTCTAAAATTCCATGTTCCCTAGATAAATTATTTAATTTTAATTTAATTATAAACTATTTATAAAATAATTAAAGATAATGATATGAAAAATAATAAACGGTTGGCGGTTAATAAATCTTTGTGTAATCGCCGTTGTGAGAAAAAAAATAAAAAATTATTAAAAAAAATTGAAAAGGGTAAATTTGAAAAAGAAAAAAAAAGCTACACCAAAACAATCTATTGCCTTTATATATAGTTATAGATTATCATTGCATAATCACCAACTAATACTTGAAAATAAACATTTTTGAAAATACAAATACAAATTAGATAACTTAGATGGTGATCATTGTATAATCACCGACTATAACTTAGAATACAAATTACACAACTTAGACGATAAAAAGATAACATAATAATAAATAAAAGAGAGTATCTTCTTCAACCTCCGAAACCGTATAAAGTTCTTCCTAGTCTTTTAAGAGTATACACAACATCCATGGCAGTCACAACCTTCCTTCTTGCATGATCAATATATGAAGCAACATCATGAATGATTTTTATCAAGAAAACCTTGAGAAATAACCTAGTTTTTTCATAGATCAAACCACTTATCCTCTTGACACCTCCTCTCCTCGCAATCTACGAATCGTTGGCTATGTAATTCCCCAAATGTTGCCGCGCAGAATCCTCATGTGCCTCTTTGCTCCTCCCTTTCCGGGCCCCTTAATACCCTTTCACGACTTGTCATTTTTGTAAGAAATTTTGAGAAACTGTTTATTCTTTTGAATTTTGAATGTGAAAAAGTAGAAGATGAAAGGGGTATTTATATATCATTCTGAGCGGGAAATGAAGAAATTGTTTATCCTCTATCGTTGGATTTAAAGTAATAGACGGTTTACATTTGACTGAGATTTTTCAAAATTTTTAAAAATTGTTTTTAAAATAAAATAGAATATTGGTTAATCATATTTTCAAAAACTGTGTTTTAAGAACTACAACTAATTTTTTTAGGCAATTATAATCCACTTATCCGTACAATTCATTAAATTGTATGATAAAAATTATTGATGATAATGATCAATAATTATTTAACTTTTTAAAAGATAATATGTAATTGTGATTATTTTAAGTATGTAATTTATCAAAACTTAGAGTATACGGACTTTATAATCATTATCATTCAGTTTTATTAAGAAAAAGCTTTGAATAAATTTAGTCATAAATAAAATACATTATAAATCTTCAAAATTAAAACAATTAAATATATAATTAAATATAGTAATATTAGTTGAGTACGAAAGTTGTTATATGCTTCTATTTCATTCAATAATAGGATTAGCGGGCTATAAAGCAGTTAATCATTTTTAGAAGTTACTATTATTTTTTTTTATTATTATTTCTTATTTAATTAATTTAATTAAGTACGGAAGTTGTTACATGATTCTTGGGATTAGTGGGTTATAAAGCCGTTAATTATTTTTAAAAGTTATTACTTTTTTATTATTATTTCTTATTTAATTAATTTAATTAAGTACGAAAGTTGTTACATGATTCTTGGGATTAGTGGGTTATAAAACAATTAATTATTTTTAAAAGTTATTACTTTTTTACTTGTTACTAAAGATGAGGATATAACCATAAAATAGTTTTTAAAGTAATTTTAATATAAAAAAATTAAAATGAGAGGTGGTAGAAGTTTTTTAACCGTCTATGTAGTTGATTTTTGTAAAGGGTGTTAATGGAATAATAGTGTGAATTATTGGACAAAATTGGAAAATAAAAAGCTACACAAAAACTAACTATTGCCTTTATATATTGTTATAGATTATCATTCAGTTTTATTAAGAAAAAGTTTTGGATAAATTTAATCATAAATAAAATACATTATAAATCTTCAAAATTAAAACAATTAAATATATAATTAAATATAGTAATATTAGTTGAGTATGGATGTTGTTATATACTTCTATTTCATTCAATAATGGGATTAGTGGGTTATAAAGCAGTTAATAATTTTAGAAGTTACTACTACTTTTTTATTATCATTTCTTATTTAATTAATTTAATTAAGTGGAAAGTTGTTATATGCTTCTATTTCTTTCAGTAATGGGATTAGTGGGTCATAAAGCAGTTAACTATTTTTAGAAGTTACTACTACTTTTTTATTATTATTTCTTATTTAATTAATAAATTATTTGTTATTAAAGATGAAGAATAATAACTTACTAATCTATTAACAGTAAAAAAAAATTGTGTAAAAGAACTAATTTATTAAGGGCAAAATTGAAAGTAAAAAATGCTACACCAAAATTGTGTTTTGCCTTTATATATTGTTATAGATTAAATTTTAAAGGATAGAAGAGAAATAAAAATAGGTCAGTCTAAAATTTCATGTTCTCTAGATAAATTATTTAATTTTAATTCAATTATAAACCATTTATAAAATAATTAAAGATAATAATATGAAAAATAATAAATTGTTGGCGGTTAATAAACCTTTGTGTAACCGCCGTTGTGAGAAAAAAATTAAAAATTAAAATAAAAATTAAAAAGGGTAAATTTGGAAGAAAAAAAAGCTACACCAAAACCATCTATTGTCTTTATATATTGTTATAGATTATCATTCAGTTTTATTAAGAAAAAGCTTTGGATAAATTTAGTCATAAATAAAATACATTATAAATCTTCAAAATTAAAACAATTAAATATATAATTAAATATAATAATATTAGTTGAGTACGAAAGTTGTTATATGCTTCTATTTCATTCAATAATAGGATTAGTGGGCTATAAAACAGTTAATCATTTTTAGAAGTTACTATTATTTTTTTTAATTATTATTTCTTATTTAATTAATTTAATTAAGTACAGAAGTTGTTACATGATTCTTGGGATTAGTGAGTTATAAAGCAGTTAATTATTTTTAAAAGTTATTACTTTTTTATTATTATTTCTTATTTAATTAATTTAATTAAGTACGGAAGTTGTTACATGATTATTAGTGGGCTATAAAGGAGTTAATTATTTTTAAAAGTTATTACTTTTTTATTATTATTTCTTATTTAATTAGTAAATTATTTGTTACTAAAGATGAGGATATAACCATAAAATAGTTTTTAAAGTAATTTTAATATAAAAAAAATTAAAATGTGAGGTGGTAGAAGTTTTTTAACCGTCAATGTAGTTGATTTTTGTAAAGGGTGTTAATGGAATAATAGTGTGAATTATTGGACAAAATTGGAAAATAAAAAGTTACACCAAAACTAACTATTGCCTTTATATATATATATATATATATATATATATATATATATATATATATATATATATATATATATATATATATATATATATATATATATATATATATATATATATATATATATATATATATATATATATATATATATATATATATATATATATATATATATATATATATATATGAATGAGTCAAACATAAAATTAATATTCAAAAGATTCTTTAGGTGAAACTATGTTTAATGATTTATATAAAACTCACTTGTATTAAAGCTTGAATGTTGTTTGGTTTTCATCTAAACACAAGAGTTTTTTAGAATTTTTTTTAGTATAACCATGATTTTTGGAAAAATTACCATTTAAATGAAAGATTTAAAAAAAATTTCAAACTAGCCAAGTTTCAGCGTTCAGTCGCCAAATGAGTTGGCAACTGTTAGACGCTAAATTTTACTTATTTGATCTATCAAATGTTGGCCTCTTTCACTCATTTTCGTCAATTAAGTGTTGAAAATCACTCTTGTTTTGGTTGGTTTGCAACATTATGAGAAAATCTCTTGGTACCTTTGATTTGTGTGTTATTGTGCAGGAATTAGGCACAAAACAAGTGAAGAGCAAGACACAAGAAATGGGCAAGAAAATCAAGACAACATGCAAACCGCCAAAATGCTGTCACGCTCGCTATGCGAGCAGGTAGCCAACGTGCCGGCGAAGGCTTCGCTAGCTTGCTCGCTAGGCGAGCAGGCCAGCGAACGCGTCCAGAATTGGACAGTACCAGAATTGTAATATTAGATACATCAGAACTTATCTCTCTTCATTTCTTCTAGAGAGAGAAACATAAAACCATAAGAGGGAGGAGGTAAGATCTTCGATCTCTTGTTGGGGTTTGGATTGTAATCTTTTGATACCTTATGTATTTCATCTAATTTATGTTTGTGAACTAGTTTGGATTCTCTATTGATGATTATCTTTGATTGCTTATTTGTGGGTCTTGACAAAACCTTTTCACATCTTTGATCTCAGATTTTCTTCTATCAATGAACAAACTTTTGACATGGTTTTGAAGTTGATATTCATTGTATCTTCTATGGTGTTGTGTTGGTTAAGTAGCATGGGTAGCATGAGTAGGATCAATATGATATTGTGTGGGTATGTGATAATAGTGATGAAGAATAATGTTCACAACCATTTGGCGAATTAGATGAATACATGTAAAAAGGGTTAAACGTGTGTACGTATTTTGATTATTGTGTTTTATGCAAAACAATTGTTTATCTGATATGGATGTTATCTTTGCTTTCTTGTTTATCTTTGATTTGAACCGTAATAGAGATATACTCTTCAGATTTGGATCTAGGATGATTACCTGTTAGGTCCTAAATTCTAGAGATAGGTTTAGGCTTAGCATTTGCGTGAGTATCAGATCTTAATGCTCTGTGTTGTGTTTTTGTTGGGTGAGAGATCACCAATGAGACAACATGGTTGTTCTCTCGATGCTGCATTAGAGATAAGCTTTGTCTAGAGTGATACGTAAGGGTATTAGATGAATGATTGCGTTGTGTTTAATTTGATCAGAAGAATGCATATGTTATCAATTGATGAAATCTAATCCCAACAAAGCTCCGTTTATATTTCAGTCTTTATTTTATATTTTCTGTTTTTATTTATGGTTCCTTGAACCTTTTAAACCTAAACTTTTGAACAATAAGTTTAGAAATGTAGAAATCGTTGAACGACGTTCATATCGCACTAATCCCTGTGGAGACGATAAATCTCGGAGAAAATTCTTCCAAAAATAATATTTTTGCTTGCTGCTTTACCGCATCAACAGCGACTCAGGACAAAAGGAAAATGGGCTTAAAGATGTCGCCCAAGCATTTGGCGACTCAGGGTAAGTAGAAAATGGGCCTTAAAGAAGTCGCCCAACCATTTGGCAACTCAGGACAAGTTGGTTTTAGGGTTTGCATTTTTTGCATATAAATAAACTTAAATTAATTAGGTTATTTAAAAATAAACTTAAATTAATTTTATAAATTTAGATAAATATTGTTTTTATACATTTAGGTTTAATATAAATATAATTGTGATATAATTTTAAAATAAAGTTTTTAAATAATAAACATAAATTATTTAGGTTTAATTAAAAATAAACTTAAATTGATTTTATAAATTTAGGTTTAATAAATATTGTTTTTATACATTTAGGTTTAATATAAATATTGTTGTGATATAATTTTAAAATAAAGTTTTTAAGTAATAATTATTGTTTTTAAATTATAAATATTTTTAAAATTTTAAATTATAAATTAAATTAAATAAAAAATAAAAATTGATTAACCATTGAATTTTAAAGCATATAAATTGATTTAAATTATAAATTTTTAAACATAAAAATTGATTAACCATTGAATTTTAAAGCATATAAAGTTTGTAAGGGTATTTAAGACATATCATATAGGGCACATACTATTTTATTTTTCTATAAATACGACTGCAAACACATATATGTTTTCACAACATTGTATACCAAAAAACTGAAGTGTTAACAATTTTGAGTGGAGTGGAGTCTAGAATGTCTGCATTTCTAAATCAACATTCTTCTTCGTCGTCGTCAGCATCGAAGGAACCCTTTCTAACATTCAATCTAATGAAAAGAAATGCCCTAATTTTTTTCCAGCAACAAAGCCTCCGATGAAGGTGCTCCTGTGGAATACACAGACGTTGGAGCACTTGCATAGAGAACTGAACCGCTGGCTAGAAGGAGATATTTCTCTAGGAGAAAAGATTAGGAAAATTGAGAGGTTGGTCGAGGAGGCTGGGAGAAACGGAGTTACTCGTGAATGGAGAAAAGTGGAAAATGATGCTGGTGTCCTTGTGATGATGTTAACACCAAAGAAGATAACGTTGATGGTCGTAATATCGTAGACGCCTTGATGCAGTGTTCTGTTTTATGTCTTTATGTTGTTGTTATTTTCAGAATGTTGTTGTGATATTAAGTTATTTTTGTTTAATTTCTGTTGCTTGCTAATTGTAATCAGTTAAGTATGCTTTAAATGGAATGAAATTTGTTATTGATTTAAAGGGACACGGTTACATATGAAACTATGATCTGCTGCTTGATCCTACGTTATGATATTGTGTACGATTGTGTCCTGGTTGCTGACACGAACTACATAATTTTACCATCTTGTCTGTGGTATCCATCTCCGTTCGAATGCGTGTTCTGTTAGGCCGACCCTTTTTCTTTCTGCGCATCAAGTCATTATGCCAGACAATTTTGCCTTCGTATTGAGGCTAATAGTCCTCCTTTGCCACCGCCTGAAAGCTACATGTGTAGACATTGCATAGACTTATCACTTGGTGAACTACAGAAAGAAGGTTGGCTGGCTCATGTCGCGCCTTTGAACATGCTGCTATAACATGAAAGCAAGGCATACGAAATGCCTGAAACTTCCCACAATCACACCAGCTCTTATCCAGTTCAACATGGTAACATCCCCTAGGCCTTCCTTCGTTGTGATCAATCGACTCGGCAACACTGAACCAACCATTATTACGGTCAAAGATTGTGACCACGTGTGTGTTGGCTTTGGCAGCTTCGTCTTTCATGAATTTCATTGAAGTATCAATGTACAACTGACCTGATTGTAATACTAAATCCCACTTCGTACGACTTCTATCAAAGAGTGCGCCTAGCCTAAAATATGTTGCCTTCACCAAGGCAGTTATTGGTAGGTTTCGGATTCCCTTGAAAACAGAATTCATTGATTCAACGAGGTTAGTTGTCATGTGGCCCCATCGTACCCCATTGTCGTATGCCTGTATCCATTTCTATTTATCAATGTTATCAATCCATCTTAATACATCCGCGTTTTTTAGTCTGATCTCGTCACGATAGTATTTGAATGTGGGTTTTGTTAGTGCATATCTTGCATTCACAACCTTCTTTCGTAGAGTTTTGTCTTTGATTTCCCACATGAAATTTTGGGCGATATGTCTTATGCAATAGACGTGGGTCGAGGGAGGATCCTTCTAACCGTTATCAAGGTTGTTGTATGCACTCTCGATTGATGGGTGTCGATTAGAGATCAAACATAAGTTAGGTTGGGGAGACACGTAAAAGCGGAGATTTTTTAAGAAAATACTCCAACCCCTAGTAGTCTCCCCTTCAACTATAGGAAAGGCTATTGGAAAAATGTTGTTGTTCCCGTCCTGTGCCACAGCCATGAGTAGGGTTCCCTTATATTTCCCATATAACCATGTGCCGTCAATTTGAATTATAGGTTTACAATATGCAAACCCTTTGATGCATGGTTCAAATGCCCAAAAGAGTCTGTGAAAAATTACATTTCCACCAACGCAAGTCCCGTCTGGTGTACACGCAGACATTGTCTCCAATATGGCAACAGTCCCTGGAGAGTAGTGTTTAAGAGCCACCAGGAATTTTGGAAGTTCCTTGTACGACTCTTCCCAATTTCCAAACACCCTTTCAACCGCCTTAGTCTTAGCAATCCAGGCTTTTCGGTATGAAGGAGTGTAATTGTATCTTTGAACCATATGTACAATTATGGTACTCACCTTCAAAGACGGGTTATCGCTAACGACAGACAGAATCTCATCGTAAATCAATCGAGAGATGAGTTTGCAATGGTCCTGCATCGGATTCGAGATTATACAAGTGTGGGTCGGACCCATTGACCCTATCTTCCAGGAATCACTTCTCTTCCTGAAAGACGCTGTTAATCGGAACGAGCACTCCTCGTTACGACAATAGATCGTATACCACGTCAGATTTGTCCGATCGACTCTATAATCGGCTGACAACTCCATGTGAAATTGTTTGATTGCCCGGACACAATCTTCTTTGGTACGAAACTCGTCACCCTCTTTTAGTTGCCCTTCTTTTGCATAGTTGGGGTTGTAGAAAATATTCGTCGAGGGTTCATCGCCACCTAAGTCGAAAGTTGTCATGTGCTGAGGTGGGCAATAAACATGGCCGGGTGGAACCCCCTCTTCTTCATTGTTCACCCTCTCGTCAACAGTGAATTCAGCTGCTTCTTCTTCTTCGTCAATGACATTGACTTCAGCGTGTTCCTCGTCAGATTCGCAAAAAACTTGAGAAGAAACAAGTTGTTGAGACAGTTGTTGTTGTTGTAACGTAACATGTAACACAATGACCCTGCAGGCCTACGAGATTCTTACTCTGCATGCAACATGCTTGACAAGACAAGACAACACTTGCCCTACATGCATTTACAAGACACTTGCCTTGCATGCATTTACAAGACACATGCATTCGTGGAATATAAATAGAGGTTCTTTACCCAGCAAAATCTGCTCACACTTAAACTCTAAAACTCTCAAAGTATGAAACTATCAAAGTCTCAAAGTCTCAAACCCTCAAATTCTTAGTTTTTCAATCTCTCAAACTCTCAAAGTCTTAATCTCTTAAACTCTCAAAGTCTCAAACTCTACTCACCCAGTAAATTCGTAAACTACAATGTCTCTACTCACAATGGGAAACTCTCACAGAGGCACAATTGAAAACATCATCGAGTTTGTAAGTTTTTAGTTTTTGTGTATGTTTACGATCTTTAGTTCTCCTATAAATTAACAAAAAGTTAACTCATCATTCCATCCAGAGAAGCTACTCCGAAGGATGTATTAACTGCTATTTTGGAAGGTACGGTTGGCATGATTAATTTCTTGTTTGAGAAGGAAAAGTCTGTTCTTTCGGTTCTCACTAAGGAGGCAAGTAATGACTTGGAGGTTATGCACATCCTTGTAGTCTGTGAGTTTCTGGAAGTTTTCCCCAAGGATGTCACTTCTCTTCCTCCAGAGAGGGAAGTGGAATTCTCTATTAACCTGGTACCGGGAACGGCTCCTATATCCATTTCTCTGCATCGGATGACACCACTTGAGTTAAGAGAATTAAAGGAACAATTGGAAGGATTGTTGGCTAAGCATTTTATTCGACCTAGTGTGTCACCCTGGGGAGCTCCAGTATTGCTAGTAAAGAAAAATGATGGAGGAATGCGGTTGTGTATTGATTACCGCCAGTTGAATAAAGTCACCATCAAGAACAAGTACCCCTTACCTAGAATAGATGACCTATTAGACCAGTTTAAAGGAGCATGTGTGTTCTCAAAGATTGATTTACAGTCGGGTTATCATCAAATCTATGTGAAGAGTTCATACGTACCAAAGAACTCATTTAGAACCTGTTATGGTCATTATGAGTTTCTTGTAATGCCTTTCGGTGTGACGAATGCTCCGACTATCTTCATGGAATACATGAATCAGATATTTCAACCTTACTTGGACCAATTTGTGGTGACCTTTATTGATGACATTCTCATTTATTCTCTACTCCACAAGAGCACGGAGAATGTTTGAGAATTGTCCTATCGATATTGCAAGAGAGACAACTTCTTGCCAAGTTAAGCAAGTGTGAGTTTTGGATGACGGAATTTAGATTTCTTGGTCGTGTTATTTACCAAGTAGGTGTAGTGGTAGATCTATCGAAGATTAAAGCAGTAATTAATTGGGAAAGACCAACAAATGCTTCAGAAGTCAAAAGTTTCTTAGGATTGACATGTTACTATAGAAGGTTGATCAAAGGCTTTTCTCAGTTAGCTTTACCAATGACTAGACTTACCTAGAAAGAGTTTCCTTATAGTTGGGATTTAGGCTGTGAGCAAAGTTTTATGAGTTTGAAGGAACGGTTGACGACTACTCCTGTTTTGATTATTCCTAATCCTAACAAGTCGTATGAAGTATTTTTTTTTTATACTTCCAAGAGGGGATTAGGAGGTTTTTAATGCATGATGAACAAGTTGTAGCTTATGCTTCTCGATAATTGAAGGTTCATAAAGAGGATTATCCAACTCATGTTTGGAGTTAGCGACTGTTGTTTTTACACTGAAGGTGTGGCGTCATTAGTTGTATGGAGTAAGTTTCGAGATGTTCAGTGATCATAAGAGCTTAAAGTATTTGTTTGATAAGAAAGAATTGAATATGCGTCAAAGGAGGTGGATGGAGTATTCGAAGGAATTTGACTTTGAAATGAAGTATCATCCAGGTAAAGCAAATAAGATGGCTGATGCATTAAGTCGGAAGGACGTACATAAAGCTGAGCTGATGATGTGTGAGTATGCATTGTGTAATACCCCAAATTTTACCCTTAGATTAGTCGATTCATGTCACATGTCATCTCATTTTCGCATCAGCTAACTATTAACAGGTTACGTAGCTTGTTTTGTATTGCAGGAACCGCGTCTGGTACACTTTAGTTGTTAAAGGGCAAAATGGTCATTTTCACGTTGTTGGCTGACTATTTTTGATGATGAGTTGTCGCCGGAGTTTTTTGAGATGTTCGAGATACGATAATTATGTCAATGGCCGAGTCTCTGTCGCCAGTGGATTTCTGAGACATTTATTTTGTCATATGGGTTGATTAAGTTGAAATATCCATTTTGGTTTGGTTCAAGTCGGTGCAAGAGTCCGTTCTGTGGAATTTGGTTTCAACAGACAATTATTTTCTGCTTCTTCTGCTACCTGCCATTTAAATTTCTCAAAAGGAAAGCGGTACAAAATTGGCTCAGATCGGGATTTGTTACATGGCATTGGATTTGTTAGTCGGAAACATAAATGGATTTCTCTATTTTTTGGCTGTTTTATTTCGTTCAAGGCCGGTACCGCTTCTACCACTTAATTTGGGCAGGAAATTTGGACCATTTGATCTGGCTGTTGAAGTTCAATCGAAATTTGTGTCAGAAATGAGAGTAGTCGGATAAGTTGGAGGTATCAGAAATTAATAAAAATATGTACTTTTAGTTCGTTTTTATTGCATTTGAATCATTTGTATTGCATTGTAGTTCATTTTAAAAAACAAAAGAACAAAAATAGTTTCATTCCATTTCATTTGTTTTAAAGAATCAAATTTCCACTTCATTCCCATTCAAATATTTTCATTTTAGTTTCATCTTGTTTCAATTCAATATGTTCATTTTAAATTTCATCTCATTGCATTCTAATTAATCTCATTTAAGTTGCTATTTCATTTCCATTCAAATATTTCATTTTAGTTTTATCTCATGTCATTTCAAATGTTTTAATTTAAGATTCTATTTCAATTTTAATTTAAATTTTATCTCATTGCATTTAAAGTAATTTTATTTCAAATGTTTAATTTAATTTAATTTTAAATAATTACATTTACACAAAAGTTGCATTTCACAATATCTAAAACTAAAGAGTTTATTAGAACTAATAATCTTTACAAAAATAATAATAATAACAAAATAATAAAGTACAAAATTACAAAAGTAAAATAATAATTTCCTAAAATCCTAAAGCTTCCGACTTTCTCTGAGATCTTCCGATCCTCCGTTCTTCCAACTTTTCCGAATCTGCAAAACGAGCAAAGCAAGCAAACTTAATTGGTTAGTTTGACAACTCTCAGAACAAGGTCATCACCGGGTGTCCGTTCTCGGCCAATGGCCTATCCGACAGTTTATTGTTCTTATCAAAGGTGACCGAGAAAGATGAAGAGGAAAATTATGTCGAAATAAGTTGGTTGGCCAAAAACGCTTATTCGAAAAGGCGGTTTGCCCGAAAAGTCGGACCGTAACGCCAACCTTTCCGAAACAGTTCAAAAGCCAGTTCAGAAAGTCAATCACAAACCAAGTTCAGAATCAAGTGCAAAAACCAGTCCAGAGAATCCAGCAGAGAAACAGTTCAGAAAATCAAAACCAGTTCAAACAACCAGTTTCAAACCAGTTTTTTCTGAGAAAACCAGTTCAAAAAAGTTCAAGCAAATCCAAACCTGCATCAATCCATAACAGAAGGAAACCCGTATCAGATACAACCCGTAGCAGAAAAAACTGTCTCCAACAAAATCAATAATCAAATCCTGTCATATCAAAAAAGAGAACAGAGTCCGCAAGCAAAGCATATCCAGTAAGATCAAACAAACAGTTCAGAATTAAGTGCAGAAATTCAAGTCTAGACAGGTTCAAACCAGTTAACCAGTTCTTCAACCAAATAAACTAGATTAGCCAACAAGGTCCAAGCCCAGTAACAATATAACAATGTTGTTCGGTCAAATTCAACAGGGCCATCCGCACAAATCGGCAAGAAAACCGTCCAAACTCGAGGCAACAAGTTTGTGAATCTACAGGTTAAAGCCCACAAAACCCAGCATTAAAAGGATATATAAGAAACAGAGAAAGAAACCCTAAGGGGAAACAAAAAGCAGCGGCTCAGTGGATCCTTCAGATCCATCATCATCGCCCTTCAGAGAACCAAACGACGGCCAAAATATAAAAAAAATAGAACAGAACCACGCAGAACGACAACGTCACCAGTATCAGTAGAACCACAACGAACATAGAACGAACTCACCGGAATTGAAGACCGCCTTCGCCGTTTCAAAACGGCGGGAAATCTTCGTAGCCTCATAACTTCTTCGTCATCGGCCGCAAATCGCACGCAAGAGCAACATCGTCGGATATCATCCTCGTCACCAAGAAATCATCGGTCAAAAGAAAAGCCGACGACTCAGCTTTACATCATTGCCGTCATCATCATAACGTCGCCTCACCCTTGTCGTGTTCAGACCGGCGTTTAAAGGTAAGATTTCATTGGAATGAAGGTTTTCTTCTATTTGGTTTGTCTCAGGTGAAGTTTTAGAGGAAACTGACGGCATGCAGCAAGAAGAAGGGAGAAGGGAGAAGACGGAAGAGGCGGACGAACAAAGAAGAAGATGGACCGGTGCCGCCGCGGGGGTTAGGGTTCACTTGAACCCTAATTTTTCTGTTTCTCAGCTTTTATATGTTGACTGCTGGGTCGGGTCTGGGGCAGGGGTATCCAACCCGACCCGGTTTTTATGTTTCCTTCCACTGCTTTTTTTTATTTATTTTTTTTAGGATTTGTTTGTTTTATTTAGCTAACAAATGGTAAATTAAATATTAAAAAGCCATTACCCACTAAGTTAAATTAAAAGCTTTTCTCTAAAAAATAATAATAAGTAAATAAATTAATCTTTTTGTATAGAAAAATAAAAATTAATTTCTCTTGTTTCATGTTAAAATTCAAAACTTTGTAAATATTGATTTCAAATATTTTTAAAAACTAAAACCTTCTTTTTAAAAATTAAAATTAGAAAACCTTTTTAAAATTAAACTAAACCTTTTTTTAATTAAGATTCTTTTTTAAAAATATTAAAACTCAAACATTTTTTTTAAAAATTAAACTAGATTTTTTAAGACTAACGTTGAATTTCTTCTTTTCAAAATTTAAACCAAATTTCTTTTTTCCAAAGTAATAAACCATAATTCCAAATTGCATTTCATTTTTCTTTCAATACTGACAGTTTCATTATCTGTCATATTTCTGTCGAACCTTTTTCACTAACATTCTCTGTCTTCTCCTCAGATAATACTTAAATTCTGATTAAAATATATTCAGTTTATTTTGTTTCATGGATGTATTTTACGCGAGGCCATGGTCGCGGTTTTTATTTATTTATTTTTGCATGTTTTGAAGTTTGTAATTTACGTGAGGCTATCGTCGCATTGCACTTGTTCTTTACAGCTTTCTTTACTTTCTTCCATATAAGATTTTTCCATGTTTGCATGTTTTACCGTTAATTTTCTCCTCCGAAGGAATTAGGTTTAACCGTTGACCGCCGAGTCATTAACCCTAATTATTGACCGTTTCCAAAACCCTAATAGCCTAGGCGTTCCCCCGTGGACGAAAATACCCTTTACCCTAGCTTTTAGGTCAAAGAGCCGCCATGCTCTGTTTAGGGTTTCCCGCCGTGGAATCCCTATTTCCAACCCTAATTTTAATTCAACTTTTCAACATAGAAATAGGAGTTTCAAAACTCCACGTAAGTGTGTCCTTAAGATACGTTTACTCCCATTGAAACCTTGACCACAGTCAAGACGTTTCTAACCTCCCTTTCGAGGGGGACTACGATTACTCTGATTCCATTCCCTATCCAGGATACGTAGGCACAAGATGCGAATCTTACCGAGTAAACTTAGGACTAGCCCTTAGGTCTCTTTGTCACTCTATCCCTTAGCTCAATATATATTAAAATAGATAATAAAATAAAAAAGCATACAATAAACAAAAGGTTCCTGTAGAGTACTACAGAAGTTTAGGGTGCTAGTACCTTCCCTAAGCTTAACCAACCCCTTATCTAGGTCTCTCCCCGCATTGTGTTTACGATGCAAAAATAGGTTTTCCCTCTTTTGACCTTTTCCTTTGGATAAATCAAAGAGCGGTTGTGAATTAAGAATTGTGATTCAAACTAATTAATAGTTTGATATCCTATTTCCACCGCAACAGAAAATGGCGACTTCACTGGGGAGACTCCTAATTTTTAAGGGTTGCCCCTATTCTGTTTATCACATGATTTTTATTTCTTAATTATTTGTATATATATTTTATTGTGCCTTGCTTTGTGGGGATATCCTACACTCGGACTTGAGTGACCTTATTATAGGATGGGGATATATTCGATGAGGCTTATAGGAAGTTGAATCCCGACCAAGCCGACTCGAGAATCACCGCTCAGTTGAGACCCTTTCGAAAGTGGTTCGGTTGAACGAGTAATCGTGAAAACTTTTACCATGGTCGACTGGAGTCTGTGATACTGGGGACTGTAGTTACCTTAACACCGCCTTGGCCTTATCTAGGACGTAGTGCGGGAACTATGAGGGAGTAATTCCAAAATGGTTGCTACGCGATACTACACTCAAAAGAGGTTCTCTTGAGAATATTATAAACCACCGAGTCAATTGGGAAATTGATAATATCTGAAAGATGGACTGATGACTTTGGGCACTTCTTTAGAACCTTGTTCTGCAGGTACAATTAACCCTATAGTACATAACTTTGTGGGATGGGTAGACCTTGACTTCTGCTCACATACCTTTAACCTAGGACTTTGTGTGTTTATGTGCATTACATACATAAAACATTACATCTCATGGAATTCAAACGTTATTTATGAACATCGCAGGATACCATGGATTATAATAAGAGAAAAACTTTGAAATATTCTTTTAAGAATTTTAAGCTGGATGACCTAAGGAAGCTAGGAGATTTGGTTGAAGATTAAGAGGGGTTCAAGGACAAGTACGGAAGGTTGTTATCCTTATTGAGAATCCAAGTTAAGGATTGGCTTCTTTCTATGTTACTACAGTTCTATGATCCAGATTACCATTGTTTCACGTTCCCAGATTATCAGCTATTACCTACCTTAGAAGAGTACTCTCAGTTGGTAGGGTTACCTATTTTGGATAAGTCTCTGTTCCCTTTCTTGGAGGAGGACCCTAAAGAGGAAGATATTGCTAAATCCATATGCTTAAAAGTGTCCGACATCAAAGGCAATATGATCGTCAAAGGTGGAACTGTGGGGTTACCTACGCATTTCTTAATCAAGAAAGCCCAATATTATGCCGATCATTTAAGCATACCTACCTTCGAGACGATCCTTGCTCTGCTTATTTATGGAATGCTACTCTTCCCAAGTTTTGAAGGATTCGTTGACATTAACGCCATCAAAATATTCATGAAGAACAATCCCGTACCAACCTTATTGGGTAATACTTATCACTCCATACATCTCCGGAATTTTCATGGTGGAGGAATGATGACCTGTTGTGTGCCTTTATTATACAAGTGGTTTATTTCGCACTTGCCCAGGTCCTTTTTAAGTCTTGACAAGGGATTTTGGTCACCAAGGGTCATGGCGCTGACACACTCGGACATTGTTTGGTATAATCGGGTGTATGATGGAATACTAATTATTGATAGCTGTGGAGACTTTGCCAACGTACCTTTACTTGGTTTTAATGGAGGAATCAGCTATAATCTGGTTCTAGCTCGCCGACAACTAGGTTATCCATTGAAGGAACCGCCTAAAAGTGTCCAGGTGGAGAAAATATTTTTCAAGGACAATAAAGAACTTCAGGACCAGATTGTTTCTTCCTGGCGTCATTTGCGTAAGAAAGGTAAAGCAAGTCTAGGAAAGCCGAGCTGTGTGTCCATGAACCTTATCTTCGTTGGGTCCGAGAAAGAGCCATCAAGCTGAAGATGCCTTATCCTCTCCAAGAGCCTCTACCTCCGAGAGAAGAACCTGTTCAGTATTTCATGTCCGAAGCGGAAACATTGAAGATCGAACTAAAGAAAGCTCAGCATGAAGCAGAAACATGGAAGAACAAATACCATGTGATGGTTCGCGAGTACGACGAACTTCAGAAACAACTTCAGTCAAGGAATGAAGAGATATTCTCCTACAAGAAGAGAAGGCTCTACGAGGATTTATTTTCCTCCAAATCTCCCCCTAATCGTCAAAATCATGAATAGTGCTTCCTTAGGGTCCTAGAATTTTAGTTGGTTATTTTCATTGAGGCTTTTCTTTTAAGAATATTATTTGTAATCCATTTTTCAATCAATAAAATTTTTTCGTTATCCCGCAATGCTCGTAAATACTTGAATTCCATGAAATCATGTCATTCACATTTCGCATCATATCTTTGCATTACATGTGTCTCTCGATTTCTCATACTCGGTTCTCTCGCCTTCCAGTTTCGTCATCCTGAGTCGATACAACACTAGAGCTCAAGCTCGAAGAAGGATGGAAGAACACGCTCAAGAGATGGATCGCGTTAACAACGAGCTAGCAGACCTTCGAGGGAATGTTGGAACGATTATAGAATTGCTCTAGGTTATTAATGCAAAGATGGATACTCAGACTACTGTGGTTTCTGAGATTAACGCTACTGCTGCCGTAGACCCTCCGGTTGTTTCTATTGAGAATCCGTTTCCTTATGGTCTTTCGCAGAGTTTCATACATCCGCCTGTTGTTACGTCAGCTCACCAAGCTATTCCTATTGTTGCATCAGTTCAACAAGCTGTTCCTGTTATACAGAATGTACAACAAACTGTGCCTTAGGTTTCCGAGCCTCACAAGGTGGTCCCTACTTTCACACAAGCTAATGTCCGCACTCATGTGCAGCCTTATCTTAATGAGCCTGTTTATGAAATTCTGGATGATGATGATGGAGGATACCAACCACGTGATAAGCTTTACGAGGAAGTTGTTACTATTGATAAAAGATTGAAAAAGATGGAAGGAGACCAGATCTTTGGTGCTGCTGCTAGAGATATCTGTTTGGTTTCCGGTCTGGTTATTCCGCCAAAGTTCAAAACTCCGAACTTTGATTGCTATGAAGGGACTACTTGTCCGAAAATCCATTTGATAATGTACTACCGCAGAATGGCTGCCCACGTGGAAAATGACAAGTTGATGATTCACTGTTTTCAGGACAGTCTGAAAGGTGCCTCGTCAAAGTGGTATTTGACATTGGACCAGTCTCGCATCAAGTCTTTTCAAGATTTGTCCGATGCTTTCATTAAGCACTATAAGTACAACATGGGCTTGGCTCCTGACAAGAGACAACTTTTGAGTATGACGCAGAAAAGTTCTGAGACCTTTAAGGAATATGCCCAGCGATGGAGGGAAATTGCTTCCCAGGTGGAACCTCCTTTGATCGACAAGGAATTAGCAGATTGGTTTGTTGATACGGTTCGTCCTGAGTTCTATGAAAGGATGGTGGGTAGCGTAACCACGAATTTCGCTGATATTGTGGCTGTTGGAGTAAAGGTTGAAATGGCTATGAAGAGTGGAAAGATGTCCAGTGGTTCTAGCAGTACGAGTTCGAAGGACCAAGCTAAGAAGTCTTCCGTCAATCCTCAAAAAAAGAAGGAAGGAGAGACTCATGACGTGTCTTCAGATAGAAGAAGGAATCAATAATACCAATATCCTCCACAGTACGCCCAACCCCAGGGTTACTCGGTTCAGTATGCACCACCTCCGTATGTAGCCGTTGTCGCATCATCCTTTAGTCAGCAAGCTCCTCAAGCTCCCGCTTACCAGCCTATGCAGCAGGCTCATGTGTATCCACCTTCGGTTTATCAACAACCTCCGCCTAACTATCAGCAAGCGTCCAATGCTCCGACAAATCAACAACCAAGGAATCAGGCACCCCGTCAGAATGCTCAGAGGAGACCATACAAGCCTTGCCCGCCAATTCCAATGACGTTCACCGAGTTGTACCCTTTTTTAGTAAAACGAGGTTTGGTCACTACTCGAGCTTTGGGACCGCCTCCGAATCCTTTGCCAGTTAACTACAACTCCGCTGCTCATTGTTTATTTCATGAGGGTGCGCCCAGTCACGATTTGGAAAACTGCTATGCTTTGAAGAACATTGTGAGGGATCTGATGGAAAAGAAGATTTTGTCGTTCAATGATCCTCCGCCCAATGTCAAAAGTAACCCTTTGCCTGACCATGGGGCTGTTAACGCCATTGATACTTCGCCTGAAGAGAGTTTTATTCTTGACGTAGCTCAGATCAAGACTCCGCTCAAGAAGTTCCATTCAAAGCTGTTTGAAGCAGGCCTGGTATCTGTTTCCCATTCTAGTTGTACGAGCTGTGAAGGATGTGATAAAGGTTGTGTTATGGTTCGAAAATACGTACAAAGATTGATTGATGATGGTTTCCTGCAAGTAGTTAACAAGGCGAACGAAGTAGCCACAATCGAGCCTACCTTCAACTTGCCCGAAACAAGGGGTAGGATGCCCGTGTTTAATCTGTCAGCACCAAATTCTGTCGTGCCAGTGTTCAGTATACCGACTCCTGTCACTCCAACAGTGGACCAGCCTAAACCTTTGATTATCCAAAAGCCAAGTCCATTTCCATTCAGTGATCCCAAAGCAGTACCTTGGAAGTATGATGTAACCGCGATTGACAAAGAATCTGGGAAGGTCATTCCAAGAGAAGAAGTGAAGATTGATAGTGAGAGTGTGACTAATACAGCTGGGGCAAGCAGGATGACCCACAGTGGTCGCGTGTACACTCCCCGTTTTGATGAGGCTCCACCCAAGGAGACAACTGCTAATACTGCTGGGCCTGCCAGGGATAAAAATAAGGAGGTTGGTACCAATGAGGAGGACGCTAAATTCTTGAGGATAATTCGAAAGAGTGATTATAAAGTTGTGGACCAGCTTCACCAGACTCCCTCCAAAATTTTTGTCTTATCATTGTTATCAAATTCACCCGCGCATAGAGTTGCTTTGCAGAAGGTCTTGACTCAAGCTCATGTTGCTCAAGATATCACTACTAGCCAGTTTAATAGTGTAATTGCTAACATTACTGCTTGTAATACTCTCAGCTTCAGTGATGAGGAATTACCTAAAGAAGGTCCAAATCACAACCGTGCTTTGCATATATCCGTGAAGTGTCAAGAGGATAATTTAGCCAGAGTGCTTGTGGATACCGGTTCGTCTTTGAACGTCCTGCCCAAGAGAGTCCTTAGCAAGTTGGCCTATAAAGAGACTATGGTGAAGCCTACTTCCTTGATTGTCAAAGCTTTTGATGGTTCTCGTAGAGCTGTGATTGGGGAGGTAGAACTTCCGATTCTGATTGGTCCGCATGTTTTCAGTATCACTTTCCAAGTCATGAATATCAATCCCAATTACAGTTGTTTACTTGGAAGACCTTGGATCCATGCCGCTGGGGCAGTAACTTCTACCTTGCACCAAAAGATGAAGTTTGTAGTTGATGGTAAGCTGGTTATTATACATGGTGAGGAGGATTTAATGGTTAGCAACTTATCGTCGTTCCGGTATATTGAGGCTGATGAAGACGCTTTGGAAACTTCGTTCCAAGCACTCGAGATTGCTAATGCTGTTTTAGTGGAAGTCGAAGAAATGGCAGGAGTCCAGAGTAGTCCATCTTTTGCATCTTTGAAGAGTACCAGATCAATGATCGACAGGGGCATTCCTGAAGGTTGGGGAGAAGTAATCAATATCAAGACGAAGACTGATCGCTATGGGTTGGGTTACAAACCAACCCCAGAGGAAGTTTCCGCATCTGTCAAAGGGCGTCCGAAGGTTTTTCAAGAAGTGTTCGTCAGCGGAGGTTTTCAAGTTAATGCCATCAGCAGCGGTGATGAAGATGAAGACCTGGACAATCTGGTGTTCAAGAGTGATGCAGCTTTGAGCAACTGGGAGGCTATAGAGATTCCAGTCATTTTTCCATTGTCAAAGTAATTTAATTTTTCATATGTGTTTTCAAATCCATAGCTCTGCCCAAGGCTATTGAATTGCTTTGTAGGGTCACCTTTCATTTCAAACAATTATTAATAAATGCATTTTGTTCCCGTTCCATCTTGTTTCATTAGCGTTTTTTCGTTTTCACCTTTTTAAAAGGAAATTGGCAATCTTTTTCAGAAAAATACAAACTAAAAGCATTTTCATTTCCTCTCGCATTTCCATTGAACATTTAATAAAAATAAGCCTTTCAACATGCAGTGACATTACAACCCTTGTTGAATCCGATGACTCTATTGTCTCTCCTGATTGGGATTCACCCATTTACCAAGCTGAAGATGAGGGTGAAGAAGATTTCGAGGTACCCGCGGAACTGACGAGATTGGTTGAGTATGAGTACACAGAGCTTCAACCGCATAAGGAGCCGGTAGATTTGATTAATCTTGGCACAGATGAAGACAAGAAAGAGGTCAAGATTGGTGCAGTACTTGGGGCAGAGGTCAAGCAGAGATTGGTCAAGCTGTTGAAGGATTATGTTGATGTGTTTGCATGGTCGTATCAAGATATGCCCGGTTTAGACACATATATTGTAGTTCACAAGCTACCGCTTAAGCCAGAATGTCCGCCCGTCAAGCAGAAACTTCGAAGAACGAGACCTGACATGGCTTTGAAGATTCAAGATGAGGTTAAGAAACAGTTGGATGCAGGTTTTCTCGCGGTTGTGAATTATCCTGATTGGGTTGCCAACATTGTTCCCGTGCCCAAAAAGGATGGTAAGGTCAGAATGTGTGTGGATTACAGGGATCTGAATAAGGCTAGTCTAAAAGACGATTTCCCTTTGCCTCAAATTGACACACTTGTCGATAATACAGCTAGCTTTGCAGTCTTCTCATTCATGGATGGTTTCTCAGGTTATAATCAGATCAAGATGGATCCGGCCGACAGAGAAAAGACTACATTCATCACTCCTTGGGGGACTTTCTGTTACAAAGTCATGCCCTTCGGTTTGAAGAACGCAGGGGAAACCTATCAACGTGCTATGACGGCTATATTTCATGACATGATGCACAAAGAAATTTAAGTGTATGTGGATGATATGATTGCCAAATCTCATGACGAAGAGGAGCATTTGATTCATCTGTTGAAACTGTTCGAACGACTCCGAAAATATCAGTTGAAATTAAATCCTGCTAAATGTACTTTTGGTGTTAGATCGGGAAAGCTACTTGGTTTCATCGTCAGCCAACGAGGAATCGAGGTGGACCCTGATAAAGTCCGAGCTATTCAAGACATGCCGGCTCCGCAGACGGAAACCCAAGTCAGAGGTTTTCTGGGACGTTTGAACTACATCTCCCGGTTTATATCTAACCTGACTGCTACTTGTGAGCCGATATTCAAGTTGCTTTGCAAAGGTCAGACTGTTGATTGGAATCCAGATTGTCAGCGTGCGTTTGAAAAGATCAAGGACTACTTACAAAAGCCTCCTATCTTGATGCCTCCTGTTCATGGAAGACCGTTATTTATGTACCTCACTGTTCTTGAGAAGTCTATGGGCTGTGTACTTGGACAACACGATGAGACCGGATGAAAGGAACACGTAATATACTATCTAAGCAAGAAGTTTACCGATTGTGAGAACCGTTACTCACTGTTGGAGAAGACTTGTTGTGCGCTAGCATGAGTTGCTAGGCGTCTCAGGCAATATATGATGGGTCATACTACCTTGTTGATTTCAAAGATGGGCCCAATAAAGTACATTTTCGAGAAGCCTGCTCAGACAGGGAGGCTTGCTCGTTGGCACATGTTGTTATCGGAATATGACATCCAATACGTACCTCAGAAAGATATCAAAGGAAGTATATTGTCAGATTATCTTGCAGACCAACCAGTCGAAGATTATGAGCCTCTTAAGTTTGACTTTCCAGACGAAGACATTATGTGGGTAAATGATTTCGACGAGCCAGAGCCTGAGGATGGTCCCGAACCGGGTCTCTGGTGGAAGATGATGTTTGATGGTTCCTCCAATTACAGTGGGCATGACATAGGCACCGTTTTGATGAATCCAAAAGGTGGCTATACCCCATTTATAGCAAGGTTAGAGTTTGAATGCACGAACAATGTCGCCGAATATGAAGCATGCATCCTTGGCCTCGAAGCATCTATTGACCTCCGGATCAAACTTCTTGAAGTAAGCGGAGATTCAGCGTTGGTTATCTATCAAGTGAAAGGTGAATGGGAAACCAAGAATGAGAAGCTAGTCCCTTACAAAGCCTACATTGTGGAGTTGATTAAATACTTCGATGAGATCAAGTTCGAACATATTCCGAGGACTGAGAATCATATTGCTGACGCCTTAGCCATGCTAGCATCCATGTGGAAGGTCAAGTTTGTCAATGAAGCGCCACTCATTCGAATCGAGCGTAGAATGGAACCCGCCCACTGTTTGTTGATCGAAGAAGATGAAATTGATGAAAAGCCTTGGTTTCATGACATCAAGAATTATTTGCTCACGCAGGAGTATCCAACAAATGCTTCTTATCTTGACAAAAGGACTTTGAAAAGACTGGCATCCAAATTCTTCATCACCAATGACGTACTATACAAACGAAACCACGACATGGTTCTGCTTAGGTGTGTCGATAGACGTGAAGCGGACATGTTACTCCAGGAGATTCATGAAGGGACGTTCGGAACTCATGCCAACGGTTATGCCATGTCCAAGAAACTCTTGAGGGCTGGATATTACTGGTTAACTATGGAATTAGACTGCATCCAATGCGCTAGGAAATGTCACAAGTGCCAGATTTATGCCGATAAAATGCATGTACCTCTGGCACCGTTGAACGTTTTGACTTCACCGTGGCCTTTCTCAATGTTAGGTATTGACATGATTGGGGAAATTGAGCTGAAAGCTTCTAATGGTCACCGGTTCATTCTAGTTGCTATCGATTACTTCACCAAATGGGTAGAAGCCGCGTCCTATGCCAACGTGACCAAGCAAGTTGTTGCTCGATTCCTCAAGAGAGAAATTATCTGCCGCTACGAAATTTCGAGCCAAATCATAACCGACAATGGTACCAACCTGAATAACAAGACTATGAAAGAGTTGTGTGACCACTTCAAGATTGCGCACCATTATTCATCACCCTACCGTCCTAAGATGAATGGAGCTGTTGAAGCCGCTAATAAAAATATCAAGAAGATCCTACAAAAGATGGTCAAGACCTACAAGGATTGGCATGAGATGTTACCGTACGCTTTGCATGGGTACAAAACTACAGTCCGAACTTCAACAGGGGAAACCCCTTTCTCAGTAGTATATGGAATGGACACTGTTCTCCCCATTGAAGTTGAGCTACCTTCCTTAAGGGTATTGAGGGAAGCCAATCTAGATGAAGCCGAGTGGGTTCAAGATAGATTGGACCAGCTGAATCTCATCGACGAGAAGCGTTTGACAGCTATGTGTCATGGTCAGCTATACCAGAAACGGATGAAGAGAGCCTTCGACAAGAAAGTCTGAATCCGTGAGTTTCAACAGGGATAACTTGTACTCAAGAAGATCTTGCCAGTTCACAAAGACATGCGTGGGAAATGGATGCCCAATTACGACGGCCCATTCGTTGTTAAGATAGTCTTCTCTGGAGGATCGCTAATTCTTACAACAATGGATGGAGAAGAGCTCGCACATCCTGTGAATTCTGATGCAGTCCGAAAATATTATGCCTAAAGAAAAAATAAAAATAAAAATAAAATAATAATAATGTGGCTCGCTAAGTTGAAAACCCGAAAGGGAGGCTTAGGCAAAAATGAGCATCCCGGTGGATTGAAAACTCGAAAGGGCGATCCAGGCAAAAGTTAGGGGCAAAGACATTTCACTGCATTAGACGACACCGAGCATTGAAAACGCATTTACAGAAATCCATTCTCCAATCCCATCGCTCTCTTCAGAAGCAGGGTTGTGGGTAGTCTTAGTCGTTAGGGTCAGTAGATTGTTGGATTCAACGTAACCTTTCCCATGTTGCCAATTTCAAATTGTAAGTTCCCATGGAGCTATGCCTTTAGCAAGCTACCAGTCTTCAATAAAATTTACCTTTGCTATTCAATTTCCTTGTGCGCATTATCTTCATTTTATTTTTTGTTATGCAATTTGCTTTTGTTAATAAATGTTGAACGTGAAAAGTGTTTTCAAAACAAAAAAATATTTTTCTCGAAAATACATTTGGAATTGAAAATCGCTTTGACTTATGGAAATCTGTGAGGGGTCTCTTCGCTCCCCGGTAAGTCTCATTGTTGCATAAGCATTTGTTCGTTACCAGCATCTTCCCAGTAATAGCCCCCAGCGAAACTTTAAGCTGACAACACTTTTGGGATCCGTCCGATAAATCCCCAGTGATTCTCAAGACTGCAGGGATCTCCCCGGTACCCTCCAAGTGATATATGTTCTTGAAGACCCATTCTCAGTAGGATCACCTGTTCCTCAGTGGAATTGCCTTACTTTCCTCATGAAATACTTCCCAAGAGACTGCCATATTTTCCCCAAGAGGTCAAAATACCTTCCCCAGGAATGTCTGTTGATTTATCCCCAGTAGGGCTGATAAACTCTCCGCAGGGAAGTTTGATATATCTTATCCCCAGTCGGATGTACCTTGTAGCCCCAGGAAGCTGAGGTATTATTCCTAGGAAGTTGCTACCCTTTCATTCATGAAACCGCCTAGCTCCACAGCTTCCCCATGAAGTGGATATTTATTTTATCCTTGGAAGTCTCTGATCCCAAGATGTTCTTTGGCTAATTATGGTTCATGATAGCAATCCCCAGTTGAAGTCTCGATATCATACTCTCCAGTGAAGTCGTATCCCCATGTGGAAGTCATGATCTTTTCTCCCCAAGGAAGTTAGGACTTCGAAGCAAGAGTTGGTCCTACCAGAGGTACCGTTGCATAGGTCGCCAGGGTATTCCCGTCGAGATGTTTATTTTATCTCATGTCTCCTCTCTCATCTGTTTTGTCAGCATATGCATGAGTCTAAGCATTGCATGCTCATCACATGACATTGTCATATACATTAACATACACATTAGCGTACACTTTGGCATATGCATTAGCATCTACATTGTCTGCTATTTGTCATCATCCTTTATCGTTACCGCCGAGTAACTGGGTTGTCCGCTCTCTCCAAGTAGATCGTCAGCCCTAAGCACAAAATACTCATTTGTTTCCAGTTTTCCCACTGAGCTCATCCCTCGTGGACGATGGTTATTTCAGTTACCTTTCCATATTAGGTAAGATGGTCCCATTCGAGTTCGTTTCCTCAATGGAGACTTGTCCGTCAGTTCTTTCTAGCCCAGTTCTGTTACCTTGTAACTTTCATCACAACCTTCATTACAATTTTCATTACAATTTACACTGTTCTTTCATTACAATTTTCATTACAATTTTTCATTACAATCTACAATTGATCTTCTCGTACAAGGAGCTCAGTACAACCTTCATTAAAATTTACACTGTTCTTTCATTACAACCTCCATTACAATCTTCATTACAATTTACATTACCTGTTACCACCTCTACAAGAAGTTCTCACCCGAGAAGCCTATCAAAGTGGTATGTATCGCCTGAGGAGCTTATCCTATCTTCGTTATGACTTGCAGCAAATGGCCATCTCCATCAAGCAGTTGGGCTTCCATTTTCCTTTTCATGATTGAAGTACGGGGAGGTTTGAATCATGTTCAGGAGAGCACCGATCTTGAATTATGAAGAAGTTCGTTTTACCCTTTAGTAAAAGAAGAATCTAAATCGTATTCCAGGCATTGACCTGAGATATGAAGAGGGTTATTTACCAGATGAGTGACAATCCCTCCAGCGGAGCACATCGATCAATTAATCAATTCATTATCCACGGATAAGCAGCAGTCTTTTTATTTGAGAGCTTATCCAGTTTGGCATATAAGTCCCTTCCGATGATAAGTGGCAGTTCTCTCTCGAGAAAGCTTATCAGAGCATTTCCCCTTAAAGTCCATTTATTTTGGCATACAGCCGGTTTTACCCTGTATATTTCTACGGATTCCTAAATTCCGTCTAATCCTGTCACGAGGGAGAGTTTCCAGAAGCTAGGATGTTATTCTTTGCTCAATGCTCCAGCATCTTGTTGATTGATCCTACAGTCGTGCAAATCTTTTTTTTATCTTTTACCCTAGAGTATTAGCCGATCATGCCTGAACCTGTTGAACATTTACTCTTACATATTCCCCAGTGGAGGCCGTCTCGCCGGTGCCATCTTCATTGAGGATCCCATTCTACTATTCCTTTTTCCTAAAGTGATAATTGGTCGTACTCGCACCAGTTGACTATCACTTTAGAATTCCCCAGTGTCGTGCTATCACCCAGTGCGTCATATTCCCAGTGTGGTTCGTTCGTCGCGTCTGTCCCCTATGTCGTCGTGTCGTCTGCATCTCTGCATTTACCATTCCATCATACACACCATCCTAAATTCATGATACTGTCAGCATTATAGGTTATTTCCGTTTTGTACATAGCATCGCATATCACTGCATCTAAGGGCAAAATTTTCGGTTATCTATATTTAAATCTCTCCACCATGATTCCTCGAGCCTACAGCGCTAAAATCATCCGGTGAAGCTATTTAAATAGGGGAAACTATAATACCCCAAATTTTACCCTTAGATTAGTCGATTCATGTCACATGTCATCTCATTTTCGCATCAGCTACTTATTAACAGGTTACGTAGCTTGTTTTGTATTGCAGGAACTGCGTTTGGTACACTTTAGTTGTTAAAGGGAAAAATGGTCATTTTCACGTTGTTGGCTGACTATTTTTGATGATGAGCTGTCGCCGGAGTTTTTTGAGATGTTCGAGATACGGTAATTATGTCAATGGGCCGAGTCTCTGTCGCCAGTGGATTTCTGAGACATTTATTTTGTCATATGGGTTGATTAAGTTGAAATATCCATTTTGGTTTGGTTCAAGTCGGTGCAAGAGTCCGTTCTGTGGAATTTGGTTTCAACAGACAATTATTTTCTGCTTCTTCTGCTACCTGCCATTTAAATTTCTCAAAAGGAAAGCGATACAAAATTGGCTCAGATCAGGATTTGTTACATGCCATTGGATTTGTTAGTCGGAAACATAAATGGATTTCTCTGTTTTTTGGCTGTTTTATTTCGTTCAAGGCCGGTACCGCTTCTACCACTTAATTTGAGCAAGAAATTTGGACCATTTGATCTGGCTGTTGAAGTTCAATCGAAATTTGTGTCGGAAATGAGAGTAGTCGGATAAGTTGGAGGTATCAGAAATTAATAAAAATATGTACTTTTAGTTCGTTTTCATTGCATTTGAATCATTTGTATTGCATTGTATTTCATTTTAAAAAACAAAAGAACAAAAATAGTTTCATTCCATTTCATTTGTTTTAAAGAATCAAATTTCCACTTCATTCCCATTCAAATAATTTCATTTTAGTTTCATCTTGTTTCAATTCAATATGTTCATTTTAAATTTCATCTCATTGCATTCTAATTAATCTCATTTAAGTTGCTATTTCATTTCCATTCAAATATTTCATTTTAGTTTTATCTCATGTCATTTCAAATGTTTTCATTTAAGATTCTATCTCAATTTAAATTTAAATTTTATCTCATTGCATTTAAAGTATTTTTATTTCAAATGTTTAATTTAATTTAATTTTAAATAATTACATTTACACAAAAGTTGCATTTCACAATATCTAAAACTAAAGAGTTTATTAGAACTAATAATCTTTACAAAAATAATAATAATAACAAAATAATAAAGTAAAAAATTACAAAAGTAAAATAATAATTTCCTAAAATCCTAAAGCTTCCGACTTTCTCCGACATCTTCCGATCCTCCGTTCTTCCAACTTTTCCGAATCTGCAAAATGAGCAAAGCAAGCAAACTTAATTGGTTAGTTTGACAACCCTCAGAACAATGTCATCACCGGGTGTCCTTTCTCGACCAATGGCCTATCCGGAAGTTTATTGTTCTTATCAAAGGTGACCGAGAAAGATGAAGAGGAAAATTATGTCGAAATAAGTTGGTTGGCCAAAAGCGCTTATTAGGAAAGGCGGTTTGCCCGAAAAGTCGGACCGTAACGCCAACCATTCCGAAACAGTTCCAAAGCCAGTTCAGAAAGTCAATCCCAAACCATGTTCAGAATTAAGTGCAAAAACCAGTCCAGAGAATCCAGTAGAGAAACAGTTCAGAAAAACAAAACCAGGTCAAACGACCAGTTTCAAACCAGTTCTTTCTGAGAAAACCAGTTCAGAAAAGTTCAAGCAAATCCAAACCTGCATCAATCCATAACAGAAGGCAACCCGTATCAGATACAAACCGTAGCAGAAAAAACTGTCTCCAACAAAATCAATAATCAAATCCTGTCATATCAGAAAAGAGAACAGAGTCCGCAAGCAAAGCATATCCAACAAGATCAAACAAACAGTTCAGAATTAAGTGCAGAAATTCAAGTCTAGACAGGTTCAAACCAGTTAACCAGTTCTTCAACCAAATAAACTGGATTAGCCAACAAGGTCCAAGCCCAGTAACAATATAACAATGTTGTTCAGTCAAATTCAACAGGGCCATCCGCACAAATCGGCAAGAAAACCGTCCAAACTTGAGGCAACAAGTTTGTGAATCTACAGGTTAAAGCCCACAAAACCCAACATTAAAAGGATATATAAGAAACAGAGAAAGAAACCCTAAGGGGAAACAAAAAGCGGCGGCTCAGTGGATCCTTCAAATCCATCATCATCGCCCTTCAGAGAACCAACCGACGACCAAAATATAAAAAAAATAGAACAGAACCATGCAGAACAGCGACGTCACCAGTATCAGTAGAACCACAACGAACATAGAACGAACTCACCGGAATTGAAGGCCGCCTTCGCCGTTTCAAAACGGAAGGAAATATTCGTAGCCTTAGAACTTCTTCGTCATCGGCCGCAAATCGCACGCAAGAGCAACATCGCTGGATATCATCCTCGTCACCGAGAAATCGCCGGTCAAAAGAAAAGCCGACGGCTCAGCTTTACATCATTGCCGTCATCACCATAACGTCGCCTCACCCTTGTCGTGTTCAGACCGACGTTTAAAGGTAAGATTTCATTGGAATGAAGGTTTTTTTCTGTTTGGTTTGTCTCAGGTGAAGTTTTAGAGGAAACTGACGACATGCAGCAAGAAGAAGGGAGAAAGGAGAAGACGGAAGAGGCGGACGAACGAAGAAGAAGATGGACTGGTGCCGCCGCGGGGGTTAGGGTTCACTTGAACCCTAATTTTTCTGTTTCTTAGCTTTTATATGTTGACTGCTGGGTCGGGTCTGGGGCAGGGGTATCCAACCCGACCCGGTTTTTATGTTACCTTCCACTGCTTTTTTTAATTTATTTTTTTAGGATTTGTTTGTTTTATTTAGCTGACAAATTGTAAATTAAATATTAAAAAGCCATTACCCACTAAGTTAAATTAAAAGCTTTTCTCTAAAAAATAATAATAAGTAAATAAATTAATCTTTTTGTATAGAAAAATAAAAATTAATTTCGCTTGTTTTATGTTAAAATTCAAAACTTTGTAAATATTGATTTCAAATATTTTTAAAAACTAAAACCTTCTTTTTAAAAATTAAAATTAGAAAACCTTTTTAAAATTAAACTAAACCTTTTTTAATTAAGATTCGTTTTTTAAAAATATTAAAACTCAAACATTTTTTTTAACGAATTAAACTAGATTTTTTAAGACTAACGTTGAATTTCTTCTTTTCAAAATTTAAACCAAATTTCTTTTTTCCAAAGTAATAAGCCATAATTCCAAATTTCATTTCATTTTTCTTTCAATACTGACAGTTTCATTATCTGTCATATTTCTGTCGAACCCTTTTTACTAACATTCTCTGTCTTCTCCTCAGATAATACTTAAATTCTGATTAAAATATATTCAGTTTATTTTGTTCCATGGATGTATTTTACGCGAGGCCATGGTCGCGGTTTTTATTTATTTATTTTTGCATGTTTTGAAGTTTGTAATTTACGCGAGGCTATCGTCGCATTGCACTTGTTCTTTACAACTTTCTTTACTTTCTGCCATATAAGATTTTTCCATGTTTGCATGTTTTACCGTTAATTTTCTCCTCCGAAGGAATTAGGTTTAACCGTTGACCGCCGAGTCATTAACCCTAATTCTTGACCGTTTCCAAAACCCTAATAGCCTAGGCGTTCCCCCGTGGACGAAAATACCCTTTACCCTAGCTTTTAGGTCAAAGAGCCGTCGTGCTCTGTTTAGGGTTTCTCGCCGTGGAATCCCTAATTCCAACCCTAATTTTAATTCAACTTTTCAACATAGAAATATGAGTTCAAAACTCCACATAAGCGTGTCCTTAAGATACGTTTACTCTCATTGAAACCTTGACCATAGTCAAGACATTTCTAACCTCCCTTTCGAGGGGGACTACGATTACTCTGATTCCATTCCCTATCCAGGATACGTAGGCATAAGATGCGAATCTTGCCGAGTAAACTTAGGACTATTGTAAAGGGATTTACGAGAACTATTGTAAAGATTTATGAGAACCCTGTGAATGTGGCAAGTCGTAATGGTTTAATTGTGTTAAAATTGTAGACTTACTTGAATTAATTATAGTATTGGATGGGTTGTAATTTTCTGAGAGTTTAGGTTTTTACGAAATTGAAATCGGAGATCCGAAAGGTCTCCAACAGTGAAAAATGCATGAAATTCTGCATGTTGTCTGTCACGACTCTTCATGTTTTCGGTTGAAATCGTTTTGGACGTAACTTTTGATCTGTAAGTATATTTTGGTCCCCGTTTGAAGCGTTGGAAAGCTAATGAACAGAGGTATAACATAGTATAAATAAGATAATTGATTGTCTAATATTTTGATGGGATTAAATACGTAATTGTATGATGAATTACCATGAGTATAACTATGATTCCGATGATATTAATACATGATTGTATAATGATGATTCCTATGAGTAATGATGATGAGTTATGATGATATTTCTATGAGTTTTGATGATTCTATGATGACATGATTTATGATGATTTTGATGAATGATGATGCACCTATGATGTTATTCTGAGGATGATTATTGACGTGTGCATCATGCATTTATGTGCATCCGGACTTCGGTTCAGGACCTTGATTTCTTTGGCTTCAGTCCCATTGTGCGGATGTGAGGTATTTTGATGTGCTCCGATTCTTGTATATAATCGATCCTATTGATGGGAATCTATGGAGGGTTGATGGCCCAGTGTCCATCGAGCTGTGATGATTGGTACCACATGCATGAGTCTTGTTGCATTTGCATTTATGTGACAATTTGGTGTAATTTATAATGTTGTGACCTTTGATGTTTCTTGATAATTATGATAATGTTGAATATGAAAATGACTTTGTTTTATATATTGATTCCTATATTGATTATTATGTTGCCTCCACGTGGATAACGTATAGGTGATCGGGTTTAGCCGTGGATGCCGTTGAGGACTTTTGAAGTTTTTGGGTCGTTGGCCATTGTGGTTGACTTAAAGGGTCTTGCTCTGATAGCATAACATCGGGTTGGGGTCCTTGAGTCAAACTATTTTATTGAGTTTTTATTATGTTGATTTCCTTGCGGTAAAAGGAAAACTTTGGATTTTGGCCGTTTTGAGTTCTGCTGCCATTTGAGCACTTTTGAGTAATTTTGAAAAAAACCCGTTGCTTACGGAGCATTGACCTTGATTTGAATTTATTGAGAAATGTACGCCCTTTGAGGTGATTTTTATGGTGTTTAAAATTTTACTCTGGTAAATTCTATTATTTTTCCATAATATTCGTGAGGGTAGAAAAGGGTGTTACATTAGTGGTATCAGAGCAGGTCGGTCCGTCCGGCCAAGTTGTCTAATGTTAATTGTTCCCTAGTATGCGACATGTGTGTGAAAACATTGTCGATACACATTTGTTTTCTAACCTTGTCTACAGGAGTAGGATTGAATCAAGTGGTGGAGAAGATTATGCTTTTCCAAGATGCTTCAAGTGTGGAGTGGTGGCTCAGTGTGTCATTGAACGCTCTTATAGTTTGGTAAAGATGGTTTATGCCTCATCATGATTTTCAGCTATCTATTGACAAATTGAGGAACTGATCACCCTTAATCTCTTGTTGATAGTAGACAGGGTCATGTTGGATGGGATAAACGTATCTTGCAATCTTAGAGGGTGTGTGCAGTGAATTATTTTGAGTTAAGCTAAGTGCTTACAGATTGTTTTGGTGAGTCGGTGCAGGATGATGCTGAGATGTTTATTTTGATGGAAACTTTGAGTATTAATAAATTGGGGAAGTTAGTGGTTTGCCAATTAATTGTGATTGTCCGGAAGTTTTTCCTGACGAGATAAGCGATTTACCATCGGGATGTGAAGTGGAGTTTGCGATCGACTTAGTTCTTGGAACTAGTCCGATATCGATGGCTTCATATCGTATGTCTGCATTGGGATTGAAAGAGTTGAAGAGTCAACTTGAATATTTTCTTGAGAAGAGATTTATTCGTTTGAGTGTGTCACCGTGGGGTGCACCAGTTTTGTTGATTAAGAAGAAACAAAGTTTTGTGAGGCTTTGTGTGGATTATAGACAATTGAACAAGGTGACTATCAAGAAAACTGTCCACTTCCAAGGATTGATGATTTGATGGACCAGTTGATTTATGTGAAGCTTGATGATATTCTGAAGACAAATTTTAAAACAAGGTATGGACATTATGAGTATTTCGTGATGCCATTTGGTGTGACTAATGCATCATGTGGTACTTATGGAGTACACAAACAAAATTTTCCATCCTTATTTGGACAAGTTTATGGTTGTGTTCATTGATGATATTTTGATATATTCGAAGAGTAAAGAGGATCATGCTGAGCATCTGAAAAATTGTGTTATCAATGTTGAAAGAGAAACAGTTTGTCATACCCCAAATTTTATCCTTAGATTCACTGATCATTTCATTTTGGTCCATCTTTCGTTTTAGCTAATCGTTTAACCAATTTGTCTAGCTTGTTCATTTTGCAGGTGTGTCGAAGAAATTGGAAAGTAATCTTGTGTGCCCATTAATTATGTTGAATTCATGTGAATATGGAATAAGAATGTGCTACCAGTTTACGGTCTGTGATTATTGCAAGGCCAAATCACTCCTCAAGACGTCTCAAAGCATAATTGATTTTATTTGAGAATTTGAATTATTAATCGACAGGTGGAAGAATTTGAATTTGTGGTGATATTATTCATGGACTGAGGGATAGGATTAGGTTTCGATTTGAAGAATTTTGCAGATGAGCCCATGGGACTAAAATTAAAGAATTAAAAATTTGGAATTAAGAGAACTAAGTTAAAGTCTTGCCCACATCATTTTTTTGTCGTTATGGCTTATGAATTCTGAGTAGAAGATAGTTGAAAATCAAGTTCAAAGTTGCAAGTTTGCGTGCTAAGTACAAATTTGAGATTTCAATAAAAATTATGATTTATTCAAGACGATTTCTTACAAGTCGTGTGTTTACATGTTCTTTACAAATAATTTTAAAGATTCAAAGTACAAAATCCTAAGACTAGCTTCAAAGTCCCAATTATCTTCCAGCCTCCATGACTTGCTTCAAGGTCCTACCTCTGCAAAACAACGGAAAAACATCAGTAACTTGCAAGAATTAATAAATAAATAAAAGGGACATTTAATTTTTTCGATGCAGCCTTCAGAACTTAGAATCATCATTGGGCAACGGTAAAATCGCCACCAACTTCCAATCCTACAGACAACAAAAAATATCAGAACGGAAAAATAATTTAGAATAGCAATTTCCCGAACAGAGAAGAATGAACAACAATATCATAATATTAATCAAAGTCCAAGAAGCTAAGGGGAATTTCTGAGTTTGTTCAGATGTAACAACATCATCATCACAACTGTTTGAACCTTTCACGACACTTCCAAAACCAAGCAATATCTGAACATCCTGGAAGAAAAAGAGAAAATGTTAACACGTTTCTAAAAAAACAAATTCTGAAGAAAGCAACAAGTTCACTTCATCAAAGCAACGAAAATCAGCATATTCTTTTTTCCAAATTAAGCTCAGATCTGATTTCAAACACATATTAAACATGCTGGAACAAATTTGGAAAGCTCTTAAAAACCTGTTCTAATCTCTTCCCAAAACATATATCCGACAGGATCATTTTAAAAACGGAAAGCCATTCAAAGCCTCAAGGCCTCATGACTTATAAAGAACATAAAATCTCAGAAGAAAAAGGGAAGAAATCGCAAAAACTTCAAGGCTCAGAAAATTTTCATCATAGCCTAAAAACACAAAAATCCATCAAAGAAGAACATAAAAACCCAGCTACGAAAACCCTCAAACGGATTTCGAAGAGAAATATCACATATCAACGAAAATCCAGCAAGACCATCTCAAAATCACCACGAATCATAACCGCAAGCATCGCAAAATCCAGAAACCCATCAGAATCACAAAACCGGCTCAGAACATAATTGTGTTCATCATTGCCACCATCACAAACATCAACAAATCCGCAAACCCATTAACGTTCACAACAAACCTAAATCGCAAACCCTTAAGAATAAATCGCGAAACCCAAACACCAATCCATTCACCGTATGTCTCACATTAGGTTGTGTTTATTTTGTTTTGTTTACAGGAAAAGAAGAAGATAACGTTGCGAGAAAGAGAAGAAGAAAGATCATCGGAGGCGAGGAAGAGAGACATAGAGTTTTCGCTAAGAGGGGATCCGATGTCGCTTTGTGAGGATTAGGGTTTCTGAACCCTAATTTTCATCCCCCTCCCCTTTTGTCTTAATAGCTGGACCGGGTTGGGTCCAGGGAATTCATCACCCTGGCCCAACCCATGTATATTTTCCTTTTTTTTTTTTAGTTTTTCTTTTTTATTTTTATTTGTAATATATAATAATAAATACTAACATACTAACCTAACTAATTAAAAAAATATAAATTAAAATAAAAAATATTATAATAATTTTAAAAAATGAAATTAATAAAAATTATAAAAAATATAATTAATAATTAATTTAGAATTTGGTTTTTTTTTATTTCAATATATAACAAAAACACAAAAAATGTTTAATTTAGTTATTAATTTAATTTCTTTTTTTCCTTAATAATTAAAAAAACCCAAAAAATATATTTATTCAAAAATCCAAAAACTCTTTTTCTAAATTCTAAGTAATTTAATTTAACTTTTTTTTAGAACTTTTAGGTTAAATAATCTTTTTGCTAATTTACACTTAATTCATTTTTTTCTTAAAAAATAATTAAAACCTTTTTAGCTTAAGTTTAACCATTAATTTTAACATCTTATAAAACTTAGATATAATTTTAATTCAATAATTTCCTAAAAAAAATAAAAAACAATTAGAATTATATTCTTGGCTTTTGTTTAAACTTATGAATTTCTAATTTTCTTAATCAAATCACATTTCACCATCTAACTTTTTCTCAACTTACCACTCAAATTTAACTCAGCTTTTAATTGTTCATTGTACATTTTGCATCTCAATACCTCATGCCATACCAATTATTCACTGCTTACATTTTCCATTATCATTGCTATATCAATTGTCCATTGCTTTACTTTTTTTGTTACTTACTGTTTATCGTTTCCGAAGGAAAGGTTTTCCGTTTGACCACCGTGTCAATGCCTTCACCCTCACCCCATCCTAGCCTTAGGATACGAGTCGCCATACTCGTGCTTAGGCTTCCCGCCGTGGACATACCTTCACCCTTTCTTGGCCTTAGGTTTTGAGTCGCCGTACTCATACTTAGGCGTCCCCCCGTGGACGTACTTCTATCCCTTTACCCTAGCCTTAGGATCAGGAGTCGCCGCACTCCATGTAAGTCCCCGCCGTGGAATACTTACTTTACCCTTTTCAATTCAACTTTTCAACGTAGAGTAGGAGTCGCCGCACCTCACGTAAGCGCTTCCATATGAACATTTACTTCCCCCTGAAACCTTGACCACAGTCAAGAAGTTCCTCTTCTCCCTCTTTGAGGGAAACTACGAATACTTTGATTCCATCCCCTACCTCGAATACGTAGGCACAAGATGCGATTTCTTAGAGAGTATACTTAGGACTAACCCTTTAGGTCCTTCTCTTTACCTTTAACTCCTTAGCATTACCCTTAAGCAGATAACTATTAGCAAATAACACATTTTCAAACAAGAGGTTCTTGTAGAGTACTACAGAAGTTTAGGATGCTAATACCTTCCCTAAGCTTAACCAACCCCCGAACCCTAGATCTCTCCCCTCATTGTGTTCACGATGCAAAAATAGGTTTTTCCTTTCTTTAACTTTTCCTTTGGATAAATCAAAGTCCGGTTGTGAATCAAGATTGTGATTCAAATTAATCAATAATTTGATATCCTATTCTCACCGCGACACAGTTGTATGCAAAATTGCCAAAGTGTGAGTTTTGGTTGAAGGAAGTGAGTTTCCTTGGTCATGTGATCTCGAGTAGAGTTATTGCGGTTGATATATCGAAGGTTGAAGCTGTATCGCAATGGGAAACTCCAAAACCTGTTTTTGAGATTAGAAGTATTCTTGGGCTGGTAGATTATTATCGAAAATTCATTGAAGAATTTTTCCAAGTTATCTTTGCCATTGAAGCAGTGGACTAGGAAGGTTCAAGCTTTTGCTTTGGATGCAAAGTGTGAAGAAAGTTTAAGAGCTTTTGAGGTGGCTGACAACAGCTCATGTTTTGATTTTGCCGAATTCGGCAGAACAATTGTTGTATATTGTGATGCTTCGTTGATGGGATTGGGAGGTGTGTTAACATAACAACAACAAGTTTTAGCTTATGCTTCAAGACAACTTAAAGTGCATAAGAGGAATTATCTGACGCATGATTTAGAGTTGGTTATTGTTGTGTTTGTGTCGAAGCTTTGGAGGCATTATTTGTTTGGTTCGAGATTTGAGGTGTTTAGTGATCATAAGAGTTTGAAGTATTTCTTTGATCAGAAAGACTTGAATGCGAGGCAGAAGAGATGATTGGGACTTCTAAAGGATTATGATTTTGGTTTGAATTACCATTCGGGTAAAGCAAACATGGTAGCTGATGCATTGATTTGGAAATCTTTGTATATACCGATGATGATGGTAAGAGAGTTAGAACTAATTGAGCAATTTCGTGATATGAGTTTGGTTTGTGAAGAGTCTTCATATGGAGTTAAGCTTGGTTTGTTGAAGCTTACTAGTGATATTTTTGATGAGATTCGAAGAGGTCATAAATCTGGTTTGAGTTGGTAGATCGGTTGAATTTGATGGATCAAAGTTGAAGAGCTGATTTTCGGATTAATGAAAATGGTATCATGAGATGTCGTGATAGAGTTTGTGTTCCAGATATTGTTGAGTTGAAAAAGAGTATCCTTGAGGAAGTACATCAAAGTAGATTGAGTATCCATCACGATGCTACGAAGAGGCACCAGGATTTGAGGAAATTGTTTTGGCGAGCAAGAATGATGAAAGAAGTTGCAGAGTTTGAGTATGCTTGTTTGACTTGTCAGAAATCAAAGATTGACATCAAAGATCGTTGGGTCTGATGCATCCGTTGAATATTCCAAAGTGGAAATGGGATAGCATTTTTATGGATTTTGTAACAGGTCTATCAAAGACTTTGCACTACTAGAAAACATCATTCCTGCCACGTCATTCACCGGATCTCCAGTTCTTTCTGATTCTGGATTTGATTTGTTGAACAAGCTTCTAACTTATGACCCTGAAAAGGTAAGGGTTGCTTGAGCTTCATGAATTAATTTGTGAATAGTTCTTTGTCTTAGAATATTAAGAATAACACCTACTAATGTATGCAGAGGATCACGACTGAAGCCGCTCTCAATCATGAATGGTTTCGTGAAGTTCCTCTTCCCAAAAGCAAAGAATTCATGCCTACATTTCCCGCACAACATGCTCAGGACAGGTATTTGATCTGTTGGAGAACTACTGGGGCTATTTGTTTAAGAATTTTTTAAAATAGTTTGTCCTTAATGGCAAATAGAAAAGGACATTTCTCATGGTTGCTTTGGTGTGGCAGCTAGAGCATGTGGCATAGTGGGTCTAGAACCTACAAGGGTTAGTGCTGCCTCTGAATTTGTTTTTCTTTATGATAATTGTTTTACCGACGTCCATTGACGGGATTAACCAACCATACTCTTTACAGGTTGCAGAAATCCTTAAAGATCGGCCCTCGTGGTATCGTGATTGTCGAGCTGTGGATGTTCTGAATGTGCTCCCCACAGCAAATGGTGGAACCATTGAGCTGTTTTACATGCAGGTAAAGCAACTCAAATTTAGTGTCTATGAATGGTGACTTTGTAACATAACATACTGTGGATATCTTATTTGCATTTTTTTTTATGATCAGCTATATGCGCCAACCACATTGGCTCCTGCACGAGACTTATGGTTGTTGCGCTACACATCTGTTTTAGAAGATGGAAGCCTAGTGGTAAGTCAATGTAAAGAACCTTTAATATTTCTATTTGATTCGATGGTGTAGTCAAAAACACATATCTCTTATGTGCAATGCCTAGTTCTATTATTTTATTAAAAGTTGTCCTAATTCTGAAGTACATGAGCACATTTGAATCAATTCTTTAATGCTTTCTTTTTGTCAGATATGTGAGAGGTCTCTTAAAAACACACAGAATGGTCCAAGCATACCTCCTGTGCAGCATTTTGTTAGAGCTGAGATGCTGCCCAGTGGGTACCTGATAAGACCTTGTGATGGAGGTTGTTCCATCATCCACATTGTTGATCATATGGATTTAAAGGTAGAGGAATTCAACTTTGTTGCATTGGTATTTTCATCCAACGTAAAGTAACTTCAACATGTTTGTTATTGTTAGCCATGGAGCATTCCCGAGGTACTGCGTCCACTGTATGAATCATCAACGATGCTGGCTTAGAAGACAACAATGGTGGTATGGTATTTTGTACTTCATTATTGACAGTGATTTTGTTTTAACTTAAAACAATTTTCAACTCTATAATAGGATCACACTTGTGCGAGAAATGAAGCTGAGCTCAATGAATGCTTACATCAATGGGCCACAAAAGGATACAAAGTTACTAGTTCGGTCTGTGATGTGTCATCTCGTCCACAGAGAGAGGAACTCATAACTAGAGTCTCTTCTCAGTTCAATGGCAAACTCAGTATCCTTGTAAGCCATTACTAATACTAATTGAAATCACATGAAAGAATATTTATGATTTTTTTGAAAAAATATATCTAACTTTATAAAAATAATTTATAAAAAAGATAAAAACTAACCAATCTTATATGAAACATACAAAATTTGTTGTTGGAAACTTTATATTAAGCTAAAGCATCTTTCACTTAGTTTTACCATATATATAGTTTTTGGTTTGTTACATTATGCATACATTTTTATGTGTGGAATTTAGGTGAACAATGTGGGAACAAACATACAGAAACAGACATTGGATATTACAGAAGAAGATTTTTCACTTCTGTTAAATACCAATCTTGAATCTGCTTTTCACATAAGCTAGATTTCACATCCACTCCTTAAAGCTTCAGAGTCTGCAAGTATTGTTTTCATATCTTCCGTTGGTGGTGTAGCATCAATAAATATAGGAAGTTAGGAACAATCTATAATGCAACAAAAGTTAACATTAATTGATTAATTTCTTGACACTGTAAATGTTAATTTTAATACATGTAATTGAATTGATCAATGCAGCTGCAATAATCCAACTCACAAAAAATTTGGCATGTGAATGGGCTAAAGATAACATAAGGACTAATTGTGTTGCACCGGGACCGATCAGAACCCCTCTTGGAAGAATGTGGAAGGTGAGATTGATTAACATTGTCTATAAACCAGAAAGCCGAGACTTGTTCTTCTAATGCAGATGGTTATACATCTGGAACACCGAATCCTGACTGTTCTTTTCAAGAATTAAGCACTCATTTTAGGTAGTACTGCACTGAAATTCTTTACATTTTTTATGTATTCAACACATAGATTTTATGATTATGCTAAATTAAACTTATTGTCAAACCATGTTGTTGTATATATTCAGTTTTGGCTGGAACGAAGATTGTCAAATAAATTCTGAGAACAACAGCATTCCCTCCCTGGGTTTATATTAGTATGTAATTTTTTTCCTTTTGAAGATTAACAAGAGGCTGCTATACTTACCTTTTTAATGTTCTCTAATTTTGTATATGCCCCATAGCTCGGTATTCGATGAGAGAACGCACTAGAATATAGGATACAGAGGAGTTTGTTAGGAAATGAAACAATGAATTAGTCTGTGAAGTTATTAGTTAATGCGTTAGTTAGGTTCATCATATATAAATAGGGGGGTTGTCGAGTTAGAGGATCATCATTGAATAATGTAAGCTAATTTTACTGTTCTTCACACTTGGTCCCAAAGTTTTGTTTAACTGTGACATGGAGTTCAGTTGTTTAGTGTTAATGAAATTGTTAACTAGTTAAAGTTAGTGAGAAGCAATTCGTGAGTAGTTAGTCTGTTAATATGCAATGCGAATTTGGTTAGGTGTTAATTCACTTAGTTGATGATTGTAGGTTATGTATTAATGAACTACTAATTTACATGCTATTTAGTTTAAAATGAAAAGTCAGGAGTTAGTGTCAACTTATGGAATAGGTTCATGTTAGTTATGCAACTAAATTTGAATGTGCAATGCTAATCCAAATGATTTGTCACTGTCGGTTAACATGTTGTGCTATTATAATGTGGAAGGTGATATTAATTCATTCTATGTCAATTGGTTTAGTGTAATGTGGTTATGGAATAGGTGTCATGTGCGAATCCTATATATATATATATATATATATATATATATATATATATATATATATATATATATATATATATATATATATATATATATATATATATATATATATATATATATATATATATATATATATATATATATATATATATATATATATATATATATATATATATATATATATATATATATATATATATATATGTATGTATGTATAAGTTTATGTTGAATGGTTTTTTTGCCTTGTTGCTGCATGTTTAATTTAGATGGAGCATTCTGCAGCAGTATGAGACTTTAGAGCAGCAACTGAAATTACAAAGGATCAGAATGGAATAGGTCAAGTTGTGCTTTGGACTCCACAAGGCGCTTCGGAGTTTGATTGCTAAATGCTGGTACAATTTGACTTTAGCCTCGGTTAGGCCAAAGTTAAATATTTTGTTGACTTATAAAGTTTGAACTTAGCCTCGAAAAAGTCGAGGTAAAATGTTCCTTTAGCCTCGACCAGGACCAAGGCTAAATATTATGTGAGCTTATGGAGTTTGACTTTAGCCTCGGTCAGGCCCAGGCTATTTTTGTTTTTTGGCACAGCTTCACCGAGGCTAAAGTAGACACTGCTAAACCGAGGCTAAATTAGACACGGCTAGACCGAGGCTACTGTAGACACGGATCTTTTTGGCCGAGGCTATATGTTAGCTTCGATCGTTTTAGCCTATCCCCAACACCGACGCTACGCCGAGGCTAATTGGCTAGTAGCGGCGGTTTTTTGCCTTATAGTGTCGGAAAATGGCCGAGGCTAAATACAACATTTCTAGTAGTGTTGAAGGGATATGATTAAATTTAGGTGATTGTAGATAGAGTGACCAAGTCGGCTCATTTTATACCGATGAGGATCAATTATTCGTTGCAGAAGCTTGTCGAATTGTATATTGATGAAATTGTGAAACTGCATGGTATCCCTTCAAGTATTGTGTCTGATAGAGATCCGAGATTTAAATCGAGGTTCTGGAAGAGTTTACAGACAACTTTGGGTACTAAGTTGAGCTTGAGTTCTACCTATCATCCACAAACATATGGATAGACAGAGAGAACTATTCAATCTTTAGAGGATTTGCTGAGAGCTTGCGTATTGGATCAAGGTGGATCATGGGATAGTCATTTGTCGTTGATTGAGTTTAACTACAATAACAGTTACTATTCTAGTATCAGAATGGCACCGTATGAGGCATTGTATGGTAGGAGATGTAGGACTCCTTTGTGTTGGTATGAGTCAGACGAGAGTTATATACTCGGACCTGAGATCGTACAAGAGACGACTGAAAAGATCAAGATGATCCAAGAAAAGATGAAAGTTTCGTAGAGTTATCAGAAAAGTTACCATGATAAGAGGAGGAAAACACTTGAATTCCAAGAGGGAGACACGTGTTTTTGAGAGTTACACCGGTAATTGGTGTTGGCCGAGCTTTGAAGTCCAGAAAGCTTACACCGTATTTTTTTGGTCCGTATTAGATTGGCGCAGCGGAAGCGTGGGAGAAGTAGCATGTCAGACTGCTTTACCGCCGTCGCTTGCAAATTTACATGATGTGTTTCATGTGTCTCAGTTGAGGAAGTACATTCCAGATCCGTCGCATGTGATTCAGATGGATGATGTATAAGTGAGAGATAATTTGACTGTTGAGCCATTTTTAGTACAGATTGATAAACAAGAAGTAAAGTAACTGCAAGGTAAAGAGATTTCCTTGGTAAAGGTAGTTTTGGGAGGACCAGCTGGAGAAAGTTGGACTTGGGAGCGTGAGGATCAGATGAGGGAGTGGTATCCGACTCTGTTTCCTTGAGGTAATTTTCGAGGGCGAAAATTCTTTTAAGTGGGGGAGAGTTATAACACCCTAAATTTATTGAAATATTCATTTAATTTATTTAAATATGAATATTCGTATTTTTGGTGATTTTCGGTGGTTGGTGTGAAATATTGAGAATTATGGATTTTGGGTTATTTATTTAAATAATAGTATATAATATAAATATATTGGTATTATTATTAAATTAAATAAATATAAGTTAACTAAGGGCAAATTGGACAATTAAGGAGGAGTTAGTGAGGGTAATATTGGAAAAGCATTATTTATAGGCCTAAATATATATATATATATATATATATATATATATATATATATATATATATATATATATATATATATATATATATATATATATATATATATATATATATATATATATATATATATATATATATATATATATATATATATATATATATATATATATATATATATATATATATATATATCATATAAATAAATAATTTTAAATCAGTTTCTAAATTAATCACGTGTCTTTTAAATTTTTATTTCAACGTGCATGTCAAGTATAATGTGCAGAGTCAAACAACTAATAGCTTGTACTTACATTTCTTTCATTTTTTACAAATTTTTATTGAAATATATTAAACTTAATAGATAATTTAATATAATGTTTATTAAGCTAGATCAAAATAAATCATCTTTGTAAGTATTAAACTTATTCAAAATAGGCATATTAACCTTTGATTTTTCCAATTTAGTATGACTGATTTTCGATCCTATTTTTACATTTTGGACAACATAACACTTAATATATGGAGGTAAAGTAACACTTTACAATGAATTTAGATTTCCTTTCACATAGATGAAATCTAAAAATATTTTAAATTCATTATAGAATGTATTGTTTTCAATATTTTCACTTCTAGGCTATCTTAAAAGGAGAGGTTTTAAGAGCTGGGGTTGCAAAAGGGCCTTCCACTAATCCTTTTGCTATCATTTTGTAAGCTGCTTCGGTTAAGTGGGCTCCATCCCAATTTATTTGTTTTGAAGGGTCTGAGCAAACAGTGGTGCCGGGACTTCCACAAGGTGTCTTTGGATTGACATTGTATGGTCCATTTGATGCACAACATGCTTTTAAAATCTCGTTCTTGTCTGAAGTAAAGCCATATTGCTGTGGTGTTTGATATAAACGTTTGGCATCGTTATAGTAATCAAAATATATTATCTTAGCTTGAGGATTTTTTTGTCGTAATATCTCTATAGCATTTTTTAGTTGCTCATTAAAGTATTCCACTAGAGTATTGTAAGCTATGAAGCATCCAAATTCATCATAGTCTTCTTTCTTCTTACTATCCACTGTTGACAAAAAAGCAGCATTACACCCTATTGGGAAGTTTCCAGGAACCGCTAGCTCTATGGCTCCTTCTTCAATTAATATCTGACAAATAAAAAGAAAATAAAGAAAAATTATTGTTACATTTATTCATGTCCATGCTTCACTTGATTAATTATAAGTTCTAACGTTTAGATCAAACATTCAAATAATTAATTTTGACATAACATACAGAAGTAGCATTTGCAATTGCTTCAACCATTGAAGGAACAATTTCTCGAATTTCTGTAACAGTTTTATCAAGATGCAACAAAATATCATTTCCACCGATCTCTCCAACAAGAAACAGTGAATTTTTAAAGTATCCATCGCACTCTGTTTCATATGAGAAAAATAGTTGTGTTAAGAATATTGAGAAGACGTCATGTATTTGACACAAGTAAAATAGTCAATAAGTTATTATATAACCTTCTTTGCTTTTGCAAATGGATGATTTTAACTCCTTAAACCAACCAATTTGGACACTTAATGAGTTGTCTGTCCCTGGTGGAGTGACTCCATGACGTTTAAAAAACTCTGATTCAAGTGCAGTGGAACCAGCAAATGCAAAATTCACTCCTTTCTTGATGTCTTGATCTTTGGTGAGATTCTTTAACGCAGGCAAAAATGGTAATTCATATGCCTCGGCTACAATTAAAAGACCTCAATTTAGTGAATTAGGGATAAGGAATGTATCAATGCTGTTTTTTTTTTGTTAATTTTAAACAACGTTACTAAATTGTACAAATAAAGTATTTTATAGTATTTTCTAGGAGTTTTATTTCTTTTTTCTCTCAAACTTAAAAACGCTATTGAAATCATTTAAAAGAATAATATACAAGTAAAAGTACCGATAAAATCTATGATTAACCGTCCATTCGACAATCGCCCAGCTGGTTGTTTGAAATATGTTGAACCATAAGGACTATTGCTAGACATGGGAGGAAAACTCTTCATAGCATTTCCCGTGTCACTTATAGAGTCACCAAAGTTAAAGATAGATTCGTATGGAAGAGGATTCGAATTTGAAACATTTACTAAAAAGCCACATATAGAGGTGATACAAACAAGAATAAGGATTTTCATAATGTTGTTTAGGTATAGGAAATGCTTAATATTGATATGGTGATTGATGTTTCTCAAATGAGCTTTATAAGCCTTATATATTGTCACGCCAACCATTAGTCTTGTCATATATTAAGGATTTTATCTAGTTTTACTATTTTAATTTAAGTAAAGTTGTGATATTTGCTATTTAAGTGGTATTTTCCAATATGTTTGTTTGTTTCGAACATTATTTGCATGTGTTTTTAACTATTTTGATTCTCATAAAGTTTAATTATAGATGTTTAGCCAACTATTTAAATTTTCATTTTTTTTTATAAATTTTTTTTTATTGCATTGCATTTCTTAAGATTTTAGATGAATGATAAATCAAGAGTATTTGATTTATGGAAAGCATCAATGTCTTTGTGATCGAGGATCATAAGTCAAAAGTCCAAGAGTTAACTTTTGCACTTGTTTTTTAATCATAGATCCCAAGGTCTTTTCGTCTGAATCCTTAGTTTCACTGTATTTGATTTTTAGAGGTATTAAGTCCAAGAATTGATCATTTACTTTTTAGTCTCTGGTTTTTAATCATTGCATCATTACCATCTGGGTGTGAATACTCATTTAAGGCCTAAAAAAAATACCTATTATTTTTGTAAATCACTTTATATATAATACAAGATGTTATCAATTCTCAATGCAATATAATATAAGATGTGTTATCAAAATTCTTAATGCAATATAAATTATATCATCATTATATTATATATTTGTATCAAATTAGACGAGTTAAATTTTATGTAATAATTTATTGATGATTTATTATTAAAGTCTTATATTTTGATATAACGGTTTGCAATACTCTAATAGTCATAAAAGTGACTTTACTTAGAAGAATGAGTGGCGCATTATTTCAGAGGTTAGTCAAAATTTAATTATAATTTTTTGAATTTATTATGATTATTATATAATAACATATAAGGGAGAATTTTTTAAAATATCATTCACTTCCTTTTTTGAAATTAAAATTGTGAAATTATATAGAAATTAAATGTTATTATTTTCCAGAATATTATGAAGTTAAAACTCTTTATTTATCTTTATAAATTGATTTTATGTTATATGCTCAAATAAATGTACTATTAAAACTCTAATCTTGTGAGTATATTTGAAATTTGATTATTTTGAGAGTTTTATTCTAAATAATTAAATAATAACTTTTAATTTATATAACTATAATCTCACATATCGTGGATACAACTGTATAAATTTGTAAAATAATTAAATTTATTTTAATTATAATAAATATTATCTATACAATATATAAAGAGAATACTTTATTTTGGTGTGCCTTATTTTTTTTACCATTTTTATCCTTACTTTATTATGTAATTTACTTAATAACTTCTTATTATTAACTTTCACGTAATTTTTTATTATTAACTTTCACATATTGTATTTTTTTAAAATTGTATTTAAACAAAAAATATTATTTATATTCTCTTTCATACATATTAAAAAAGTGGACAGACGGACATGTGAGTGCCCGTTCAAACGTTTATGACCCGTGTATATTTTAGAGTATTAGAGTGTAAATATTTATATATTAGATCTAGACGCTCTTTCCATCAATGAGACAAAGTTTTTTGCCACATGAAATGAGGATTTATGGTTTTGGCACATATGATTTGGTTATGTTCACTTTGATTTTAAGAATAAAGTAGTATTTCAGAATTTTTTGGTTTGTTTACTAAAATTAAATTTTCAAAAGACAAACTTATATGAAGCTTGTCAAATGAGGAAAATAAATTAGATATTCTTTTCAATCTAAATATTGCATTTCAACCTCAAAACCTTTTGAGTTTCTGTCATTAGAAATTTTGATGAACATGATTAAAATTATGTGTATGTCTTGACAACCATTATATCAATCATCTAAAAGACTCTCTATTATTTACTTCATGGGTGCAAACTAAATATTTCTTATTTATGTGTTTTCAGTCGTAAATGTTTGTAACTTAATAATGGTAAAGATATGTTAGATAAATTTTATGCCAAATGAAGCAATATTTATAGGTTCTTTTTCATCTAGTAATATGAACTAGAGGTGACAATGAAATCCATTTAGATAATATCCATTCAATCCGTCCAATAACTTATCCATCCAATTCATCCATAAGACAAAAAATAATTTAATGGATTTGATCCAATCCATCCATTAACTCATATGGATGGATTCAATCCATCCATCTCATTTTATAAATCCATTGGATATTATGTTGTCACTTATTAAATTAAGAATTTTTAAATTAATTTTTTGGATGGATGAATATCCATCCATTAGAAATATGTTAATGGATGGATTGGATGGATTTTATCTTTTAATAGATGGATTGGATTGGATTTTTATTAAGAGAGTTTAGTGGATTGTTAATGGATTAATGGATTGCTTTGATCCATCCATTAACAATCCAATCCATATCCATCCAATCCATCCATTTTGCCACTCCTAATATGAACTATGTGTTTAATAATAATATCTTATTTGCAGAAGAGTATCTACAATTATCACTTGATTAATCTTGAAATTATGTTATATGGGGACAAACGTTGGACACGATGTCTGGGACAATAAGTACAATAAATTAAACCAAATCGGCATATATTAAAGAATGAAAATAATAAAGCAATAAAGAATACAAGAGAATTGTTAACTCAACTCATTGTAACATCACCTACACCTGGAGGGCTTCTAATCCAAGAAAGGAAATTTACTCTTAATAGTATTAGTAGAATTAATGTTAGATTAACAAATCTTTATCAATGCATACTTCCTAATACTACATGTGTCTTTCTATTTAGGACACCCCCTAAATAAGAGAACATGTCTCACTTTATACCTATTACTACCCTAGTGATCAATGCTTTCAAAAGATTACAAATATTGAATTACAACTCAACTAAATAGTCCACCTCTATGCGTTAAATATTCATATTGGCCTTCTTTAGAGGTTTAAAACAAACAACAATACAAAGACTGAAAGAACAAAAATCCTAGCACACTAGATATTCAATACCTGCTTCTTTTTATATTCTCTTTGCTGATTGGAGGATTCTTTATAGAATAATATCTATTGGGTTTTTCTCCCATAGACTTTTGAATGACAACAAATTTCATTTTGATAAAGATTAGATTTTATTTGATCTTCACTCAATTTTCAATCTTCATTTAAATTGATTTGGTCTTAATAAATATTTTAGCAAATCTTATTAAATAATATATTACTAAAAGATACAAATCATAAACACTAAATCTTCCAGAAAACAAATAAAATATCATTCATAAAATCTCACAAACCATTACCTGCATATTGAGGCCAGATGTTGCACACATACTGGAACATCTTGTCTGACATGTTACATAATCATCATAAATACATCTTTTACTACCCAATGTTAGTTTACATAAATGTAGTCAATCAAAAGAACAACAAACTGCCTCCTTTAGAGTTCCGAAAAGAAAATTTCTTTTAAAAGAATTAATCGCGCGTAAGATCTCCATCTGTGTGTTGACAATGTTTACATGCTCTTGATGATTGCTCATACCATCAATCATTATTAGTGAAAGTAGCTTGAAGTTTTCAGGAAGTAGGGAGTCGTAAATCTTGGCAAAGGGGTTGGGGGTCCAAATATATATATATATATATATATATATATATATATATATATATATATATATATATATATATATATATATATATATATATATATATATATATATATATGTGTGTGTGTGTGTGTGTGTGTGTGTGTGTGTGTGTGTGTGTGTGTGTGTGTGTGTGTGTGTGTGTGTGTGTGTGTGTGTGTGTGTGTGTGTGTGTGTGTGTGTGTGTGTGTGTGTGTGTGTGTGTGTGTGTGTGTGTGTGTGTGTGTGTGTGTGTGTGTGTGTGTGTGTGTTATACATGCAATTCGACAACCCACTTGGGAGTGTGGTGGGTGACTCATACCTATAATATAGGGATACATGATTGGGGTCTCATCTTTATAACATAGGAAGACATGGTTAGCTAACTCATCGTAACTTGGGACTATATTCTGGACTATGACGAGGATGCTCGATGATTCATCTCCTACAATATAATGAATATGGATTTTCCCTGCGTCTAACATGTGATTGATCCCGCGTAGCCTCTTTGTTATCTTCAATAGGAATTCTTCAAGGTGAGAGGCAAATGGGCAAAGATTGTTAGTACTATGTGAATTTTAGTCATAATATAAAAGCTTACATTCTCTCAAACACGAGACCTGTAAGAACAAAGTAATTAAAAATAATATAATAATTTAATTTTATAACAAGATAATGAAATTTATAAATAAATAAAAAAGAAAAAAATATAGTTATTATTGAAAAAGACCGGATTTTGAATACTTCTGTATTAATATTTGTGAACTAATATGATGATATAAGTTACTAATCTAGTTATATGATACTACAAAATATATATGATTATATGATATATCAAACTAAGAGAAATGTGAGATGTTGGATCGAACTCTAGTATGGTCGAAAGGTAGTTTCTAGTTCGACAAGAATTAAGCATGAGGTTGAAGTCTGCTCGCATGCTGCTGTCGAAGTAATGCATGTTGTAGTCGAAGGTTTTTCTAACATGCATTAGTCAATATTGATAGAGTTGTTAGTATGTTGAATTGGGTCTTTCTTGTAAGCCAAATTGTTTAAGTTAGCTTGTAATAGGTAATTGTTAAAAAGTCCATTAGGTTAGTGTGCTATTTTTCTTATAAATAGGATGCTAGTTTCTCAATCTTGGCATAAAGAAAAAATAGGAAGATAAAATCATAATTTCAAGAGAGAGAGGTTATTTTGTTATTCTTGTATACTTGTAATCTTGTTCTAAGAGAAAGGAAAGAATAGCAGTTTAATAACCAATCCTTGTTGTTCCTTATGGTTTTACCTTGTTATCTTTGTTAACCCTAACCCTTGTGTGTTTCTTGATCATAAAGAAACCATTTATAATTTGTTATGAGATATTTGATTCACAACAAATTGGTGCGGTGAGCGTGGAAAAGATGCCTTCAACAAATTATGAGATTGAAAAGTTCACCGGAGTGAATGCCTTTGGTCTGTGGCGCTTGAAGATGAAAGCCCTACTGGTTCAGTAGGGTTGTTTGGAAGCATTGAAGGGAGAGGCAGCCATGGACGTTGCGTTAACGACAGAAGAAAAGGCGGACATGATTGAGAAAGCCCACAACACAATATTGTTGAACCTTGGTGATAAGGTTCTTCGACAGGTATCAAAGGAGACTACCGCATCAGGATTATGGGTGAAACTTTAAAGTTTGTACATGACCAAATCTCTGGTGAATCAACTCTACCTGAAGTAAGCTTTGTATTTGTTGCGGTGGAAAAAGGATATCAAACTATTAATTAGTTTGAATCACAATTTTTGATTCACAACCGACTTTGATTTATCCGAAGGAAAATGTCAAAAGAAGGAAAACCTATTTTTGCATCATAAACACAACGCGAGGAGAGACCTAGGTAAGAGGTTGGTTAAGCTTAGGGAAGGTACTAGCACCCTAAACTTCTGTAGTACTCTACAAGAACCTTTTGTTTATCTTTTTCTATTTTACTTTATTATTTTCTTAAAGTATATATAATGTGCTAAGGGATAGAGTGACCTAAAGACCTAAGGGTTAGTCCTAAGTTTACTCTGCAAGATTCACGTCTTGTGCCTACGTATCCTAGATAGGGAATGGAATAAGAGTAATTGTAGTTCCCCTCGAAAGGGAGGTTAGAAACGTCTTGACTGTGGTCAAGGTTTCAATGGGGAGTAAGCGTTTCTTAAGGAAAGCGCTTACGTGGAGTCTTAAAACTCCTATTTCTACGTTGAAGTTGTTAATTGAAATTAGGGTTGACTAAATGTTCCACGGCGGGAAAACCTAAAACAGAGTACGGCGACTCTTTGACCTAATGCTAGGGTAAAGGGTATTTTCGTCCACGGCAGGACATCTAGGCTATTAGGGTTTTGAAACGGTCTAGGGTTAGGACTATTGACTCAGCGGTCAAACGGTTTAAACCTAATCCTTCGGAAGGTTAATGGTAGAACATGCACGCAAACAGATTATTACATGACGGGCAATAAAAAATATGAAAATAAAGAAAGCGGTAAATGAAAGCATCGCGACCACTCGCGTAAATTACAAACCCAAAAAATGCGAAAATAAATGGTTGCGACGATAACCTCGCATAATTACAATTGAGAAACGTCAACACGAGTAAATGAAATATGAATAAGCTGAAACGAACAAGATAGCCAGGGTTAGACAGAATGTTGAATTTTTATTTAAAGGAGAAGTTAGTTTTGCATTTAAAAGGATAATTTATTTTAATTTTGACAAAAAACTTGTTTTGATTTAATTAAATAAAATGTTTTTTGAAAAGAAAATTATTATTAGATTTGTTGAAAAATGTTTTAATCCTAAGGTTTTTAAAAAAGTCTTTTTATTTTAGTGTTTTAAGAAAAAAATGCTCTTAATCTTAATGTTACATTAAATCTAATATTTACAACGTTTTAATTTTTATCACAAAATACTTTCAACTTTAATTATGAAGAATAGTTTTAATACTTAACTACAAAAGGCTTTTCTTAGATTTAATTATGAAAAACTTAATTAGTAACTCGTTAGGATTTAATTACAGTAATAAAAACAGCAAAAACTCAAAAATAAAAAACAATAAACAAAGCAAAACGGGTCGGGCTGGCCACCAACCCAGACCCGACCCAGTCCGGCAGATACATAAAAGACAAATCCCTAAAATTTTTAGGGTTTCAAAAGACTCCCTTCTTCTTTCCAGCGGCGTGACCTCCATGCGAGGATCCGCTGCTACTTTTCCTGCTTCTTTCATGCATTTCCCCTCTCTCAAGTCCTTCCATGGCATTCTCTCCTTCAGATGTTCATCTTGAATCTCTTTATTCTTTCCCTTTTACCATTCCTGAAACAGAAAAATGAAATGAAATGGAGAAAGGGTCAACACAAACTCTTACGGTGATTTTGATGGTCTTAAAGCCGATGATGGTTTCTGAGGCTTAAGGGGTTTGCCCGCCGGTGAGACTTGGCTGGCGTCGAGACCTTAGGGTCTCCGCCTCCGCCGATCCGGTTTGCCGGTGGATTCCTGTGCTTGAAAGCTTCGCCATTTTGGGTTCCTTTTCGCTTCGGTTTGTCCGGGTTTGAACTCGTGAGGATCCCGAGTGACGCTTTTCTTCTTCTTCTTCTGCGGATGATGATGAATCCCTGAGGGGTCCTTATGTATCCGTCTTCTTCTGGGCGATGATGACGATGAAGATCCCTCTTGGATCTTTTGACTCTGAGCCGCGGCCTCTTTTTGGTGATGATCCGCCTTTCGTCTAGGGTTCTTGATCCGCCCTTTATGATGATTTATATGTGCCCCGTTATATTTGATTTATGGGCTTTTAATTTTCCTCTAACTTCTCTGTTGAGCTGGATTTTCGGAAAGATCTCTTGGTTGTTTGGACTTGTTAGTTGAAACGGTTCGCTGGATCTGAACTGGTTTTTCTGAACTGGTTTGAACTGTTTTTTAGTTAACGGCTGTTTGGCAAAAATCCACTTTGAATAAGTGCTTTTCAAAAGTTCTTATTTAAAAATCACTTTTCAATAGCAAACCATATTTTCCGGAAAATCTTTTTCTCTCTCTCTCTCTCTCTCTCTCTCTCTCTCTCTCTCTCTCTCTGGTTGCCTCGGAATAAGAATGGAAATTGCCGATATTAGCCTTTGGTCGGAACTCTGAGTCGGGAGTCGGTTTCGGAGTAATCCGTTGCCCTCCTGACACGCCCGATGATGACATTGTTCAGAGGGCGTCGGACAACACTAACCGATTATTTTGTCCATTTTGATTTGCAGGTTCAAAGCGTTAATCGGAAGAGTCGGGAATCAGATTTGAAGAATTCGGCCATGAATATTAGTTTAGGGAATTTTTGGATAAACATGTAATTTTAGACAAAAAAAATGTAAATTTGGATAAACATGTAATTTTAGATTAAAAAAAATGTAAATTTGTTTATTCTTTTTTTGATATTATAAACATTTATTTTTTTATATAATAAAATTATCCCAATTTATGTTAATGGAATAATATTATTATTATAAAAAAATTAAACAACCACAATGTTATAATATGTAACAAAAAGCTTATTAAAATGCATGTTTTGTTTTTCTTTTGAAGATGAAATGAAAATAATAAATAAGTAAAAAGAAATAAAATCAATTTAACAAATGAGAACCATATTAAAAAGAGAAAAACTATTTTGAAAACGAGAATAATTTAAAAAATGGAATAAAAGTGGTTTAAAAATAAACATTGGTTTTCTATAAAAAAAATAAAACGAAAAAAGAGGTTCTATTTTATTAACTCAAAATTTACCTAATTCATTTGACCGATCTCATCTCCGATACGATCTCCGACTAATCTCTCTGGCAACCCCACTAAACAACCTTGTCAGGATAAACTCCAATTTGTCCACCGACCACCTTCTTCCAATCCAAATAAGCATCAGCTTAAATTCCCGATTTACCCATCCGAAGCGAAACCTCTGATCAATTCCTCCAATTAACAACCTTATCCTCAGTTCTCATCAACGGACTCAAACGACCCACATTTCCTGATTATAGCTCAAAAATTCGTAAATTGACGGCCGGCTGCAGAAAAATGACCATTTTACCCTTCATAAGCTAAAGAGCACGGCACCCGATATTTTCCTGCAAAAATCAACCAACTATACGAACCTGTTAGCGACTGGTTAAATACAATGTACAGATACAATGGCATGCGAGATGAAACGACAAATCTTAGGGCAAAATTTGGTGTATTACAGTTGCCCCTATTTAAATAGCTTCACCGGATGATTTGAGCGGCATAGACTCGAGAAATCATGATGGAGGGATTTAAATATAGATAACCGAAAATTTTGCCCTTAGATGCTGTGATATGCAATGCTATGGACAAAACGAGATGAAACATAATGCCGACAATGCCATGAATCTGATATGATGCGTATGATGGAATGATAAATGCAACGATGCAGATGACACGACGACACAGGGGATAGACGCGACGAACGAACCACACTAGGGAATGTGACGCACTGAGAAAACAGCACGACACGGTGAATTCTAAAGTGATAGTCAACTGGTGCGAACACGACCCATTGTCACTTTTAGAAAAAGGAATGGTAAGGCGGAATCCTCAATGGAGATGACATTGATGAGACGACCTCCACTGGGGAATATCTAAGAGTAAATGTTCAACAGGCTCAGGCGTGACCGGCTGATACTCTAGGGTAAAAAGTAAAACTGGATCTGCACGACTATAGGATCGATTAACAAGATGCTGGAGCATTGAGAAAAGAATAACATCCGAGCTTCTGGACACTCTTCCTCGTGACAGGATCAAACGGAATTTTCCGGAATCCGTAGAAAATATACAGGGTAAAACCGGTTGTATGCCAAAATAAATGGACTTTAATGCGAACACCCTGACAAGCTTCTCGAGAGAGAACTGTTACTTATCATTGGAAGAGACTTATATGCCAGACTGGATAAGCTCTCAAATAAAGAGACTGCTGCTTATCTATGATAATATGGTCGATTGATAAGCTCCGTTGGAGGGACTGTCGCTCATCTGATAAAATAAGCTTCCATGATCGGGACATGATTAAGCTTCTTCGGATAAAATGAACTTCCTCATCCTTCAAGATTTTGTGCTCTCCTAAATATGATTCAGCTCCTTCTTTTACTAAAGGATAAAATGAACTTCCTCATGCTTCAAGATTTTGTGTTCTCCTGAATATGATTCATCTCCTTCTTTTACTAAAGGATAAAACGAACTTCCTCATGCTTCAAGATTTTGTGCTCTCCTGAATATGATTCAGCTCCTTCTTTTGCTAAAGGATAAAATGAACTTCCTCATACTTCAAGATTTTGTGCTCTCCTAAATATGATTCAACTCCTCCTTTTACTAAAGGATAAAACGAACTTCCTCATGCTTCAATATTTTGTGCTCTCCTGAAATGATTCAGCTCCTTCTTTTGCTAAAGGATAAAATGAACTTCCTCATACTTCAAGATTTTGTGCTCTCCTGAATATGATTCAGCTCCTTCTTTTACTAAAGCATAAAATGAACTTCCTCATACTTCAAGATTTTGTGTTCTCCTGAATATGATTCAGCTCCTTCTTTTGCTAAAGGATAAAATGAACTTCCTCATACTTCAAGATTTTATGCTCTCCTGAATATGATTCAGCTCCTTCTTTTACTAAAGGATAAAATGAACTTCCTCATGCTTCAAGATTTTGTTCTCTCCTGAAATGATTCAGCTCATTCTTTTACTAAAGGATAAAATGAACTTCTTCATACTTCAAAATTTTGTGCTCACCTGAATATGATTCGGTTTAAACCTCCCCGCACTTCAAGATGAAAAGGAAAATGAAAACCAAATTGCTCGATGGAGATGGCCATTTGCTGCAAGTCATAACGAAGATAGGAAAAGCTTCTCAGGCGAGAAATACCGCTTATTGGCAATGATAAGCTTCTCGGGTGAGAACTGCTTGCAGAGGTGGTAACATGTAATGTAAATTGTAATGACAGTTGTGATTATGACAAACATCGAGATCATTGTAATGCAGATTGTAAGGAAAGTTGTGATGATGAAAAACATCGAGATCACTGTAATGTAAATTGTAATGAAAGTTGTGATGATGACCAACATCGAGATCACTGTAATGTAAGAACTTCTTGTACGAGAAGATCGACTGTAGAGTGTTATGTAAAGTGTAATGATGATAGGCTTCTCTGGTGAGATAGTGCAAAATAAATGCACGCCCAGGTAGGTTCGACGATAGACGGGCCCGAAGTTCAATCTAGAATTGGGCTAGAAAGAACTGACAAACAAGACTCCATTGAGGAAACAAACTCGAATAGGGACTACCTTATCCTAACGTGGAAAGGTAACGGAAATAACCGTCATCCACGAGGGTCGAAATCTGTGGGAATTAGCTGGAACAAACAAGTATTTTATGCTTAGGGCTGACCATCTACTTGGAGAGAGCGGACAAACCCAGTTACTCGTCGGTAACGACAAAGGATGACGACCAATAGCAACAACGTAGATGCTAATGCATATGCCAAAGTGTATACTAATGTGTATGTTAATGTGTATAAAAATGTCATGCAATGAGTATGCAATGCTTAGGCTCATGCATATGCTAACAAAACAGACGAGAGGAGGAACATGAGATGAAATAAACATCTCAACAGGAATACCCGGCGACCTCTACAACAGTACATCTATTGATGATAGAACCAAATCTTGCTTCAAAGTTCTAACTTCCCTGGGGAGAAAATATCATGACTTCCACATGGGGATATGATACGACTTCACTGGAGAGTACGATGACTTCAACTGGGGATCCATGATCTCCGCATGGGGATACGATGTCATGACTTCACGGGAGGGATTGCTATCATGAACCATAATCAGCTCAAGAACTCTTGGGATCAGAGACTTCCGGGGATAAAATAAATATCCGCTCCGTGGGGGGAATGTGGAGCTAGGCCGCTTTAGGGAGAAAGGCGTAACGACTTCTTGGGAATAATACCTCGGCTTCCTGGGGAAAATGTACATCCAAATGGGGATAAAATAACTCAAACTTCCCTGAGGAGAGTTCGTCAGACTCACTGGGGGGAAATCAACAGACATTCCTGGGGACAGTATCTTGACTTCTTGGGGAGAATATGGTAGTCTCCTGGGGGACATTATTGAGGAAGGTAAGGCAATTTCACTGAGGACCAGATAATTCCACTGAGAATGGGGTTCAAGAACATATATGACTTGGAGGATACCGGGATATCTCTGCAGTCTTGAGAGTCACTGGGGATTTATCGGATGGATCCCAAAAGTGGTGTCAGCTTAAAGTCTCGCTGGGGACTATCACTGGGAAGATGCTGGTATGATCTCTGTAGTCTAGGAAATTACCGGCTCAGTCCAAAGGGTTGTCAGCTTATAGTCTCGCTGGGGACTGTGTCATCTTAAAGTCTCTCTGGGGATTGTGTTGATGCAATGGTTAAGACGTAGATTCTGCAACGATGAGATTTACTGGGGAATGAAAACCGTTGGGGGAAAATCTATCTGGTGCATGAAGACACATTGTAAAGCTAATTTTGATCTCAATGGACTTTGTAGTAATTTCCATTTTGGAAAACATGATGCCCCAGAGTACTTTCTTTGTGAGGAAGAGTCACCTCAAGAGGATTTTATAGAGAACATGGAGTCTAACTGCCCCACTGTTTTCAAACTCTTGGAGAGATTTGTCAGGTCTCGACGTAACTGGCACAGATCAACTGTGTTACGACTGAGTCCACAAGAATATCTCTTAAGAAAGTCAGGCTTGCATTGGTAGTGAATTGGAAACCACTTGCCCCTGTTTATTAGGATCTTCGAGTTCCATTGTCGACGTTTATGCGTAAATTTCTAAGATGTTAAGCAAATCGACACGCGTGAAATGCTATCCTGAAACTATCAATGCAACAATTTTTGTCTTGAAAATTTTTGTTTTTATTTTGAAAAAGGATATCGCTATAACTCGTGACCAAAATCCCATAGTCAGGATATGAATTTGATTTGTAATGCCAACATTAAATTGAGCATAGCTCGTAGGAGTCAGGAAACGTTATCTCATCGAGTGTGCTTTCGAAAGAAATCCTACTTCAATTAGGTCTTTTACTGGTTGTATCGTGGCTTGGTTCATGGTTTAAAAAACAAAGGATAAAGGCTCAAAGTTATTTGTACCCACCCATTCTTCGTGATGTTCTCCAATCCTATTCAGTTAACAGGATACGAGCACTAATATCTTAATCGGATTTGACATAGTCGAGAACTCATTAAGGCTTTGGACAATGGCAGTCACTCACCTACTTCTTTTTGTTTGATCACATGACTTTGTTCTTTATTGGGGATTCTTTATTGTAATCCCTTATTATTTTTAATTTATTTTTCTTGCTTTTATTCCCTAACTTTTGCCTGGACGACGTCTTTTGGATTTGACTTTGGAGTCCAGCGGGATGCCCCAGTTTTGCCTAAGTCTCCTTCATAGGTTCTGACTTAGTGGGCTATATATTTTTTATTTTTGTTGACTAAGTCGTGTGACTCTTTTGAAAGGCTTGTGACAACCCCACTCTTTTAGTAGTAGAGGGATAATCATTGGCTTCTAACTTCCTAAGACGTTAAGGATAGATTTTCGAATGTTTGCTCCTCCTTCTGAGAGTCTGAGCGCTCGATCAATTTAACTGAAAAACTACCCTGCCCCAGGTTAAGATGAGGGTTTTAATTTGGAAAAGAAGGAAACTCCTACTTCAAGGCTCAAAGGGATTAAAGAGGAATTATCGTCCTTATTTCTCCATTGTTTGGGATTTGAAACAATGCCTTACATCATCAATAGGTTTCAATCGAAAGCATACGACATGAAATTTGACGTTTTTGGTTCATCATCCTCCTCCCAATTCTCTATAAAGGTAAGAGATCGGGTAAAGTTGGCATTGTAAGCTGTGAAAAATATTATTTTTTTGATGAGTGAAAACGAATGGATTGCTTCAAGACAAACATTATGCATTAATTATTCAAAATAACCAAGTTCGTACATGCTAATTATGCTTAACCAAAGAAAATAAAACATATAAATAACAAAAGGTATTGTATGACAAGTCCTTCAACAGGTGTTTATGAAGTCTCTGTATTTAAGGCTGGCACCGTAGTAGTGGTTTCCTCTGGCGGAGCCTCACTGGAACGACTCGTCTTGCTTGCCCCAGCTACATCTGTCACGACTTCATTATCAGTCTGCAAATCTTCATTCATAATAACTTTCCCAGATTCTTTGTCGATCGTGGTCACATTATCTTGAGGAATGCTGAAATGACACGGCCTAGGCTTATGAATAACTACCGGCTTCGGCAGATTCACAGGAGAAGTAACTGGCCAAGGCATGTTAAAAACCAGGAGAGGAGTCTTGATCTCTGGTTGAGGATCACCGAAAGACAATATCTTCTGTTCCAACAAATTTCTGACAATGTTATTGAGCGCATGACAACCTTCCAAATCATGACCAGATGCACCCTCATGAAATAAACAATGAGTGGAGGCGTTGTAATTGACAGGTACCGAATTGGGAGGTGGACCCAAAGTTCGGGTAACAACCAGACCTCGTTGCACTAAGAAAGGATACAACTCAGTCAACTCATTGGGATTGGAGGACAAGGCTTGTATGGTCTCCTATTTTGACGAGGTATCGTCTCCTCTGATGGTTGGCACACGAGAGCGTTGGGCACTCGTTGACAGTTGACAGGAGAGTGTTGATAAACCGGAGGCTGTTGATAACCCGGATGCTGATAGACCGGAGCCGGTTACACAGGCTGATAGGTAGGAAATTGAGGACTGAAGGGAGGTGCAACAGTAGCTACATAGGGTTATCGCGCATACTGAACCAGATAACCTTTAACACAACTCTACTAATGTTAAAGAGCAGCCATCAAGCGATTCCTCGAACGTGTAGCTCTTTTATGGTGGTCAGAGCTCGGAGTTTTGCACTTCGGAGGAGTAACTCGTCGAACTGGTTACGTAAGGGTAGGACGCACCAAACTGGGTTGAAGCCCAAGAGGAGGTACGTTCTCAACAGTAATAGCTGGTTTAAGACTTACAACAGTATTGGTAATCTCTGAGCCAACATTAGACTGAGTATCCATCTTCATATTAAGAGCTTGTATCATCTCCGTAATCTGCCCCACACTTCCTCGAAGATCTTCGAGTTCATGGCTGACACGGTCGATCTCTTGAGCTTGTTCTTTCATCCTTTTTCGAGCTTGGGCTCTAGTATTGTACTGATGCGGAGGACCCAGGGTGACGAAACTGGCAGGCGAGAGAACCGAGTATGAGAAACCAGGAGACATATGCGATGCAAAAATATGATGCTAAGATGCAAAATGACTTCATGGAATTCAAATATTTACGAATATCGCGGAATACCAAAGAAATTTTATTTTATTAATTGAGAACTGGATTAAAAATAATATAAAGTCTTTAAAGAAAACAGCTAAACAAAAGCTAATAATGACCCTAAGAAAGCAACGTCCACAACTTCAAGGAATAGGCGGACATTTAGAGGAAAATAAATCCTCGTAGATTCTTCTCTTCTTGCAGGAGAGTACCTCTTCATTCTTCGACTGGAGTTGTTTTTGAAGTTCGTCGTACTCGCTGACCGTCACATGGTATTTGTTCTTCCATGTTTCTGCTTCATGTTGAGCTTTCTTCAAAGCGATCTTCAACGTTTCAGCCTCGGACATGAAATATTGAACAGGTTCCTCTCTTGGAGGTAAAGGATCCTGGCGAGGATAAGGCATCTTTAACTTGATAGCTATGTCTCGGACCCACTAAAGGTATGGTTCCATGGACACACAATTAGGCCTTCCCCGACTTTCTCGACCTTTCCTATGCAAGTGACGCCAGGAAGATACAATCTAATCTTGAAGCTCTTTGTTGTCTTCGAAGAAGATCTTCTCTACGTAGATACTTTTAGGCGGTTCTTTCAAGGGATACCCTAACTGCCGGTGAGCTAGGACTGGATTGTAGCTTATTCCTCCATTTAAACCAAGTAAAGGCATGTTAGTGAAAGCTCCACAACCATTAATGAGTAATATTCCATCATACATACGGTTGTGCCAATCAATATCGGAGTGGGTTAAAGCCACAACTCTTTATGACCAACGTCCTTGGGTGGGACTCCAAAATGGACCAGACTTAGGCAAGTACGAAATAAACCACTTGTACAGTAACGACACACAACAGGTAATCATCCCTCCACCATGAAGGTTTCGGAGATGGACTGAATGATAAGTGTTACCCAATAAGGTTGGTACTTGATTCCTTCGCATGAAGATCTTGATGGCATTAAGGTCCACAAATCCTTCAAAACTAGGGAAAAGCAATACTCCATAGATAAGCAAGGCAAGGATCGTCTCAACGGTAGGCATGCTCAAATGATCGGCATACTATTGGGCTTTCTCCATTAGGAACTTTGTAGGTAACCCAAAAATTTCACCCTTATGAGTCATGTTCTCCTTAATGTCAGATACCTTCAAACATGTGGCTTTAGCAATATCCTGTTCTTTAGGGTCCTTCTCTAAGAAAGGGAATGGAGTTTTATCCAAAATAGACAACCCTACTAACTGAGAATATTCTTCCAAAGTAGGTAATAACTGATAGTCGGGAAATGTGAAGCAACGATAGTCGGGATCGTAGAACTGTAGCAAAACCGAAAGAAGTCCTTCATTCACTTGAAGTTCCAAAAGAGATAACAACCTCCCATACCGGTTACGGAATCCTTCTCGATCTTGGACTAAAGATCCTAGCTTCCTTAGGTCATCTAGCTTAAGACTTTTAAAAGTGTATTTCAAAGTTTTCCTTCTATCGTAATCCATAGTATCCTGCAATATCCATAACTAAAGTTTGAATTCCATGAAACTGAATGCAACGTGATGTTTTATAGATGCAATGCACATATATACACAAGTCCTAGGTTAAATGTGTGTGAAAGGAGTTAGGGTCTACCCTTCCCCATAAGGTATGTACTAAGGTTAGTTGTACCTGCAGGACAAAGTTTTAAAGAAGTGCCCAAAGTCATCAGCTTTTCCTTCGGATATTATCAAACTTCCGACTGACTCAGGGGTCGATGATATTCTCAAGAGAACCTCTTTTGAGTGTAGTATCGTGTAGCAATTATTTTAAGACTACTCCCTCATAATTCCCGCACTACGTCCTATATAAGGCCAAGGTGGTGTTAAGGTACTACGGTCCTCAATATCATAGACTCCTTTCCGAAAATAGTAAGAGTTTTCACGACTGTACTCGTTCAACCGAACTATCTTATGGAAGGGTCTCAACCGAGCGATGATTCTCAAGTCAGCTTGGTCGGGATTCACTCCCTATAAGCCTCGTTGAATATATCACCATCCTATAATAAGGTCACTCAAGTCCGGGTGTAGGACTTATCTCACAACAAATATACCCCCAAGCAAGGTACAATAATATATACATATAAGTAATAAAATAAAATGGCATACGATAAACAAAATAGGGGTAACCCTTAAACATTATGGAGTCCCCAGTGAAGTCGCCATTTTCTGTTGCGGTGGAAATAGGATATCAAACTATTAATTAGTTTGAATCACAATTTTTGATTCACAACCGACTTTGATTTATCCGAAGGAAAAGGTCAAAAGAAGGAAAACCTATTTTTTCATCGTAAACAAAATGCGGGGAGAGACCTAGGTAAGGGGTTGGTTAAGCTTAGGGAAGGTACTAGCACTCTAAACTTCTGTAGTACTCTACAGGAATATTTTGTTTATCTTTTGCTATTTTTCTTTATTATTTGCTTAAAGTATATATAATGGGCTAAGGGATAGAGTGACCTAAAAACCTAAGGGTTAGTCCTAAGTTTACTCGGCAAGATTCTCATCTTGTGCCTACGTATCCTGGATAGAGAATGGAATCAGAGTAATCGTAGTTCCTCTCAAAAGGGAGGTTAGAAACGTCTTGACTGTGGTCAAGGTTTCAATGGGGAGTAAGCGTTTCTTAAGGAAAGTGCTTACATGGAGTCTTAAAACTCCTATTTCTATGTTGAAGTTGTTAATTGAAATTAGGGTTGACTAAATGTTCCACGACGGGAAACCCTAAAACAGAGTACGGCGACTCTTTGACCTAATGCTAGGATAAAGGGTATTTTCGTCCATGGCGGGACACCTAGGCTATTAGGGTTTTAAAATGGTCTAGGGCTAGGACTATTGACTCGGCGGTCAAACGGTTTAGACCTAATCCTTCGGAAGGTTAATGGTAGAACATGCACGCAAACGGATTATTACATGGCGGACAATAAAAAATATGAAAATAAAGAAAGCGGTAAATGAAAACATCGCGACCACTCGCGTAAATTACAAACCCAAAAAATGCGAAAATGAATGATTGCGATGATAACCTCGCATAATTACAATTGAGAAACGTCAACACGAGTAAATGAAATATGAATAAGCTGAAACGAACAAGATAGCCAGGGTTAGACAGAATGTTGAATTTTTATTTAAAGGAGAAGTTAGTTTTGCATTTAAAAGGATAATTTATTTTAATTTTGACTAAAAACTTGTTTTGATTTAATTAAAGAAAGTGTTTTTTAAAAAGAAAATTATTATTAGATTTGTGGAAAAATGTTTTAATCATAAGGTTTTTAAAAAAGTCTTTTTATTTTAGTGTTTTAAGAAAAAAAATGCTCTTAATCTTAATGTTACATTAAATCTAATATTTATAACGTTAAAATTTTTATCACAAAATACTTTCAACTTTAATTATGAAGAATAGTTTTAATACTTAACTACAAAAGGCTTTTCTTAGATTTAATTATGAAAAACTTAATTAGTAACTCGTTAGGATTTAATTAGAGCAATAAAAACAGCAAAAACTCAAAAATAAAAAAAAAAATAAACAAAGCAAAACGGGTCGGGCTGGCCATCAACCCAGACCCGACCCGGTCCGATAGATACATAAAAGACAAATACCTAAAAATTTTAGGGTTTCGAAAGACTCCTTTCTTCTTTCCGGCGGCGTGACCTCCATGTGAGGATCTGCTGCTACTTTTCCTGCTTCCTTCATGCATTTCCCCTCTCTCAAGTCCTTCCATGGCATTCTCTCCTTCAGATGTTCATCTTGAATCTCTTTATTCTTTCCCTTTTACCATTCCTGAAACAGAAAAATGAAATGAAATGGAGAAAGGGTCAACACAAACTCTTACGGTGATTTTGATGGTCTTAAAGCCGATGATGGTTTCTGAGGCTTAAGGGGTTTTCCCGCCGGTGAGACTTGGCTGGCGTCGAGACCTTAGGGTCTCCGCCTCCGCCGATCCGGTTTGACGGTGGATCCCTTTGCTTGAAAGCTTCGCTGTTTTGGGTTCCTTTTTGCTTCGGTTCGTCCGGGTTTGAACTCGTGAGGATCCCGGGTGACGCTTTTCTTCTTCTTCTTTCGCGGACGATGATGAAGCCCTGAGGGGTCCTTATGAATCCGTCTTCTTCTGGGTGATGATGACGATGAAGATCCCTCTTGGATCTTTTGAATCTGAGCCGCGATCGCTTTTTGGTGATGATCCGCCTTTCGTCTAGGGTTCTTGATCTGCCCTTTATGATGATTTATATGTGCCCCGTTATGTTTGATTTGTGGGCTTTTAGTTTTCCTCTAAATTCTCTATTGAGCTGGATTTTCAGAAAGATCTCTTAGTTGTTTTAACTGAGAAGTTGTGTTAAGGTTGCGAAATTGTTTCCGCTGAATCCGTTGGCTTGTTACGGTGTTGCTTACGGTTGAGGTGTCTGAACGGATTTGCGATTGTGAACTTGTTAGTTGAAACGGTTCGCTGGATCTGAACTGGTTTTTCTGGTTTTTCTGAACTGGTTTGAATTGTTTTTTAGTTAACGGCTGTTTGGCGAAAATCCACTTTAAATAAGTGATTTTTTAAAGTGCTTATTTAAAAATCACTTTTCAACAGCAAACCATATTTTTCGGAAAATATTTTTATCTCTCTCTCTCTCTCTCTCTCTCTCTCTCTTTGGTTGCCTCGGAATAAGAATAGAAATTGCCGATATTAGCCTTTGGTCGGAACTCTGAGTCGGGAGTCGGCTTCGGAGTAATTTGTTGCCCTCCCGAGACGCCCGATGATGACATTGTTCTTAGGGCGTCGGACAACACTAACCGATTATTTTTTCCGTTTTGATTTGCAGGTTCAAAGCGTTAATCGGAAGAGTCGGGAATCGGATTTGAAGAATTCGGCCATGAAGATTAGTTTAGGGAATTTTTGGATAAACATGTAATTTTAGACAAAAAAATGTAAGTTTGGATAAACATGTAATTTTAGACAAAAAAATGTAAATTTGTTTATTCTTTTTTTGATATTGTAAACATTTATTTTTTTATATAATAAAATTATCCCAATTTATGTTAATGGAATAATATTATTATTATAAAAAAATTAAACAGCCACAATGTTATAATATGTAACAAAAAGCTTATTAAAATGCATGTTTTGTTTTTCTTTTGAAGATGAAATGAAAATAATAAATAAGTAAAAAGAAATAAAATCAATTTAACAAATGAGAACCATATTAAAAAGAGAAAAACTATTTTGAAAACGAGAATAATATTTAAATAATGGAATAAAAGTGGTTTAAAAATAAACATTGATTTGAAAACGAGAATAATATTTAAATAATGGAATAAAAGTGGTTTAAAAATAAACATTGATTTTCTAAAAAAAATGAAACGAAAAAAGAGGTTCTATTTTATTAACTCAAAATTCACCTAATTCATTTGACCGATCTCATCTCCGATACGACCTCCGACTAATCTCTCTGGCAACCCCACTGAACAACCTTGTCAGGATAAACTCCAATTTGTCCACCGACCACCTTCTTCCAATCGAAATAAGCATTAGCTTAAATTCCCAATTTACCCATCCGAAGCGAAACCTCTGATCAATTCCTCCAATTAACAACCTTATCCTCAGTTCTCATCAACGGACTCAAACGGCCCACATTTCCTGATTACAGCTCAAAAATTCGTAAATTGACGGTCGGCTGTAGAAAAATGACCATTTTACCCTTCATAAGCTAAAGAGCGCGTCACCCGATATTTTCCTGCAAAAATCAACCAACTATACGAACCTGTTAGCGACTGGTTAAATACAATGTACAAATACAATGGCATGTGAGATGAAACGGCAAATCTTAGGGCAAAATTTGGGGTATTACAGTATTCATTGAAGATGAGTGAAGAAAAAATATTGGCTGAGCAGTTGGATATGTTCAACAAGCTAATTCTTGATCTTGAAAATATTAATGTAAAGATCGATGATGAAGATCAAGCACTATTGTTGTTGTGTGCTTTGCCCAGAACACATGCTCACTTCAAAAAAACTCTCTTGTATGGAAGGGAGTCCCTAAACTTTGAAGAAGTTCAATCAGTCTTGATTCTAAGGACTTGAACAAACGAAATATGCATAAACCTTCGACGGTGGGCGAAGGTTTAGCCGTTAAGGGAAAATTCTTGCGAAAGGATGGTAAGTTCGACAAGAAGAAAGGTAAAAGTCAATAGAAATCTTATAGTGGCGAAACATCTGGTATTCAATGTTATCACTGTAAGAAGGAGGGTCACACAAGAAAGGTGTGCCCTGAATGCCTGAAAGATCATAGAGGTAATGACAACACAACCATTATTCAAGATGACTTCGACTCATCTGATGTTCTTGTGGTTTCAAGTGGCGACTCGAGAAAAGAGTGGATTATAGATTCAATTTGCACTTGGCACATGACTCTAAATAGAGAATTTTTCGAGGAGCTATGTGATCAAGATGGTGGATCAGTGTTGTTGGGAAACAAAAAATCTTACAAATTACAGGTATTGGATATGTGAGATTCAAGCTCCATAATGAGTCAATAAGGTTATTGGCTGAAGTCAGGCATGTACCTGACTTGGAGAGAAATTTGATTTCTCTTGGTGAATTAGACATAAAAGGATACACTTTTCAAGGAGAGAAAAGTATCCTAAGAGTCATGAAGGGGTCGAAGGAAGTCTTGAGAGGCGTGAAGAAACAAGGCTTGTATACCCTTGAGGATGAGATTGTAAGTGGTTCGACAAATGTTGCATCCACGAAACCTGTGTTGAAGACAAAATTATGGCACATGAGGTTGGGTCATGTCAGCGAAAGAGGCCTGGTAAAATTGGGGAAGCAGAACCTTCTAGGAGGTGACAAAGTCAAAAAGTTGGAGTTTTGTGAATCTTGTGTATTTGGTAAATCCTGTAGGGCGAAGTTTAACAAAGGCAAGCAAAGAACACATGGATCTCTGGATTACATTCATACTGATCTTTGAGGGCCTGCAAGGAATCCTTCACACTCAGGGGCAAGGTATTCTCTATCCATCGTTGATGACTATTCTAGAAAGCTATGGGTATTCATTCAGAAGATGAAGGATGAAACTTTTGAGAATTTCAAAAGTTGGCAGATTCTGGTCGAAACTCAAACTGGCAGAAAGGTTAAGAAGTTGAGAACCGACAATGACCTTGAATTCTACAAGAAAGCATTCGACAGTTACTGTGTTGAGTCTAGGATTGCAAGGCATAAGACTGTAGCAGGTACTCCTCAATAAAAAGGCTTAGCTGAGAGATTCAATTGAGCAATTCTTGAAAGGGTTAGATGCATGTTGGTTAGTGCTAGATTGAAGAAGGTGTTTTGGGCAGAAGATGTTTCGAAGCAGCTTACCCAATAGATAGATGTCCCTCGATTGCCTTGGGAATGAAGACACCTAAAGAAGTTTTGTTGGGACATCCACCTAGTCTCGACAAACTGAGAGTATTTGGCTGCGTGACCTATGCTCATATTAGGCAAGACAAGGTTGAACCTAGAGCTATGAAATGCATGTTGATCTATGTGAATGATATTCTAGTAGAAAGCAACTAGTAGAAAGCAGTCTAGGAAGGAGATTTTGACCGGGTAATTCATTTGTTATTTTGTTATTTTGTTTCTCTATGTGAATGATATTCTAGCAGAAAGCAACAATGTCGAAGATGTAATGAGGGTGAAGGTTGAACTTAATAAGGAGTTCGACATGAAAGATTTGGGAGCTGCATCTAGGATTCTTGGGATTCACATTCGAAGAGATAGAAAGCAGTCAAAATTATGCTTATCTCAAGAGGCATACCTACGGAAGGTTCTCGAAAAATTTGATATGTCAAATTTAAAGCCTGTTGTGACTCTGAAAAACCCCCAACTCGAGCTGAGTATAGATTAGTGTTTAAGCATTAATGTTGACAGAACTTATATGAATAGCATTACATATGCTAATATAGTGGATTCTTTAATGTATGTTATGGTCTGTACTAGAACCGACATAACATATGTTGTAAGTCTTATAAGAAGGTACATGACAAATCCTGGAAAGGTTGACTGGCAAGCATTGCAGTGGATTTTAAGGTACATAAATGGGTCTCTGAATAGAGTCCTAATTTGTGGTGGAGTCTTGGGTGAAGATAGTAAAGCAGCAATCGAAGGATATGTCGACTCTGATTATGCAGGTTGTATGGATTCTAGAATATCTATTTCTGGATATGTGTTCATTATGTTTGGGACATCAATCAGTTGGAAAGCAACACTTTAGAAGGTTGTTGCCTTATCAACCACTGAAGCAGAATATATTTCACTAACTGAAGCTGTGAAGGAAGCATTGTGGCTTGAAGATTTTGCAAAGAAGCTAAAACTTCAAGGTCGAGTTATCACTGATAAATGTGATAGTCAAAGTGCAATACACCTGTCGAAGAATTCGGCCTATCATGAGTGAACGAAGCACATTGATGTGAAGCTGCATTTCGTCAGAGGGGTAATCGAGCATGGAGAAGTCCAAGTGCTAAAGGTTTTGACAGATCATAATGCTGCTCATATGATTACCAAGACTTTGCCTAGTTGTAAGTTTTTCCACTGTATGCAGTTTATAAATCTGCATGAAGGAAGCTAGTTCCTTGACGTTATAGAGTTAGATCCAAGGTAGATATAGCATGGTCGAAGGATACCTTATGGTTCGACATGAATTAAGCATAAGGTCAAAGTCTGTTTGCATGCTGCTGTCGAAGTAATGCGTGTTGCAGTCGAAGTTTGTTCTAACATGCATTAGTCAATATTGATAGGGTTGTTAGTTTGTTGAATTGGGTCTTGCTTGTAAGCCCAATTGTTTACGTTAGCTTGTAACCTAAGCTAGCTTGTAATGGGTAATTGTTAAAAAGACCATTAGGTTAGTGTGCTATTTTTCTTATAAATAGGATTCTAGTTTCTCAATCTTGGCATAAAGAAAAAATAAGAAGATAAAATCCAAATTTCAAGAGAGAGAGGTGTTATTTTGTTATTCTTGTATACTTGTAATCTTGTTCTAAGATAAAGGAAAGAATAGCAGTTTAATAACTAATCCTTGTTGTTCCTTATTATTTTACCTTGTTATCTTTGTTAATCCCAACCCTTGTGTGTTTCTTGATCATAAAGAAACCGTTTATACTTTGTTATAAGGTATCCAATTCACAACAAGAAAATATATAAGAAAGTAGGATGATATCACTTATATCTTTCAAAGAAAATTGGTGTATCTTTACATGAACCAAATGAGAGTATTTGTATTACTAAAAATACAATTATTTACACTAATATAATAATTGGCACTATTATTTTAAGTTTGACATATTACACACTATAATAATTGACATCACTATTTTAAGTTTGAAATTAAGATAGATATTTATAAATAATAATAAACAATTATCTTATTTATTATAACACTCCTCGTTTGAAATATCTATCACGGTACTCCATTGAAATCTTATCAAAGAGAATCTTATAGGAACATATGTTGCCTCATTAAAAACCTTATTAGGAAAAACCCATTCGGGTAAAAACCTATAAGAAAAAAAGAGTACAACATCATGCTCCCCCTCAACAAAATACATTTAATTATTCTTCAAAGATCTCAAAGGTAACGAATTCCAATATTTTATACATGCTTCTGGAAAACTGATGTAGAGAATGTCTTTGTCACTTGAGCGAATATATTGAATATCAAGCTCTTTGTTTCTTTTGAGTTCTTGTGTGAATAAGAATAAATTTGGAGGGATATGTTTGGTTATGTCACTTTTGATGTACCTTCTTTCATTTGGGTAACACATGCGATATTGTCTTCATACAAAATATTTGGATTATTATTAATTGGTAAACTAGCGCTCCTTAAATATGTCGAGTTACTGACTGTTACCATCAACATTATTTTCTTGCTTAATAAAGAGACATTACTTCAACATGATTTGAATAAGTTATTAAAAGAGTTTGCTTTTGAGATCTCCATGATATTATAGTGTTACTATGTGTAAATATATGTCCAGTATGTGATTTAGCATTATATAGATCTGAAAAATATCTCACATCTGCATAACCAAGCAAAACTAGTCTTGTATTGTTAGAATAAAATAAACCAAGGTCAGATGTATCTTAGAGATATCGAAATATCTGATTTATTCCTTTCTAATATAATTTTGTAGGACATGAACTAAATCTTACTAGTAAATTCACTGCAAAAGCTATATTAGGTCTTGTACAGTTAGCAAGGTGCATAATTGCCCCAATAACACTAGGGTATGGTACTTCAGAGCTAGAATTTTCTTTATTACCTTCCTTAGGTATAAATGGATCCTTTTTAACATTAAGTGTTCTACCTATCGTTGAAGTACACAAAGGGTTTGCTTTGTCCATGTTGAACATTTTCAATACCCTTTCTATATAATTTGATTGATGTACCCATCTACCATTTTTAGTATACTCAACTTGTAAACCAAGGCAAAACCTGGTTTTTCCAAAATCTTTCATTTCAAATTCTTTCTTTAATTAATCTCTTGCTTCCTTAATTTCTATATTAGTTTCAATGATATTTAAATAATCAACATAGACAACAATTATTACAAAACTGAATATTGTTTTTCTTATAAAAACACAAGAGAAAATATGATTGTTCTCATAGTCTTTTTTAAAGCAAATATTCACTTAGGCTATTATACCACATGCTCCCGAATTGTTTTTCAACTTAATTGCACACATTTCTCTAGGTTTTAATGTCTCTGTTTTAAATCCTTCTTGGATTTTCATGTATATATAAATATCTAATGATCCATATAAATAAGAAGTAACAACATCCATAAGATACATATCAAGATTGTTAAATACTAATAAACTAATTAAATAATAAAAATAAATGGAATCCATAACAGTAGGATATGTTATCTCATAATCAATTTCTAGTCTTTGGTAAAAATCTTGTGCAACAAGACGAGCTTTGTATTTGACACTCTCATTTTTCTCATTTCGTTTTCTTACAAAGCCCTACTTGTACCCATTTGGTTTCAAATGTTTGGTATATCCATAATTAGGGGTGGACAGATACTCGCAGCCTACTCAAAACCGCAATAATCAAAAATAAAAAACTGCATTCGGGCAAGTGAAAATGAACCCACGTGGAGTTAAATTAAATTCATTAGTTTAGTATGGTTTCAACTGAGCTGGTTAGTTTCATAAAATTCACCCATCGATGGTCGAGCCCGCCCGAAGTTTAATGTATTTTAGTAACTTTAATTAATCTTTATGTTATGATGTGAGTGAATGATAAAAAATTTCTTGTTAAAGAGTACATTTCAATGGCAGAACATGTGAAGTAGCTGGCTGGACTCCTATAACTATGCTCATATCATTATTGTTATTTATTATATTTATTTGTACAACTTTAATTCAACTTGATTAATATTCACAATCAAGTGCTTGTTTCTCTTCTTAAAAAAGTTAAACCAATACATTGAAACTACATCTCAGAAGAACCAAAGCTTGAGTTGTGGAGAGATGAAAAACAAAATGAAGAACCAACAATGTTCTAACAGAGCAATTATACATAACGCCATTAACTGGTTTATCTTCTTTCTTCTTTCATCTTCTATACCTCTTCTTCTTTCTAGTTTTTTCTCTCTTAGTTTTTCTTTGTAGTTCTAGAACAAATTCATTATTTTTTTTTGTAGATCTAGACTAACAAACTAGTTTCATTTTTTTAATCTTTGATTATATTTATTTGGTACTACATCACCGTATAAAAGTTGAAAAGAAGTAAAATGAGTTTTGATATGTAAACGAAAATGTATTTTCATTTATATTTTATAGATAAGATGAGTTTTAATTAGTTTTTTCTGTTGACGATAACAGGTATGAAGAATATATTAACAAGTACTTTTGTTTGAGATTACTAGTGTGATTTGTTTGTTTTTCTTTTAAAAAAATTCCTTTTTTAATTATAAATCGAGTCAACCCGGCCATCAATCTGCAAACCGTCTAAACCACCGACCGCTAACCGATGAATGAGATAGGAAAAAAATTTCATCTGAAATTTTTTCAGGTAAGGTTGCAGGGTTCGAAACCGCCCATTGTCCACCCTTAGCCACAATAGAGCCAAATACTTTTTTGATTTTTAAAAGAATTTAACTCAGTAACTATTGCATGCTTCCATTTTTTCCAATCATGTATATTTTGACATTCATTTATAGATATCAATTCGAGCTCATCATTTCTTTCATAATTTCACATATAATGGAGAATAAAAATATTTCATTAGCATTCATTCTTGTTCGGTTCCATAAAGTTCTTGTAATAACATAATTAATTGAAATCTCGAGATCATTCTTTTTTTCAGTTTCATTATCAATTATTGCATTATCATCATCTTGTGCTTCTTCGAGAGCACATTTTTTCAATCGTGGATTTATTATTATCTAGTGTCTTTTCAAGATCACTTTTAATCATATTCACCTTTTCTATTCCTTTTCTTTTTGGAGGGATTTTTGTCTTTGGATCTCATAAATTGGACAAGCTTCAAGTGTGCCTTAGATGTACTTGCTACATTGTTTAGATTCTAAATCTCAATCCAATTTGGAACATTTATAGTTGGTACATGTGACTTTGTCATTCTTTTTAAATCAGTAAATGAATCAGGCTATTGAGCTGCTGAATCTTGTAGGTGCACTATTTTATTTATACTTTCTCCCCGTGATTTATTATATGGGTACAAATGTAATAAATGGGGTAGATACCATGTTATCTCATTTTCTAATTTTTTATTTTTCTCCCCCTAGGGTTAGAAATTATGTTTCGTCAAAATGAAAGTCAACAGATCTTACATGAAAAATATCACATGTTAAAGGTTCAATGTATCTAATAATATATTGTGATTCACACCCCATGTATATTCCCAACCTCCTTTGAGGTCTCATCCTTGTTCTTTGTGATGGAGATATTATGACATATACTACACAACTAAATATCTTTAAATGAGATATATTTGGTTCCTTACCAATTGTAAGTTGATAAGGGGTATGTTTGATGGATGAGTGTTATAGCATGTATAACTAAATGACCCTAAATTGTAACTGGTATTTTAGTTATTATTATTAATGGTCTAGCAATATATCAAAGATATTTGATTAATGAGTCAGCTAAACTATTTTGTGTATGTACATGAGGAACATGATGTTCAACAATAATTCCAATCGACATGCAATGATTATTAAATGGTTCATAATGTAAATTCACCGATATTGTCAAGTCTAACTTTCTTTATAGTATAGTCAGATAGTTGATTCCTTAGTTTTATTATTTTTTCAAGAAATTTTTCAAATACCATATCACGAGTTGACAGTAAGCATACATATGACCATCTACTAGATGCATCAATTAATACCACAAAGTACTTGAATGACCATGAAGATGGATGAATAGGTCCACATATATCGCCTTGAATTCTTACAAGAAATGCAGGTGATTTTGTTTGAATCTTTCATGGTGAATGCTTTGTTATTAGTTTTCCAATAGAACAAATTTCACATGTTCTATCTTATTTTATAAGTTTTAAACCACTCAATGGATGAACATGGGTACTTTCAACTATTTTAAGCATCATTGTTGAACTAGGGTGACCTAAATGGTCATTGTTGTACCCCAAAATTTGACCAACCCTTTTTCTTGTACTTGGCTTATGTTTCATTTTATTTTAGCATTTGCATTTGCATAACATTTTTCTTAACAGGGGATAAAGAGTGTTGTTCCATTCAAGAGGAAGGTCTTCTTAGTTTCAAGTTAAAACAGAGAGGCATTTATACAAGTCATCAAGTGTTTGCCATCACCATGAGGTCGTCATAGCTCCTTGAAAGGAAGGTTTGGTGTGTGTTTGTTGTCTCCTATCTTGAGGATCAACATAGGATCATCAAGGGTTCATGAGATCATTGTCTTGGATAGTATATGGTTGAGAAGCTCATTGAGTACCTTGGATGTCATTTTGGAGTTTATCTAGACATTCATTCCATCTGCAAGAGGTCACAGTCAAAGGACATGGAATTAGGGTTTCATCTGGTCAACCCAAAGTTAACTGTGGACTTGAAAAGGTTTGCAGCTTGGTTCTAAGTCATTGAGGCCATGGGAAGTCATCTTAAGGCATCTAGGATTTAATTTCAAGATTAAATCAAGAAGAATCAAGGGTTCAAGAAGTTACTAAATTAGGGTTTTCAGAGGATCTTAGTGTAAAATTGCCTTCTTTAGTGCCTAACTTCATGGACATATTACCTTATGATACAAGCTCAAACTCACTCTTATGCAAACATGAAACTTGTAGGGCATGTTCCAAGATTTCTTTTGAGTACAAGAACTCATCCATTAGGTTTGTACATCTCAAGTTATGATGCCAACAAGTTAGGGTCCTTAGATGAAGTTATTTTTGGTCAAATAAAAGTCAACTCACTTCCAAGACATTTTTGACCTAGAATCAAGTTTCTCCTCAACTTCAAGTGAACATGAAAGTTGTTATTCATGGTCTTAGATTTCCAAAAAGTCCTAGAAGTTCTTGATATCATTTGTACATCTCATGTTATGGACCTCACAAGGCAAGGGTATTTTGGGAAAGTTTCATTATAGGTCATTTGTTTCAATGGTCAATTTCATGAACTTATGTACCGCAAATGCAATTCCAACCAACATGAAACTTGTGCCCAAGAGTCATATCTTCATCATTGAACTCAAATTTTATGGAGATTGTTGAATTACATGGCCATGTGGGAGACTTTTAAAGTGAAACCTTGATTTTTGGTCATGGTATGAACATTGTACATTATAAGTCATATTTGTTACTTATTTTGAGACATTTTACACCAATACATGATCACAAAGAAAATTACCACAAATGGACCAACATAAAATGCCATGAGATGCCTCATTTTAAAATTTCTTACTTGAAAAGTTTTGATTTCAAACTTGAGGTGTGGATCATTTACAAAGCCCAAACTAATTCAGCTCAATTGTACACTTCAATTTGCGGATCTCATGTGGTGTGGAAAGTGCAAAATGCGTGTGGAGCACAGGAGTTTTATTTTTGGAATTTTTTCAAATCTCACCAATAAGGCAACATGGGCCTGCATGGTGATCAAATCCCCATCATATAAAAGCATTTTAGGTTGTCCTAATGCTGAGAAGAGGTAATTGCAGCTGGAGAGAGCAGAGAGATATTCAAATTTTCTCATCACTTTCCATTTTTGAATCTGGGTTTTCTCTTCAAATCAACCTCAATTGGAGCTTTCACCTTCTTCTTGAGAGCATAAGGAGTTAGTTGGAAGCAAGAAAGTATATTTTGAGTGCTTGTGAAGAACCAACGGAGTTGCTCCGTTCAGTAAGCTTATCTTTCTTTTTTCTCTCATTCTAGGCACTTTCTAAGAGCATTCTGGGTTGCATCTGAATCCCTACCTATGGTAGGCCATGTTTGCATCATTGTTGTGTTTTTTTAATGACATTTTCAGTTGACATGTTTGAATTTCAAGCTTTTGATTCTCTTTGATTGGGAACCTTTTTGATGTTTGGTTTATGGATTTGAGATCCTTGTAACCAGAGCTTTTGAATGGTACCGGTTTTGGCCATTTTTGTTGAGGTTTTTCCTCTGAGCTCTGGGGAGCCTGCCGGAGAAGACGACCGGAGCCCTAGCTCCAGCGTCTGGTTCCATTTAAGAAGAAAGTTGAGTTGGCTTGGCTTGACTCTTAGACTTGTTTATTTGGCATGTTGCTATTGGTTTGACCAAGCCACACGTTTAAGTTGAATCTGACTGGACTTAATGAAATGGAGCGTTTCATTAAGTCTGAGGGTTGGTCTTGGATTGGGCCTCGCTTGATAATCCCACCCCCTCTGTTTACAGCCCAGATCCTTTTACACGTTATTTCAGTTCATTCTTGTTTTTGCTTTTTCACCCCCCTGCTTGCTTTCTTCATTTTATTTTATTTTCTTTTTCTGTTTTCGTTTTATTTTATTAAAAATACTTATGATTGTCAAAAAATCCCACAAAAATTGTTGTAGTTATTTCAAGACTTTATTTAATATTCCATAATTTTTGTTTCTGATTTTATTTTATTTCTCAATTTTATTTTAATTTTGCATTGTGATGTGTTTTATGGTTTACCCTAGTGTTGATCTTACACATTTGAACCTCCAATTCAAATCCCCTATGATTAATATTTCTTCTCCATTTAGAGGATGGATTGAAGGGTCCTTGAGGGTGATTTTGGTCCATGTTTCATCATTTTAGGGTTGAATTTGAGTTGATTTTTCATGACCCTTATTAATACTCAAAAAGGTGGAGACCCTTGTTAATTAATTTATTTGGTGATGCCTTGAGTTGAGTTTGGCTTTGAAACTTTGGCTTCTATTTGCCATTGAACTTGTTTGCTTTGTGATTTTTTTTTTGGATTTTCTTGAACCAGTCTTCTATTTTTGGTGAAGCTTGCAAGTCAAGCCATCTTAAAGAAGGTTCATGTTGCGGTGAAAATCGGATACCAATCTATTGATTAGTTTGAATCTTATTCATTTTGCAACCGAACTTTGATTTGTCCAAAGGAAGGGATAAAGATCGAAATTCCCACTATGCAATGCAAATGCAAGGTTAGATTGTTTTAGGTTCGGGGGTTGGTTAAACTTAGGGAAGGTGCTAGCATCCTAAGTTTTTGTAGTACTCTACAGGAACCTCTTGTTTTATGTTTGTTTATTGCTAAGTGTTTATCTGCTTAATGGTTTAAAGACCTAAGGGTTTATATCTAAGTATACTCGATAAGATGTCGCATCTTATGCCTACATATCCTTACGGGAGTGGAATCAGAGTATTTTGTAGTTCACCTAAAGGGTTAGAGGAGCTCTTTGACTGCGGTCAAAGTTCCTACGGGTTTAGGGTAGTTGTTTTGATTGGGTTTAGGAGAAGAGACGAGTCTTCATTTTAAGGGAGAGATAACCACCACAAGTGTAGAGGGGTTGTAGGAAATGGTCTTTGCATCGTCTTAAGAAAAGGTCTTACATACTCGGATGGTCGCCAAGTATGCCTTTATCGCTCTTAAGGCAAAGTCCCTACATGTTTGATTGTATTGTTGTGGGGGTGGAGATTACATCTCACTTAAGATGATTAACATCTATTCTCTAAATGTGTTTGAAAAGTCTGTATTGTTGATTGTTTTGTTTCTATGTTGTGAAAGTAAAGGTCCTTCCTATGGGGTAGGTCCTAAACTTAAGCGATCGACTTGAATGGGATCAAGGATCGGGGGGGATATGATGCAAATGATGTGCACTACACACAAGTGTTAAATCATGTGTAGGTTTTTCCTTTGGACGGATGCGATGCAAGAATGTAGAATGCGGTAATTATAAATTGCTGAAAGATAAACCATACACACGCATGAAAGCGCTAAGTGAGTGTGTGCATTGTGAATAAGATAAAGCAGATAAAGATAACTAGAAAATACGCATGAAAGCGCTAAGTGTAAGTGCATGTGTCGTGAAGTGTGAATGTGATCGATGTTGGCTGAAAGTTGATTTGATTTTGGATGAAAAGTTGATTTTAATGAAAAAGTGATTGGACTTTATTATTTAAGAGAATAATTGTATTTGATTTTCTAGTAAAAGTTAAGTTAATTATATTAATTAAATGGAAGGTTTTATTATTAATTATAGATAAATTGGTAAGTGTAAATTGTAAAAGATTTATTATAGTGAATAAATATTATTTGATTAAAAGTTATTAAGTTGATTTAAAAAAGGCTAAATAAAATTTGAAATGAGTTAATTTTATTAAGATGAAGTAGAGATTTTTATTAAGAAAATGAGTGAATTAAAAAAAATATAAAAAAAGGTTATTAAGGTTGATGACTAACTTAAATAAAATGATAAAATTATTGGGTAAATTGAGATAAAGAGAAACAGATTAATTAGAAGGGTTAATTTAAAAGATTATTTTAATAAAACGGTTGATTAAAGGTTAATTAATTAATTAAAATGATTATTAGATTGGTTAAGTTGATTAACGGTGGATTAGAGGTGTTTAGTGGTGTGTTTAGCAGCAAATTGCATAAACAGTTCAGAAAAACAGTGAGAAACCCTAAGTTCCCCTTCCCCAGATTGGCCGCCACTCCATCTCACTCTCTCTGCGATTCCCATTCTCTTCTCCTCCGCCTTTATCCGCTCGCGAACTCTTTTTCCATTTTCTCTATCGATTTCGCCTCCCCGTTCTTCATCCCTTCTCCGATTCTGATTCGTCTACCTCTCCACCTTTCCTCTGCAAACAAATAAAACAAAGCACACCGCAAGCAGAACAATAGCAAAAACCCTCGCAATCCCGAAATTATAGAAAACCCTAAAATCCCCAGAAAAAAACAGATAGCAAACAAATAAAAGGGAGTTGTCGTGGATGACACTCTGAATCGGGAGCGGAACCCACCTATGGAGGGCGTTCGACGGAGGCGGAGGCAACTGCGATTAAACGGAGGTCACGGAGGACAACCTTTCGTCAGATGAGTTTCTTCTCGTTTCTTCGATTCTATCCTTTGTATGTTAGGGTTTGATTCAGAATTTTGTGTGTTTTAGGGTTTTTTGTCGGTAGTCTCTTTAGCGGTTCTGATCCTCTTATATAGGCTCTGAGTTGAGATTTGTGTTAAAGGGATTCGATTTTAAATGCCTTGAATGCTGATTTTCAATTGGTTTAAGGTTTTGAATGTCTGATTATATCCTTCCATTTTGGTACAAACGAATTCAAAACCTTCCTTTTCTGCTCCGATCTTCGTTAAATTCGTTTGTCCAGGTTCAATGATTCTGAGGTTTGGATAGGATATTTTGGATCCTTGTGTGGAATATTCTTGGTTAGTTGCTAACTCATGTTTTGGGACTTTGCAGGTGTAGATAGCAGCGATCTTGGGCCATGGAAGAATTTAGAAGCCCAAAAAGGGGGGAGGCTCGTGTTTGAGGTGTTGATGACTGTAAGAGTTAATGACTTCCCAATTCAAACTTTTTCGTGAATACCTCGTCTTTGTCCAAAATATTCATAATTGGAAGCTATTAACTTCCTTTCCTTTTGTTAGTTTGTGCAGCTATCAGCTGGTCTGGGAATGCGCAAACCGAGTTTCATCTTCATGAAACACTTTCTTTTCTGCTATCTGATTCCGTTAGGAAACTCTCTTGATGAGTTTCAGACTTAGCTTCTGAACCACATTGACATTTCCTTCTTCTTCTTTCAGGAACAAACTTAAGTTCGGAGGCTGCCGGTATTATGTCGTTTGACGAGAAAGGTTTGGTGCGGTTATGATGATGATGACTTAATCATCTGAACCAAAGCTCTGTGAGATTAGTGTTGCCTTTGAATAATAATGGTTTCCTTTGAATAATAACGGTTGCCTTGTGCGGAAACTGTCTGAAACTAGTTGTTTTTTCTTGTCCCGAATTCGATTTCGTCGATGTTCGATAAGGAGTCGGCGCCAGCTTTGGTTGTTGCCCTTCCGGCCACTCGTATTCTGTCCTATGATGAGTTTTCTGAGGGCTGAACTTAAATCACCTCCTCTCCTTCTTAGATTTACTCTGAATCGATCTTTGTTAACTAATGATGGTGTGTTATATTTTGCAGGTATCAATGGGATGACTTTGGAAACGCACCTGCTGTGGTTATCATTACGCAATTGCGGTTGCAGTTGATGATTGTGATACCGGCGGCTGGGACTGAGCTAGCAGCTTCTTAGGATCATAATTCTGATGGCTTAGGAAGCAGACTCATCTGGACATACTGGAAGTAAACAAATCTTTGATCATTTTACACTTTGACTCGTTGATTTAGAGGTTTTAAATGAAATAATGTTTTAACCTTCAATTGTTGTTGCTGATGTTGCAGGTATCTTCTGGTATAACCGAGAGATTCCCGTAGTTTGGAATCTACTACTGGTAGCGACTTTCACCACGCAATGCGGTAGGATGATTGAAAATTCTATCACTTTCCTAATGAGTCTCTTGAGTTAACTCTTGCTGAATCATTGTTGATATTTTGACAGGTTGTGGTGTCTTAATGCATTTCGATGATGAAATGTGCGATGCTGTGAAATCCAAGATTGCTTGCATTTTACAAATTGATGGCATGTCAAAGTGGTTGGTTTTGAACTGTATGGAACTTATAAAGTAGCTTGTAACGAATGCTTGAAACCAATGCTCTTCAATTTAGTTTAATGAAACAACTATATAATGTATGAAGGATTTTATGTCTTCTGAATTTGTTGGAAAAAGTGTAATGCAGTGGTCGGCTGGCGGGATTGGTTCACAATTGATGATCAATAATTGAGGTTGGCGATTAACATTAGGTCCCTTAAGAGGAAACGGAGGTCTTCTGATGCAGGTAGGCTCACAACTATTCTTAGGATTGTGTTAACCACGTTGAACTTTGGTTGTAACTTGGATTCTTTTGTCAGGTTTCGGTGAGACAACTCTGCTGATTTGTGCGAGATACGAACAATGAGGATACATCTTGCGGCTACGACGACTTGTCGGTAACAAGGTTGCTCGATGACATCTAGTGCGTATCATGGCTTGGTGTAACTGCTCATGGCATAAGTGGAGTCAAATGTAGAAAGCCTACTGAATGCTTCTCTGTTAGTCTCACTTGGAGTTCCAACATAGTAGACGGTCGAAGTGTCCGTGTCATAAAAGAGTAAAGTCTTGGCAGTAGTAGTGCTGGAACATCGTAGCTAGTAATAATTTATCTAAGCTTGTAGGAAGTTTGAATTTCTGTAATAGTTGTTAAGAGCCTTTGAAATAGTGGTAGGAATAGTCATGGAGTGGACTGGGGAATATCATTCAATATATGCGGCGCTTTCAATTTGTAACAGACTACTTTGTCACCCAAATGATAAATACCATGTTGTCATTTGAATTCTAAAAAAGAAATCAAAATTGAATGCCCTTCTAAAATCTGGATGCTAATTGAATTTCCAAGAGCCTGTTAGTCCAAATCTCTAATTTAATCGCGTGTCTAATTCTCCTGATGGGTCTCTTGTCATGAAACAAGTTGTCTTACAGACTGTTCAAACGATCCTTTTGACGACGGCAGTCCTAGCACAAAAATCAAGGTGGTGAAGAACCCCCATAAATAGCGGTTCCACTTGTCATGCAGTCCTATTCTTGAAGTTCACGAATAAGTGAAAGACTTAGGACAATCCCTGGTTATGATCAACTGGCTATGCTTTGGAATGCTCGACTAGGGAAATAATTATTCATCTATTGTAAATTATGCCTGCACCAAATGGTTAGTCCAACATACATATAAATAGTAGGGTAAAACAAACAAAAATAAACATCAGGAGGTGGGGTCTTATGGTCAAAAACTAGGGTGCAACAGATGCCCCTATTTAAGTTACTCCTATTCGGAGGTATGGAGATTGAAATCTCTGTTTCGACGAGATAGGAGGGACTTAAATATAAACACTGCACGAATTTTTTGGCCATAAGATGCCACCAAATGCAAATGATATGCAATAATATGAAATGCAAGACAAAGGATCCTGTGGGGAAATGATGTCACAGGGGAACAGATAGACACAACAAGACTCCGCGGGGATGGGAAACCAACATCACTGGGGAATACCCGGAAGTAAAACAGTATCTCATACACCAAGGACATGGTGATGGGAAATAAACTTTTAGTCGAAGGATATGTTTATTATCATAATGTTGTGGTTGGTAATAATCCAGATGAATTGAGTTAATGGTTCATCCTTATTATTTTTTCTTTTTTGTTTTTCTGTATATCTTTTCTTTTGGAACTCAACTTGAAATAATAAAATGTATGACTTCCCCTTGCACCATGGTATGGGAACCATGAGCTGGTCTCGGTCTCTGATGTCACTGTAGTTGTAGATATTGTTGTAGTTGTAGATATTGTTGTAGTTGTTGCAGTGGTAGAGCTTCCCCGAGCATCATGATATGGGAATCATGAGCTGGTCTCGGTCTCTAATGCCGAACTTCCCCTTGCACCATGGTATGGGAACCATGAGCTGGTCTCGGTTTCTGATGCCGAACTTCCCCTTGCACCATGGTATGGGAACCATGAGCTGGTCTCGGTTCCTACCCAAAATGATGGAAACTCGCGAGAGAATCTTCAAAAAGAGGGGTTGTAATTTGTTGATTGTAGATGTAACTGTAGTTGTAAATTGTAATGTTGACGTAGATGTTCGGCTGTGAGCCATAGTGTCATTGTAGATTGTATGTTGTAAATTGTAGAACTGTAGAGTTGTTGATGTAAATGTTGTCGATGTAATCTATAATTGTAAAATTTTGTAGATGTGATCTTGTACTTGTAATTGTAGATGCAATTTGTATTGTATTGGAAATTCGTAGAATATGCACCGGGGATCTTCAGATGAGCTGTAAGCCGGTTGATTTGTGGAGTGTCCTCTTTTAAGGAGATATGTCATTGATTGTACTCATAATGAACTCTCTGGGGAAGATCATTTTTGAGGAGTATCTTTGCTGTAATTGTAAGATAAGTGAAATTGGTAGCAGAAATCCTCAAATGGGGAAGTACCTGTAATGTCCCTTGTTTTGTCTTGATAATCTTGAAATAATCCACTGGGGAAGGACAGATTGTCTCGAGGAAATCGTTGTTTGTCGTTTTGAATATAAGTCAGCCCCAAGACGAGTTGCTCAAATAAAGAGATCTTTTGTCATTCAGCTGTAAGTTGTCGAGGAAATCTTGTAATATTGTTGAAGAAACGGTGTGTCTTCAAATGGTGATCCTCATAATGTCAAAGTGCAAAATAAAATGCACTTTTGATCCATGCTCAAAAGCCGGAGATGTTCATAGTGTGATTGCCAAAGACCGAAGTTCAATTCGGGAAGTAACCGAAGAGAAACTGTCAAGCAAGACTCAACCATAGAGGTATAAACTCCAATGGGAATGTACTGAAATAACTGTCTTCCACGAGGATCGAACTTCGTGGGGAAATAGAAATATTGAGTTTTTTTGCTTAGGGCTGACAATTCTATTTGGAAGGAATAAGACACGCCCAAATACCCGAGGGTAAACGCAATCGAAGAGATAGAGTAAAAACATACAAAGGACGCACAAAAATGCAAATGTTATGCTATCTACTTATATGATATGTGTATGCTTATGCTGACAAGACAGCCGAAAGCAACGACCGAATACGGGATAAACGTCTCGAAACAAAACATCCGACCGATCTTCAAAGATAGAAGTATCACTGAGGATAGATGGAGAACCAAATGTAGGGTCCCAATACTGCTTCAAAACTTCACAATTTCTCCTGAGGAAAAGTGATCAATCCGTTTGGGGATGTAACATCTTGATAAGTTTGGCATGTTGTATGAAATTGTAGACGGAGGTACCCCAAACCGAAGTTTCATAGGGGATAAGATAAATATCCTGGGTCTTCGTAGTTGTTGAATATGTTGGGATTGAGCTTCCTGAGGATGAAATATGCATCTTGCTCCAATCTTCAAATCCCCCAAGTCACATAGTTTAAGAGAAAAGTCTCGAGAGGATTTTATAGAAAACATGATGTCCAAATGCCCCACTGTTTTCAAACTCTCTAGAGATTCACCGAATCTCGATGTAACTGCCCCTGATTGGCGGTAAGCGAGTCCTTGAGTTTCTTCTAGTTGAAGCCAAGACTTGCGCGGATGAAATTTTCTTGGGAAGAATGACTTGCCCTAAGTCAGCAAAGTCTTCAAATATAATCATCAATGTCTGTATGTGGTCTTTCTAAGATGTCAAGCGTATTTAACACATTTGAAATATCCATTTTGAAATGGTTAATGCAACACGCGTTTGTCTTGAAGTTTTGAAAAGGGGTATCGCAAATACTTGTGATCGAAACCACTAGTTAGGATACAAATTGAATCATTATTTATAAAGCCGATTTAAATTTGAGCATAGCTCAAGGAGTCAGGAAACAATATCTCATTGAGTATGCTTTCGAATTAAACCTTCCTTCAATTAGGACTTTGAGGGTCGTATACGGGTTTAATTTATGACTTATAGAATGGAGGAAGAAAGGGTTAGTATATTTGTGCCCACCCAATTTTTGAAAGATGTTCATCATTTTTGATATTACCCTGCCCCAGGTTAAGGAAATGATGTTTGAAAAGGTTCGAGAGAAAGAGGACGAACCTTCAATCAAGGTTTAAAAGAAAGGGTTGACTATGTTGGAGGTTTTAAAATAATGCCTTACATCATCAGTAGGGTTTTTATTCGAAGCATACAACAAGAGATCATGTGTTTTACTTTATCATCCTCCTTCCAATTCTCTGTCAAAGCGAGAGATCGGGTAAAAGTCGACATTATAAATAATTTTGAAAAACTATTTGAGTGAAAACGAATGGATTTCTTCCAGACAAACAATTATTGCATTACTTATTCAAAACAGAAAGTTCTTACATGCAAAATATGCTTTCAATCAAAGAAATAAACACACAAACAAACAAAAGAAATAGAAAGTTCTTCTGGAGTTTTTTGCTTATATCAGCGTAGTGGTATTCCATTCATGATCGGTCTTTCTCCTTTTGAAGGTTAGCACTTCATTATCGATCATTTCTTGAACTTTCTCTTGAAAAACTTTGCAATCTTCGATTGAATGCCCCAACACTCCATCATGGAATTCACAGCTGGTGTTTGGGTTGAACCATGGTGGGTGAGAGTTCATGGTTCTAGTCTTTCTAGGTGTCATTACCGAGTTTCGGATGAAATAAAACCATAATTGACGGTAGGTCAATGGGATAAGATCAAACCAATGAGTCTCTTCTTTCAGAGTATTCAGAGGTATTTTCTGATTCGGAAACTATTTTCGAACATGTCGGTGCTGATCTGGAGATGGCATCCTTCGCTTAGGAGGCAATTGCTGCTCGCGTTGAGCGGGCATTGCATACTCATGTTGAGGACGGGATACCGAAGCTGTGGATTCTCTGGGAGATCCTTTATCACCTGTTTTATCGGGAACTATTCCCAAACTGTAATTGTACTGCTTTACAAAAGCAACAGCTAAGTCTTCCCAAGACTGGATGTGATTCACTTGTAGCTTCATATACCATGTTAACGGTGCTCCACCCAAACTTTCTTGAAAGCAGTGAATCATTAGTTTGTCGTTCCCAAGATAGGCGGTCATCTTCTGACAAAACATCATTAAATGATACCTTGGACAAAATGTACCTTTGTACACTTCGAAGGCGGGCATCTGGAATCCTGGGGGGACAACTATTTTTGGAACTAGATGCAGGTCATGAGCACGAAAATCAGGCGCACGATTCCTCTTCATCATTTTCCATCGTTCCTTGAAGTCACGAAATTCATTCTCGAATGCTGTAAGCCCAGGGTCGTCCATTTCTTTCTTAGCATGAATATTCCGCAAGTCAGCAAACGGGTTTTCTTGCATAGGTAGTGGCGCAGGAACAAAGTCGTCGGAGGGACGGCGAAATGTCGGCTTAGACCTTACTCTGAAGCTAGTCATGCGATCCATGTCTTTGTTCTCCTCACTATCCTTTAATGATACTTCCGGCTTGGTCAGATGGTCGGGACGGCGACTGACAGCAAAGGATGGAAAACCAAAATGAGCCACAACAAAAGAAAGACACATGCACGAATGTAAAATGTCGTGCTAAATGCAGAATGTTAATGCATAATGCGGATGTAAAGGGGAGACTTCAAGAAACTCAAAGTGTTTTTCAGTATTATAATGTAGGATAATTGAAAAACTTTTTATTTTGAGAAACCATGAAAACAAAGTACTCTTTCAAGAGTTTATTGCAACGAAAGTAAAAGAAAACTTAGAACTCTATCCCATAGTCTTCTCTTTTGTACGGAGCTCCTCGGTCAACTGGTCAATGCGATCCTGCAACGCCGCTTTCTCGATGATGAGTCGTTCCACACACTCCTTCCAAGCTATGGTAGTTGAGGGGAGATCATCACTGGTGACAGCACTTGAAGAGGCATGAGGAGAAAATAAATCCCCTTGTGCCTTTCTCTTTCTGGCAACTTCGATTTCTGGTGTCTTCTGAAGTCTTTCCTTCTCTACTTTGAGGGTGAAGAACTTATTCTTCCAAGAAGTCCTCAATTTCCGGGCTTCATCTAAAGCAATCTTTACTTGTTCAATTTCATCCACATCGAACCAGTCGGGGTCATGAGCAGACAATACCATAGGTTCATGAAAAGGAAAAGGCATCTTGAGATCGAGAGCCCTTTCTCGCACCCAATGCAGATAATCCTCGGAAACAACACAATTGGGGTATCCTGAAGCAGCTGTTCCTTCCCTATCAATGTATTTCCATGCATAAATGATGACAGTCTTGAGATCTAGGTCCTCTTCTCCCTTGAAATAGATCTCTTCCAACGAAGCCGGGTCTGGTATTTGGATCATAGGGTGTCCAAACTGTCTACGGGCCAAAGCGGGATTGTAGCTTATACATCCTTCTCTTCCAATAAGCGGTACGTTGGGGAATCCTCCGATGCTAGGAATCATAGGCACGCCTCCATAGGCGGGATCATACCAAACAATGTCCGAATGGGTGAGGGCCATAAGTATCTCGGACCATCGAGGTGTTGCTACTTCGTCCCAAAGGGACGGATACCAAGTCAAACGAGCGATGAACCATGAGTACAGCAAAGCGGTACAACATACAACGTGTCCTCCTTCTTCAGCATTCTTTGAGTGAATCGAGAAATACGTATCAGCAAGCAAGGTGGGTACTGGATTCTTGAGTATGAACAGCTTGATTGCATCCATATCAACAAAATTGTCAATTTTAGGGAACCAGAAAGTCCCATAGACCAACAAAGTGAAATTGGCTTCTAGGGTGAGAGCCTCCTTTCTTTCAGCATGGTAACGGACTTTTTCGATCAAAAAGTCGACGGGGAATCCAAGAACTCCTTCCTTGGTGATCAGGTGTGCTTGAACATCTTCAAGGCTAAGATGAGTGGCATTTGCAATTTCTTGGTGACTACGCGTGTCTTCCCTTCCGGTGAATAGAGGTCGAACAGTCACAGGCATCCTCAAGAGTTCTGAGTACTCTTCCAAGGTCGGCATCAATTGGTAGTCTGGAAAAGTGAAGCAGTGATACATCGGGTCATAAAACTGAACCAATGTTTCCAACAATCCTTCTTTCATCCTTAGCTCGAGGAAACGAAAGACTCCTCCATATTCTGCTGCGAAGGCAAAGCGATCCTCGACGAGTTCGGCTAGTTCTCTCAAGCTTTCGAGGTTGGGACTCTGAAAAGTGTACTTCAGGGTTTCTCTTCTGAAATCCATGATTACAACACCTACAGAACGAATTTGAGTTTCTTGAAGTGAACAATGGAAAAGAATGCAATGCAAGATGATTAGGACTTCATGGGATTCCTCTATTTATGGGCATTGCGGTAAAAGGAAACGTTTTATTAAATTTGAAACGGACTACATAAATATTCTTTTAAAGAGTCCCAAATAAAAGCTAAATAAAAGCTAGTAAAGACACTAAAGAAGCTTTGAATGCTGCTGCTTGAGCTGCTCTTCTAGTTGCGTCTTCTCACGGATGAGGTTGTCCACAATTATTTTCCAAATAATGCATTGTGGGTCGGAGAAAAATAAATCCTCCATGACTTTCCTCTTCTTGCAGGGGAGTAGCTCTTCATCCTTCAATTTTAGCTGTTTCTGAAGTTCATCCTTCTCCTTTTGAAGTTCAGCATTCTGCTTTTGAAGTTCATCCTTCTGCTTTTGAAGTTCATCCTTCTGCTTTTGACACTCATCATTTTCTGCCACTGCTACATGGTACTTGTTCTTCCAAGATTCCAACTCATGTTGAGACTTCCTTAAAGACACCTCTAACTCCTCGGCTTTAGACATAAAGACATAAGTGGGCTCTCTCCTGGGAGCTATGGGATCTTGACGGGAATAGGGCATCTTTAGCTTGGTTGCCCTTTTTCTGACCCACTGGAGGCATGGTTCTAAAGACACACAGTTAAGTTTCCCTAGACTTCTCTTCCCTTTCTTGTGTACATTGCGCCATGCATGTAGAATCTTTCCTCGTAGTTCCATATCATCTTTGAAGAACATACCCTCTACTTGAACACTCTTGGGAGGTTCCTTCAACGGGTATCCTAACTGTCGGCGAGCTAAAATAGGATTGTAGCTGATTCCTCCATCAAAGCTGAGCAATGGTACATTAGCAAAGTCACCGCAGCTATCAATGATTAATACTCCGTCATACACTCTGTTGTACCAATCAATGTCGGAATGGGTCAAAGCCATAACCCTTGGAGACCAATGCTCTTTCCCAATGTTTGTGAAAGAGCTAGACTTCGGCAAGTGCGAAATAAACCACTTGTAAAGTAGAGGTACACAGCAAGTAATCATCCCTCCACCACGAAGGTTTCTGAGATGTACAGAGTGATATGTATTTCCTAACAGAGTTGGCACTGGGTTGTTCTTCATAAAGATCTTGAATGCTTTGAGATCGATGAAACCTTCGAAACTTGGGAATAGAAACAACCCATAAACAAGCAAAGCAAAAATTTCCTCAAACGGAGCCTTATTAGAATAATCAGCATAGAATGAAGCCTTCTCGATTAGGAAACCTGTCTTTAAACCCAGAATTCCATCCTTAGTGACTAGGTTGGCTTTGACGTCAGATACCTTCAAACAGAGGGCTTTAGCAATATCTTTCTCATCAGGGTCCTTTTCCAAGAAGGGAAAAGGATATTCTTCTAGAACAGGCAGACCAACCAAAAAAGAATATTCTTCCAATGTAGGTAGCAACTGAAAATCTGGAAAGGTGAAACAATGGTAGAGAGGATCATAGAACTGTAGCAGAGTGGCAAGAAGTCCTTCATTCACTGAGCAACCCAACAAGGATATCAGCTTCCCATACTTGTTCTTGAATTCTTCTTGATCTTCGATGAAACCCCACAACTTCTTTAGGTCGTCCAATTTGGGACTCTTAAAAGTATATTTCACAGTATGTCTTTTATCTGAAGCCATAGTGACCTACAATGTCCATAAACGAAAGTAAATCCCATGAAGTCCAATGCAGAATGATGCTATATGAATGCAGCAAACACAAGTATTCACATAAGGACATAAAGATAAACAAACAAGGGGCACCCTAGGTTTGCAACGAGCATGGAGCAAAGGTGTACCCTTCCCAAAGGTTTAAGGACTAAAGGTTGTTTGTAACTGTAGAACAAGGTTCTAATGGGACTCAGAATCATCAGCCCATCCATCGGATATTATCAATTTCCCAATTACTCGAGGATTAATAATATTCTCAAGAGAACTTATTTTAAGTGTAGCTTCGCGTAGCACTACTTCGGAAGTACTTCCTCATAGTCTCGCACTACGTCCTAATAAAGGCCAAAGTTGGGTTAAGGTAACTACGGTCCTCAATATCATAGGCTCCAAAGTCGAAAGTAGTGAGTGTCTTCACGATTAATCGTTCAACAGTACTGTTTCGAAAGGGCCTCAACTGAGCGGGATTCTCGATTCAACTTAGTAGGGATTCAACTCCCAATAAGCCTCCTCGACTATATCACCATCCTATCTTAATTTCTCTCAAGTTCGGGTGTAGAACTTTATCTCACCACTCAAGGACAACAATCCCAAAAGAAACATAAGAGAAAGCATGTAAACAATTAATCAAGTAGGCAGATATATAAAGCAGTAAACAAATAAAAATAAGATAGGGAAACCCACTGAGGAGTCCCCAGTGAAGTCGCCATTTCTGTTGCGGTGAAAATCGGATACCAAACTATTGATTAGTTTGAATCTTATTCATTTTGCAACCGAACTTTGATTTGTCCAAAGGAAGGGATAAAGATCGAAATTCCCACTATGCAATGCAAATGCAGGGTTAGATTGTTTTAGGTTCGGGGGTTGGTTAAACTTAGGGAAGGTGCTAGCATCCTAAGTTTCTGTAGTACTCTACAGGAACCTCTTGTTTTATGTTTGTTTATTGCTAAGTGTTTATCTGCTTAATGGTTTAAAGACCTAAGGGTTTATATCTAAGTATACTCGATAAGATGTCGCATCTTATGCCTACATATCCTTACGGGAGTGGAATCAGAGTATTTTGTAGTTCACCTAAAGGGTTAGAGGAGCTCTTTGACTGTGGTCAAAGTTCCTACGGGTTTAGGGTAGTTGTTTTGATTGGGTTTAGGAGAAGAGACGAGTCTTCATTTTAAGGGAGAGATAACCACCACAAGTGTAGAGGGGTTGTAGGAAATGGTCTTTGCATCGTCTTAAGAAAAGGTCTTACATACTCGGATGGTCGCCAAGTATGCCTTTATCGCTCTTAAGGCAAAGTCCCTACATGTTTGATTGTATTGTTGTGGGGGTGGAGATTACATCTCACTTAAGATGATTAACATCTATTCTCTAAATGTGTTTGAAAAGTCTGTATTGTTGATTGTTTTGTTTCTATGTTGTGAAAGTAAAGGTCCTTCCTATGGGGTAGGTCCTAAACTTAAGCGATCGACTTGAATGGGATCAAGGATCGGGGGGGATATGATGCAAATGATGTGCACTACACACAAGTGTTAAATCATGTGTAGGTTTTTCCTTTGGACGGATGCGATGCAAGAATGTAGAATGCGGTAATTATAAATTGCTGAAAGATAAACCATACACACGCATGAAAGCGCTAAGTGAGTGTGTGCATTGTGAATAAGATAAAGCAGATAAAGATAACTAGAAAATACGCATGAAAGCGCTAAGTGTAAGTGCATGTGTCGTGAAGTGTGAATGTGATCGATGTTGGCTGAAAGTTGATTTGATTTTGGATGAACAGTTGATTTTAATGAAAAAGTGATTGGACTTTATTATTTAAGAGAAGAATTGTATTTGATTTTCTAGTAAAAGTTAAGTTAATTATATTAATTAAATGGAAGGTTTTATTATTAATTATAGATAAATTGGTAAGTGTAAATTGTAAAAGATTTATTATAGTGAATAAATATTATTTGATTAAAAGTTATTAAGTTAATTTAAAAAAGGCTAAATAAAATTTGAAATGAGTTAATTTTATTAAGATGAAGTAGAGATTTTTATTAAGAAAATGAGTGAATTAAAAAAAATATAAAAAAAGGTTATTAAGGTTGATGACTAACTTAAATAAAATGATAAAATTATTGGGTAAATTGAGATAAAGAGAAACAGATTAATTAGAAGGGTTAATTTAAAAGATTATTTTAATAAAACGGTTGATTAAAGGTTAATTATTGGTTAATTAATTAATTAAAATGATTATTAGATTGGTTAAGTTGATTAACGGTGGATTAGAGGTGTTTAGTGGTGTGTTTAGTGGTGTGTTTAGCAGCAAATTGCATAAACAGTTCAGAAAAACAGTGAGAAACCCTAAGTTCCCCTTCCCCAGATTGGCCGCCCCTGATCACTCCATCTCACTCTCTCTGCGATTCCCATTCTCTTCTCCTCCGCCTTTATCCGCTCGCGAACTCTTTTTCCATTTTCTCTATCGATTTCGCCTCCCCGTTCTTCATCCCTTCTCTGATTCTGATTCATCTACCTCTCCACCTTTCCTCTGCAAACAAATAAAACAAAGCACACCGCAAGCAGAACAATAGCAAAAACCCTCGCAATCCCCAAATTATAGAAAACCCTAAAATCCCCAGAAAAAAATAGATAGCAAACAAATAAAAGGGAGTTGTCGTGGATGACACTCTGAATCGGGAGCGGAACCCACCTATGGAGGGCGTTCGACGGAGGCGGAGGCAACTGCGATTAAACGGAGGTCACGGAGGACAACCTTTCGTCAGATGAGTTTCTTCTCGTTTCTTCGATTCTATCCTTTGTATGTTAGGGTTTGATTCAGAATTTTGTGTGTTTTAGGGTTTTTTGTCGGTAGTCTCTTTAGCGGTTCTGATCCTCTTATATAGGCTCTGAGTTGAGATTTGTGTTAAAGGGATTCGATTTTAAATGCCTTGAATGCTGATTTTCAATTGGTTTAAGGTTTTGAATGTCTGATTATATCCTTCCATTTTGGTACAAACGAATTCAAAACCTTCCTTTTCTGCTCCGATCTTCGTTAAATTCGTTTGTCCAGGTTCAATGATTCTGAGGTTTGGATAGGATCTTTTGGATCCTTGTGTGGAATATTCTTGGTTAGTTGCTAACTCATGTTTTGGGACTTTGCAGGTGTAGATAGCAGCGATCTTGGGCCATGGAAGAATTTAGAAGCCCAAAAAGGGGGGAGGCTCGTGTTTGAGGTGTTGATGACTGTAAGAGTTAATGACTTCCCAATTCAAACTTTTTCGTGAATACCTCGTCTTTGTCCAAAATATTCATAATTGGAAGCTATTAACTTCCTTTCCTTTTGTTAGTTTGTGCAGCTATCAGCTGGTCTGGGAATGCGCAAACCGAGTTTCATCTTCATGAAACACTTTCTTTTCTGCTATCTGATTCCGTTAGGAAACTCTCTTGATGAGTTTCAGACTTAGCTTCTGAACCACATTGACATTTCCTTCTTCTTCTTTCAGGAACAAACTTAAGTTCGGAGGCTGCCGGTTTTATGTCGTTTGACGAGAAAGGTTTGGTGCGGTTATGATGATGATGACTTAATCATCTGAACCAAAGCTCTGTGAGATTAGTGTTGCCTTTGAATAATAATGGTTGCCTTTGAATAATAATGGTTGCCTTGTACGGAAACTGTCTGAAACTAGTTGTTTTTTCTTGTCCCGAATTCGATTTCGTCGATGTTCGGTAAGGAGTCGGCGCCAACTTTGGTTGTTGCCCTTCCGGCCACTCGTATTCTGTCCTATGATGAGTTTTCTGAGGGCTGAACTTAAATCACCTCCTATCCTTCTTAGATTTACTCTGAATCGATCTTTGTTAACTAATGATGGTGTGTTGTATTTTGCAGGTATCAATGGGATGACTTTGGAAACGCACCTGCTGTGGTTATCATTACGCAATTGCGGTTGCAGTTGATGATTGTGATACCGGCGGCTGGGACTGAGCTAGCAGCTTCTTAGGATCATAATTCTGATGGCTTAGGAAGCAGACTCATCTGGACATACTGGAAGTAAACAAATCTTTGATCATTTTACACTTTGACTCGTTGATTTAGAGGTTTTAAATGAAACAATGTTTTAACCTTCAATTGTTGTTGTTGATGTTGCAGGTATCTTCTGGTATAACCGAGAGATTCCCGTAGTTTGGAATCTACTACTGGTAGCGACTTTCACCACGCAATGCGGTAGGATGATTGAGAATTCTATCACTTTCCTAATGAGTCTCTTGAGTTAACTCTTGCTGAATCATTGTTGATATTTTGACAGGTTGTGGTGTCTTAATGCATTTCGATGATGAAACGTGCGATGCTACGAAATCCAAGATTGCTTGCATTTTACAAATTGATGGCATGTCAAAGTGGCTGGTTCTGAACTGTATGGAACTTATAAAGTAGCTTGTAACGAATGCTTGAAACCAATGCTCTTCAATTTAGTTTAATGAAACAACTATATAATGTATGAAGGATTTTATGTCTTCTGAATTTGTTGGAAAAAGTGTAATGCAGTGGTCGGCTGGCGGGATTGGTTCACAATTGATGATCAATAATTGAGGTTGGCGATTAACATTAGGTGCCTTAAGAGGAAACGGAGGTCTTCTGATGCAGGTAGGCTCACAACTATTCTTAGGATTGTGTTAACCACGTTGAACTTTTGTTGTAACTTGGATTCTTTTGTCAGGTTTCAGTGAGACAACTCTGCTGATTTGTGCGAGATACGAACGATAAGGATACATCTTGCGGCTACGACGACTTGTCGGTAACAAGGTTGCTCGATGACATCTAGTGCGTATCATGGCTTGGTGTAACTGCTCATGGAATAAGTGGAGTCAAATGTAGAAAGCCTACTGAATGCTTCTCTGTTAGTCTCACTTGGAGTTCCAACATAGTAGACGGTCGAAGCGTCCGTGTCGTAAAAGAGTAAAGTCTTGGCAGTAGTAGTGCTAGAACATCGTAGCTAGTAATAATTTATCTAAGCTTGTAGGAAGTTTGAATTTCTGTAATAGTTGTTAAGAGCCTTTGAAATAGTGGTAGGAATAGTCATGGAGTGGACTGAGGAATATCATTCAATATATGCGGCGCTTTCAATTTGTAACAGACTACTTTGTCACCCAAATGATAAATACCGTGTTGTCATTTGAATTCTAAAAAAGAAATCAAAATTGAATGCCCTTCTAAAATCTGGATGCTAATTGAATTTCCAAGAGCCTGTTAGTCCAAATCTCTAATTTAATCGCGTGTCTAATTCTCCTGATGGGTCTCTTGTCATGAAACAAGTTGTCTTACAGACTGTTCAAACGATCCTTTTGACGACGGCAGTCCTAGCACAAAAATCAAGGTGGTGAAGAACCCCCATAAATAGCGGTTCCACTTGTCATGCAGTCCTATTCTTGAAGTTCACGAATAAGTGAAAGACTTAGGACAATCCCTGGTTATGATCAACTGGCTATGCTTTGGAATGCTCGACTAGGGAAATAATTATTCATCTATTGTAAATTATGCCTGCACCAAATGGTTAGTCCAACATACATATAAACAGTAGGGTAAAACAAACAAAAATAAACATCAGGAGGTGGGGTCTTATGGTCAAAAACTAGGGTGCAACAGTTCATACAAACTAGTTTGACCTAGTTCCTTTGGGAAGTGACTCTTATGGATCCCATATGAACCCTATGAGTCTTGATACTCATTTATGACATGATTAAGGTTCTGGTCTTTCATTTTTAGGTCATACACTTGTGTAACTTGTTTCACAAGTTACTTTGAAGTTAGGTCATTCCACTTGTTTTTAAGTGTTGAACATGAGTTAGAACTTTGGTTCTTTCTCTTGCATTGACTTGATTCTTGTTTAAGCTTTACTTTGTATCTTGATTTGGGTCTTTCTATTATGGTTTCACTTCTGTCTCTTGGGTTTTGATCATAATTTAAGACAATTTGGTGTTCATGTTTATGCTTTGAGTTTGTCTTGAGTGATGTATCACTTTTAGCACTTGTTTGCCTTTCTTTTTCATATGATCAATTTGAATTGTTTGATTGCGATACTTTACATGTGCTTGCTGCCCAAGCCTCTTTTCTCCCATCTTCTATTTGATAATGACCTTTGTGTTTAGTTTTGGTTTATGTGGTTGATGTTTGAATGGTTGTAGGAGTTGTTGCTTCTCCCATTTCATCTCACTCTTTTTGACTTGTTTAAGTCAACTTGTTTTGGTTATTTGTTTGAGTTTGAACACATCATTTGAGGCTTGCATATCATGATTGCATTCTTTTGACTTGTTTAAGTCAACTTCTTCTCTTTTCTTCATTTCATATGTGATTGAGTTATCTTGTGTTTACTTGGTTTTTACCATGATCCCCTTAGGATTCCTAGTCCCTCTATTTAAGATGGGAGTAGGAGAGACATTAGGTGTTCAATCCTTTGCATGTTAACATTAGGATAGTTTCTTCCCTCTTAATCCCAACTTTAGGAGCATGATGCATGATAACATTAGGGTTCAGTTTCCTTTTAGAGTTGTGTCTTCTCTTCTTATCTCTTAACATTTTAAGACACATAATAAAGGATACTAAATGTTGTACGCTATGAGCCTTAAGTACTTGAGAAATGATGGTTGGAGGGCCTTCTCTCAACTGTCTAGAGTGTTTAGTGTATGCCCTTTGGGCGATATGCGACGCATTCACTCTCAAGTCACAGTCTTTAGTATAACATGAGTTACAAATTTAACTCAATTCACTTCTTTTCATAAAAAACACTAAAAAAAACATCAAACCTTTTTTATCCTTCGGGATTAATTGAAAATCATTTTCAGAAAGAGTGTGTTAAGTCTTGGTTCTACCGCAAACAGGTAACGCCTAAGTCTCCAATGGTCGAGCAACAATACACCTAACTGCTAGAACGAAGTTTTAACCCTACTCAGCTAAAACACTTGAACCAACCTGTGGTCGTGTCAGCCCAGACTATGTTTGCTCTAATTTCTCATACCAGATGAGGATACGTAGGCACAAGATGGAGATGTCTTGGCAAGAAACCTTCCCCACCTTCACTCGTAGTTTTCCGAACTTCATTGACTCTGAATTTCCCATTGCACGAGGGAATACGTAGGCATAGAGCGGCGATGCTCTATCGAGTCTCTTTTCTTTTCTTTTGTCCCTGTGAGCCAGCCTTATGGATTAACACCCTTTTAGATAGATAACAAGCATAGATCTTGTTGAGTACAATGGACGTGAGGGGTGCTCATACCTTCCCCTTGCGTAACCGACTCCCGAACCCGAGATTTGCTTGCGATGACCTGTCTTTTCCCTTTTTCGTAGGTTTTCTCTGATCGTTTCCTTTCCCTCTCTTTAGGATAAATAACAAACGGTGGCGACTCTTCTGTCTTTACCGACCCTCTTTTTCGCAGTAGCGACAGCTGGCGACTCTACTGGGGACTTTCCCATCCCCTGCGCGAGTCAATCCTAGCGCTTATTTGTTTTTATCTGTGGGTGTGTATATATGTGTATATGTGTTGCATTTGTATTTTATTGCATTTGCATTTTACTTCCAGTATTTTATATATCATTATTGTTGTGTTGTTGGGTGGGAATGTTCCATTGTGTGATAAGCCAAAACCCAGGCTTGAGTATAACCATAGTATTAGAAGTGGAAAGTAGTGATGAACCTGTATGTTTGGCATGCACTAGTTCTCACAACATTCGCACCCAGACGAGATTCTCTTTGATGACTACCTTTCCAGTTTGTTTTGGACAGTTAAGAGGATGTTGGATCTGAGGATTGTCGACTCTGTGGACCGTTCATTTGGGAATTAGCTAAGTGAGGCCGCTTCGTTAGACTATGATGCCAAACCAGAAATGGTGAACGTATCATCGTTTCTCGAAAGTCTGTGACGCTGATGACCGCATAGGATGCCAGACCTTGTCAGAGATAGGTTCATACCTGTGAATGGGGAGAGTTATGCAGGAAACTTTGACCTACAACCTACCCGGTTTTCTCGCCAGTGTGAACTTTTGATCCTTGATACAGTGGGATTCCTTATGCCAGTGCTATGTTATTTTCTCGTCGAAGCAAAGCTGTGGTTCATTTCAGTCAGCAACACAACAATCTTGATCCCCTGTTTGCATTTGCATATTAACATGGACATGTATTTGTGTTTCAGGTGCATATTTCCTTTTTGATTCTAGTAATCTAATCCACTGCTGATATGGAGTACAGTTTGAAGAGAACAGTTGCGTACAAGTTTCCAACACCAGATATAGGGTCTATACTCAGCCCGATTTCTGCAGTTGATCATAGTGTGATGGAGGATTTCAAGGAAGAGTATGGGAAGCTTCTGAGTTATGTTTGCAAAGCTTCATTGTTTGAATTGGGAGGTCTTCATACATTGCTTCAGTTCTATGATCCTCAACTGCAATGTTTTGTTTTCCCAGGGTATGTATTGTTGCCTACTTTGGAAGAATTTTCCATGCTACTCGGAGTTCCAGTTCTGGAACAGATGCCTTTCTACCATTCTGAATCAGAGCCTAACTTGACAAAGCTAGCCAACTCTCTTCATTTGGAGGCTTCTGAGTTAGAGGGGAAGATGATTTGGAGGAATGGAGTACCTGGATTTCCACTGCCTTTCTTGGTGGATAGAGCTCAACATTTTGCAAAAGAAGGTTGTTGGATTGTCTTTAATGCTATTTTGGCTCTTTGTATCTATGGCATAATCTTGTTCCCGAACATTCCAGACTTTGTTGACTTGGATGCTTTCCATATCTTTGTCTCAAAGAATCCTGTACCAACACTCTTGGGAGATGTGTATCACCCTGTCCATTACAAGAATAAGAATAGGAGGGGGAAGAATGTGTCTTGTTGTGTGCCTCTCCTGTACAGATGGTTTGTGGGCTATCTTCCTAAGTCTGGTCCATTTGTTGACATCTCAGATACTACTGATTGGTCGGAAAGGCTTATGGGTTTAACTTCTGAGAACATTGTGTGGTTCAACCGAGACCTTTTGGGTACGGAGATGGTCTATAGCTGTGGTGGTTTTCCTAATGTTCCTTTGATCGGGAGGAAGGGTGGTATCAATTATAATCCAGCTCTCGCAGTCAGGAAATTTGGTTACGCTCTAAGAGGACCTCCAAAGGAAGAAGAAATATATGAATCTCTGTATTTCAATGGATTGATTGATGAGGAGACCTTGAGCAGATTGGAAAAAGCTTGGGGTAAAATTCATCATAGAGGAAAATATTCTTTGGGCAAGAGTGATTGTAGAGCTTATGGACCCTACGTGGATTGGATTCAGGAGAGAGTTGAGAAGTTGTTGTTACCCTTTCCAGTTAGAGAGCCTTTATATTCCTTGGTTGTTGAAGAACCAACAATAATTGATATTCAGAAGTATAATCAATTGTTGGCTGAAAAAGAAGAACTGCACAAGGTGAACGAGGAATTGGAGAAAGAAATCATTCAGCTTAGAAGTGAAAAGAATCAAGCCACCTACTTATCCAAAAAGCAGACAGAGATAGTGAACAAGATGGGTAGAGAGTTGACAAAAAAGATTCGCGCCTGAGAGAGAGTGGGTCGAGACCTAAAAAGTGCCAGTGACATGCTCAAGGATAAGAAGAAAGAGTTAGATAGAGCACATGTGGAGATATCAAAATTCAACGCCCAATGGAACGCTATCTTGACTAACAACACAAAAAGAGAGGATAGGCTTCCACAACGTATTGTTAGCTTGAAAACTCAACTCCGGGTTAAAGAGGAGATAGGTCAAGGTGAATCCTCTTGTCAATATGAAAATGACCGCAAGCTTCGTGAAGCTCTTGCAACATTGGAAGAGTACAAGTTGAGAGCTGATCTGAAAAGACCTAAACTTGAAGATGCATTTGGGGAGGGTGCTTGGGAAGATTATGCTCAAGGTTTACAAACTACCATCAGCAGGAGGGAGTTGCTTATCCAGGGATTACTTGCCCGACCTGATCATCCTGATACCATGGAGTTGTTAGAAGAGTTTCAGACTCGCTGTCGTACTTAGTGCATTTTCTATTTTGTGTTTGTTGTTTTGTACTCCGACCACCACCAGGATTGTTGGATGAGGTCGTGTTGACTCTGTTGTATTTCCTCAGTGATGTATTTTGTGTTGATACTTTGGTTTTCATTTTATCTATGAGTAGAGTTTCTGGACTTCATAGGTTGGCTCTCCATTCTCTGTTTGTTCCCATGGAACTAGAATCGAGGGGGAAAATTTTCCTTGAAACATATTTACATGTCTGCATATTGCATCATTCTTCATATTGCATCACAGGTGTTCCAGGTTCTGTTGACCTTACTTCTTTCTGTGGTTTGCTTCAGCCTTGTTTCAGGATTGAAGACCGAGTAATTCATCGCTATTCTACAAGGGGAAATCAATACAAAGCTATGGATCAAATTCAACTTGAGCTACAGGAATTCTGTGACCATATGGCGCAGTTTATAGACCTGGTGCAAGGGTTAACGGAAGCGGGGTTCTTCATGGTGGAGCTGCTGCTATGGCACCTCATGCTGATGTGGGTACTCCACATGCTAATGCTATTCCAACAGTTGTTGTTCCTCTGGGTAGAGGTAATCAGAATGGAGTTCATATTCCGGGAGCGACGTGTGTTGTGCATGGTAATAATGTTCCTCAGTGGGACGAGGATGACCAAGATGATGTCTTTTCCATGGGAGACCTTGGTGCTGGTCTGCAGTCGGGCGCAGACAGAAGATTCAGATTGATAGAGGAAAAAATGAGGAACTATGAAAATCAGAATTCTCTTGGGTTGGACATGTCAAACTTGGGGCTGATCCCAGGTCTTAAAATTCCACCAAAATTCAAAGTTCCGGACTTCAACAAGTATAAGGGGACAACCTGTCCTAAAGTGCATCTCCGTTCTTATTACAGAAAGATGTTCGCATACTCCGACGATGAGAAGCTGCTCATGCATTTCTTTTAGGATAGTCTGTCTAGTCCATCCCTAGAATGGTATATGGGTTTAGAGCCTATCAACATCAAAAGTGGAGAGATTTGGCAAAGGCTTTCGTTCGTCACTACCAATATAACAGTGATTTGGCGCCTAATCGTGTATAGTTGCAGAATCTATCACAAAGGGGTAATGAAGGATTTAAAGAATACGCACAGAGATGGCGTGAACTTTGTCGCGGTGAAATTTGGATACCAAACTATTAATTAGTTTGAATCTTTAATTCAATTTGCAACCGAACTTTGATTTGTCCAAAGGAAGGGATAAAGATCGAAATTCCCACAATGCAATGCAAATGCAAGGTTTAGAGAGTTATAGGTCTGGGGGTTGGTTAAACTTATGGAAGGTACTAGCATTATAAGTTTCTGTAGTACTCTACAGGAACCTCTTGTTTTATGTTTGTTTATTGCTATGTGTTATCTGCTTAAGGTTTAAAAGACCTAGGGGTTTATTTCTAAGTATACTCGATAAGATGTCACATCTTATGCCTACATATCCTTACGTGAGTGGAATCAGAGTATCTGTAGTTCCCCTAAAGGGTTCGAGGAGTTCTTTGATTGTGGTCAAAACTCCTACGGGTTTAGGGTAGTTGATTGATTGAGTTTAGGAGAAAAGACGAGTTATCATTTTAAGAGAGATTTAACCGCCACAAATTGTAGGAAAATAGTCTTTGCATCGTCTTAAGAGAAGGACTCAAGTACTCGGATATTGATCGACGATTACGCCTCTATCTCTCTTAAGGCAAAGTCCCTACGGTATTGATTGTAATTGTTATGAGGCGTGAGAAGTTCTATCTCGCTTAAGATGATTAACATCTATTTCTCTATTGTGTTTGAATATTGTTGTATTGAGTTGTATTTGTTTGTATCTAAATTGTAAAGTAAAGAGAAAGGTCCTCCTATGGGGTAGGATCTGTCCTAAAAGATCGACTTGAATGGGATCAAGGATCGTAAGGGATTATGATACAAATGATGTGCACTACACACAATTATTGAATCATGTGTAGGTTTTTCCTTTGGACAGATGCGATGCGAGAAAGTAAATGCGGTAATGTTAAAGTGCGGTAAATAAAGAGCAAATAAATAAAACATACACATACACATGAAAGCGCTGAATTGTGTGAGAGTGAATCGTGAGTGCAAATGTGCGGGAGCGTGCACGATTGGATTGATTAATTTTACGCGACATTTGAGAAAATGGTTGGATTGGTTTTAAGAGGGTTGATTTATTTAGGAGTCATATTATCTTTTAGTGAGATGGATTTTATAAAAAGTTGTATTGATTTTAGGAGAGTTGAATTGATTTTAAATGAGAAGTTGTTTAGAAGTTATATTGTTTTTGGTGAGATTGTTTTTTTAGAGGAATTATATTAGTTTTGTGCTTTGATAAAAAGTTTAGACGATTAATTAAATTTTAAAGAGTGATTTTAAAAAAAGGGATCTAAATATCTAAGATGTTTTATCTTGTTAAATAAAATTTAATTTAAATGTGAAATGGTTTATTTTTAAATAAAAGTTGTTATTATAAAAGGTTAATTTAAATTAAGAAAATGGTTTTTCATAAAAGAGTTTTTTTTAGTTATTATTATTAAATATATTTTTTATTGAACAAATTATATTATTATTATTAAACAAAAATTTATTGAGTTGATAGAATTAATTAATTAAAAATGAGTTTATTGAATAAACAAAGTAGGTTAAAAAAATGAGTAGATAAAATAGAACAGATTTTTATAAATAGGTTTACTAATTTATTTTTAAAAAAGTTGATTAGCAAACCATTAGTTATTAGGTTAATTAAATAAAAAGGGTATTTGTTAGTTTTAATAAAAACTGATTTAAGAAAAGGTTAATTAGTGTTAATTAGTTGATTAAACAAAAAGATTAGCGGTTTAACTGCAGATTAAGGAAATAGCAGGTGCGACGGTCGATTCGGTGCGGCGCGTGTGTGTGGATTTATGGTGGGCGTGCAACGTGAGGGCCATTAGATTGTGATCAAACGGTGATAAGTGTCTGTGAGGTGAGAGTGTATTATATTATGATGAGCATACACGCATATGATTACAACAATATGAAAGCAAAACGAAAACCCTAAATCTCAGTTCTCCCCCCTCCCCCCCCCCCCCCCCCCCCCCCCCCCCCCCCCCGCCGTCTCATTTGCTATTTCGTTCGCGAACCCTTCGTTTCGCTCTTCATGATCTTCCCTCCTTCTCCTACAAATCAGACAAACAAATAAAAATTTACATTAAAGAGTTAGCAGAAAAAATCTCACGGTCCAGTGGCTTTTGTAGGGCTTCGCGGTGGTGATGGTGATTCCGGTTGCGGATGATGGACGAAAATGGAAGTTTCTGACAACGCAAGTCTCGACGGCGGCGGGTTGCAATTTTCGGCGAGTTTCCCCAAGAGATAAGTCTTTGATTTTTCTTTTGCCAAATTAGGGTTTTGAAGGAATTTTACGGGGATATTGTCTCAGGTTTCTTTGTGTATCGTCCTCTTTCTCTATGTTTCAAATCCCCCTTTATATAGGCCTTAGAGAGGATCTCTGATTTGAAAACTGATTAAATCAGTTTGAATGTTGATTTGGATTTCCTTTATGGGACAAATCAGATTTGAATATTTCCTTTCTCGTTTGAATGGATTCAATGTTGTTGATGCGAGTCATTACTGTGAGATTTGAGTTGAAGGATCTTTCACTGATGCTAGGGAATCTGATGGGATTTTATTTTGGACAGGGTATATTCCTTGATTGGTTTACTAACTTTGATTTCTGACTTGGCTGGTGTGAATAGCGATTTTTCTTTGGGCCAAAAGAAAGACTAGTAGCCTCAAAATGAATTCTGATAGCTGTGGTGTGAAGGGATTTGGTGGGCCCATAATTTCATCGCTGGTAGCAGCCTTGAATTTGAAAATTTCTTCACGTGAAATAGCTTGCTAACTCTCTTTCTTTGGTGCTAGGATGATGAGTCATGCTGACTAGATACTGAGACCGCTGATTGTGTAGTTTCGACTGAAGTTGTTGTTGTGATGCTGACTCTTCTCTTCTTTCTTCAGGTTGCTGATGATTGGTTCAGAGTTCACTTGGTCTTAGCTCCGGCGCCGGGAAATGTATAACGGTGATGATGACTTGATGGTCTGAACTTGCGTGCATAAAGCTTCTCCGCGTTTAAAGGTACCCAAAGTTGGTGTAATTGCATCTTACAAATCAACCATTTTTATTTTTGAACAACTGGTAATTCGCAAGTACTCTTGCGGCAGCATGACGAAACTCCCGTTATGATGAAGTTGCAGCAGTGGGATTTAAAATTATTCTCGATGCTATGTTGAACGTTCAACATTACGAGCCGTGGTGACGTTTCATGACTTTCCCCGCGAGTACACCTACTGTGAACACACTTCCTGGTAATGTACAATGTCTGCTGTCATGTTGTAAGCCTTGGCGCAACAACATCATCTAGGTAAAGGTAAATGGATTGCTTCTATGACACCATATTATGTCCTTTGAAAACGGATAGTGTATCATTAATGAATGTTCGTATTTAATTTGAGCACAAACACTTTGGTGTAGGGGCATCTGCGACCTCAAGGACATTTGACGTTCGGAACAGCAAGTTACTTAGTAGCTTGACCAGGTTAGAAGAAAATGTACGTTGAAATTGTACTTTCATGTAGCTCGAAATGCCATAGCCGGGCCCATTCTTGATGCAAACCAGTTATGGTTGGATTACTATGAAAAACATACTGTTATGGATTTGGTTGACTCGCGATGGCTTTAGATACACCACTGTGAAGATATACATAGAATCAAATTATTGAATGATTTAAGGAAACTCTTGCTATTCGTTGATACGTTAATGTTGCTTCCCTTTTGCAGGTTTCGAGTTTCCTTTATGACTCGTGTCTGTAGGTTGCAATGATTATAGATTCAACAACACAGTGAGTTCTTAGCCAATGGTTTATAAGTTCGTGATGACCAGAATCATGTGCAAGACATGAGCTTTAGCGAGTCTCCAAAGCCAGAGATTATTGGAATGAGAAGCAGGTGTGAAGACTTGCTTCCATTGTGGCTTGCCGTCAATAATCGGTCTAGTGAGCTCAATAGCTACTGGCTTCAATATGCCTTGATAAGTGTTCTGATAATGAGATGGGCAACACATTTTATGGTTTAATTCTGTTTATGGAAGGTTCTAATAATTCTTGCTTGCCTTGTGACTTGTTTTATGCAGGAAGACGAGGGTGTCACCGAATGGAGCTGAAACTTGAGTTTTAACATGTCCTGCTGGTAAAACCTTATGGATTATGGAACAGCGTATTGTTGGTAAGTCCGGCTAGATGTCGGTTCTGTTAGTCCTTCTTTTCTCAGTAGCGATATCTTGATTAAGAGATTGGGGACTGAATGATTTCACCATAATAACTGCAGGTCATACTTGGAATGGAGTGAATGACTCATAGGCGTTTCTTGTGGTAGTGCGGATTATTTGTTAAATGCTCTGATTACTAGTTGTGCTGCATTGCAGGTGCTGGAAGTTTCGAGTGCTGACCGCAAATGTCTTCGAGCCGTCGGACAGTAGATTAATCTGAAGTTGCCCATCTATACCTTCTTAAACAGAAATGGCAAGGTATACTGATTGTCAAACCTGAAATGTGCATTTAGGACTATAATTGTGCTCTTCCATAACTTCTAAACAACTTCTTATGTACTGCAGGATCGAGAAACTCTAGCGGGGAAGATATGTCGGAGTCTGGTGTCGTAGTACAAACTATGCCCTCACTTAGTACTCTTGCTTCATAGGCCAAATCTCTCCCCTTGTGAAAAAGAACAATGGTCGATACGTATGTGCATAATTTCTCAAGAATCTTTATCTGATGCAACTTAATTGAGTGTGATGCCGCAAACGGGATAATTCAGGGATTCTTTGGGAGGAAATGATATGTAACTGTCAGGTGCCAAAAGTTGGAGAAACAGTGGCTTCCAAAATGGTGTCGCGCATATGAGCTGAAGCTGAGGCGAGCCTTACAAAGTTTCACATCTTTGTTCTCAATGCTAAGAGGCATTCGGAAGAAAATTTCAAAGTTGGGTTAGAACCAAAGGGAATGGACTGCTACAGCTTAAACGTATTACTTCGTCTTAGCATTTGATATGTCCTTCTATTGTACTTGTAGTTCTGTATATTGTACCATACTTTTGATAATTTCGTAATAACGAAGAAAGGTGACTACAAAGCTCCTTTACGATCCAATATGTAATAATAATTTCTTTTTACACCATGTATATAAGTATGTACCATTAAAGTCACAGGCTAAATGCCCTTAGCCTTTGAAAAAAGGAACTTGAAGTTGGCGTTATCAAAATTGGCTTGATTAAAAACAAAGTTCGCCTTGAATTTACGTTGTCCATTCCAAACTCGTTTCCTCTAGTCACAAGAGATCATGAGGGCCATCTTGGACGTCTTTGAACTTATGAGCACAAAAATCTTGGAACATAAACTCTTAATTACGATACTTTGAGAGATAGCTTTTGGCATCTGTCCCAACTCGTGAATCTTGAATGCCCTTGATTACTGTGCAATTCCCGAGAGTCTTACAATTCCTTACATACTCAAAAAAGGCCTATGTGCTTGAGGATCTTGCTAGGCCCAAACCATTCCTTCGAAAAAGGCATCTTGGACATAAGCCCCGGGTTTAAACTTTGTCACTTCGAACCTCATTATAAAACAATGACCTACGCCTTTGACATATTTATTTGTGAGCATAAAAGTTATTTCCACTTGTAATTACTACAGCTGCATACACTAGTTAGTCATAATAAACATGCGTACGAAGAAATAAAAAACAGCAAAGAAAGAAAGAGAACACAATGAGGTGGGATCTTAAGGTAAAAATTAGGGTGCGACTGATGCCCCTATTTAAGTTACTTCTATCCGGAGATATGGAGATTGCAATCTTCGTCTCGACGAGATAGGAGGCACTTAAATACAAACATTGCATGAATTTTTGGCCCTAAGAAGCCACCGAATGCAAATGATATGCGATGGTATGAGAGTGCAAGACAGAGGGTCTTGTGGAGAAAAGATGCCACAGGGGAAACAGACACGACATGGACAATCAACAATAGGAAATCTCCAAGGTATAACGTATGACAGGCGAGAAACTTGTAGCCAAAGGATAAACTTACCACCAACACATGGTAGCCTAGGCAAGTGAAATAATGAAAGTGAATTCTTCTGATTGAATCAATAATCCAGTTTTGTTTCGTGCTTTTTTTCCTTATTTTCTTCTTTTCTCACTATTTTTTTCTTTTCTTCTTTTCTCACTATTTTTTTTCTTCTTTTCTTTTCTCACTATTTTTTTCTTCTTTTCTTTTGAAATATAACTGGAAATAGTAAAATGTGTAACCTCCCCGAGCGTCATGGTCTGGGTGCCATGAGCTGGTCTCAGTCTCTTGATGTAGAACCTCCCCGAGCGTCATGATATGGGAATCATGAGCTGGTCTCAGTCTGTTGATGTAGAACCTCCCCGAGCGTCATGATATGGGAACCATGAGCTGGTATCAGTCTCTTGATGTAGAACCTCCCCGAGCGTCATGATATGAGAATCATGAGCTGGTCTCAGTCTCTTGATGTAGAACCTCCCCGAGCATCATAGTATGGGAATCATGAGCTGGTCTCAGTCTCTGGTGCAGAACCTCCCCGAGCATCATGATATGGGAATCATGAGCTGGTCTTAGTCTCTGCCTGAAATGACGAAAACTCGTGCGAGCATCTTCACAGGGGATCAAAATGTCATCGTAGATTGTAGATATTGTTGTAGACGTAGAGCCTTGTAGATGTAATTTGTAATGTAGATTGTAGAATTTCTTGGCTGTGAGCCATAATGTGTTGTAAATTGTTGAACTTTGTAGATGTAAGTTGTAGATGTAGGTTGTAATGTATTGGAGATTGGAAAACTTCATCGGGGATCTTCAGAAGAGATGTAAGCCAGTTAATTTGTAAAGTATGTCTTCTCAAATAAAGAGAGACTAATGTGATAAACTTCCTCGATTTCTCTGGGGAAATGTCACTTGATGGGATTAATCTTGTGTAATGAACTCACTGGGGAATATATATTCCTGGGGAGTACCTTTGTTGTAGCTGTAGAAGTATATATCATTGTAAATTCTTAACTGAATAGAAATATTTGTAATGGGAATTCTCAAATGAAGAGAGGTGTCTTGTAACATCTTTGGCGGGCTTCTTTGATGGGTTTGCGAAACGATGCCATTCGACGAGTTGATAATGTTGAAGAACCCTTTGAGGGTGAATGCACTGTCTTGTAGAGATTTTCGTTTGTCGTTTTGAATAAGATCTTGGTCAAAACGAGTTGCTCAAATAAAGAGATTGTTTATAGTCCCGATGTAGATGGTCGAGAAAATCTTGTGATACTATTGTTGGAGGGATATCTATCTTCATGAAGATTCTTCGAAAATATTATTCCTGGGGAATAGAGTGCAAAATAAATGCACACTTAATCCAAATCTGAAAGTTGGAGGTTACCCACACTGCGATTGCCGAGGATCGAAATTCAATTCGGGAAGTAACCGAAGAGAAAACTATCAAGTAAGACTCGACCATTGAGGTATGAACTCAAATGGAATGCACTAAAATAACCGTCTTCCATAAGGATCGAACTTCATGGGGAACGTAGAAACATTGTGCTCTTTCTGCCTAGGGCTGACAACTCTATTTGAAGGGATAAGATACACCCGAACACTTGGAGATAACCACGGTCAGAGCGGTAGAATAAAGCAAACACAAAGAACGCAAAAAAATGCATATGCCATGTTGTCTGTCTATATGCTATGCGTGTGCTGACAAACCAGGAGAGGCGAAAAAAACGTCTCAAACGGAAGGGTACTCAAGCCAAATCTCCATAGACCTTGCACCACCTGTAAAGAAATCTTGAACATAAACAAACCTCGTCTCAGGATAAAATGACCATCCTTTTCTTGTGGAAACATATGTGATTGACGTTCCTCCATGGATGAAATAAACGTCCATGGTCATCCCTTTGTTATTCATATACCGAGTAAAACACGAAGTGGTGAAAAAGTTTAAATCGATTTGGATTTTGCTATCGAGAAAAAGATTTTGATAAATGAGAAACTTTATTGTATGGCGGTCAGCAGAAAGGCGTGACCCCAATATTACAGTGTTGGAAAATAATAGAGATTACATCAAGGGAATAACAACTTGCTCTCCCTAAGTTAATGAGAACTCCCTTAAGGGAAATACTTCTGGACAGCGTCCGTATTCACAGGGCGAGTGATTTCTTCTTCGTCCATTGTTGCTAAAATCAAAGCACCTCCTGACAAAACCTTTCTTACCACGTACGATCCATCATAGTTCGGGGCCTATTTTCCTCTGACGTCGGTGAGGAAAGACTGAATCTTCTTGAGCACGAGGTCGCCTTCTTTGAATACACGGGGTCGAACTTTCTTGTCAAATGCCTTCTTCATCTTTTGCTGATACAACTGCCCATGGCATAGCGCCGCCGTCCTCTTTTCTTCGATCAAGTTCAACTGATCATACCTGTTATGGCATCATTCTATTTCTGATAACTTTGCATCCATTAAAATCCTTATAGACGGAATTTCGACTTCTATCGGGAGTACTGCTTCCATGTCGTAGACAAGTGAAAACGGAGTTGCCCCAGTTGATGTGCGCACTGTCGTACGATACCCATGCAAGGTGAACGGGAGCATCTCATGCCAGTCTTTATAAGTAACAACCATTTTCTGAATGATCTTCTTGATATTCTTGTTGGCGGCTTCAACAACCCCATTCATCTTTGGCCTGTAAGGAGAAGAGTTATGATGCTCTATCTTGAATTCTTCGCATAGTTCTTTCATCATTCCGGTTATTCAAATTGGACCCATTATCTGTAATAATCCTGCTTGGCACACCATATCGGCAGATAAGTTGGTTCTTGATAAATTTGACAACCACATGTCGAGTTACATTAGTGTAGGAAGCCGTTTCGACCCACTTGGTAAAATAATCAATGGCTACTAAGATGAATCGGTGTCCATTAGATGCTTTCGGCTCTATCATCCCAATCATATCAATCCCCCACATAGAAAACGGCCACGGGATGAAATAACATTCAACAACGTCGGAGGCACATGAATTTTATCTGCGTAAATCTGACACTTGTGACATTTTCTAGCAAACTTGTAACAATCTGATTCCATCGTGATCCAATAATAACTAGCTCTTAAAAGTTTCCTAGCCATAGCATGTCTGTTGGCATGAGTACCAAAGGATCCTTCGTGAATTTCCGTCATCAACATATATGCTTCTTGTTTGTCAACACATCTCAGCAAGACCATGTCAAAATTTCGCTTGTACAATACATCATTACTCAAAAGAAAATTCCCAGCCAACCTTCTCAAAGTTTTCTTATCCTTGTTGGAAGCTCCCAAAGGATATTCTTGAGTTCTGAGGAAAACTTCAATGTCATGGTACCAAGGTTTGCCATCCTCAACTTCCTCGACAGCAAAAATGTAGGCGGGTCTGTCAAGACGTTTTACTTCAATCCGAGGACACTCGTTCCAAAAGTTCACCATAATCATTGAGGCCAAAGTTGCCAACGCATCTGCCGTTCTGTTCTCATCACGAGGAATATGATGAAATTCGACCCTATCAAAGAACGGTAACAGTCTTCTAGCATAATCTCTGTACGGGACTAAATTATCATGTCGAGTTACCCATTCTCCAATGATTTGGTTGATTACTACTGCAGAATCACCAAACACATCCAAATTTTTAATTCTCAAATCTATGGCTTCCTCAAGACCCATAATGCACGCTTCATACTCAGCCTCATTATTAGTACACTTGAATGTTAATATGGAAGTAAACGGGATGTGGGACCCTTGAGGAGTCACAATAACAGCACCTATCCCCTTTCCATGAGCGTTGACAGCTCCATCAAAAACTAAACCCCATTGAGAACCTGGCTCTGGTCCTTCACCATGCACGGGTTCTTCACAATCCTTCATCTTTAAAAACTTAACATACTCGTCGGGAAAATCATCGTTTGAGGGTTGATAATCCAAAATAGGCTGGTGAGCCAAATGATCAGCCAAAACACTTCCTTTGACAGCTTTCTGAGTATGGTACTCGATATCATATTCGGATAACAACATCTGCCATCTAGCAATTCTCCCAGTCAAAGCGGGCTTCTCAAAAATATACTTGATAGGATCCATCCTCGAAACTAACCAAGTGGTGTGGTTCAACATATACTGGCGCAAATGTTTGGCGGCCCACGCCAAAGCACAACAAGTCTTCTCTAACATAGTGTACCTTGTTTCACAATCAGTAAATTTCTTGCTCAAGTAATAAGTAACATGGTCTTGCTTTCCTGTTTCATCTCGTTGACCGAGTACACAACCCATCGAATCTTCTAAAACAGTCAGATACATGATCAAAGGTCGTCCTTCAACTGGCGGTATCAGGATAGGTGGTTCAAGCAAATACTCTTTGATACTATCAAAAGCCTTTTGACAATCTTCAGTCCAAACATACCCTTGTTCTTTCCTCAGAAGCTTGAAAATAGGTTTACAGGTAGCAGTCACGTTGGATATAAATCTGGAGATATAATTCAAACGTCCCAAAAATCCTCTGACTTGTTTCTCGGTGGTAGGAGCTGGCATTTCTCGGATAGCTTTCACTTTATCGGGGTCCGCTTCGATCCCTCTTTGACTGACAATAAAACCCAATAGTTTCCCCGATCGCACTCCAAATGTACATTTGTTGGGGTTCAGACAGAGCTTGTATTCCCTCAAACGACCAAACAACTTAGAAAAATGTTTAACATGATCATCCTCAGTCTTCGACTTAGCTATCATATCATCCACATAAACCTCAATCTCTTTGTGCATCATATCATGGAACAAAGTAGTCATAGCTTTCTGATATGTTGCCCCTGCATTCTTTAATCCAAACGGCATGACTCTGTAACAAAAGGTGCCCCAGGGCGTGATGAATGACGTCTTCTCTCTGTCCTCGGGAGCCATTCTAATCTGATTGTAACCTGAAAAACCATCCATAAAGGAGAAAACCTCATATCTTACGGTACTGTCAACCAAAATATCAATGTGAGGTAACGAACAATCATCTTTCGGACTGGCCTTGTTCAAATCCCTGTAGTCTACACACATGCGAACCTTACCATCCTTCTTCGGAACGGGCACAATATTAGCCAACCAGAGTGGATACTCGGCAGTGACAAGGAAATCTGCATCAATCTGTTTCTGTACTTCTTTCTTAATCTTTAGAGCCACGTCGGGTCGAGTCCTTCTGAGCTTCTGTTTTACTGGCGGGCACTCTGGTTTCAAAGGTAGACGATGTTCAACTATAGCAGTGTCCAATCCAGGCATATCTTGATATGACCAAGCAAACACATAAACAAACTCTCCAAGAAAATCAATCAGCTGTTTCTTCATATCAGGTTTGAGCAGAGCTCCAATTTTCACTTCTCTACGGATTTCTTCTGTTCCCAAATTGATTACTTCCACCGGCTCTTGATGAGGTTGGATAGCCTTCTCTTTCTTCTCAAGCAGTCTGGAAATCTCTTCTGGAATATCATCTTCTTCGTCTTCGGCTTTGTACACAGGAAACTCAAAATTCGGAGAAGACAGTGGATCATTATTCCCAGGATGTAATTTATGTAGCAATATGCGCAAGTGATGTGATTTTTAATAAGTTTTTGTAAAGTGGAAAGTGTGGGTACGCGAGATGCTACTTATCATTTCCCAACGTCGTAAATAAATATAAAACACAAATGAAAAGGAAAGTAATTTATTGATGATAGCAAAACCAAAAAGACACGCCCAACAAAGTCACCTTTTCCTTGGGCAGAGCAAAGGGAATTATTTTAAAGTAAGCCCTAATAAATGCAGTTTCGCCTTGGGCAGAGCGAAAATTTTAAAAACAAATGCTTTACTTAGATATATGAACGACAACAGGGGATTCAACCACACTCCAGTTCTTGACCAAAACGCCTGGAGTTACAAAGTCTGGAATATCCCCATTTGAATCTTCCTCAGTGACAGCATAAACTCCAAAGGTATAGTCAAACTCGTCTGAAACATAGCATGGATCTTCCATATAGGGCTCATAATCTTCGTAAGGAATGAAGGACCTTGCAGAACCATCTGATATGTAGCCTTCAAGCTCATCCTCTGACACAACATTAACCTGAGGATGATGGACGACTCCTCCACTACGGAACACTTCATTAATCAGCGAAAACCCTTGATTTCTGGTAGTTTGTTGAGCAGAACTGCTGGTGAAACCGAGACCTTCTTTATTTCTGTTTTCTGGCAAAGACAACACTTTCCCCCAAATTGTCTAATGACCACTTTTCACTACTCGCTGCGCGTCCTTAAATGATGACATAGATGCCTGAGATTTTCGGACCCCCTCGCCCACAATGGACAAAGCTTGAAATTGCGTGCCAACCTCTTCCTCAGCTTCGACATACGAGAATGATTACAAGTGACTCACCACCAAGGCTCTTTCTCCACAAATTGTAACCGTTTTCCCCTCAAAAACATATTTTAATTTCTGATGCAGGGTAGAAGTGACTGCCCCAGCTTCATGTATCCATGGCCTCCCTAGAAAACAGCTATAGGAGGCACGAATGCCCATGACTTGAAACGTGATCATAAAAGTCTGTAATCCAATAGTCATCGGCAGATCCACCTCACCAATTACTGTTTTCTTGACCCATCAAAAGCCTTGACAATAACATGACTTGGCCTCATCGATGGTCTCTGATAGGATAGCTTAGATAGAGTAGTTCTAGGCATCACGTTTAGAGAAGATCCAGTATTGACCAACACACTGGACAGAGAGTCGTTTTCGCAGTTCACAGAGATATGTAAGGCCATGTTATGTTTCTTCCCCTCCTCTGGGAGATTGTCTTCATTAAAACCCAGATTGTCACATGAAGTAATATTACCAATGATATTGTCAAACTGCTCCATAATCACATCTTGTTCAACATACGCCTGTTCTAATACCTTCTGGAGTTCTTCCCTATGAGCCTCATAACTCATCAGCAATTGCAACACAGAAATATTCGACGGGGTTTGCAGAAGCTGATCTGCAACCTTATATTCACTCCTCTTGATCACCTTTAGACACTCATCTGAATTGGACATATTAGATCCACCAGATTGCCCCACAATTGAATCCTTTAAGCCTGATTGTTCCAATGAGACCTCTTTTTCTTTTGGTGGTACAGTCAAGTAGACTCGACCACTCCTTGTTACTCTGCTGACATTTGCGATGTTCACTACTGAAGGTACAGTGGGTAAAGGCACTTCCTTTCCATTCTCCAACATTATAGCGTTATATCTATAGGGGATAGCTTTACTAGAAGTATAAGGGACAGGTCCAGGCACATTGATTACCAACGGGGTAACAGCCAGTTTTCTGCTATTATACATGATTTCGATAAGCTCCACTTCCTTAAAGTGAGGCACTATAACATAAACCTCTTCGGCCCTTTCAACTGAAACTTTCTGACCATCATCTGCCAAACAGTCTTGAATCATGTTAACAAAGGGTGAACCATGCGGGGGTAACGGATTAACTTGCACATTAGGATCGGAATCTTATAAGGACAAAATTTCGCACTTAATGAGCCTCTGAAGATCTTCTTTCATACCAAAACAACTCTCAATATCATGCCCTGGATCACCCTGATGGTAAGGGCAAAACTTGTCAGCTCTATAAGAAGGAGGAGGATTTACAAGAACCATAGGTGGAGCTTTTGTTTGAATATGACCCTTCTGGACCAAAGCTGGAAACAAATCAGCATATTTCATAGGAATAGGCTCAAAGTTTATCTTTCTATACGCACGACCCTGATTGTCGAATGGCCGATTCTGTTGAGGATACTGCGGATTTTGCTGAGGCTGTGGCTGTTGAGCACTGGGGGACTGAGGTTGTTGATACGGCTGCGGACTTTGTTGAGGCTGATAAGCTGGAGCATTAAACACTGGTGATATGGAAGCAACTTGGTGTGATGGCGAATACCTTTTTCTAAATTGTCCCTTATGTACGGCATTTACACCTTACTCTTTTTTCTTCACAAAACCACTCCCATACTTCTTAGGAGAAATCTCTTCTTTAGCCAATCTTCCTTCACGAACACCTTCTTCTAAGCGCATTCCCTTGTTAACCATTTCAGTAAAGTCACTGGGTGCACTTGCTACCATCTTCTCATAAAAGAAAGGACCAAGGTTTTTCAGAAAAACTTTGGTCATCTCTTTTTCCTCTAACGGCGGTGTGACTTGCGCGGCCAACTCGCGTCATTGGGCATACTCCTTAAAATTCTCTTTATCTTTCTGTGTCATAGCCCTCAATTGATCACAGTCAGGAGCCATGTCCACATTATACTTATACTGCTTGACAAAGGCTCCCCCCAGATCATTGAAAGTTTGAATCTTCGTACTATCCAGCCCCATGTACCACTTGAGCGCAACGCCTGTCAAACTGTCTTGGAAGTAATGAATGAGCAATTGATCATTATCAGTTTGGGCAGACATCTTCCTGGCATACATAATAAGGTGACTCTGAGGGCAAGTATTCCCTTTGTACTTCTCAAAATCAGGGACCTTAAACTTTGGCGGAACCTTGACATTTGGGACCAAGCACAACTCAGAAGCGCTCTTTCCAAACAAATCCTTCCCGCGAAGGGCTTTCAACTCTTTTTGCATTTCAGAAAATTGGTCCTGAAAACCATCCATTCTTTCTTCCAAACCCACAGTTTCGGTCGGCGACCCTTGTAGAATTGGTTCATCCAGAATATACGGAACAACATTCACATGTGGAGACGCAGTAGTCATGACAGCAGAAACTACAGGAGCAGCTTGAACAGTGGTCACAGCAGGGATCTCAGACACAGACGGATGGTAACCGATCAAAAAGAAATTAGGAGACAACCCCCATGGAAAACCTTGAGGCATGCTGTAGGACATTTCAGCAGCAGAAGACACCACTGGGATTGGTGTGGGTGTCACTTCAGAGATCACGGTCCTCAGAACCTCTTGGTTGTTGATCGAGGCTTGATTGGACAGAGCTTCGACTAAACTATTCAACCTCTCCAAACTTTCCTTCAGAACTGCAACTTCATCACGGAGTACTCTGTTCTCTTATTCGAGTTGATCCATCTTCTGGCATTGACTAGCTCGAGTGTTGTATCGGTGATTTAGCTTGTCTGCGGAGATGAAGCAAGAGTGAGACCCTGGAATGAAAACAATGCTATGCTTATGTAAAATGCAAATGAGTATGATACTTCAAGAAACTCAAATTATTTTCTGGTATTGTAACGTTGGAGAAAACTTATTTTATTCGATATTCGAAGCATTACAAAAGCAAAGTACTCTTTTAAGAGTTTATTACATTGAACCAAAAGCAAAAGAGAACTCAGAGATCTACTCCCTATGCTCCTTCTGTGCGCGAAGTTCCTCTTCTAACTGGCTGACATGTTCTTGTAACTCGACCTTCTCACTGATGAGTCGATCAACACATTCCTTCCAAGCCATAGCAGCTGGGGGAAGATTATCTCTGGCGACAGTTCCGGAAGAGGTGTGAGAAGAAAATAAATCCTCTCGCGCCTTTCTCTTCTTTGCAAATTCTATCTCTGGCAGCTTATGAAACTTCTCTTTCTCTAATTTGAGGGTGAAAAACTTGTTCCTCCAAGCGGCTTTTAGTTTCCGAGCTTTATTTAAAGCGGCCTTCAATTGATCTACTTCACTCACATCAAACCAATCTAGATCGTGAAAAGCCAAAACCATGGGTTCATGAAAAGGGAATGGCATCTTAAGGTCGAGAGCTCTTTCTCGCACCCAATGCAGATATTCTTCAGAGACAGCACAGTTGGGGTATCCTAAAGCGGTCTTTCCTTCCTTATTAACGTATCTCCATGCGTAAATTATGACGGTCTTCAGGTCTGGATCTTCTCCTTCCTTGAGAAAGATCCCTTCTAACAGAGCTTGGTCGGGTACTTCGATCATGGGATGGCCAAATTGAAGGCGAGCCAAAGCAGGGTTGTAACTTATGCATCCTTCTCTCCCAATAAGCGGTATGTTAGTAAATCCTCCGATGCTAGGAATCATACATATACCTCCATAGGTGGGGTCGTACCATACAATGTTAGAGTGATTAAGGGCCATAACTATCTCGGACCAATGAGGTGTTCCTACCTCATCCCATATAGACGGGTGTCGAGTTAGGCGAGCAATGAACCATGAATACAGCAAAGCGGTACAACAAACGATATGTCCTCCTTGTTCAGCATTCTTAGAGTGGATTGAATAGTATGTGTCAGCTAACAAAGTGGGAACCAGATTCTTGAGTATGAATAGTTTAATCGCATCCATATCAACGAAATCATCAATCTTAGGGAACCAAAAGATCCCATAGACCAATAAAGCAAAGGCGGCTTCCAAGATAAGGACTTCTTTCCTTTCAGCATAGTAACAGACTTTTTCGATCAAGAAATCAGCTGGGAATCCAAGGACTCCTTCCTTGGTCGTTAAGTGTGCTTGAACATCTGCTAGGCTGAGATGAGTAGCGTTGGCAATTTCTCTGTGACTGGGTATCTCTTCCTGGCCGGTGAATATAGGTCGGGCCGTCACGGGCATCCTTAAGAAATCAGAATACTCTTCCAGAGTCGGCATCAATTGGTAATCTGGAAAAGTGAAACAATGGTACAACGGATCATAAAACTGAACAAGGGTTTCCAACAGCCCTCCTTTCATCTTGAGTTCGAGAAAACGGAAGACTTCTCCATATTCTGTGGCGAAGGCGTGACGGTTCTCGATGAGATCTGTTAGTTCTCTCAAGCTTTCAATGTTAGGACTCTAAAAAGTGTACTCCAATGCTTCTCTCTTGAAGTCCATGGTTACAATACCTGAGAAATAAAATTGAGTTTCTTGAAATGAATAAAGAAAGAAAGCAATGCAAGATGAATAGGACTTCACGGGATCCCAACTATTTATAAACATTATGGTAAAAGAAAACATTTTTATTAATTTTGAAACGCAATACAAATAATTGCTTTTAAAAGTCCCAAATAAAAGCTAAATAAAAGCTAGTAAAGACACTAAGGAAGTTTCGGATTCTGCTGCTTGAGCTGCTCTTCTAATTGTGTCTTCTCACGGATAAGGTTGTCTACAATCAGCTTCCAAATAGTGCATTGTGGGTCGGAGAAAAATAAATCCTCCATGACTTTCCTCTTCTTGCAGGGGAGTAACTCTTCATCCTTCAACTGTAGCTGCTTCTGGAGTTCATCTTTCTCTTTCTGAAGTTCATCAATCTCTGCAACAGACACTAGATACTTGTTCTTCCATGACTCTAACTCATGTTACGACTTCTTCAAATCAACCTCTAACTTCTCAGTTTCGGACATAAAGACATAAGTGGGCTCCCTTCTCGGAGGTATAGGATCTTGATGAGAGTAAGGCATCCTCATCCTGATCGCCCTATTCCTTACCCGCTGAAGATACGGTTCCAAAGACACACAGTTGGGCCTTCCCAAACTATTCCTATCTTTCTTATGCAAATGTTTCCAAGCTTCCACAATCTTCTCTCGGAGCTCTTGATTATCCTCGAAGAAAACACTCTCAACTTGTATGCTCTTAGGTGGTCCCTTGAACGGATATCCCAACTGTCGGCGAGCTAAAACCGGATTATAACAGACCCCCCCCCCCTCCAAAGCTGAGCAACGGTATATTAGCAAAATCTCTATATCCATTAATGATTAGAATCCCATCATACTCACGGCTATACCAATCGATGTCAGAATGAGTCAAAGCCATAATCTTTTTTGACCAACGCTTATTATTAAGATGCCAAAAGGAAACATACTTGGGCAAGTGGGTATAGAACCATTTGTATAATAAGGGCACACAACAGGTAATCATTCCTCCACCACGAAGGTTTCAGAGATGTATAGAATGATAGGTATTACCCAATAGAGTCGGCACTGGATTGTTTTTCATGAAGATCTTAATTGCATTAAGGTCAACAAACACCTCAAAACTTGGAAATAGAAACACCCCATAGACAAGTAAGGCGAAGATTGCCTCGAATGGAGCCTTGTTCGTAAAATCAATATAAAATGAAGCCTTCTCGAAGAAAAAATATGTAGTCAAACCAAAAGTCCCACTTTTAACAACCATGTTGGCCTTAACGTCAGATACCTTGAGATAAAGGGCCTTAGCGATGTCTCTTTCTTCGGGGTCCTTTTCCAAGAAAGGAAAAGGAGATTCTTCTAGAATAGGCAGACCTAACAAAAAGGAGTATTCTTCCAAAGTTGGCAACAACTGATAATCTAGAAAAGTAAAGCAGTGATACATCGGATCATAGAATTGTAATAGAGCGGAAAGGAGGTCTTCATTTGCCTTACGTCTCAACAAAGATAGTAACTTCCCATATTTACTCTTGAACTTCTCTTGGTCTTCAATCAAAGCTCCCAACTCCCTTAGGTCATCCAATTTGGGACTCTTAAAAGTATATTTTAGAGTATTTCGTCTATTGGAATCCATAATGTCCTACAATGTTCATAAATAAAGGGTAAATCCTATGAAGTCCAATGTAGTATGATGCTATATGAATGCAACAAACACAAGTAAGCACATAAGGGCACACAAAGATAAACAAACAAAGGTCCTAGGTTTGCAACGAGCATGGAGCAAAGGGTATACCCATTCCCAAAGGACAAGGACTAGAGGTGGATGGTACCTGCAGAACAAGGTTTTAAGGAGGTCCCAAAGTCATTAGTCCATCTATCGGATATTATCAATTTCCCAACTAACTCGGGGATTAATAATATTCTCAAGAGAACTTCTTTTGAGTGTAGCATCGCGTAGCACTATTTCGGGACTTACTCCCTCATAGCCTCGCACTACGTCCTAATAAAGGCCAAAGTGGGGTTAAAGGTAGCTACGGTACTTAGCATCATGGACTCCAATTGAAAGTAGTAAAAGTTTTCACGACTAAACTCGTTCAACTGAACTATTTTTGAAAGGGTCTCAACTAAGCGGGATTCTCGAGTCAACTTAGTCGGGACTCACTCCCTATAAGCCTTATCGAATATATCACCATCCTATCATAATTTCTCTCAAGTCCGGGTGTAGGACTTTGTCTCACCACTCAAAGGTAGCAACCTAAAAAGCAACAAAGAAACAAGTAGGCAAATAAGCAGATATAAAGCAATAAACAAATGAATAAAGCAAGGTAGGGAAACCCACTAGGGAGGCATCCCCAGTGAAATCGCCATTTCTGTCGCGGTGAAATTTGGATACCAAACTATTAATTAGTTTGAATCTTTAATTCAATTTACAACCGAACTTTGATTTGTCCAAAGGAAGGGATAAAGATCGAAATTCCCACAATGCAATTCAAATGAAAGGTTTAGAGAGTTATAGGTTCGGGGGTTGGTTAAACTTAGGGAAGGTACTAGCATCCTAAGTTTCTGTAGTACTCTACAGGAACCTCTTGTTTTATGTTTGTTTATTGCTATGTGTTATCTGCTTAAGGTTTAAAAGACCTAGGGGTTTATTTCTAAGTATACTCGATAAGATGTCGCATCTTATGCCTACATATCCTTACAGAAGTGGAATCAGAGTATTTGAAGTTCCCCTAAAGGGTTTGAGGAGTTCTTTGACTGTGGTCAAAGCTCCTACGGGTTTAGGGTAGTTGATTGATTGAGTTTAGGAGAAAAGACGAGTTATCATTTTAAGAGAGATTTAACCTCCACAAATTGTAGGAAAATAGTCTTTGCATCGTCTTAAGAGAAGGGCTCAAGTATTCGGATATTGATCGACGAGTACGCCTCTCTCTTAAGGCAAAGTCCCTACGGTATTGATTGTAATTATTATGAGGCGTGAGAAGTTCTATCTCGCTTAAGATGATTAACATCTATTTCTCTATTGTGTTTGAATATTGTTGTATTGAGTTGTATTTGTTTGTATCTAAATTGTAAAGTAAAGACAAAGGTCCTCCTATGGGGTAGGATCTGTCCTCAAAGATCGACTTGAATGGGATCAAGGATCGTAAGGGAGTATGATGCAAATAATGTGCACTACACACAATTATTGAATCATGTGTAGGTTTTTCCTTTGGACGGATGCGATGCGAGAAAGTAAATGCGGTAATGTTAAAGTGCGGTAAATAAAGAGCAAATAAATAAAACATACACATACGCATGAAAGCGCTGAAGTGTGTGAGAGTGAATCGTGAGTGCAAATATGCGGGAGCGTGCACGATTGGATTGATTAATTTTACGCGACATTTGAGAAAATGGTTGGATTGGTTTTAAGAGGGTTGATTTATTTAGGAGTCATATTATCTTTTAGTGAGATGGATTTTATAAAAAGTTGTATTGATTTTAAATGAGAAGTTGTTTAGAAGTTATATTGTTTTTGGTGAGATTGTTTTTTTAGAGGAATTATATTAGTTTTGTGCTTTGATAAAAAGTTTAGACGATTAATTAAATTTTAAAGAGTGGTTTTAAAATAAGGGATCTAAATATCTAAGATGTTTTATCTTGTTAAATAAAATTTAATTTAAATGTGAAATGGTTTATTTTTAAATAAAAGTTGTTATTATAAAAGGTTAATTTAAATTAAGAAAAGGGTTTTTCATAAAAGAGTTTTTTTTTAGTTATTATTATTAAATAGATTTTAAATAAATTAAATTAAATAGATTTTTTATTGAACAAATTATATTATTATTATTAAACAAAAATTTATTGAGTTGATAGAATTAATTAATTAAAAATAAGTTTATTGAATAAACAAAGTTGGTTAAAAAAAATGAGTAGATAAAATAGAACAGATTTTTATAAATAGGTTTATTAATTTATTTTTAAAAAAGTTGATTAGCAAACCATTAGTTATTAGGTTAATTAAATAAAAAGGGTATTTGTTAGTTTTAATAAAAACTGATTTAAGAAAAGGTTAATTAGTGTTAATTAGTTGATTAAACAAAAAGATTAGCGGTTTAACTGCAAATTAAGGAAATAGCAGGTGGGACGGTCGATTCGGTGCGGCGCGTGTGTGTGGATTTATGGTGGGCGTGCAACGTGAGGGCCATTAGATTGTGATCAAACGGTGATAAGTGTCTGTGAGGTGAGGGTGTATTATATTATGATGAGCATACACACATATGATTACAACAATATGAAAGCAAAACGAAAACCCTAAATCCCAGTTCTCCCCCCCACCCTCGCCGTCTCTTTCGCTATTTCGTTCGCGAACCCTTCGTTTCGCTCTTCATGATCTTCCCTCCTTCTCCTACAAATCAGACAAATGAATAAAAATTTACATTAAAGAGTTAGCAGAAAAAATCTCACGGTCCAGTGGCTATTGTAGGGCTTCGCGGTGGTGATGGTGATTCCGGTCGCGGATGATGGGCGGAAACGGAAGTTTCTTGCAACCCAAGTCTCGACGGCGGCGGGTTGCGATTTCCGGCGAGTTTCCCCAAGAGATAAGTCTTTGATTTTTCTTTTACCAATTTAGGGTTTTGAAGGAATTTTGCGGGGATATTGTCTCAGGTTTCTTTGTGTATCGTCCTCTTTCTCTATGTTTCGAATCCCCCTTTATATAGGCCTTAGAGAGGATCTCTTATTTGAAAACTGATTAAATCAGTTTGAATGTTGATTTGGATTTCCTTTTTGGGACAAATCAGATTTGAAATATTTCCTTTCTCGTTTGAATGGATGCAATGTTGTTGATGCGAGTCATTACTGTGAGATTTGAGTTGAAGGATCTTTCACTGATGTTAGGGAATCTGATGGGATTTTATTTTGGACAGGGTATATTCCTTGATTGGTTTACTAACTTTGATTTCTGACTTGGCAGGTGTGAATAGCGATTTTTCTTTGGGCCAAAAGAAAGAATAGAAGCCTGAAAATGAATTCTGATAGCTGTGGTGTGTAGGGATTTGGTGGGCCCATAATTTCATCGCTGGTAGCAGCCTTGAATTTGAAAATTTCTTCACGTGAAATAGCTTGCTAACTCTGTTTCTTTGGTGCTAGGATGATGAGTCGTGCTGACTAGATACTGAGACCGCTGATTATGTAGTTTCGACTGAAGTTGTTGTTGTGATGCTGACTCTTCTCTTCTTTCTTCAGGTTGCTGATGATTGGTTCAGAGTCCACTTGGTCTTAGCTCCGGCGCCGGGAAATCTATAACGGTGATGATGACTTGATGATCTGAACTTGCGTGCATAAAGCTTCTCCGCATTTAAAGGTACCCAAAGTTGGTGTGATTGCATCTTAGAAATCAACCATTCTTTTATTTTCGAACAACTGGTAATTTGCAGGTACTCTTGCGGCAGCATGACGAAACTCCCGTTATGATGAAGTTGCAGCAGTGGGATTCAAAATTATTCTCGATGCTATGTTGAACGTTCAACATTACGAGTCGTGGTGACGTTTCGTGACTTTACCCGCAAGTACACCTACTGTGAACACACTTCCTGGTAATGTACAATGTCTGCTGTCATGTTGTAAGCCTTGGCGCAACAACATCATCTAGGTAAAGGTGAATGGATTGCTTCTATGACACCATATTATGTCCTTTGAAAACTGATAGTGTATCATCAATGAATGTTCGTATTTAATTTGAGCACAAACACTTTGGTGCAGGGGCATCTGCGACCTCAAGGACATTTGACGTTCGGAACAGCGAGTTACATTGTAGCTTGACCAGGTTAGAAGAAAACGTACGTTGAAATTGTACTTTCATGTAGCTCGAAATGCCATAGCCGGGCCCATTCTTGATGCAAACCAGTTATGGTTGGATTACTATGAAACACGTACTGTTATAGATTTGGTTGACTCGCGATGGCTTTAGATACGCCACTGTGAAGATATACATAGAATCAAATTATTGAGTGATTTAAGGAAACTCTTGCTATTCGTTGATACGTTAATCTTGCTTCCCTTTTGCAGGTTTCGAGTTTCCTTTATGACTCGTGTCTGTAAGTTGCAATGATTATAGGTTCAAAAACACAGTGAGTTCTTAGCCAATGGTTTATAAGTTCGTGATGACCAGAATCATGTGCAAGACATGAGCTTTAGCGAGCCTCCAAAGCCAGAGATTATTGGAATGAGAAGCAGGTGTGAAGACTTGCTTCCATTGTGGCTTGCTGTCAATAATCGATCTAGTGAGCTCAATAGCTACTGGCTTCAATATGCCTTGATAAGTGTTCTGATAATGAGATGGGCAACACATTTTATGGTTTAATTCTGTTTATGGCAGGTTCTAATAATTCTTGCTTGCCTTGTGACTTGTTTTATGCAGGAAGATGAGGGTGTCACCGAATAGAGCTGAAACTTGAGTTTTAACATGTCCTGCTGGTAAAACCTTATGGATTATGGAACGGCGTATTGTTGGTAAGTCCGGCTAGATGTCGGTTCTATTAGTCCTTCTTTCCTCAGTAGAGATATTTTGATTAAGTGATTGGGGACTGAATGTTTTCACCATAATTACTGCAGGTCATACTTGGAATGGAGTGAATGACTCATAGGCGTTTCTTGTGGTAGTGCGGATGATTTGTTAAATGCTCTGATTACTAGTTGTGCTGCATTGTAGGTGCTGGAAGTTTCGAGTGCTGACCGCAAATGTCTTCGAGCCGTCGGACAGTAGCTTAATCTGAAGTTGCCCATCTATACCTTCTTAAACAGAAATGGCAAGGTATACTGATTGTCAAACCTGAAATGTGCATTTAGGACTATAACTGTGCTCTTGCATAACTTCTAAACAACTTCTTATGTACTGCACGATCGAGCAACTCTAGCGAGGAAGATATGTCGGAGTCTGGTGTCGTAGTACAAACTATGCCCTCACTTAGTACTCTTGCTTCATAGGCCAAATCTATCCCCTTGTGAAAAAGAACAATGGTCGATACGTATGTGCATAATTTCTCAAGAATCTTTATCTGATGCAACTTAATTGAGTGTGATGCCGCAAACCGGATAATTCAGGGATTCTTTGGGAGGAAATCAAGTATAACTGTCAGGTGCCAAAAGTTGGAGAAACAGTGGCTTCCAAAATGGTGTCGCGCATATGAGCTGAAGCTGAGGTAAGCCTTACAAAGTTTCACATCTTTGTTCTCAATGCTAAGAGGCATTCTGAAGGAAATTTCAAAGTTGGGTTAGAACCAAAGGGAATGGACCTGCTACTGCTTAAACGTATTACTTCGTCTTAGCATTTGATATGTCCTTCTCTTGTACTTGTAGTTCTGTATATTGTACCATACTTTTGATAATTTCATAATAACGAAGAAATGTGACTACAAAGTTCATTTACGATCCAATCTATAATAATAATTTCTTTTTACACCATGTATATAAGTATGTACCGTTAAAGTCACAGGCCAAATGCCCTTAGCCTTTGAAAAAAGGAACTTGAAGTTGGCGTTTTCAAAATTGGCTTGATTAAAAACAAAGTTCGCCTTGAATTTACGTTGTCCATTCCAAACTCGTTTCCTCTAGTCACGAGAGATCATGAGGGCCATCTTGGACGTCTTTGAACTTATGAGCACAAAAGTCTTGGAACATAAACTCTTAATTACGATACTTTGAGAGATAGCTTTTGGCATCTGTCCCAACTCGTGAATCTTGAATGCCCTTGATTACTGTGCAATTCTCGAGAGTCTTATAATTCCTTACATACTCAGAAAAGGTCTATGTGCTTGAGGATCTTGCTAGGCCCAAACCATTCCTTCGAAAAAGGCATCTTGGACATAAGCCTCGGGTTTAAACTTTGTCGCTTCGAACCTCATTATAAAACAATGACCTACGCCTTTGACATATTTATTTGTGAGCATAAAAGTTATTTCCACTTGTAATTACTGCAGCTGCATACACTAGTTAGTCATAATAAACATGCGTACGAAGAAATAAAAAACAGAAAAGAAAGAAAGAGAACACAATGAGGTGGGATCTTAAGGTAAACATTAGGGTGTGACAAACTTGTTGTGAGGGTGCAACCTCCCATGGTGGAGAGGGAACTTATTGACATGTTCGTAGCTACCCTACCTGGAGTGTATTTGAGAAATTGATAGGAAATATGTCTGGCAGTTTTTCAGATTTAATCATCACTGGTGAGCGGGTTGAAAATGAAATCAAACTAGGGAAGATACAGGCGGGAGAAGGATCCTCATCTGGAGGAGGAAAGAGAAATTTTGGTAACAAGAAAAGAGAAGGAGAAGCAAATGCAGTATCAAGCTTCAGAAATAGAAATAGAAGCAGAAACCAACAGTATCACCAACAACAACCTTAGGTTGCAACCATTAATATTCCGGTTGTACAACCTCAACAACAACAACGTCTACAACAGCAACAGAATTATGCTCCACGCCGATTTCAAGATCGTGGGAGAGTAGTGAGCAGACAATTTGATGCACCACTGATGCCTTACTCATAGTTGTTATAACATTTATTGCAGTTACAATTGATTCAGAAAAGGACACTGGTGCCTTTAACTGGTGCACCACCCCCAGGGTACGACGCGAACGCTAGATGCGAGTTTCACTCAGGCGCCCTGGGCCATCACATCGACAACTGTAAAGCTTTTAAGCACAAGGTACAAGACCTTGTTGACAGCAAAACCATCAACTTTACGAATGATGCACCCAACGTCGTCCAAAATCCTATGCCCAACCATGGAGTGGCCGGGGTGAATGCCATTGTTGAGGAGGAAGGTTTGAATTTGGTGACGGATGTGGAAGAGTTGAGCACTCCTTTGAGTTTTATGAAGAGTGGGTTGTTGAAGGGAGGCGTATTTCCAGGCTGTACTGAAGATTGCGAGGGTTGTTTAATTCATCCTGAGGGATGTAAAGAGTTGAAAAACCATGTGCAAAGACTAATGGATGAAAGGGTACTACAATTTGATAGAATTGGTGAAGATAGAACTGAGAAAGTGATTAGTGAAGAGCAGGATGAGATTGCCACAATCTCAATTCCTTTCAGGACAATCAACATATCTATGCCGCCAAGGCCAGCGACCGTTGTAACGCCCCGATTCTGAATTCCCATTAATTGTTGAGTCTTTTAATTTATTTAATTGATGTTTGTTTTAAATTGAGAAATTATATATTATTATGTGGTGTTTGCTTATTTTATCTATTTTTACCGATTCAGAGAGTTTTCGGGGAATTAGAGTAAAAAGGGCATTTTAGACATTTAGCAATTTAGTGTGAGAATTGATTGGTAAGTGTTGGAAAGAATTTGGGAGGAAAGAAATAGAGATAGAAATAGAATAAGAGAGGAAAAGAAAGAAAGATAGTAACATAAGAAGAAAAACAAGAGAAAGAAAAGAGGAGAAGAGAAAGAGAAGAGAAAGTGGAGAGGAAAACTTAGAATCATCAAGGGATCATCACCAAAGCTTGCAATCGATCGGTAAGGGTGTGAAACTCCATCATCTCTTTAATGTATATGATTGTATGTGTATGTGTTTGGATTTTGTAGAGTTTCTACTCTTTTTCCCACTTAGGTTAGAAGTTGGTTTGATGAGTAGAAAGAGGTTTTAATCGGTTAGAACTCGGATTAGACGATGTAGTTTAGTCGGGTGATGGTAGGGTTGTGCCACTGAGACTGGTTTGGATTTAATCGGTTGATTTTGTGGAGTTTGGGCTCTTGAGGCAGCCATGGAAGTTCTGTCTTCGCAGGCTCGCCAGGCGAATGGCAGCTGTAATACCCCAAATTTTACCCTTACATTTAGTCAGTCATTTCGCATAGCATTTCATTTTGCATCCGTTTAATCACTAACCAATCATTGAGCGCGATTTGTTTTGCAGGAATCACTCCTAGGGGCGTTTTGGTCATTTTGAAGCATAATTCGTAATTTTGGGCCAGATGAGGTTTTATTCTTGAGTCATTTATTTACATGGATTGATTATGTCAAGGTGTCGACACGTTTCGACTGGTATTGAGAAACTCTTGTCAGAAGTAGTTGGACTCAGGGCCGTTTCGGTGTTTTGTTTTGAATGATAGGAGCTTGGGCTGAAAGAAAGTGGATGGTGTTAATGCCGTTCAGAGAAATCATGTGATCAAAGGGATTGTGGTTAATCATGTCGCGGGATACTGGTTATAAAATTAATCGAGGCAAATATTTTTGAGACTTTTATCCATAAATATTCATAATTTACAACTCAAGGGTGGATTTAAATAATTTGTGAATTATTATTCATGGATATTTAAATTTATAATTGAGAAAATAAACATGAGTATTTATTGGGTTTTATTTCATAAATATTAAAGTACAGTAGAATTGAAAGAACACTTTCGAATTCTATTCAAGATGATTACAAGAGAATGGCATTTACAATCAGTATCTACTCTAAAAGAAGGTCCTAAAAGAATCCTAAGTGTTCTTCATGATGCCCCTTGAGTGCTCCACGAAATTCCCGATCACCTGGAAAAAAATAAGAAAACAAACAGAAGCAAGAAAAGGTTAAAGGTGATTTTTGACACTCTCAGAACGATGTCATCATCGAGTGCCGGGAGTGGCACAACCGAAGCTGCGTCCTACCCCCGTTACCGATCCGCGCCATTAGGGTCAGATCAGGTAACATCTGTTCTTATCTAAGGGGCAGCCGAGAGATAAAAGAGATAAAAGAAGCGGGACTGATTCGATTTTTCCGTAATTGGATTCGTTTCAAAATCAAGCTGAGCACTAATTCCATCAAATAAATTAGAACACCATTCATCAAGTAAATAAGTTTTGGGACGCTATCAGGTAGATTCATGCTCAAGATGCCACCATCAGAAGGAGGTTCAAATTTAGGGGGCTGAAACTCGAAAGGAAGCATACCATCTGCATAAATTCACAAGACAACATCATTACCCCAATTTCCTAACAGAGTGTAAGGCCAAAGCTAACTGAGATGTGTCAAAAAAATCAACAATCAAAATATCAGAAAGACTGTGTTAAAGCCAAACAGGGCATCAAGATAGAGTCATCAAATTACACCTGCGAAGTGAGGTTGTAAGGTCATACCAAAATAAGCAGATAAGCTCACATAATCACAGTGATATGTCAGTTCAGATTGGGTCCCAAATGTGCAAAGCACATCGAAAAAACAAAGCACCAAGCATAGAGGGCTCAGATGAACATCACCGCCCCAAATTCGCAGCCTCCATCAGTTCACTAAAAGAAGAAGAAGAAAAGTGAGTGTGAACAGAGGCACAAAATCACAGTAGTTCGCTTCGATTCCACAAACGAACGGGGGAAGAATCAGAAGCCATTCACAAAACCAAGTGCAATATGGTTCGAATCAGAGACTAAAATGCCAAATTGAGATGGATGTGAATGTCTGCAAAATCCAAAACACTAAAAGTGTCAGGGTTCGAACAAGGTATTACAGCCCATATCAGAAAACAAATCAGAATCAACAGCAACATCTGAAAAAATCATGACAAATGCCATCAGCCAAAGCAATCCACAATCGGACAAATCGAATGAATATCCAAGCCAGGCACATAGAATTCGAATCAGGGTCCTAAACTGAAACTCGTATCCAAAAGGTCCGAAAGAAAACTAGTTCATTCAAAGGGGAACTACAGTTACTCTGATTCCATTCCCGTAAGGATATGTAGGCACAAGATGCGATGTCTTGCCGAGTAAACTTAGAATTAACCCCTAGGTCTTTTTTAATTTTCAATCCTTTGTATATACCCTAAAGCAAAATAATTAATGAGATAAATAAAAAAAAATAAACAAAAGGTTCCCGTAGAGTACTACGGAAGTTTAGGGTGCTAATACCTTCCCTAAATTTAACCAACCCCCGAACCTTAGATCTCTCTCTTTTAGGTTTTTCCTTTCTTTAACCTTTCCTTCGGATAAATCAAAGACCGGTTGTAAATGAATTAAGATTCAAGTTAATCAATAGCTTGACATCCAAATTTCACCGCAACAGAAAATGGCGACTTCACTGGGGAATATTCTTAATTTTTGGGGGTTATCCCTAACTTGTTCATATTTACTATCTGTTTTACTATTCACTTGCATGTATATTGTGCTCTGATTTGGGACTGTTCCTTGTGTTGTGAGATAAGTCCTACGCCCGGACTAGTGACATTATTATAGGATGGGGATATATTCGATGAGGCTTATAGGGAGTTGAATCCCGACCAAGCTGATTCGAGAATCACCGCTCAGTTGAGACCTTTTCAAAAATGGTTCGGTTGAACGAGTAATCGTGAAAACTTTTTCCATGGTCGATTGGAGTCTGTGATATTGAGGACCGTAGTACCTTAACACCACCTTGGCCTTATTTAGGAAGTAGTGCGGGAGCTATGTGGGAGTAATCCTACAACGGTTGCTACGCGATACTACACTCAAAAGAGGTTCTCTTGAGAATATTATTAACCCCCGAGTCAATCGGAAGGTTGATAATATCCGAAAGATGGGCTGATGACTTTGGGCACTTTGTAGAACCTTGTTCGGCAGGTACAACTAACCTATAGTACACTCCTTTTGGGGATGGGTAGTCCTTAACTCCACTCATGACTTTTAACCTAGGGTTTTGTGTATTCATGTGCATGGCATCCATAAAGCATCCCATTGCATTGTATTTCATGGAATTCAAACATCATTTATATCGCGGGATAAAACAAAAATAATAAAAAACAAGAAAATTTTTTGGTACCCCACGACATTCGTTTGAATTCCATGAAATTTTCATTTGCATCATAGCATCATATACTTTCTTGCATTGCATGTGTCTTCCGTTTTCTCATGTTCGGTTCTCTCGCCTTCCAGTTTCGTCACCCTGAGTCCTCGGCACCAGTACAACACCAGAGCTCAAACTCGGAAGAGAATGGAGGATCAGACAAAAGAGATTGATCGCCTTAGCAATGAACTTGAAGACCTGCGAGGGGGTATGGGGCGTATGATGGAATTGTTACATGTCATGAATGCTAAGATGGATACCCAGCCCACTGTTGTTTCCGAGATTACCGGCGTTACTGTGGACCCTCCACCAAATGTGACCGTAGCAAGGGACCCACCTTATGGTCTTGCTCCCGGTTTTGTGCCTCCTCAAGCCACTGTTCCGATTAATCAGCCTGTTCAGCAAGCCGTTCCTTTATTTTCTGAAGTTTCTAGGGGGGCTCCTATCTTTGCACCACCTGTTATGCACACCTGTGTACAGCCGTATTTCAATGAGACAGTCTTTGATAATCTTGATGAGAATGTTGAAGGTTATGAGAAACATGACAAGCTTCGTGAGGAAGTAGACACTATCGCCCAGAGATTGAGAAAAGTAGAGGGCGATCAAATTTTTGGGACTGCTGCAAGGGACGTTTGTTTGGTCTCAGGTCTGGTTATTCCCCCGAAGTTCAAGACTCCGAACTTCGATCGCTATGAAGGTGCCACTTGTCCTAAGAGTCATCTGATCATGTACTATCGCAAAATGGCTGTCCATGTTGAGAATGATAAATTGATGATTCATTGCTTCCAAGACAGTTTGAAGGGTGCTTCTTCCAAGTGGTACTTAACTTTGGACCAGTCTCGCATTAAGAGTTTCCAAGATTTATCTGACGCCTTCATCAAACACTACAAGTACAATATGGATCTGGCTCCTGACAGAAGACAGTTGCTGAGTATGTCACAAAAGAATTCTGAGTCATTCAAAGAGTACGCTCAAAGATGGAGAGAGATTGCTTCGCAAGTAGAACCTCCTTTGACCGAGAAAGAGTTAGCTGATTGGTTTGTCGACACGGTTCGTCCAGAATTTTACGAGAGGATGGTGGGTAGTGTGACTTCAAATTTCTCTGACATTGTTGCTGTGGGTGTCAAGATTGAATTGGGTATGAAAAGCGGTAAAATGACAAATACTCATGGTGTTTCAAAGGATCAGCCGAAGAAACCTTCGTACAACTCTCAGAAGAAGAAAGAAGGTGAGACTAATGCTATATCCTCTGGTAGACGAAGAGACCAATTTTATCAATATCCACAAGGTTATGCTCAACCTCAAGGGTATCCGATTAAATATGCTCAACAACCCTATGTGGCAGTTGTTGCACCTTCTTTCAATCAACAGGTTCCTATGTATCAACCTATGCAACAACCTCCTATTTATCCGCCTCCTAACTATCAACAGGCGCCCAACGCTCCTGCCCATCAACAGCCAAGGAATCCAGCTCCTCGCTAGAATGTTACTAACAAGAGACAGTATAAACCTTGCCCGCCGATTCCAATGACTTTCACCAAGTTGTATCCCTCATTAGTCAAGCAAGGTCTAATCACTACTCGAGCTTTGGGTCCGCCCCCTAATCCTCTGCCCGCCAATTACAACGCTGCTGCTCATTGTTTATTTCATGAGGGTGCGCCTGGTCACGATCTGGAGAACTGTTATGCTCTCAAAAGTCTTGTCAGGGATTTATTGGAAAAGAAGATTTTGTCATTTGAAGATCCTCAACCGAATGTTAAGAAGAACCCTTTTCCTAACCATGAGAGTGTTAATGCCATTAGTGCTGATTCTGAGGAAGGTTATGTCTTTGATGTTGTTCAGATTAAGACTCCTCTTAAGATATTACATTTGAAACTATTTGAAGTCGGTCTGGTAGATACTTCCCATGTTGCATGCGCGAGTTGTGAAGCCAGTATCAAGGGTTGTGTGTTGGTTCAGAATGATGTTCAGAGGTTGATTAACGAGGGTGTTTTACAAGTGACAAGCCAAGCCAAGAAGGATGAAGTCGCTGTGGTTGAGCCTGTCTTCCATCAGCCTGAATCAAAGGGTAAGGTACCAGTGTTTAATCTGTCAGGGGCAAGTTCTGCCAATCCCGTGTTCGATATACCAAAGTCGTCTATCCCTGAGACGAATCAGCCTAAGCCTATAATCATTCGAAAACCAAGTCCGTTTCCTTTCAGTGATCCTAAAGCTGTACCTTGGAAATATGACGTGACGATGATTGACAAGGAGTCTGGGAAGGTTATTCCAAATGAAGAGGTTAAGGACACTGTGACTAATATCGCCGAGGCAAGCAGGATGACTCGCAGTGGCCGTGTGTATACCCCCCGTTTCAATGAGGTCCCACCTAAGGAAACAACTACTATCCCAGTGCCTGTCAAAGACAAAGGTAAGGGAGCCGTTACGAATGATGAAGACGCTGAGTTTTTGAGGATCATCAAGAAAAGTGACTATAAGGTTATCGATCAACTTCATCAAACTCCTTCCAAGATTTCGATCTTATCTCTGTTGATGAGTTCACCCGCTCATAGGATGGCCTTGCAGAAAGTTTTGACTCAAGCACATGTGGATCAAGATATCAGCACCAGTCGGTTTGATAGTGTGATTGCCAATTTGACCGCATGTAACACCCTTAGTTTCAGCAACGAAGAGTTACCAAAGGAGGGTCCGAATCATAATCGTGCTTTACATATATCAGTGAAATGCCAGGAGGACAATTTAGCAAGAGTGCTAGTGGACACCGGTTCTTCTTTGAATGTTCTACCCAAGAGGGTTCTTGATAAGTTGGTTTTCAAAGAGACTGTGTTGAAACCTACTCCTTTGATCGTCAAGGCTTTCGATGGTTCTCGCCGGTCGGTAATGGGGGAGGTTGAGCTTCCTATCCTGATTGGTCCGCAAGTTTTTAATATCACGTTTCAAGTCATGGACATTAATCCCAATTACAGCTGTTTACTTGGAAGGCCGTGGATTCATGTCGCTGGGGCAGTAACCTCAACGTTACATCAAAAGATGAAGTTCGTGATCGATGAAAAGTTGGTTATTATACACGGTGAGGAGGATCTGATGGTCAGTAACCTGTCTTCTTTCCGTTACATCGAGGCCGATGAGAATGCTTTGGAAATCTCCTTTCAAGCACTCAAGATCGCCAACGCTGTTCTATTAGAAGTCGAAGAGACAGTGGGTCAGGGTAATCCATCTTTTGCATCTCTGAAGAGTACCAAATCAACAATTGACAGGGGCATTCCGGAAGGTTGGGGAGAAGTAATTGACGTCAAGACCAAGACTGATCGCTTTGGGTTGGGTTACAAACCAACTCAGAATGGAGCTGCCACAACTGTCGAAGGGCGTCCGAAGGTTATCCAAGAGGTATTTGTCAGCGGAGGTTTCCAAGTCAATACCGTCAGTGACTGTGAGGAAGATGAAGATCTGAGCAATCTGGTGTTTAAGGGTGATGCAGCTTTGAACAACTGGGAGGCCGTAGAGATCCCTGTTATTTTTCCATTGTCAAAGTAATTTTAGCATTTTTCATTTATGTTTTCAAATAAAAAAAAAAAAAAAAATCCGTAGGTCTGCCCAAGGCTATTGGAACGTTTGTTGGGCCACCTTTCATTTTTAAAAGGATATTAATAAAGGCATTTTGTTCAATTCCATTTTGGTTCATTTGTGTTTTTCGTTTCCACTTTTAAAAATGAAGTTGGCAACCTTTTTCAAAAATAAAACAAAAAAAACAGCATTTCATTTCTTATCTTACATATCTTCGAGCATTTTAATTAAGTAAGTCTTCCATCATGCAGAGACATCGCAAACCTCGTTGGATCCAATGACTTTATTGACACTCCTAACTGGGATGCACCCATCAATCAAGCTGAAGACGAGGGTGAAGAAGATTTTGAAGTACCCGCTGAACTGACAAAATTGATTGAGTACGAGTACACAGAGCTTCAACCGCATAAAGAGCAGGTGGACTTGATTAATCATAGTACAGATGAAAACAAGAAAGAGGTCAAGATTGGTGCAATGCTTGGGAAAGAGGTTAAGCAGAGGCTAATTGAGTTGTTAAAAGAATATATTGATGTATTTGCGTGGTCGTATCAAGATATGCCTGGTCTAGACACAGATATTGTTGTTCACAAGTTGCCACTTAAGCCAGATTGTCCACCTATCAAACAGAAGCTCCGAAGAACGAGACCCGACATGGCGTTGAAAATTCGAGATGAGGTTAAAAAACAGTTAGATGCAGGTTTCTTGGCAGTTGCAAAATATCCAGATTGGGTTGCCAACATTGTGCCAGTACCCAAGAAAGATGGTAAAGTTAGGATGTGTGTGGATTACAGGGATCTGAACAAAGCAAGTCCGAAAGATGACTTCCCTCTGCCACATATTGATACACTTGTAGACAATACAACCAGTTTTGCGTTGTTCTCATTTATGGATGGTTTCTCTGGCTATAATCAGATCAAAATGGACCCCGATGATCGAGAGAAGACTACTTTCATTACTCCTTGGGGAACCTTCTGCTACAAAGTCATGCCCTTCGGTTTGAAGAACGCAGGGGCAACCTACCAACGCGCTATGACAACTCTTTTTCATGATATGATGCACAAAGAGATCGAGGTGTATGTGGACGATATGATAGCCAAATCTCAGAGTGAAGAGGAACACCTAGACCATTTGGTAAAGTTGTTCGAACGACTCAGGAAATATCAGTTGAAGTTGAATCCTGCTAAGTGTACCTTCGGTGTCAGATCTGGAAAATTGCTTGGTTTTATTGTTAGTCAACGAGGGATTGAGGTAGATCCTGACAAAGTTCGAGCCATTCAAGATATGCCAGCTCCGCAAACCGAGACGCAAGTTAGAGGTTTTCTGGGACATTTGAATTATATTTCCAGGTTTATCTCTAACATGACCGCTACTTGTGAGCCGATATTCAAGTTGCTTTGTAAGGGGCAGACGGTTGAATGGAATCCTGATTGCCAGAAAGCGTTTGAGAAAATTAAGAATTATTTGCAAGACCCCCCTATTCTGATTCCTCCCATACCCGGAAGACCGCTGTTTATGTACCTCACTGTTCTTGAGAAGTCTATGGGTTGTGTGCTCGGGCAACATGATGAGACTGGAAGAAAGGAACATGCGATTTATTATCTGAGCAAGAAGTTCACCGACTATGAAAACAGATACTCACCATTGGAGAAAACTTGTTGTGCGTTGGCATGGGCCGCTAGGCGCCTTCGGCAATATATGGTCTGTCATACCACATTGTTGATTTCTAAAATGGATCCGATCAAGTATATCCTTGAAAAACCTGCTCAAACCGGGAGGCTAGCCCGTTGGCACATGTTGTTATCCGAATATGACATCCAGTATGTACCCCAGAAGGCAATTAAGGGTAGTATTTTATCGGATTATCTTGCGGATCAGCCAGTAGAAGATTATGAACCTCTTAAGTTTGACTTTCCTGATGAGGATATTTTGTTGATCAAGAGAGATTGTGAAGAGCCAGATTCGAGCGAAGGTCCAGAACCAGGTCTTTGGTGGAAGATGATGTTTGATAGTTCCTCGAATTTCAATGGGCACGGTATAGGCGCCGTTTTGATGAACCCAAAAGGTGGTTTCACTCCGTTTACAGCAAGGTTAGACTTTGAGTGTACTAATAACGTCGCGGAGTATGAAGCATGTATTCTTGGCCTCGAAGCAGCAATTCACCTCCGAATCAAACTTCTCAAAGTAAGTGGTGACTCGGCCTTGGTTATTTACCAAGTACAAGGCAAATGGGAAACGAAGAATGAGAAATTAATCCCTTATAAGGACTACATTGTCGAGCTGATTAAGTATTTCGATGAGATAGAGTTCGAGCATGTTCCTAGATCTGAGAATCACGTTGCTGATGCTTTAGCCATGTTAGCATCCATGTGGAAAGTTAAATTCGTTAATGAAGCACCTCTTATCCATATTGAACGCAAAGTTGAACCCGCTTATTGTCAGGTAGTTGAAGAAGTTGAGGTGGATGAAAAGCCTTGGTTTCATGATATCAAGAACTATCTAGTCAAGCAAGAGTATCCCGATGGTGCTACCGGTCTGGACAAGAAAACATTGAGAAGGCTGGCTTCTAAATTCTTTATCAGTAATGGTGTGTTATACAAAAGAAATACGACATGGTTTTGCTCAGATGTGTTGATAAACGGGAAGCGGACATGTTACTGCAGGAGATTCACGAGGGGACCTTCGGAACTCATGCCAATGGTTATGCTATGTCTAAGAAGATGCTAAGGGCTGGATATTATTGGTTAACTATGGAAGCTGACTGCATCCAATACGCTAGAAAATGCCATAAGTGCCAAATTTACGCTGATAAAATGCATGTACCTCCATCGCCGTTGAATGTTTTGTCTTCACCATGGTCGTTCTCAATGTAGGGCATTGACATGATTGGGGCAATCGAGCCGAAGGCTTCTAATGGTCATCGTTTTATCCTTGTTGCTATTGACTATTTCACCAAGTGGGTAGAGGCTGCCTCCTACACCAACGTGACTAAGCAAGTGGTTGCCCGCTTCATCAGGAAAGAAATTATCTGCCGTTATGGAATTCCAAGTCGGATAATAACTGACAATGGCACCAATCTGAATAACAAGACTATGAAGGAGTTGTGTGACAGTTTTAGGATCACGCATCATAATTCTTCCCCGTACCGTCCCAAGATGAATGGGGCCGTTGAAGCTGCGAATAAGAATATCAAGAAAATCCTGCAAAAGATGGTCGTGACTTACAAAGATTGGCATGAGATGTTACTGTTTGCTTTGCATGGATACAGGACCTCAGTGCGAACGTCGACAGGGGCAACACCTTTCTCATTGGTGTATGGAATGGACGCCGTACTCCCCATTGAAGTAGAGATACCTTCTTTAAGGGTGTTGATGGAAGCTGAAATTGAGGAAGCTGAGTGGGTTCAAGACAGACTGGATCAGTTAAATCTCATTGACGAGAAACGCATGACAGCCATGTGCCATGGGCAGTTATATCAGAAACGGATGAAAAGAGCATTCGATAAGAAGATTCGTATCCGTGATTTCCGTCAAGGAGAGCTCGTACTCAAAAAGATCTTCCCAGTGCATAAAGATATGCGTGGAAAGTGGATGCCCAATTATGAAGGCCCATTTGTTGTAAAGACCGTTTTCTCCGGAGGGTCTCTGATACTTACAACAATGGATGGTGAAGAGCTTGCGCATCCCGTGAATTCTGATGCAGTCCGAAAATATTATGCCTAAAAACCCGCTAAGTCGAAAACCTGCAAAAGGCGACTTAGGCAGAAGTAAGGGTTGAAAAAAAGTAACAATAATAAAAAGCTCGTTAAGTTGAAAACCCGAAAGGGCGACTTAGGCAAAAAAGAGCGTCCCGGTGGATTGAAAACCCGAAAGGGCGGTCCAGGCAAAAGTTAGGGACGAAGGCATTTCATTGCATCAGAAAACACCGGTCATCGCGAACACATTTTCCACATGAGAGCCATTTTCCAGTTCGTTCATCCTCGTCCAAAGCAAGATTCTGGATTAGTCTTAGTTATTAGTGTCAGTAGGTGTCGTTGGATTCAATGTAGCCTTTTCCCATGTTGCCAATTTCAAAGCATAATCATCTGTGGAGCTATGCCCTCAGCAAGTTGCCATCCTTTAATAAAAGATACCATTTTGTTACTTACATTCCTTGGTGCATTACTCTTGTTTTCTATTGTTATGCAAAATGCATTTATTCTTAAAATTTTGAAAATGAAAGGTGCTTTGAAAATTTTTAAAACTGTTCTTCGAAAACGCAATCGAAAATATAAGAAATTACTTTGACTAGTGGAAATTTCGGAAGGATCTCTTCACTCCTCGAAAAAATCTCATTGTTGCAGAAACACTTTTAAATCATGGCTCTGACACAGTCCCCAGTGAGACTATACGCTGACAACTTTTTCTTGGGTAACTCGAAAGTGTCCCTCAAGTTTTCTTCTCCCCATGTGAAGACGTGATATTGTGCACCCAAGCAGATTACCTTCTCCCCAGAGAATTCAGAACGTTAAAACCAGACTTGGTTCTACCATTGATCTTTCTTACCCATGATTGACGTATTGGATACAGAGAACGCAAGGTATCTCCGTCGAGATGTTTATTTCATCTCTCGTCCCGTCTCTAGTCTGTCTCGTCAGCATACGCAGGGGCATAAGCATCACATGCCTATTTCATACACATACTCATCACATACTCATTGCACATTTGTTCCATTACATCCTGCATATTTAACTACATACATAGACATTAACATACATTCACATTAACATATGCATTAGCGTTCACAGGTTCATTGTGTTTCACCATCATTGGTTGTTACCGCCGAGTAACTGGGTTCGTCCATCTTCTCCAAATAGATTGTCAGTCCTAAGCATAAAATACATATGTGTTTCCAGTTTCCCCACAGAGCTCGATCCTCGTGGATGACGGTTACTTCAGCTATCTTTCCTCGCCAGGATAAGATATTTACCCTTTGAGTTCATTCCCTTGATGGAGTCTTGATTGCCATTTTTTCTTTCTAGCTCGATCCTAGATTGAATCTCAGTCTTGTCGGTCACTGAGCCCAACCGGACGTGCATTTATTTTGCACCATCTAAAGATTTTCACCATACCATGGCAGATACGCGACTGTTCTCGCCTGAGAAGCTTATCACTGTACCCAGATGCGCATTTATTTTGCACTGTCTTTCAAGAAAACCAATCACAATCCTTTACAGATACACGCCAGTTCCCGCCTGGGAAGCCTATCGGTACAACACTTTACCATCCTACATCTTACAGCATCGGTATGCGACTGTTCTCACCCGAGAAGCTTATCACCTGAGAAGCTCATCGTCATCTGTTATCACCTCTACAAGCAGTTCTTACATGAGAAGCTTATTATTGCTACTCTTGCAAAATAAGCGACATTTCTCGCCTGAGAGGCCGATCCTACCTTCGTTATGACTCGCAGCAAATGGCCATCTCCATTGAGAAGTTGGGCTTCCATTTTCCTTATCGTCTTGAAGTATGGGGAGGTTTGAACCAAATCGTATTCAGGAGAGCACGATCTTGAAGTACGGGGAGGTTTGAGCGGAATCATATTCAGGAGAGCACGATCTTGAAGTATGAAGAAGTTCATTTACCCTTTAGTAAAAGAAGGAGCGGAATCATATTCAGGAGAGCACGATCTTGAAGTATGAAGAAGTTCATTTACCCTTTAGTAAAAGAAGGAGCGGAATCATATTCAGGAGAGCACGATCTTGAAATATGAAGAAGTTCATTTACCCTTTAGTAAAAGAAGGAGCGGAATCATATTCGGGAGAGCACGATCTTGAAGTATGAAGAAGTTCATTTTAGTAAAAGAAGAGTCAGAATCGTATTCCAGGCGCCAACCTTAAATATGAGAAGATTTATATATCAGATAAGCAGCAGCCTCTTTATTTGAGTGCTTATCCATTTTGGCATGTAAGTCCCTTCCAACGATAAGTGACAGTTCTCCCTCGAGAAGCTTATCAGGGCACTTCCCATCAAAGCCCATTTATTTTGGCATTCGATCCCATCATGAAGGATAGTTTATAGAAGTTTGGATGTTATTCTTTGCTCAATGCTCCAGCATTCTGTAATCGATCTTGCAGTCGTGTAGATCCAGTTTTATTGTTAGATATTCCCCAAGTGGAGGCTGTCTCATAGGTGCCATTTCCATTTAGGATCATGTTCTAACCACTCAAAGTCCATTTATTTTGGCATACAGCCGGTTCTTTTCACCCTGTATATTTGCTACGGATTCTCGAAAAGTCCATTTGATCCTGTCACGAGGGATAGGTTACAGAAGCTTGGATGTTATTCTTTGCTCAATGCTCCATGCATTCTGTGATCGATCTTGCAATCGTACATGATCCAGTTTTACTTTTAGATTCCCCAGTGGAGGCCGTCTCATAGGTGCCATCTCCATTTGAGAATCTCGTACCCGTTCTAAAAATGACAATTGGTCGTGTTCACACCAATTGACCATCATTTTAGAATTCCCCAGTGTTGTACTGTGTCCCAGCGCGTCGTTTTCCCCAGTGCGTTCTCCTCGTAGCGTCTATCCCTGTGTCGTCGTATTCATCATTCCAGCATACGCATCACATCATATTCATGGCATCATCTACATTAATCTGTCCTCGTTTTGTCCATAGCATTGCATATCGCCGCATATAAGGGCAAAATTTTCGGTTGTCTATATTTAAATCCCTCCACCAAGATTCCTCGAGTCCCCGTCACTCAAATCATCTGGTGTAGCTATTTAAATTGGGGCAACTGTAATACCCCAAATTTTACCCTTACATTTAGTCAGTCATTTCGCATAGCATTTCATTTTGCATCCGTTTAATCACTAACCAATCATTGAGTGCGATTTGTTTTGCAGGAATCACTCCTAGGGGCGTTTTGGTCATTTTGAAGCATAATTCGTAATTTTGGGCCAGATGAGGTTTTATTCTTGAGTCATTTATTTACATGGATTGATTATGTCAAGGTGTCGGCACGTTTCGACTGGTATTGAGAAACTCTTGTCAGAAGTAGTTGGACTCAGGGCCGTTTCGGTGTTTTGTTTTGAATGATAGGAGCTTGGGCTGAAAGAAAGTGGATGGTGTTAATGCCGTTCAGAGAAATCATGTGATCAAAGGGATTGTGGTTAATCATGTCGCGGGATACTGGTTATAAAATTAATCGAGGCAAATATTTTTGAGACTTTTATCCATAAATATTCATAATTTACAACTCAAGGGTGGATTTAAATAATTTGTGAATTATTATTCATGGATATTTAGATTTATAATTGAGAAAATAAACATGAGTATTTATTGGGTTTTATTTCATAAATATTAAAGTACAGTAGAATTGAAAGAACACTTTCGAATTCTATTCAAGATGATTACAAGAGAATGGCATTTACAATCAGTATCTACTCTAAAATAAGGTCCTAAAAGAATCCTAAGTGTTCTTCATGATGCCCCTTGAGTGCTCCACGAAATTCCCGATCACCTGAAAAAAAAATAAGAAAACAAACAGAAGCAAGAAAAGGTTAAAGGTGATTTTTGACACTCTCAGAACGATGTCATCATCGAGTGCCGGGAGTGGCACAACCGAAGCTGCGTCCTACCCCCGTTACCGATCCGCGCCATTAGGGTCAGATCAGGTAACATCTGTTCTTATCTAAGGGGCAGCCGAGAGATAAAAGAGATAAAAGAAGCGGGACTGATTCGATTTTTCCGTAATTGGATTCGTTTCAAAATCAAGCTGAGCACTAATTCCATCAAATAAATTAGAACACCATTCATCAAGTAAATAAGTTTTGGGACGCTATCAGGTAGATTCATGCTCAAGATGCCACCATCAGAAGGAGGTTCGAATTTAGGGGGCTGAAACTCGAAAGGAAGCATACCATCTGCATAAATTCACAAGACAACATCATTACCCCAATTTCCTAACAGAGTGTAAGGCCAAAGCTAACTGAGATGTGTCAAAAAAATCAACAATCAAAATATCAGAAAGACTGTGTTAAAGCCAAACAGGGCATCAAGATAGAGTCATCAAATTACACCTGCGAAGTGAGGTTGTAAGGTCATACCAAAATAAGCAGATAAGCTCACATAATCACAGTGATATGTCAGTTCAGATTGGGTCCCAAATGTGCAAAGCACATCGAAAAAACAAAACACCAAGCATAGAGGGCTCAGATGAACATCACCGCCCCAAATTCGCAGCCTCCATCAGTTCACTAAAAGAAGAAGAAGAAAAGTGAGTGTGAACAGAGGCACAAAATCACAGTAGTTCGCTTCGATTCCACAAACGAACGGGGGAAGAATCAGAAGCCATTCACAAAACCAAGTGCAATATGGTTCGAATCAGAGACTAAAATGCCAAATTGAGATGGATATGAATGTCTGCAAAATCCAAAACACTAAAAGTATCAGGGTTCGAACAAGGTATTACAGCCCATATCAGAAAACAAATCAGAATCAACAGCAACATCTGAAAAAATCATGACAAATGCCATCAGCCAAAGCAATCCACAATCGGACAAATCGAATGAATATCCAAGCCAGGCACATAGAACTCGAATCAGGGTCCTAAACTGAAACTCGTATCCAAAAGGTCCGAAAGAAAACTAGTTCATTCAAAGGGGAACTACAGTTACTCTGATTCCATTCCCGTAAGGATATGTAGGCACAAGATGCGATGTCTTGCCGAGTAAACTTAGAATTAACCCCTAGGTCTTTTTTAATTTTCAATCCTTTGTATATACCCTAAAGCAAAATAATTAATGAGATAAATAAAAAAAAATAAACAAAAGGTTCCCGTAGAGTACTAAGGAAGTTTAGGGTGCTAATACCTTCCCTAAATTTAACCAACCCCAGAACCTTAGATCTCTCTCTTTTAGGTTTTTCCTTTCTTTAACCTTTCCTTCGGATAAATCAAATACCGGTTGTAAATGAATTAAGATTCAAGTTTATCAATAGCTTGACATCCAAATTTCTCCGCAACAGCAGCGAAGCTTCGCCAGGCGAAGTCCAGCGAGCTGTAGCGAAGCAAGTCAGAAGCAAACACCCTGTATTCGCTGGCAAGTTCGCCAGGCGAGGATAGTTGGAGAAGGTTCGCCAGGCGAGTGTGTAGCGAGCCTCAGCGAGTAATTCCAGAATTACACCCAGTGGACTTCGCTGGGAAGTTCTCCAGGCAAAGGCCAGCGAGCATTCGCTGCGTGGCTTCGCCAGGCGAAGGTTGGCGAACCTGGCAGTGTTATTTGTTTTGCTGTTTATTCATAGCATGATTTTGTTGACCGATTCAATTATGATTAATGCCTATATGAATGATTGATGTGTGAACTGTTCGACATGTCGTGCTGTGGGTGGCCGAAAGGCGTGAATCCTAGATTGTAGAGCCAATGGTGAATCTTGAACGTTTGATAATCTAGTGTATTTGCTTGAATTGAATAGAAACGCATTGGTAGGCTGATATGTGTGTAAACCATGTGTGAAATGGTGCATAATGTGAATGCATGATAGAATATATGTGATGTATGTGATAAATGCAATGAGTATGTTTGTGAACATAGTATGCATCCTGTGTTGATCGATCCCTCGGAGGATTAGCATTGTGTAGCATCTTAGTATGCATTTGTGTGTCGATTGATCCCTCGGAGGATTTGCAGAACCTCGTATGATACGATGGTTATATTAGATTCCTTGGAGAATCGGTTGCATTATGTGATTCCTTGGAGAATCGGTTGCATTATGTGATTCCTTGGAGAATCGGTTGCATTATGTGATTCCTTGGAGAATCGGTTGCATTATGTGATTCCTTGGAGAATCGGTTGCATTATGTGATTCCTTGGAGAATCGGTCATAACATGTAATCCCGTGGAGGATTGGCTAGAGTATTTGATTCCGTGGAGAATCTGCTGAGTATTTGATTCCGTGGAGAATCTGCTGAATATTCGATTCCGTGGAGAATCTGATGAATATTTGATTCCGTGGAGAATCTGCTGAATACTTGATTCCATGGAGAATCTGCTGAATACTCGATTCCTTAGAGAATCTGTTGAAACGAGTCGGTACCGCATTTGCATCTGCATAGAGTCGTGTGTCGGTCTCTATGAGTTGCATGAGTCATCTGTGTATGATTCATTAGTTGTATGAATATAACTGTGTATGTTATATATGATTGTTTGGAGGAACATATAGTGGATGTTCATGAGTATGTGTAGAGACATGATTATTTGTATATGCTTAATGTGGTGAGAACATAAATTGAGTATGACTTGTACAAATATGAGTATATGTATATATACAATTTTATGCATTAACTGTTATGATATTGTTTCTCACCCTTCTGCTGTTTTATAATGCTCTATGAGGCATTGCAGAGTAGGAAGCTGGAGGTTCTTTTTGTGAAGCGATGTCTTCATTCTTTTTGGTCAATGGCTCTGATATGTAACATCTGGGTAGTTAGGAAGCCTTTGGTTCTTTTGAAGCTATTTTGTTTTGATTCTTTTGTGATACATATGTGTATGTATCTGATGTGGATATGTTGTAAAGCATGAATTGATTGAATGGTTGTATATACTTTTATGAATGTGATCGATTCAATATTTGGATGTTTCCGCTTTTAATCTAAATATTGAGGTGTGGGTTACCCATTGTTGCATATCTATTTTGAGCAGGTATCGTATGTGTTTAATTTCATGATAATGTGATGCGCCTCTTTTATACCATGTTTTAATTAAACTCTGATGAAATAAATTTTCTAAGTTCCTAATTGATTTAATTGATTAATTTGGGGGTATAGAAAGGGGAGTGTTCTGTCAGAGTATCTCGCAGAGCAACCGATTGACGATTATCAACCGATGAAGTTTGAATTTCCTAATGAGGATATCATGTTCTTGAAAATGAAGGATTACGATGAGCCGCTACCCGACAAAGGTCCTGAGTCAGGCTCCCAGTGGAAAATGATTTTTGACGATGCTGTTAACTCCTACGGGAGTGGAATTGGGGAAATCATTACGACTCCCCATGGATCTCACATACCATTCACTGCCAGGTTAAAATTTCCTTGCACAAATAACGAAGCTGAGTATGAAGCGTGTATCATGGGTATTGAAGAAGCGATTGATTTGAGAATCAAGAATCTTGATATTTATGGTGATTCAGCTTTGGTGGTCAATCAAATCAAAGGAGAATGGGAAACTCGTCAACCTAATCTAATCCCTTATATGAACTATGCAAGGAGGTTGTTACCTTTCTTTAACAGGGTAGAATTTCATCATGTGCCAAGAGGTGAGAATCAGATGGCGGATTCCTTGGCTACATTGTCCTCAATGTATAAGGTGAATTATTAGAACGATGCTCCGAGAATTGTCATGTGGTGCCTTGATAGGCCAGCATTCGTGTTTGCAATTGAGGAAGCTTCAGACGGGAAGCCATGCTATTATGATATCTGGAACTTCCTCAAGAATCAAGAATATCCGCCTAGGGCGTCGAGCTGGGATAAGAATACCTTAAGGAGGTTGTCTGGAAATTTCTATCTAAACAAAGACGATGTACTCTACCGGAGGAATTTTGACTTAGTTCTGTTGAGATGCATGGACGAAAAAGAAGCAGGATTGCTTCTGGAAGAGGTCCACGAAGGTGATTTCGGAACGCACGCAGGCGGACATGCCATGTCTAGGAAATTGTTGCGGGCGGGCTACTATTGGTTGACTATGGAGTCTGATTGTTTAAAATATGCCAAAAAGTGCCATAAATTCTAGATTTATGCTGATAAGGTGCATGTGCCGCCGAGCCCTTTGAACGCCATGGCATCTCCTTGGCCCTTCTCCATGTGGGGCATTGATATGATCAGAAAGATTGAGCCGGCCACGTCCAACGAACATCGTTTCATCTTAGTAGCAATCGACTATTTCACTAAGTGGGTTGAAGCATCCTCCTACGCCAACGTTACCAGGCAGGTTGTAGCCCAGTTCATCAAGAAGGACATCATCTGTCATTACGGAATACCCGAGAGAATCATTACTGATAATGGTTCGAATTTGAATAACAAGATGATGAAGGAACTGTGCCAGAGTTTCAAAGTCGAGCATCACAACTCTTCTCCCTATCATTCGAAGATGAATGGCGTTGTTGAAGCGGCCAACAAGAACATAAAGAGGATTGTGCAAAAGATGGTTGTTACCTACAAAGATTGGCACGAGATGCTGCCCTTTGCATTGCATGGATATCGTACTTCGGTACGCACTTCAACTGGGGCAACTCCTTTCTCGCTAGTGTATGGTATGGAAGCGGTCCTACCATTAGAAGTCGAGATTCCTTCCTTGAGGGTTCCGGTTGATGTCAAGCTTGATGAGGCAGAATGGGTGAAGAACAGATTAAATCAGCTCAGTTTGATGGACGAAAAGAGATTGGCATCCATTGCTTATGGTCGGATATACTAGAGCAGGATGAAGAAAGATTTTGATTCAAAGGTGAGCCCACGGAGTGTTCAGGCAGGTGACCTAGTGTTGAAACGGATTCTCCCTCCACAGACAGATCACAGGGGAAAATGGACTCCCAATTACGAAGGTCCATATGTTGTAAGGAAAGTCTTTTCAGGAGGAGCCTTACTACTGTTAACCATGGATGGCGAAGATTTCACATCCCCTGTGAACGCGGACGCAGTTAAAAAATACTTTGCTTAAAATAGACCCGCTGGAAGTAAAAAGAAAATCCAGGAAAAAATAGGGCATCCCAGCGAACCATAAAAAGATTGGGTTCGGGCAAAAGTTAGGGATAAAAAGAAAAAAGATGTAAACCCGCAAAGTTGAAAACCTGAAAAGGCGACTTTGGTAAAAATGGGTATCCCGGTGAATCGAAAACCCGCAAGGGCGGTTCAGGCAAAAGTTAGGGATTTGAAAAGCAAATGATTGCGGTCTGCGTGAGATATCATGAGCATAGTGGATTTTGGGAGAGCCCGAGGGTCAATCATCCAAATCAATCTCTTCAGAAGACGAAGCGTTGGAGAAGCATCGAAGTCATGCGAGTTATAGTCAGATTGACACATGGTGGTTGTCTGTACCACATTGTCGACATTTTGTATATTTTTGTGCATTTTCTGTACTTTTTGCGCAATTGTCTCTTTTTAGGAGTTGCATCTGTTGTAAATTTTCCTATTTACAGGCCATTTATCAATGAAGAATATTATTCAGAAACTTTTGTTCTTGTGTTAGTTTTTACTGTTTTGTTTGCAAAAGACGCCTGATGTTTTTGATAAAACTTTGCATACATAAACTTGTCGGCTTTGCTAACCCTAATTGGAACAATGATTTGCTTGAACTATGTCGTGGACGATAACTAGGATAGTTTGTTGCATACAAGACACTTTGTTGGTTTGTTCGTTTGCAGAGCTTTCGTTTTTGGGACTTTCTCGAAGATGTAAGTTACCTTATTTCAGTTCCCCCCAAGAGGAAGGTATGCGGTGTGAGATTTGTTTCTCCCTAGCAGGTAGAGGCCTCTTGAAGTCAAGGTTGTCCTCAGCAGGTCGAGCTAACATCCCCGACAGAGAGATTATGTACAACCATCCCCGATGAGTTGAGGTTGAAGTTATCTTTAGCAGGTGAATTCGAGATTCCCCCCAGCAGTGGAGAAAATGCAGAGTTATTTCCTCAGAGTCTACGTCATTGACTCATTCCCCAAGCAGAGGTCGATTCCCTCGTCACTTAATCCCCAGTGAAGTTTCCTGAGTAGTTTTCTTCCCCGCGGAGCGGGATCGGCTCCGGGGCATGTTGTTCTTAATCCTCAACAGAGAAAGTTTGGGATATATCCCTAGTATCTTATTCAACATCCCTAGCGGATAACATATTCAATCGTCAGCAGAGCGGAATCTCCGGCAGATTGGAGCCGTTTCTCAGCAATTTGATTTGTGTTCTAGAAAAGTTTCTATCATTCTAGGAGGTCGCCCAGGACTAATGTCCCCGATAGAGTGGATGTGTTTCCCCCAGCCGAAGCGTTTGTTCCCTAGAAGAGTCGTATTCTGGTAAGCCGTCCAGGGCCGTTTTTCCTCAGCAGAAATGATTTCCCGCAGCAGAGTGGAGTTTGTTCACATTAGAGTAGCATCACCCAGAAGAGATCATTTTTGAGAAGCCATCCATGGCTTATTCCTCAGCAAAATTTCAATCGTACTTGGCACACGGTTTTTTCCCCGGCGGAGTCGGCTACGTCTCTTCAGCATTTATTTTGCTGGAGTGGCTCCTTTTAATTTTTGCATTGTGCATAACATCCTCCCAAACGCGTAGCATTTCCATTTCGTATGGAGCATTACTCCATTTTCAAACATGTGCATTTGAAACATAAGTCAGGTTGTTACCTCTTGTTTCCAGTTGTATCTCCAGCAGACAACGGTGTACCCTCACCAGCCCGTGCGGTATCCAGACCCCGACAATATCGGTGTTTTTTGTGAAGCCTGTGTGGTATCCAGACCCCAGTAAGATTATTGACAGATGTGTTCATCTTATCTCCCTAACGGAGTTTTCTTATTCACATTCATTACTTCCCCAGCGGATTTCTTCTTCCAGATTGCGAATCTATAGATTTTGTTCTCAACTTCGTGTTGAGTCGGCCTTCGGGTTCGATGTCTGCTTGTTAGCAGATGTTCTCAACTTCACGTTGAGCCGACCTTCGGGTTCGATGCTCGCTTTTATTTAGCGAATGCCTACTGCTTAGCAGATGTTCTCAACTTCGCGTTGAGCCGGCCTTCGGGTTCGATGCTCACTTTTATTTAGCGAATGCCTGCTGGTTAGCAGATGTTCTCAACTTCGTGTTGAGCCGGCCTTCGGGTTCTATGCTCGCTTTTATTTAGCGAATTCCTGCTGGTTAGCAGATGTTCTCAACTTCGCATTGAGTCGGCCTTCGGGTTCGATGCTCGCTTTTATTTAGCGAATGCCTGCTGGTTAGTAGATGTTCTCAACTTCGCGTTGAGCCGGCCTTCGGGTTCGATGCTCGCTTTTATTTAGCGAATGCCTGCTGGTTAGCAGATGTTCTCAACTTTGCATTGAGCCGACCTTCGGGTTCGATGCTCGCTTTTATTTAGCGAATGCCTGCTGGTTAGTAGATGTTCTCAACTTTGCGTTGAGCCGGCCTTCAGGTTCGATGCTCGCTTTTATTTAGCGAATGCCTGCTGGTTAGCAAATGTTCTCAATTTTGTGTTGAGCCGACCTTCAGGTTCGATGCTCGCTTTTATTTAGCGAATGCCTGCTAGTTAGTAGATGTTCTCAACTTCGCGTTGAGCCGGCCTTCGGATTCGATGCTCGCTTTTATTTAGCGGATGCCTGTTGGTTAATAGATGTTCTCAACTTCGTGTTGAGTCGGCCTTCAGGTTTACTGCCTGGTTTGTTTAACAGATGCTTGATGGTGAAATCAAATGTGCTTATCAACTTAGTGTCATTGCCTGCATGTTAGCAGATGTTCTTCCAACTGCGTGTCAATGTTTTCTAATTGGTAATCGGTTAGCTCATTGTCGTTGTAATTATCAGATGCAGTTTCCGATGATCTTATTCCAATAGTAGTTAATTGTACAGTTTATTTTTTGCGATTGGCAAATTTTTAAGTTCTTTGGTATTCAACCATATTTTACCTTGATTTCTTGAAAGTCGTCCGCTTTTCATCCATTTAGGTCCAAGTCGCTTGAATAGGGGCAGCTGTTGTACCCCAAAATTTGACCAACCCCTTTTCTTGTACTTGGTTTATGTTTCATTTTATTTAAGCATTTGCATTTGCATAGCATTGTTCTTAATAGGGGATCAAGAGTATTATGCCATTCAAGAGGAAGGTCTTCTTGGTTTCAAGCTCAAACAGAGAGGCATTTATACAATTCATCAAGTGTTTGCCATCACCATGAGGTCGTCATAGCTCCTTGAAAGGAAGGTTTTGTGTGTGTTTGTTATCTCCTATCTTGGGGATCAACAGAGGATCATCAGGGGTTCATGAGATCATTGTCTTGGATAGGATATGGTTGAGAATCTCATTGAGTACCTTGGAGGTCATTGTGGAGTTTATCTAGACATTCATTCCATCTGCAAGAGGTCACAGTCAAAGGACATGGAATTAGGGTTTCATCTGGTCAACCCAAAGTCAACTGTGAACTTGAAAAGGTTTGTAGCTTGGTTCTAAGCCATTGAGGCCATGGAAAGTAATCTTAAGGCATCTAGGATGTCATTTCAAGATTAAATCAAGAAGAATCAAGGGTTCAAGAAGTTACTAAATTAGGGTTTCAGAGGATCTCAGTGTAAAATTGCCTTCTTTAGTGCCTAACTTCAAGGACAATTTACCTTATGATACAAGCTCAACCTCACTCTTATGCAAACATGAAACTTGTAGGGCATGTTAGAAGATTTCTTTTGAGTACAAGAACTCATCCATTGTGTTTGTACATCTCAAGTTATGATGCCAACAAGTTAGGGTCCTCAGATGAAGTTATTTTTGGTCAAATAAAAGTCAACTCACTTCTAAGACATTTTTGACCTAGAATCAAGTTTCTCCTCAACTTTAAGTGAACATGAAAGTTGTTCTTAATGGTCTTAGATTTCCAAAAATTCCTAGAAGTCCTTGATATCATTTGTACATCTCAAGTTATGGACCTCACAAGGCAAGGGTATTTTGGGAAAGTTTCATTATAGGTCATTTGTTTCAATGGTCAATTTCATGAACTTATGTACCTTAAATGCAATTCCAACCAACATGAAACTTGTGCCTAAGAGTCTTATCTTCATCACTGAACTCAAAGTTCATAGAGATTGAATTACATGGCCATGTGGGAGACTTTTAAAGTGAAACCTTGATTTTTGGTCATGGTATGTATATTGTACATTATAAGTCATATTTGTTACTTATTTTGAGACATTTTACACCAATACATGATCATAAAGAAACTTACCACAAATTGACCAACATAAAATGCCATGAGATGCCTCATTTTCAAATTTCTTACTTGAAAATTTTTGATTTCAAACTTGAGGTGTGGATCATTTACAAAGCCCAAACTAATTCAGCTCAATTGTACACTTCATACACTTTAATTTGCTGATCTCATGTGGTGTGGAAAGTGCAAAACGCGTGTGCATGAGGAGGAGTTTTATTTTTGGCATTTTTTTAAATCTCACCAATAAGGCAACATGGGCCTGCATGGTGATCAAATACCCATCATATAAAAGCATTTTAGGTTGCACTAATGTTGAGAAGAGGTAATTGCAGCTGGAGAGAGCAGAGAGAGATTCAAATTTTCTCATCACTTTCCATTTTCGAATCTGTGTTTCTCTTTAAATCAACCTCAATTGGAGCTTGCATCTTCTTCTTGAGAGAATAAGGAGTGAGTTGGAAGCAAGAAAGTAGAGTTTGAGTGCTTGTGAAGAACCAGCGGAGTTGCTCCGTTTAGTAAGCTTCTCTTTCTTTTTCTCTCATTCTAAGCACTTTCTAAGAGCATGCTGCATCATTGTTGTGTTTGTTTAATGACATTTTCGGTCGACATGTTTGAATTTCAAGCTTTTGATTCTCTCTGATTGAGAACCTTTTTGATGTTTGGTTTATGGATTTGGGATCCTTGTAACAAGAGCTTTCGAATGGTACCGGTTTTGGCCATTTTTGTTGAGGTTTTTCCTCTGAGCTCCGGCGAGCCTGCCGGAAAAGAAGACCGGAGCCATAGCTCCGACATCTGGTTCCATCTGAGAAGAAATATGACTTGCCTTGGCTTGACTCTTTGACTTGTTTATTTGGCATGTTGCTATTGGTTTGACCAGGCCACGCGTTTAAGTTGAATCTGACTAGACTTAATGAAACACAGTGTTTCATTAAGTTTGAGGGTTGGTATTGGATTGGGCCTTGATTTTTAATACCACCCCCTCTGTTTACAGCCTAGATCCTTTTACACGTTATTTCAGTTCATTCTTGTTTTTGCTTTTTCACCCCCCTACTTGGTGTCTTCATTTTATTTTATTTTCTTTTTCTGTTTTCATTTTATTTTATTAAAAATACTTCTGATTGTCAAAAAATCCCACAAAAATTGTTTGTAGTTATTTCAATACTTTACTTAATTTTCCATAATTTTTGTTTCTGATTTTATTTTATTTTGCAATTTTATTTTAATTTTGCATTGTGATGTGTTTTATGGTTTACCCTATATTGATCTTACACATTTGAACCTCCAATTCAAATCCCCTATGATTAAGGTTTCTTCTCCATTTATAGGATGGATTGAAGGGTCCTTGAGGGTGATTTTGGTCCATGTTTTATCATTTTAGGGTTGACTTTGAGTTGACTTTTCATGACCCTCGATTAATACTCAAAATGGTGGAGCACCCTTGTTAATCAATTTATTTGGTGATGCCTTGAGTTGAGTTTGGCTTTGAAACTTTGGCTTCTGTTTGCCATTGAACTTGTTTGCTTTGTGCTTTTTTTTTGGATTTTATTGAACCATTCTTCTATTTTTGGTGAGGCTTGCAAGTCAAAGAAGGTTCATACAAACTAGTTTGACCTAGTTCCTTTGGGATGTGACTCTTATGGATCCCATATGCACCCTATGAGTCGTGATACTCATTTATGACATGATTAAGGTGCTGGTCTTTCATTTTTAGGTCATACACTTGTGTAACTTGTTTCACAAGTTACTTTGAAGTTAGGCCATTCCACCTGTTTTTAAGTGTTGAACATGAGTTAGAACTGTGGTTCTTTCTCTTGCCTTGACTTGGTTCTTGTTTGAGCTTTGTTTTATATCTTGATTTGGACCTTTCTCTTATGGTTTCACTTCTGTCTCTTGGGTTTTTATCATCATTTAAGACAATTTGGTGTTCATGTTTATGCTTTGAGTTTGTCTTGAGTGATGTATCACTTTTAGCACTTGTACGCCTTTCTTTTTCATATGATCAATTTGGATTTTTTGGTTGAGATACTTTACATTTGCTTGCTACCCGAGCCTCTTTTCTCCCATCTTCTATTTGATCATAACCTTTGTGTTTAGTTTTGGTTTATGTGGTTGATGTTTGAATGGTTGTAGGAGTTGTTGCTTCTCTCATTTCATCTCACTATTTTTGACTTGTTTAAGTCAACTTGTTTTGGTTATTTGTTTGAGTTTAATCACATCATTTGAGGCTTGCATATCATGATTTCATTCTCTTGACTTGTTTAAGTCAACTTCTTCTCTTTTCTTCATTTCATATGTGATTGAGTTATCTTGTGTTTACTTGGTTTTTACCATGATCCCCTTAGGATTCCTAGTCCCTCTGTTTAAGATGGGAGGAGAGACATTAGGTGTTCAATCCTTTGAATGCTAACATTAGGATAGTTTCTTCCCTCTTAATCCCAACTTTAGGAGCATGATGCATGATAACATTAGCGTTCAGTTTTCCCTTAGAGTTGTGTCTTCTCTTCTCATCTCTTTACACTTTAAGACACATAATAAAGGATAATAAATGTTATACGTACGAGCCTTAAGCACTTGGGAAATGATGGTTGGGGGGTCTCCTCTCAACTGTCTAGAGTGTTTAGTGTATGCCCTTTGGGAGATATGCGACGCATTCGCTCTCAAGTCATAGTCTTTAGTATAACATGAGTTATAAACTTAACTCAATTCAGTTCTTTTCATAAAAAAGTCTAAATAAAACATCAAACCTTTTTTATCCTTCGGGATTAATAGAAAATCATTTTCAGAAAGAGTGTGTTAAGTCTTGGTTCTACCGCAAATAGGTAACGCCTAAGTATCCAATGGTCGAGCAGCAATACACCTAATTTCTAGAATGAAGGTTTAACCCTACTCAGCTAAAACACTTGAACCAACTTGTGGTCGTGCCAGCCCGAACTACGTTTGCTCTGTTTTCTCATACCAGATGAGGATACGTAGGCACAAGACGGCGATGTCTTGGTGAGCAACCTTCCCCACCTTCACCCGTAGTTTTCCGAACTACGTTGACTCTGACTTTCCCATTACACGAGGGAATACGTAGGCATAAAGCGGTGATGCTCTATCGAGTCTCTTTTCTTTTCTTTTGTCCCTGTGAGCCAGCCTTATAGATTAACACCCTTTTAGATAGATAACAAGCATGGATCCCGTTGAGTACAACGGACGCGAGGGGTGCTCATACCTTCCCCTTGCGTAACCGACTCCCGAACCCGAGATTTGGTTGCGATGACCCGTCTTTTCCCTTTTTTGTAGGTTTTCACTGATCGTTTCCTTTCCCTCTCTTTGGGATAAATAACGAACGGTGGCGACTCTTCTGTCTTTGTTGGCCCTCTTTTTTGCAGTAGCGACAGTCATGCCTTAAAGTCACAATTTTGAGATCTTATTTTACTACAAAATCACATTCAATTTCATGTATATATGTATAATGTAATCCAGAAGGCAATTTTGGTAGTTTTTCCAAAATTTTCTTCTTTTTCAAAACATTAGTAGTAATATTAATGTATTTCATATTACCTTCAATTACAATTTCAGTATCATATCCTTGACGATATATGTCATTAAAACTCAACAAATTTCTCTTTGATTTTGGAGAGTATAAAACATTATTAATGACAAACTTTTTTCCATTTGGTAATATGTACATAGCATTACTTATTCCTTCAATCAAATGTGTAGGACTTGATATTGTATTTATTATATTTTTAGTAGGATTTAGTTTAGTCAAATATTTTTTACTTTTGAGGATCATGTGAGCAGTTCCATTGTCTAGAATGCAAATGCCTTTGACATGTTCCTTGTTCAACCTTCTTAAAATAGAAATAAGATTAAATTCACACAACATATTTAATATCATTATTTCATGCAAACATTGGATACACCAGACAACATATAAATTTTTAAGTTGATACATAATTCAAACATAATATTAATATAAGCACATCACACATTATTCAAATAATTACTTAATCCATTTTTCCTTCAATGAAATCAGGAACCTCAATATAGATAGTATCATTTTTGGATTCATTTTTATTAAAAGTTACTTCCTTTTCCTTTCCCTCTACAAATGTATTTCTTTTACACAAATGTTATGGAATTCTACAAGTTTTAGACCAATGACCTTTCTTTATGTATCTATAGCAGAAATCATCATGATTCCTAGAGGGACCCTCTTGGATATAATTACCCCTACCTTGACCATTCTTACTAGTTTGGTCATATAAGGAAAACCTATAATTATTCATATAACCTCGACCATGAAAGTGGTTTCGACCGTGATATCCGCCTTAACTAGGACCCGCAAATCGAGCATAACCAATACGTCTTTTAATATGATTATAGCCATTGCACCTTTGATTAAATGTTATGACATTTATCTCAGGATATGTTATCATTCTTGTGGGACGTGACTAGTGGATTTTTTTATATGGAGCTCATTATTTTATTACGTTACTAGAAGGGCTGCAACTAAATCAGAATACTCAGAAAATTACCTCGTTTTAAATTGTTGTTGCAACCATACTTCGGATGCACGAAAAGTTGAAAATATGTTTCCAACTTTTCTTCTTTGGTTATAATTATGCCACAAATTTCTAATTGTGTTATAATTTGGTGCATGGAAGAGTTATATGCAAACCACTTTTATAATCTTTGAACCTTAATTTGTTCCACTAATCCATCAATGAGGGCAACAAAACTTTTCTTTGATGTCCAAATTTTGTCTTTAAATTGTCCCACAATATCTTGGGATCTTTTATATATGAGTATTATGTTTGTAATCCATCATTAAGGTGGTGCTTAGTTATCCAATTTATTTTTTACTTTTTCATTGCCATTTCCTTGGGGCCAATTGTTGACTTTTCTAAATTGTCTCCTTCAAGGATTTTGTCGAGTCCCTCACATGTAAGATACTCAATTAAATTGTTGTCCCAAGTTATGTAGTTGTCATTAGTTATGTTTAAATTTTTGAATTAATGCTTAACGTTGGAAATGATTATATTTAAAATTCAGATGAACATAATAAATATTTAATGCATAAACTAAAAAACTATCTATTTATTCAATAACATTTACAAAAATCATGACCATGTTTTATTCAAAAATTATATCAGTAAACCAAGTTAAGTTTAGTAATGGTAAAATTATAAATATCATTAATGCTACGTAATCTTGACCTAATTCTTCATGCTTGATAATATTGATAAGGAACAAAATAATTACAAGTAGAGTGACGAACAGTATGGATAAATATTATGAGAATGATGTGAAAGTTATGAAAGAAGTTAAATTATTTATAGAGATGACTTTGTAAAATGGATGTTATAGCTACCGTTGAGAAAAGGGAAAAAAATTAAGTGTGTTAAATATCATCTAGTTGTTACTTAGATATGACTATAAGATAACATATGTGGTAAATAAACAAATATGATAAAACACATTAGTAATTTAAATCATTATAAATTTTTTTTCATGAAGCAAAATTATAGATGAGGATCTTAGTTCTCTATTAATATAAAAGGTAATATTTGCATAAGGGTTTTAGACCTCCATTAAATATAAAAGTTAATATTTGTATAATGGTGTTTTAGACCTCCATTAAATATAAAAATTAGTAATTGCATATGACATTTTAGAAATCCATTAAATATAAAAGTTAGTAATTGCATATGAGATTTTTAGATCTCCATTATATAAAAATTAGTATTTCCATACCGGGTTTTAGATCTACATTAAATATAAAAGTTAGTATCTATATATGGATTTTTTTGCTTTTCACACTCTGGTTTCCCAGGGAAAGGGGCCCTAGTAATCCAAATCTCATACTGAGAGATACTGATACTGGCCAAGTATTATTCCCACCAGAAATCAAACTCGGTATTCTCTAAACCTTCGTTCCTTAGTAGGAGTTCATTTACCACTCGAGCCCAAGTGCTTGGTTATCTATATATGGGTTTTTACACCTCCAGAAAAAATTTATATAATAATAGCCACACTTATTGTATAACACTTAACAAGGTGTCAACTTTTTATAGTCGAGGAAAATAATAATAATAATAATAATAATAATAATATTAAAGTGATAAGTATATAAGATGTACCTAATGTAGTAATAACTTCTTATAGGAACGATTGTGCTGATTACGTGTTGAGAATATTAGAAATAAATATACGCGTAAATGTTGTAACAGTGTTAGTGGCTAGTTTGTTAGTATAGTAGTTAAAATTTAAAACTAACTGCAACTGGTAACTAATGTTACTTCTTCTTTTCACCTAATGTGTGTGTGTTTACACACACACACACACACACACACACACACACACACACACACACACACACACACACACAGATATCAATAATGAATGATAATCACTTGTCTTCCATTTCTCTTTTCATCAATATCATTATTTGTAAATAATGAACTTCAAAGTTCATCCTCAATACACTTAACATGGTATCATTTGTAGGAAACGATCTTTTACACTTCCCTTTTCTCTGAAAACTCAATTCATTTCTTCCATCTCTGCATGCACGGTTGATTCTTACAAAGTTATTAGCCAAGGTTCATCAATAGAGTCTCCATAATTGGGCATACTCATAACTTACATTCTCTACTTGCAGAATTAGAATCTCAAGCATATCATGCAGACTCAGATGCTTCCCACCACATTATTCCTTATAATTTTCATTTGCAAAGCATTAAGTCATATGTAGGTTCCAACAAAGTCTATGTAGGTGTCATACTCTAAATTTGTCCTACTTGTAAATTACCCTTCACCTGTATGCCCAGCCACTGAAAATTAACCAGAAAATCCAAAAAAAATATGTTGCTTCCATCATAAGATTGATTTGAATTGGATCAGGTTTCGCTTGAGGTTCATTAAGTCAGGAATGAGTGAAGTATATATGGAAGTTCAGGTTTGACTTAATTCATCAGTCAGAAGGGGGTCTATTTCGTTATCAAGGTCAAGATATGCATAATTTGAGTGGTGTGTGCCCAGAATTTCAGTTGGGGTTTCTGTGTGAACCCAGATTATCAGACTATGTTAAACTTAGATGTTTCACGATTGTGGATTATCAGAAATCAATTCTTTTTCAATCAGGCATGTTACTGAATGAGCATTTGACGCATGGTGAAAGTTTGGTGTAGTAGTGCAAATGAAAATTTCAGAGGTTTATTCGTTAGTGGTTTTTATTGGTTCAAAACTCTAACTCATTTAAGATCCGAGTTTGATTTATGTTTAACATTATTTCAAGAAGATTGATTCAATGATGGTTTGTAGGATCGGTTCAAGTTTCAAATAAATACTTCAAGGAGGGCATAGGTTGGGCCATTAAAGATGTTGGATTAACATGGAAATTCAAATGTTAACTATTATGTTTTTCCTTAATCAAGTTCCAAATTAAAGAAACAATACCCATCATAAGCTTATCTACAAAAGAGGGTATAATAAAAATGTGCAGCTGCGAAATTTACAAAAATATAGTGAACAAATCCTAACTTAATCCAATGATGTTCTAAACCGCTAGAGAAAACGTCCCAAAGCAGGGTTCTGCATGAGAAAAGTCGCACCATACACACTGTTAAGACTGGTCCTACACAAGCATAATTCAATACACCACGCAGGTTTACTAAGCCATTTATCTAAGAAATTTCCAACTTTAATCACAACCTCCATGCGATGCAAGCCGCAAATCAAAATTCAGCAAGCAAATATTGCGCCAACCGCAACACCACATAATTATTTTGGACCCTACACCGATGCACTAGAACCTGCGCAATGTAAAACCAACAACAAACATATTACCGATCAGCTTCTCATAGTATACACCTGGTAGCGTAGCCACAAACATATCAATTAACTCCCTCTCAACCATGGGAGGTTGCACCCTAACTTCCAGCTCACGCCACCTCTGAGCGTATTCCTTGAAGCATTCACCATTCTTCTGAGACTGGTTCTGCAATTGGACCCTGTTAGGTACAAGGTCGCTATTATACTGATAGTGCTTAACGAAAGCCTCGACCAAATCCCTCCAGCATCGGATATTGACTGGCTCCAAGCTCATGTACCATTCAAGAGAAGGCCCGGAAAGGCTGTCTTGGAAAAAATGAATTAGCAATTTTTTATCATCTGAGTAAGCAGACATCTTATGATAGTACAAGCGCAATGAACCCGGGGACAAGTAGTGCCTTTGTATTTATCGAAGTCAGGAACTTTGAATTTTAAAGGTACTTTCAAGTCTGGGATCAGCCCTAGATTAGCCATGTCCAGTCCCATGTATTTCTGATTTTCAAAAGACTTCATCTTCTCTTCAATCAGCTTAAACCTCTTATCTGCCTCAGATGGAAATCTTGCACCGATATCTCGCATAGAGAAAGCATCTTCCTTCTGATCTTCATCCCATTGAGGAACATTGTTACCATGAGCAGTATACGCCATTTCAGGCATATGGATTCCACCTACATTACCTCCGCCCGGAGGGATCACAACTAGAGGAATAACATTAGCATGTGGCATGCCACCGTCATTACGAGGAGGATTAGCAATAGCTCCCCCGTGAAGTACACCATTACCATCAACTCTGGAAATTAGTCGCTGCACCAGAGTCCTCAGTTGCTCTTCGCCATTTGCCACACCCTGCATCAGATCCATAAATTGGGCCATCCTGTCCCGAAGTTCTTGCATCTCAGCTTGCATCTGTTTCATCACCTTGCGTTGATTCCCTCTAGGGGCATACCGGTGAGTAGTCTGGTGTTCAATCATGAAACAAACTAATGACCCACGAAAATAAGGTTAACGGTTCTGGTGCACCTGTGATGCAAAAATGCAGAATGATGCAATATGCAGACATGTATATATGCATTAGGGAAATTTCCCCATTAATTCCAGTTCCAAGAGCACAGCACGACAATGGAGAGCTAACAGATAAGCAACAAGTAATCTTCTCATAAATAAAATGAGAGCCAAGAGTCAGATACAGAGCACAGTGCTACAACAATGGAATCAGAATGACCTCAGCCAACAGGTCTGGTGATGGTTAATATATGCATCATAACAACAGACTGAAAAGAAAATACAATCAAATACGACACCAAGACTGGAAATCCTCTAACAGCTCCTTCGTCTCTAGATGGTCAGGCCTGATAAGCAACCCTCAGATAAGCAGGTCTCTTCGGCTAATAGTGGTCTGCAAGTCCTGAGCATAATCCTCCCAGGCGCCCTCACCAAAAACCTCTTCAAGCTTACACTTTTTCGTATCAGCTCTAGACTTGTAGTCCTCCAACGTTGCAAGCGCTTTGTTCAGTCTACAATCAATGTCACGTCGGAGTGAGGCTTCAGCTGCAATCTTCTCATCCTTCACTTGGAGTTGAGCTCTCAGCTTGACAATCTGTTGTTTGAGTACATCTTCCCGCTCTTTGTTACTGGTGAGGGTAGCATTCCACTGATCATTGAACCCAGACGCTCACGGGCGCGAATCTTTTTGGTATGATCTGTACCCAGTTTGTTGACCAATTCATTTTGTCTCTTGCAGGAATGAGTAGCTTCAATCCTTTCACTTCGGAGCTGAATAATCTCTTTCTCCAACTCTTCATTTTCCTTGCGCAAATCTTCTTTCTCAGACCACAACTGATTATATCTCTGGATGTCAACAGTGGTAGGCTTCTCAATCGTCAGAGGGTATAAAGGCTCACGAGGTGGAAAAGGCATCAACACTCTCTCTGCACTCTCCTGAATCCAAGTCACATAAGGGTCGTAAGCTCGACTGCTACTCTTCCCTAAAGAAGCTTTCCCTTTGCGATGAATTTTGTTCCAGGCTTTCTCAACTCTAGCCAAGGTCTCATGCTCTAACAACCCATTGAGATACAGAGATACCTGTATCTCCTCTTCTCTCGGAGACTCTCTCAAGGCATACCCAAACTGTCTTACTGCAAGGGATGGGTCATAGTTAATGCATCATTTCCTTCCGATCAACGGGACGTTAGGAAAACCACCACAACTGTATATAATCTCCGTACCCAGCATGTCTCTATCAAACCAAATGATGTTCTCAGTAGTTAATCCCACCAATCTCTCTGACCACTCTAGGGTACCGGCAGTATTAGTGAAAGGACCGGTCTTAGGAAGATGACTCACAAACCACCTATACAACAAAGGTACGCAACAAGATACGTTCTTCCCTCTTCGATTCTCATTCTTGTAGTGCACAAAATGATAGACGTCGCCTAGAAGTGTAGGTACAGGATTCCCTGAAGCAAAAATGTGAAAGGTATCCCCATCCATAAAATCTGGAATATTAGGAAATAGCATGATACCATAATTGCACAGTCCCAGGATAGCATTAAACACAACCCAACAGCCCTCCTTCGTAAAGTGTCGAGCTTTGGCAATCAGAAAAGGTAGAGGAAAACCAGGCATTCCATTTCTCTTAACCAACTTCCCTTGTAGCTCAGAAGCATCCAAATGACCAGGTTCCTAGGCATTCCATTTATCTTGACCAACTTCCCTCCGCTTTGGGAAGAACATAGCACCATCATAAGGATCCTCTGTATCAAAGTCACAGGTTCACACTGACAAACACCGGGTAGGTTGGAGGCTAAGGTTTCCTGTATAACCCACCCACTCACAGGTACGGGCTTATCTCTGATAAAAGTTCGACATCCTATGCGATCGTTAGTGTCACATACTTTCAAGAAGCGATGATACGTTCACCGTTTCCAGTTTGGCATCATAGTCTAACGAAGCGGCCTCACTTAGTTGACTCCCAAATAATCGGTCCCCAGAGTCGACAACCCTCAGATCCAACAACCTCTGAACTGTCCGAAACGGACTGGAAAGGAATCGTCAAAGAGAATCTCGTCTGAGCGAAGATTTCATGGGAACTAGTGCATGCCAAACATACAGGTTCACCACTACTTTCCGCTTTTAATGCTATGGTTATACTCAAGCCTGGGTCTGGCTTATCTCTCAGTGGAACTCCCACCCAAAAGCACAGTACAATGATAATATACAATACTGGAAAATAAAATGTGAATGCAAATAAAGTACAACACAAATATACACACCCAGAGATAAACATACAAGCGCTAGGATTGACTCGTATAGGGGATGGGAAGAATATCCCCAGCAGAGTCGCCAGCTGTCACATCGCTACGAAGAAGGGCCGGCAAGGACAGAAGAGTCGCCACCGTTCATTATTTATCCCAAAGAGAGGGAAAGGAAACGATCATAGAAAACCTACGAAGAAGGGAGAAGACAGGTCATCCCAACCAAATCTTGGGTTCGGGAGTCGGTTATGCAAGGGGAAGGTATTAGCACCCCTCACGTCCGTCGTACTCGACGGGATCCATGCTTGTTATCTATCTAAAGGGTGTTTATCTATCTAAGCTACAGGCCACGGGGACAAAAGAAAAGAAAAGAGACTCGATAGAGCATCACCGCTATATGCCTACGTACTCCCTCGTGCAATGGGAAAGTTAGAGTCAACGTAGTTCGGAAAACTACGGGTGAAGGTGGGGAAGGTTGCTCGCCAAGACATCATCGTCTTGTGCCTACGTACCCTCGTCTGGTATGAGAAATCAGAGCAAACGTAGTTCGGGCTAACAAGACCGCAGGTTGGTTCAAGTGTTTTACCCGAGTAGGGTTAAAACTTAGTTCTAGCAGTTAGGTGTATGCAGCTCGACCATTGGAGACTTAGGCGTTACCTGTTTGCGGTAGAACCAAGAGTTAACAAAACTCTCCTTATTAAAAAGGTTTCCAAATTAAATCCCGAAGGATAAAATGATTTGATGCTTGTTTTTTGTGTTTTTTAGACAAGAAATGAATTGAATTTGATTTGTAATTCATGTTGCACTAAAGACTATGACTTAGGAGAGAATGCGTCATATATCGTCCAAAGGACATATGCTAAACACTCTAGACAATTGAGAGGAGGCCCCCCAATCATCATTTCCCAAATGCTTAAGGCTCGTAGCGTACAACATTCATTATCCGTTATTAAGTGTCTTGAGGAAGTTTGAAGATGAAAAGAGAGACACAACTCTAAAGGGAGACTAAGACTCAACCTAATGTTCTCATACAAAGTGTACCTATGATTGAGATGAAAAGGGAATTCTACCTAATTTCATCATGCATGGTTTCAATCCTAAGGTCTATCATAATCAATCTTGAACAAGAGAGATAAGAGGTCCTAAGGGGACATGGCAAAGGAAGACAAAAGAAGAAGAAGAAGAAATCATAAGTGAAAGAAGAAAGAATGCAAACATGTAATGCACAAACAAGGATGAAGAAAAGAGGGAGGAACAAAGTGTGGGGCAGTAGCCTTCACAAGCACATATCAACCTCAAGCATGCAAATGAGAGATGTAAGAACAATAAAGAATGCAAAGAAAGAAATTAAACAAACTCACACAAAAGGGGGATGTAGTGGGTGGAAAATGAATTCCTACAACCACTTGTCATCAACCACAAGCCCAAAGGCAAACCAAGAAGAAAAGAGAAGAAGGCATCATCATAATGGGAATGGGAGATAAGATGAGGACAGAAAGGAACTCATAGGGGCCACTCAACCATAAGCACCACAAGGATTATGCAAAAGAAGGCACAAAAGTCCTCAAAATGAATCACCATTCATGATATGTTCAAAGTACCTCCAAAGGAGGGACCAAACCATCTCAAATGGGATTCAATGGTCCTTGGACAGAGGTAAGAACAAATTAAGAGAGTGCATAAAGCAAAGAAGAAATCACACAAAAAGAGATTGCAAGATTAGGCATGGTAAAGGACCTAAGTCCTAAACACTTTCAACATTGAACTTCAAATGGAAAGCCTAAAAAGGATGCAACTCAAAACCAAAACCAAAACACTTTATGACCTAAAAATTTGCATTCAACAACTTCAATATGTTACGAAGGTGAATCAAAAATAATTGGGAGAATTTGAAGTCCATAACAATCATTTCCCATCCAAACTAGGTCAAGTATGTGTATGAACCACCCTTAGGGGTAGCTTGACTTGCAAGTTACTCCAAAAATAGGAAAATGGATCAATTAAAACCAAATAAAATCTCAAAAGCACATAAAGAAGTTGGCAACCAGAGGCCAAGAGCATACAACCAATGTGCATTCAAAACATCACCAAAGAATTTGATTCACAAGGGTGCACCATTTTGAAAAAGGGTTGTCGAGGGTCAAAAGAAATGACACAAAAGTCAAGCAAAATGAAACCAAACCAGGGGCAAAATCATCCTCAAAGATCACTCAACTCATCATTGAAATGAGGAAAAAATCTTATTAATAGGAGATTAAAATTGGCCAAGAAACAAGTATGAAACAAAAAGAACAAGAAAAATTCATTTAAAAACACCTCCAAATATGAAATTCCATTTTAATTGAAAAATAAATCAAAAATGAAAATAAAAAAAATAAAAAATTAGGTAACTCATTAAAGTGTCCTAAAATATTTTTTGTAGAATTTTATCATCATTGGAGATATTTTTAATTGAATTAAATCAAAAGAGAAAAAAGAGATGAAATAAAAAAATAAAAGAATTAAACAGGCATGGCAAATAGCAAAATATCCAGTTCAAACCATTGGGCTTCAATTGAGAGGGGGTGCAGAAATCACATTGAGCCCAAAACCAACACAATCCAGCAAACAAGTGAAACGCTGCGTATCACTTAACTGACTTGGCAGTCAGCAATCCACGCATGCTAGTCAGATTCAATCTCAACCGTCCATCACAACAAGTCAAAAGGTCAAACAATTACACGCAGGCGTGCCTGAAAATGAACCAGACGCCGGAGCCCTAGCTCCAGTCGTCTTCTCCAGCAAGGTGGCTGAAGATCAGGTTCAAAACTTCACCAAATCACATGAAATATAACATCAAATTGAACGCCAAGCTGCGTAGAATCCGAATTCGGTCTCTAAATTCATTTATCATGCATAAATCATGAGATTCGAACGAATGAAATTTCATGTACACAACTGTAAAACACCTCAAACACAACAATTAACCATCCAAAATTTGCCTACCAATTGTAGGACTTCAGATGCAGCAAGGATGATCCTAAATCAATGCCTATTATGTGAGAAACTTAGATCTGAAAGTTACCTAACAGAGTCTCTCTGTTGGAGCTTCAAATGTGCTTGAGCTAGCTTCAAACTGTGCAGATCAACTCCACTGAAGTTAAGGAAGATGATTCTTGCTTTGGTTTGAGTTAAAAGGGCTTGAATCTCAGTTCACGATTTTCAAATTGCTCTCCAATTTTCAAACTTCAATTTTTCTCTCCTTCCATGAATTGCACATTATGAGGGTTCAAATTTCATTCTAAACTTAAATACTATGGATCTCTGATGAAATGGAGGCCCAATATGGCTTGGTTCACTTGAATTTTGAAAATGCCCAATTTGGCAAGTAGCTTCATGCACATGTGAAAACCATCTTGTACACACATGAAAATGATTTGAATTATCAGCTGGCAATGTGAGTTGAACATGTGAATTGGAATTGGGCTTTAATTTGATCCAATTATCAAATTTTGATGTGAATCTTTCTCATGAAGTAACTTTAAATTACACGTGAATTTGCTACCATACACCAAAATTATCTTATGCATTTCACTTATTTGAACATTGTGAACATAAATGGGTTAAAAAATGGCATGAAAAAGTCTTAAAGCTTGATCAATTGAAATCACCTTAAAAAGTCCATTTTCCTTTGAAATTTCTTCACCAATCTCCTTATCCAAGCATAATTCATGATAATATTGAGTTCTATGATCGTTTTGAAGTCATTTGGGACAACTTTCATGTTGGTGAAAGTTCCATTTGAAGTACACAAAGGCATGAACATGACCTATATTCAAAAAGGCCTATAATCAAAGTTTCCCAAAATACCCCTGCCTTGCGAGCTTTATAACTTAAGTTCCATGAATGATATGAAGGACTTCTAGGACTTTTTGGAAAGCTAAGATCATAAGGAACAACTTTCATGTTCATCAAAAGTTGAGGAGAAACATGATTCTAGGTCAAAAGTGCCTTGGAAGTGGGTTGACTTTTGTTGACTAAAAATTATGTTCATCTGAGACCTATAACTTGATGGCATCATATCTTGAGTGCTACAAACCTAAAGGATGAGTTATATTACTCAAAATAAAGCTTAGAACATGCTCTAAAAGTCTCATGTTTATAAGAAAATGAGATTCAACTTGTATCTTGAGATATGTGGTCTTGAAGTTAGGCACTAAATAGGGGATTTTACACTGACAAACCTCTGAAACCCTAATTTAGTAACTTCTCACACTCTTGATTCTCCTTGATTTGATCTTGAAATAAAATATTAATTGTCTCCATATGAATTCTCATGACTCTAATGACTTGGAACCAAGCCTCAAGATCCTTCAAATCCAGAGTTGACCTTGCACTAAGCAGATGAAACCCTAGGTGTAAAATCCTTAATTGCAACCTCTTGCACATGAAATACCAACTTAGATGAGCTCCACAATGGCTTCAAAAGCACTCCATGAGATCTTCAACATCTCCTATCCATATCCATGAGCTTATGAACCTCTGATGAACCTCAGTTGACCTCCAAGATAGGAGGTGAGCAATACATACCAATCCATTCTCTCAATGATCTTTGAACACTTCTTGGTGACTATAAGCACTTGACCACTTGAGAAACCACTATTGCTTGAGCTTGGAAATCTTGATACTCTTCTCTTGGATACACACCTCTCTTAATCCTCTGCAAAGAACAATGCTATGCACCTGCACGATGTTAATGAAATGAAATGAAACACAAGCCAAGTAAAGAAAAGGTTGGGCAAATTTTGGGGTACAACAAGTGCATACCATATTTCTTCGTAGCACAATACCATGATGGACGTGCCAATGTGGATTTTTTTCAAAGTTGTAAAACTGGCGTCTTCAACACCCGTGTATCCTACTTTCACTACACCATCGGTACAAAATACGCACAACCGAAAAGCAGCACCTCCAAGCCACATCTCACGCATAAGACAAAAGAAAAACTCTTGTCACAATATGAGGAATAAAATAGAATATTAAACAACATATTAGGACATCATATCAGTACACACCTTGGAGAACCACATCCATAAACCAGCGGCCACTTCACACACGGTGGTACGATTTTCACATGAACAAATTCCCAGCCATCCATGATTTTTACACTACCTGTACCATTCCACAACAGAAAAAATGTTGTAACCATATGAGCCATTTTGTAAAAATAGGGTACATCAGCTTTAATCGTGTATGACCACTCCAATTGACAACCTGCACAACCATTTGCAAAACGCACCTAGTACGAAAGCAGTTGCAAAAACGAAATACATCTAGCAATTTACAATGCAACAACAAGAGGACTCACCTCAAATCATCCTTCAAAAACAACGAAAAAACGGAGGATCTCCTTAAAGAGCTCCCTCTACCCTCTTCTTCTTTAAAAAAGACCCACCAGACTTTCTTCTTCACCAACCACAACAACCCTTCAGCCTAAAACATCTTTCTTCTTCAAATCCAAAACTTTCCTCCCATTTCTGTTCTTCCTAGAACCATAAAGCCCTCACCAAAAAACCGAAAATCCCAGCCACAACAATAACCTCATCTTCAACTTTCAACCCTTTTAAACCCAAAAAACTCTCTTCACCTCCAACTAATCCCAACCTTCCACAATCAAACGAATAATCCCTATAGAAAATCCTCACCACAAACCCGTTTGACGACACCAGAATTGAAGGGAGAGACGAAGAGGAAGTGTTTGAATCAAAACGAAACCGTGTGAGACGAATACGAACCTGAGAGAGCAGGAAGAAAAGGGGGAACAAAGCGATTGATAAGATCAGACGAAGAAGGTTTCACTCTTCCATGGCCGTTGCATTTCTCTGTTGTTGATATCGTGACTCTTTAGCTTCTCCCCTGTTCATATCATGTTCACATGCTTGGTCTCTTTTAGTTTTTATTTGTTTATTTCCTTGCTTCATATACTAGTTTTGTTGGTTAGCTCACCATTGTTTGGGGCTGTTGGCCCATTGTTCTTAGAGTTTCCACCTGTTTTTTTCTTACCTGCGGCATGTCTAAAGGATGGGATGATAAGCTTTAAAGCCCAAGGCATACCACATCCTTGTAAGCTTGTTGGACTTCCTTGCCTCCACCCCCTATTATAATCTTCATTTCCCCCCTCTTTGATAGAGTTTTTTTTTGTTTAAATTATTTTCTAAACACTTAGATTTTAAAAAATGGGTAGCTTTTAATTATATCTAATTATTATTAAGTTTAATGCCTACCGTTGATTTCTCTTTTTTAATTTTTTTGTTTTGAAACACATTTTGGGTCGATGATGAGACCTCAAAATTGTTTTTCTGTCAAATTATTGATGAAAAACGATAAACCCGAGACCAACTTCTTTTTAAATTTTCATTTTCGATTTTTATCCATTTTTATTAAGTTTTATTCGATTCTTACTCATTTTTTTGGTCAATGACAAAGCTTTAAGAATTATTATCGGTCAAACTATTGATAGATGATAATTCATTCGAGACTATTTTATTTTCTATTTCATTTTTTATTCTTCATTTTCCATTTTTATTTATTCTATCTATAATGTCTTTCGAATCATAGAACGCCATTTTATCAAAGTCGATAGCTGTTGGTACAGTGGTAAAGTATCGGGGTTTGTTATCGTCTTCACAGGGAATCTGTGATATTGCCGCCGTTCGACAGTTGTCAAGTTTTTAACTTATAGTAACAATGGGGTTTTAGTTTTTCGTTACGGTAGCTTGCATAGAAAAATTAATAAATGCGGTAAAAGTTTAGGTTTTAAGATTTGAGAAAGATTGTCAAAGTTAGGGTTCGACGATCACTTTGCATGTATATGTTCGATCAACAAAACTAGTAAACTCCGTTAGATGATAAACAATTTCACAATATCCTCTCAATATGTTTATTTTTAATACACATTGTGATATTTCCCATTTTGATCCATTGTTGATTTCTCACACAATCTATCAAAATGACAACTTTTAGGGTTTGATATTTTAGTGAACAACCACATTCAAGACTATCTCTAGCTCAAGAACATAGATGGATGAAAACCTAGGTGAAGAGTTGGAAAATATCTTTCAATCATAAACCAACACAAAGAGTTAACAATAAAACAAAGTTTTCACCATATATTCATCATCAAAGAGTTTACAAATGAAGATTATCCCATATACATACAAAGTTAATGATCACCTACATCTAACCTTGACAAAAGAAAAGATTTAGCCACTCATTTTCATGGTAGCTTGCACAAGAAGTTTCGGAAGAAGGTTGATGAACATCCGAGTCGAAGAATCCCACTTGGATGAGAATCCACCTTCTTTTTGTAGAATAATGTTAAGAGATGAAGAAATGAGAGATATTGGGTTTCTAGGGCACAAAATTTTGCTTTTTAGCAGAACTAGTAAATAATATGATATGTTCTCCAAAAGTACACATTGCTACTTATAGAAAAAGTTGTTGTGCTATCCCGCTCGCGACCTTGCTCGCCTAGCAAGCTCACAGCGAACGCTCGCTACAGCCTTGCCTAGCGAACATGCTAGCGAGGACTGAGGATTTGATTCTGGAATGCTTTGCTACTTGCTCGCTAGGTGCTCGCCTAGCGAGTCCTTCGCCACCTTCCTTGCTGCCAGCGAATGATGCCAATTTGATTCTGTCCAAGTCTGAGAGTGTTCGCTAGCAGCTCGTTATGAGCTCGCCAAGCGAACGTTCGCTACCTTACTCGTTTAGCGAACATGCTAGCGAGCTTGCTTTTGATTACTTTCTTTCTTGATTCCTTTGCCATTTTTCTTGTATCTTCAAATTCTACTCTTTCATGCCTAAATACTGCACAATAACACACAAATCAAAAGGACAAAGAGTATTTCACAAAATGTTGCATATAAACAAAAGCAAGGCGGTTTTGAACACAAACTTGACAAAAAGGAGAGAAAGATGCCCACTTTTGATAGCTCAAATAAGCACAATTGGGCATCTAACAACTCTCCCCAACTAGAGTCTTGCTTGCCCTCAAGCAAAGTATGCCTCTAGAAGAACAAGAGGTTTTGCTTAAAGAAAAAGGTTTCTCCGAACTCGGATCAAATGGCTCAAAAATAAGAGAATCAACTAGATACAAGTCTCCAATGGTTAGAACAACACAATACACAAGAACTAAAATCTTATAGCAATGCAAAACATGTATCAATCAACAACAATGATATCCTGAATGAATCACCTTATCGCTCCTCTTCGAATAAGGATTGAAGAGATCAAGCGTTTACAACCGTGGGTGCAATTTCACTCTCCAACAAACAATGCCAAACTCAATTCAATTCATATAATGTCTAACAATTATAAATGAAAATGCGGAAGCACGAAGATCACTAAGGTCTTTTCCGGTTGTAGCTTAGTTAGGTTTACAAACAAGGGATATATCTAAGGCCATGGAAAACGAAGTTGCCGACGCAAAAGAGACATTCACTGTACAACTATTCACACATCTCAACTTCATTCAACTTGTTTCTCATTTGAAACCTTCACAACTCTTACTCACAACTCAATTCATTTTCCACTATTTTTCTTCCAAGCAAGCATTCATTTTCATCATCATTTTTTTTTACACAATATTCACAAAACAAGTGTTTTCTCTATATATTTTTTTTTTCTTTTTCAATGCTTGCTTGGTTATTCCAAAGTTGTGGTAACCTACCGATTTTCATTTCCGTTCTCCCCAACTTATCTTTTACTTACCCAAAGTGAATGCTCTTGACTTTTTACGGCAAAAGAACAATTATCAAAAAATTTCAGGGTTTCAAGAAAAAGAATTTTAAAGTCTCGCTTTGTTTCAAGCTGAGATTCAACTATTTAAGCTCAAAGGGGTTAACGAATACTCTTTGCTCACGAGTAGTTTGTATTTGGAACTGGTTGTGCTCGAAAGAAACAAGTGCCTTGATCATTTCTAATTACTTCCACAAATTCACAATAATAAAAGACAAAGCATGAATTAAAAGAATCAACACAGTTTATTAGAATCCAGCATTTATTTGTACAATGGAGGTTTCCTCACAATTTGTGGTCTTAAGTCCTAAGTGAATCATTCATTCAATTATGTTGCAAAAAGAACAATATTCAATTACAACAAGAATAAAGTTCTTCATGCATTCTAAAGTTCTAACCAAAGGTAACCATGTACCTTAACCTTATTCACTTGCTTATTTTTATCATTACCATCCAAGCTCGGATGCACCTTCATTGAATACTTCTTTCAGAGAGCAATCAATCTAGAAGGTTTGATCATCAATCAACCAAAACAAAATTATTAAACAAAATAACTTAAAACAAAACACAATAATTTAAAACAAAACATTAAACATTAAAATAAAAACAATGTGCGTGGGGGACAAAACACCCCAAAAAGTACAACTAAAACCAAAGTATCTGAAAATACAAGAATAATAAAACATAACATAAAAGAAAAAATTAGTCCTCATCGGACTCATACTCCTCCTCATCACCATCATCGTCATCATCACCATCGTCAGCATCAGCATCATCATCATCATCATCATCCGCAGCAGCAGCAGGACCACTAGAGACACTCGCCCCCTCTCTGAAAACAGGCCTGTCCACAGGCCAGCTTGCATGCTGCAGAAACTGCTCACGCATCATCATCAAACGCTCAACCGAAGGGTCACAGATCTGAAGCTGAAGTACCTGCATCGAGTCATGAATATCCACCATGGCACGCTGAGTTGCTGCCATCCAATCCCAATTGTAGTTACACATTGCCTGCTGAAAAGGGTCGAACCCCTGAGAAAAAGCACCAAGACCATCAGTAGTCCCGACATCACTAGCACCAGCAGATGCACCTTCTCTGATATTCTTAGGCCTACAAAACTTGTCCACATATCTGTCATCGATTGCGGACGGGATCTTCACAAGGTTGCAGGAAGGAAGCTTCATCCGTGACTGCGAGCATAAAGCCATAATGAGGCAAGGAAAAGAAAGGGGGCAATTAACTCGCGCCCCCGACTTTAGTCCGCTCTCAACCACTGACTTCATCTCATTAGCAATGATCCGAGCCACATCAATCTGAACATTAGTAAGAATACTATGGACTAAGTGTGCCACTGAGGTCGGCACGGTCGATGAATGTGATATGGGTTTAATGTTGGTCAGAACCAACATCAATATCAACTGAGCAATGGGAATCATATCCTCCTTATGGTACCTCACTACCACTCCAGATGAGTTTTTCTCAACACTCTTTCCCTCTAGTAACAAGGCAGCAGAAATATCATCAGTGTTAGGGAGGATCCTCAGGTTTCTGGTGTACCTATCCAGCTCATCAGCTCCTAAATTGAGCGGTTCACCAAGTACCCTGTTAATGGCTTCTCTATCGAAAGCGACCTGACGGCCAAACACTCATGTTGTCCATGTGAAAGGATCGTCTTCGTCAGGTAGTGCGTTCGCGTATAACTCGCGCACTACGTCAATACTGTAGCTCTCGAGTGGAGAAATCAGCCTGCTCCACCTCTTACTGTTAATCAGCCCCGCAAACATCCTATAGTCGCCTTGTGCGTTGATTATAAACCTCTTTTCAGGTAGGATCTTTCTTTTCTCTAACGCCACAAAGCGTACGGCTTGTTTGGCCCGAGAAACTTATCCGTGTCAAACTGAATGGGCACATGACGAGATGTGTTCACAACCTTTATCTTTTTGCCAGTACTACCTGAGGCCATCTGCACAAAACCCACAGAAAAAGAACAACAAATAGCAACAACAAATTAGCAATTTAACAAAGAAAATCAAATACTGTCATGTTCGCTAGCTTGCTCGCTTAGCGAAGTCAAAGCGAATGCTCGCTACAGACTCGCCTAGCGAACAAGCTAGTGAGCACTGCGGAAATTCAAAGTCCGCCCCTATTTCACAGCAGAAATCACCAATCCAATGTTCATCCAGCACAATTCCAAACACCAATTGATTTAACATGAAAAGCATTGTTTTAAATACACATGCAAACCTAAAAATTCTCAAATCTCTAACTTGCAAAATTTAACCTAAATTCCTCATTCTTCCACAATTTAAACAATAAAGAACAAAGAGAGAAGGAGATAGACCAAACCTGATTGCAGTAGGGTAGAGAGATTGAGACACAATAGTTAGGGTTTGCAAGAGAATGGAGAGGCAAGAACTTGTGCAAAGTTAGAGTGTTATGTTGGAAGTGTGAGAGTGAGTGAGAGAACGTGAGTGACTAAGGTTGAAAGAATAAAAACAGATTTTGGGCCTACAAGAGTGGCCCACTAAATAACTTAGACTTCCAGATTCACAAATGCTCGCTTAGCGAACAGCTAGCGAACGCTCGCTACATGCTTGCCTAGCGAGTGTGCTAGCGAGCATGACAGAATTTCAAATTTTTCAGCACAGCAGACACATTCCAGTTTTAGCATGTTTCCACCATTTAGACCCCACAACACACAACAAAAACAACAAATACTTACAATGTTGAGGTGCCTCTCAACAAGCGCTTGTTTAACGTCGGATAAGCTCGACGGTCCAAGATGTTCACACAGGAACATCCAGAAGGAAGACACAGCTTTCTCGATCCACTAGACCGCCAAGATAGATCTTTAAACGTTGGCCATTCACCGTCCAACTGTCCTTCTTTTCCATGTCTTCAATGACAACTGCCCCATAAGTTTTTACCTCTTTCACACGAAATGGTCCGGACCATTTGGACTTCAATTTTCCAGGGAACAACCTCAACCTGGAATTAAACAAAAGTACCAACTGCCCGGGCATAAATTCCTTTTTCCTGAGCTTCTTGTCATGACATTCTTTGACTTTTTCTTTGTACAACCAACTTGACTGATATGCGGCATCACGCATTTCCTCCAACTCAAGCAGTTGCACCTTTCTTTTCTCACCGGCCACATCTTTATCAAAGTTCAAAAATTTTAAGGCCCACAAAGCCTTGTGCTCCAATTCGACCGGCAAATGGCAAGTTTTACCAAATACCAATTGAAATGGAGTTAGCCCAATTGGAGCTTTGTAAGCGGTGCGGTATGCCCATAAAGCTTCATCCAATTTTTGCGGCCATTCTTTTCTAGAATTAGACACGGTTTTTTCAAGGATTCTCTTAATCTCGCGATTAGAGACTTCGGCTTGCCCATTTTCCTGTGGGTGATACAGAGTTGCCACCCTATGTGTTACACCGTAATGTTTTAAAACGCTTTCCAACGGTGCATTACAAAAGTGTGACCCTCCATCACTTATCAACACACGGGGGGTTCCAAAACGGGAAAATATGTTTTTCTTTAAAAAATTTATTACCGTTTTGGAATCTGCACGAGGTGAGGCAATCGCCTCAACCCACTTTGAAACATAATCAACTGCAACAAGCAAATATTCATTTCCGCAAGAGGGAGGAAAGGTCCGACAAAATCGATACCCCAACAATCAAATATTTCAACCTCTTGAATGTTTTGGAGAGACATCTCATCTCTCTTACCTATCCCGCCACTTCTTTGGCAACTATCACAACTTTGTGCATGGGCATTTGTGTCTTTGAAAATAGTAGGCCAATAAAATCCTGACTGGAGGACTTTAGTGGCCGTTCTTGCCCCATTAAAATGTTTGTCGTAAGACGAGTTGTAACAGTGCCAAAGAATACTTCGCGATTCATCGTCGGTAACACACCTTCTCGAAATGTTATCACCACCCAACTTAAACAAGTATGGGTCATCCCACACATAATATTTACAATTCAAGAGGAATTTCCTTTTTTGGTTCGGAGTTAGGTCGGGCGGTACCAAACCACTAACCTTATGGTTCGCAAAGTCCGCAAACCACGGCCTAACTTGAACTCTAAAAAGTTTTTCATCGGGAAACTCTTCTCGGATTTCCTTTTTAGAAATAGTAACCTCCACATTAATTAAGCGGGATAAATGATCCGCCACCACATTTTTCGATTCTTTCTTCTCTTTAATTTCAATATCAAATTCTTGTAACAAGAGGATCCAACGGATGAGCCTTTGTTTCGAATCCGGTTTGGTGAGCAGATATTTAATCACCGAGTGGTCGGTATACACTATGACTTTGGACCCAATAAGATAGGATCTAAACTTTTCAAGCGTATACACTATAGTGAGTAATTCTTTTTTGGTTGTGGCATAATTAACTTGAGCCTCATTAAGAACTTTACTCACGTAGTGTATCCAATGAAAATTTTTATCCTTTCTTTGGCCTAATACCGCTCCAATTGCATAGTCTCTAGCATCACACATGAGCTCAAAATTTAAATTCCAATTCGGAGCGACTATAATTGGAGCGGTCACCAGTTTTTCCTTCAAAATTTTAAAAGCATGTAAACAATCTTCGGTTAAGAGAAATACCTGATCCTTGGCGAGAAAATTACTCAAAGGCCTAGCTACCTTTGAGAAGTCTTTGATAAATCGCCGATAGAAATCGACATGCCCAAGAAAGCTTCGGATACCCTTCACATTTACCGGAGGAGGCAACTTTGCAATCACGTCAACTTTTGCTCGATCAACTTCAAGCCCTTTTGAAGAGACTTTATGTTCGAGCACTATCCCCTCGGTCACCATGAAGTGGCATTTCTCCCAATTAAAAACGAGATTTGTTTCCACACATCTTTCCAACACCGTTTCCAGATTGTCCAAACATATACCAAAAGAACTTCCAAACACGGAGAAGTCGTCCATGAACACTTCCATCATTTTCTCGATCAGGTCGGCAAATATAGCTTGCACATATCGTTGGAAGGTCGCCAGTGCGTTGTGTAACACGGTGGGAGAACTGACTTTAAACAATGTTGCGGATAGCAAGAGTCGCCACCGACTTTTATTTTATCCATAAGGAAAGGTTATAAAAGAACAGGAAAGACCTTAGAGAATATTTTGGGTCCGGGGGGTAGGTTATGAAAAGGGAAGGTGTTAGCACCCTTTTCATCCATGGTTATCCATGGGCTCTTAGGTACTTAAGCTCACTTTTGAATTGTTTTGAAAGTGTAGTGTGTGAATAGAAAATTTTCAGAATAGTTAATAAATAATCCATGTAAGGATGTGTTAAGAACTTGTTTGAAAACTTGTTGAAAATTTGTTTAAGTGTGAAATAGTTTTGAAGTGAGCAAGCACCTAGGAGTAACCTACCCTAATGTTTAAAGGTCTTTCTTATTCTTTATTCTTTCCTTTAGTAAGACTATCCCTACTAAAATGGAGTAGGTAGTCCTTACTTTGGATGTTAAGGGACATGTGAGGGACAATTGGATTTTTGAAGGCCATTGTGGGGTGTAATAAGCAAACTAGAGGGACTATCATCATTTTTCGAAAGGGACTCGATTCGTAAAGGCAACCATAAGGGACTTTGATGATTTTCTTTTTGAGGGACTTGCTTTATACACCCCACTTAACCAATATTCATAGGCAACTTGAGGGATATCCTTAGGAAGTGAGACGGCGATTAAAATCGACTTACGTGTGTGAAATGTTTAATTTAATTATCTTATATTAAAATGATCTAATTTATTTTAATATTACATACATGTTGTTACACTCCCTAATTACTAACCATAATAATAATTAAATAATTAAACAACTTTACATCCAAGAAACAATTACAAAATAATAAGCAAAATAATTAAATAGCAAAGATAAATAAAATATAAATAAGCAATAATAAATAATAAAGGGGGTTAATTCTAAGTTTACTCGGCAAGACATCGCATCTTGTGCCTACGTATCCTTACGGGAGTGGAATCAGAGTAATCGTAGTTCCCCTCAATAGGGAGGTTAGAAACTTCTTGACTGTGGTCAAGGTCTCAAGGGGAATAAACGCATCTTAAGGACACGCTTACGTGGAGTGTAGAAACTCCAAATCTCTACGTTGAAATGTTAAGTTGTAATTAGGGTTAAATTAGGGATTCCACGGCGGGAAACCCTAAAATGAGCGCGGCGGCTCTTTGACCTAATGCTAAGGGTAAAATTGTAATTTTGCCTGCGGCGAGGCATTTGTGAAAATTAGGGTTTGTAGTTTGTAGTTTTGAGGATTTGAAATTGAATGTGTGAAATTTTACGGACTATTGGCGCGGCGGCCAAACAGTTAGACCTAACCTTCGGATGTGTGCAATGTGACAGAAATAATGGTAAACGCGTGAGATAATTGAATTGCAAACAGAGAGATAATGTCATAATTTAAACCATGCAAGCAGAAATTTAAAGGCAGAATTTAAAGAGCGATTGTTAAGTTCGCGAGGTTACATGAGAGGAGTAGATACAATATGATAATGAAATTTGAATTGAACAATAATAAAATAAAATAAATAACGGTTCTAGTTATTATTTTAAAAAAAAGATTTTAGTTATTATTTTAAATTTATCTAAAAAAAGTTTTTCTTAAAAATAATAGGTTTTCATATTAATTTGGAAAAGATGTTAATGTTATTTATTTTAAAAAAACAGATTTTTATATTATAACAAATTTTAATAAATTAATGATAACAATAATAATAATAATGGTAATAATAATGATAATAATGATAATAATAATAAATAATGATAATAATAATAATAATAATAATAATAATAATAATAATAATAATAATAATAATAATAATAATAATAATAATAATAAAGCAATAATGAATTTTAAATGTGCCAAATAACCCAACAATGTTGCTAACGCAGAAATGCGCTCATCGCAACCAGATCTAAATCGGACGAAACAAAATTTATCGCAAAGAAAAAGAAATTAAGCAAAAAATAGTATTATTGCTCACACAAATATGCGATCATCGCAACCAGATCGAACTAACACAAATGTCACGCGTCATGCACACAAATGTGCAAACATCGTATCGACATAATTCGATCAAAAATCTTATATATATAAACTCTAACAATTTAAAAATTATATATATATAAACGTAACAGTAATAGATAAAGAAAAAGAAATAACGGTAATAGATGAAGAAAAAGAAATAACGGTAAAAGATGAAGAAAAAGAAACAACAGTAATAGATGAAGGAAAAGAAATAACGGTAAACGATGAAGAAAAAGAAACAATAGTAATGGATGAAGAAGAAAACTAAATAACGGCAAACGGCACTCACTCCTCTTAGGTTTTTTCCTTCTCTCCTCTTTTTTCCAACAAGGCAACACATGTATATATAGGGAACAAATTAGGGTTAACACCAAATTGTCAATAATGTCCCTAAAGCCCATTTTAAAGCCCAAACTAAATAATTAGTTAAGAAAAAATAAAATTTAAATAATTTAAAATAATTAAAATAAACTTAAAATAAAAACTAATAATCCTATTGATTCCTAAAATAAGAAATATTATAAAAAGAACAAAATTTTTTTCAATATTTTTTATTTTATGATTTTTTGGATATTTTTATGAATAATTTAGAAAAAAGTGAAAAAAATAATATTTTAAAAAATGATTTAATTAAAATACGAAAATAATAATTAAATAATAATAAAAACTATTTTTGTTATTTTTTTAATGAAAGATAGAAAAATTTAGAGTAAAAATAATAAAAACAAAAAAAATGACAAAGGTGAGATTCGAACTCTCAACCTCTCACACTCATAACTCCTTACACATGTCCTCCTGCCAATTGTGCCATTTTTACTTTTTAGAAAAAAAATGCATGCCATATGATATTTACCTGCAAAAAGTCAAACGACTACACAAATTTGTTAGTAATTGATTAAATGCAATGAAATGCGACGACAAATCTTAGGGAAAAATTTGGGGTATTACAGTTATTATGATAATATTTCTCACCCAACCTCTCTTTGATGTTGGCAAAAAAAATCATGAAGTTTGACTTTGGTTTGACCACAGTTGACCTCAGTTTGACCTTTTAACTGCATTGACTGCTTTTGACTTATCTGATCATCTGACTGAGCAAACTTTTGAGAAAAGTCTTGAAACTTGACATGGGGGTTCTTATACACATATAAGATGTTATGAAGCTCACTTGAAGTCATGGAAGTCCATTTAGCCTGATTAAAGTCAAAACCCTAGTTTTGGATGCACTGCTTAGGAGGTGCATTGTCTGAGGGAATTGTCAACTCTTCTGACCAATTGTGAATTTTGTGAACCTGGTGAACCTTCTTGGAACACAAAGTCTTGTATTGTGAGGGCAAATTTTGGGGTGCAACAGCTGCCCCTGTTCAATTTTCTGAAACCTGAGGGGTTAGATTGGTATATTTGCCAGTCGTAATCTGGAAGGTTGAAGGGGATTGAACACAAAAGCCCAAAAATTTGCACTCACCAGTGCATGGAGTGATATTGATGGTTGGTTGAACATGATTGAGTGGGCTTAAAGATGCCACTAGGGGAAAGTTCTTCAGTAGTATAATGAGAACTGTCAGGAGTCTGGAGTAATACTGATGTAACAGCATGTCTTCATGAGGATAGAGCAATCAATAATGATAACCCTAAAGCAGTCTTGAAGTGATAAATCTGACCTCCGGAGGATAGAGCAATCAATAGCTCTAAAGCAGTCTTGAAGTAATAATGGCTTCAGTAGGATAGAGCAATCAACAGCTCTAAAGCAGTCTTGAAATAATAATGTGATATGTCTTCAGGAGGATAGAGCAATCAATAGCTCTAAAGCAGTCTTGAAATAATAATGTGATATGTCTTCAGGAGGATAGAGCAATCAATAGCTCTAAAGCAGTCTTGAAGTAATGATTTCAGGAGGATAGAGCAATGGATAGCTCTAAAGCAGTCTTGAAATAATTAGATGGCTTCAGGAGGATAGAGCAATGAATAGCTCTAAAGCAGTCTTGAAGTAGTAATATAACCTCATGAGGATAGAGCAATGAATAGCTCTAAAGCAGTCTTGAAGTAATAGGATGATTTTAGGAAGATAGAGCAATCAGTAGCTCTAAAGCAGTCTTGAAGTCATGAGAGGCTATCAGGAGGATAAAATAACCCTGAGGTTACAATAAAGCAGTCCCAAAGTAATAAGAAGCTCATCAGGAGGATAAAGTAACCCTGAGGTTACAATAAAGCAGTCCCAAAGATCATAAGATTGTTTGTTGGATAATTAACCTGAAAACAAGGTAGCATTCTGTATAACAACATTAATTTATGCTTTATGTATGCATGTATGACATGATGCACTTAGGTAATGTACTATAGACATATATGTTATGGTATGATGTAAATGATGTATGCATGCTATGACACTGCTGGAAGTGTCTGGATATCCTTGTATAACAACTGCTGGCCAAGAAAAATAAATCCCGATTCGTTGTTGAAGAATATATAACCCTCCGTCTGCTGGGGATAACAAGGTATAGATAACCTCCCGTTGTTGGGGATAACAAGGTATAGATAACCTCCCGTTGTTGGGGATAGTAGGGTATAGATAACCTTCGTTTTCGTTTGATAGTAGGATAAGTATAACATCCCGTCTTCGTTCATCGTGCCCTTATTGGAAAGTAATTTCCCGTATATCCGTATGAGGATAAAAGAGATGGATATAAATTCCAGGGGAGATTAGACTTTGTGAAAATGGATTAGTCCTACTGATGGTTTGCAACTGTCTTGTAAAGATGAACCGGCGAAGCTTCGTTGAAATCCTTCCCTCGTTCGTCCTTAGTAAATACTATTACTGCATTTTCATGCATTTCTGGTAAACATCAATCATATTAAAAGCATACATGCGTTTCTGGTAAACATCAATCATATTCAAAGGCATACATACATTCAAACACAACCAATGGACGTTTCGCTTATGTAAATAGGGTAAAAATGAATCTGGATTCAAAAGATGGAATTTATTTATATCAAAAGTGACCCATACACGGGTAAGTTTGTACAAGGAGACATAAACCCTAGTAAGAGAATTTTGTCATGAAGTTTTACAAAAAGAATCAGCTATGTGGGAAATAATCCTATTGAGTTTCAATTCTACTATTGCCACTCAAGTATCTCATCTTCGTGCTGTTGAGACGGAAACGATTGGATTGAGCTTTATCTGTTTGAGCTTGAGTAAGTAGTACAACTGGTTGCAGTTTCATGAGTGATCCAAACGAGACATAGTCATACGCTTTAATCCCTAACTTTTGCCTGGATTGCCCTTTCAGGTTTTCAATCCACCGGGATACCCTTTTTTGCCCAAGACGCCTTTTCAGGTTTTCGACTTGCCGGGTGTACATCTTTTTATATATATATCCCTAATTTTTGCCCAAACCCTTTTGGTTTGCCGGGATGCCCTTATTTTTGCCTAGGCCTGTCAACCTAGCGGGTCTCTTTTTATGCGTAGTATTTTTTAACTATGTCTGCGTTTGCAGGTTGTGGGAAGTCTTCACCATCCATTGTAGTCAGTATCATGGCACCTCCTGAGAACACTGTCTTGACTACAAATGGTCCCTCATATGTTGGAGTCCACTTGCCCCTAGGATCACCCTGTGGTAATATGATACGCTTGATTACCAAGTCACCAGCCTGATATACCTTTGGCTTAACCTTCTTGTTAAAAGCTTTGATCATCCGTTTCTGGTACATCTGGCCATGACAAAATGCTGCTAACCTTTTCTCATCAATCAAATTTATCTGGTCAAGTCGAGTCTGAATCCACTCATCTTCATCCAAGCCTGCATCCTTCATAATTCTCAAGGAGGGGATCTGAACTTCAATAGGCAGAACTGCTTCCATACCATAGACTAAGGAGAATGGGGTTGCCCCTGTTGAAGTACGTATTGTAGTACGATAACCATGCAGAGCAAATGGTAACATCTCGTGCCAATCCTTGTAAGTAACAGTCATCTTCTGTACAATCTTCTTAATGTTCTTATTAGCAGCTTCAACTGCCCCATTCATCTTTGGACGATACGGAGAAGAGTTGTGATGCTTAATCTTGAACTGCGTACAGAGATCAGTAATCATAGTGTTGTTCAGATTAGAGCCATTGTCAGTGATAATCCTTTCAGGGATACCATACCTACATATGAGATTATTCTTAATGAACCGAGCCACAACATTCTTAGTCACAGATGCAAATGAAGCTGCCTCTACCCACTTCGTGAAGTAATCAATAGCAACCAGGATGAAACGATGCCCATTAGAAGCAGTAGGCTTGATCTCACCAATCATATCAATGCCCCACATGGCAAAGGGCCAAGGAGCAGTCAACACATTCAATGGAGATGGAGGTACATGTACTTTATCAGCATAGATTTGACATTTGTGACATGTTCTGGAGTGTTGATAGCAATCAGCTTCCATGGTAGACCAATAGTAACCTGCTCTCAAAATCTTCTTTGCCATGGTATGACCACTAGAATGAGTGCCAAAGGTCCCATCATGCATCTCTTCCATAATTTCTGTAGCTTCCTTCTTATCCACACAACGAAGCATAGTTGAATCATGATTACGCTTATACAGAATGCCATTACTCAGAAAGAACTTAGCAGAAAACCTTCTCAGGAACTTCCTATCTCTGACAGATGCCCCTTCAGGGAACTCCTGAGCTTCAAGATAGTTTTTCACTTCATAGAACCAAGGCTTCTCCTCTGCCCCTTCAGTGTCAATCTTATTGCAGTATGCAGGCTTCTCAAATCTATCAATGGTAACCTTGGGAGCTTCATCATCCCAGCTGATCTCAAACATAGATGCCATGGTGGCCAATGCGTCTGCCAACTGATTCTCTCTTCGTGGAATATGTCCAAAAGTAATCTCTTTGAAATGTGGGATCAAAGACAACACATGTTCTCTGTAAGGAATGAGATTATCATGCTTTGTATCCCAATCTCCTTTAATCTGACTTACTACCAGAGCTGAATCTCCATACACCTCAAGGAACTGAATCTTCATATCAATAGCAACTTGCATACCCATGATACATGCCTCATACTCAGCCATGTTATTGGTACAATAGAAACAAAGTCTGGCAGTAATCGGGGTATGACAACCTTCAGGGGAACTAATCACAATACCAACACCATTACCATGTGCATTGGAGGCACCATCAAAAACCATAGTCCATCGGGATCCTTGTTCAGGTCCGTCATATTGTCCAGGTTCTTTGGTAACAGACATAATGTCTTCATCAGGGAACTCAAAATTCATTGACTGGTAATCATCTACTGCTTGATGAGCCAAATGATCAGCAACAACACTCCCCTTAATGGCCTTCTGAGTAGTATACTGTATATCATATTCCGTCAAGATCATTTGCCATCTTGCAATTCTTCCGAAGAGAGCAGGTTTCTCAAATATGTACTTGATTGGATCCATCTTCGAAATCAACAAGGTAGTATGGGTCAACATATACTGTCTTAGTCGGCGAGCAGCCCATGCCAAAGCACAGCAAGTTTTCTCGAGCAGTGAGTATCTTGTTTCACAGTCGGTAAACTTTTTGCTAAGGTAGTATATTGCCTGCTCTTTTCGACCAGACTCGTCATGTTGCCCCAATACACACCCCATTGAGTTGTCTAATACTGTTAAATACATAATCAAGGGTCTTCCATCAACTGGTGGCATTAAAATTGGAGGTTCTAGCAAATATCTCTTGATTTCATCGAAGGCAGTCTGGCACTCATCATTCCATTCCATCACCTGATCTTTCCTCAACAACTTGAAGATTGGCTCACAGATGGTAGTTAATTGGGAAATAAATCTTGCAATGTAGTTCAATCGTCCCAAGAAACCTCTAACCTCCTTCTCAGTACGGGGAGCTGGCATCTCTCGTATAGCTTTCACTTTTGCAGGATCCACTTCAATACCTTTTCCACTGACAATGAAACCCAGGAGCTTTCCAGATCTAACTCCAAAAGTACACTTGTTTGGATTTAATCTCAACCTGTATTTCTTCAACCTCCCAAACAACTTGTGCAGATGATCAAGATGTTGTTCTTCATTCTGAGACCTGGCTATCATATCATCCACATATACCTCTATCTCATGATGAATCATATCATGAAACAAAGCCACCATAGCACGCTGATATGTTGCCCCTGCATTCTTCAAACCAAATGGCATTACCTTATAGCAAAAGGTGCCCCACTGTGTCACAAATGTAGTCTTCTCCATATCTTCAGGTGCCATCTTGATTTGATTGTAACCAGAGAAACCATCCATAAAAGAGAATACCTTATGCTGAGCAGTGTTGTCTACCAGAATATCAATATGAGGAAGTGGAAAGTCATCTTTAGGGCTAGCCTTGTTCAGATCTCTGTAGTCTACACACATACGTACCTTACCATCTTTCTTAGGAACTGGTACCACATTTGCAACCCACTGAGGATAAGAAGTTACGGCCAAGAACCCTGCATTGAACTGTTTCATTACCTCTGCTTTGATCTTTTCTGACATTTCAGGACGCATACGACGAACCTTCTGCTTCTTTGGACGACAATCTTCTTTCACTGGCAAACGGTGAACCACAATGTTTGTATCCAACCCTGGCATATCTTCATAAGACCAAGCAAAGATCTCCACATAGTCACGTAGCATCTGAATCAACCTGCTCTTGACACTGTCCTCTAAATCAGCCCCTATCTTGACCTCTTTTCTGTTTTCTTCAGTTCCCAGATTCACAACTTCGACTGGCTCTTCATGTGGCTGTATAGCTTTCTCTTCTTGTTGTAACAACCTAGCAAGCTCTACAGGTATTTCACAATCGTCCTCGTCTCCGTCTTCAGTTTGATAGATCGGATTCTCGAAATTGTAATTGGCAATAGTAGAACTGTTATCAACTGGATCCAGAGTGGATGAGGATCTGCATTTTAGTGACGTGGGTGTGTGTAAGAACACATAGCTGATAAAGCAAAAACAAAAGAAAAAGAAAGACAAGGAACACAATATTTACGAAAACGAAACGTCCATTGATTTTATTGAATGAAGTATGCAAATGAAATGACAACCCGTAACAAGCACACCATTGTGCCCCGGGTAAGGCACATGGCTTGAAAGTTTTAATTGTTCCAGAAATTACAAATTTAAAAACATAACACAGTAATAGTATTTACTCCTGACTAAAGGAGATAGGGATAACATCTTCAGCTTTCCAATTATTGAGTCCAGCACCCACAGTAGGAAAAATCCATGCCTCCAAGTTGTGGTCTTCATCTTGATCTCCCACAGCATTGATAACCCCTTGATTGGTGATACGAACAGCACGAGCACGACGAACAGCCTTCTGGGACTCTGCAGTGAAACCCAAACCAAACTTGTCAGACTTGTATGGAATATCAGGAAGCTGACCCCAAATAGTACAACCACCTTCTTCCACCATAGCTTTTGCATCATTGAGGGAGGCCATTGCCATTGTTGGAGGGTTTCTGATGACCACAGGAACCTTCTTCACAGCAGGAGGAGTCACACAATCCTTAACAGCCCAGGGAACCACTTCAAATGACTGACATGGAGTTTCAATGTATTCACCTTCTACTTCCAGATACTTGAAAGTGTTTACATGGCTGACAAAGTATTCTTCCTCTCCAAAGACAGTAACAACTTTTCCATTCACCGGATATCTCAACTTTTGATGTAATGTGGAGGTCACCGCACCTGCCCCATGGATCCAGGGACGACCAAGCAGACATGAGTACGAAGGACGAATCTCCATCACATAGAATGTAGCAGTAAACACCTGAGAGCCAACCTTGATTGGAAGATCAATTTCCCCATGCACTACTCTTCTAGAACCATCAAAAGCCTTTACCACAATATTACTGGGCTTCAATACCGTATCTTCAGGACTCAGCTTGTTCAGGACTTCCTTAGGCAACACATTCAGAGAGGAACCATTGTCTATCAGCACATGAGACAGGGTAGTGCCCCTGCATTCAATTGAAATATGCAAGGCCCTGTTATGATCCCTCTTGGCAGGGGTCAAGTCAGCATCAGAAAATCCTAACCCGTTGTCATAGGTCAGTTGAGCAACACAATTCTCAAACTGGTCCACAGAAATTGCACTGGGTACATGAGCCATCTTTAGAAACTTGATCAATGACTTGGCATGAGCCTCAGAACATAATAACAGGGAGAGCATAGAAATCTTTGAGGGAGTATGCCCCAGCTGATCAACAATATCATAATCACTCTTGCGAATGATTTTCAATACTTCTTCCATCTGCTTAGAGAGGTCATCAGCAGCTGGCACATCAGTAGATACAGGCTCAATAACAGGACCCTTGCCCCGAGCATCAGTGGTGGAAGTAACAGCAGGGGTAACTGCACTCTTAGAAGCAACTGGAGGAGAGAAGACTCTTCCACTACGAGTGATCTTGCTAGATCCGGCAATATTATCAATGTCAACAGGCATATCAGGTAAAGGCTCCTGCTTGACACCATGGATGTAAACATCAGACCCGTAGTGCCAAGGCACAGCTTTGTCAGATGTATAAGGAATAGGACCAGGAGTGGTAATGATCAGAGGAGCTACTCTGGCTTCAGCAACAACTTTCACAGGACCTTCAGCAGTAATCTTGATTGGGCCCTGATGAGTGATTTTAATGGGACCCTTTGAAGTGATTCTTAGTGGTACTTTGTCAACCATGTCAACCTCTTCAATCTTCTTACCCTGAGTCAGATGATCCACCATACTTTCTACAGATGTTGGTCTTCTTTCAAACACTATAGTATATTTATCCATGAGACGTTGAATCCCATCTCTCAAAATGAAGCAACTATCCGGCTTATAGGTACAATATAGACAATCTTCATGACAACCTGGAAAGATCCCAGCTTGTACTAACCTTTTTTTGATAACAGACAATGGTGTGCTCAACTCCATAACTGAATAGACATGCAGATCTTCATCAATATCTTCATCAATGGCGTTGACAGTCTTCTCGTGATTTGGCATTGGAGCTGTAATCACATTTGGAGTACCTGGTGGATCAAACTCAATTTCTCCAGCATCAATCATATCCTGAATTTTGTTCTTCAAGACCCAGCAGTTATTAGTATCATGTCCTGGACAATTTGAATGATATGCACATCGTGCATTGGGATTGTACTTGGGAGAGGTAACATTGGGATTCTGAGGAGCCTCCCTCAGGGTAATAAGTTCAGCCTTCAACAAGTGTTGCAATGCCTGAGCCATTGACATGTTGATCTTCGTGAACTGTCTTCTAGCCCTCTGTTGGTTGCCTTGAGGCTGCTCTGTTGTTGCAGGAGTTGGACTTGAAATATGAACTGCACTAACAGACTGATGCCTTCTGTTACGATCAAGCTGACCATAAACAGCATTAGATTCTTTCCTCCCAGTGGGAGGCTTCTTTGCAGCACCTGATGAAGAAGTGCCCACTTGGATCTTACCACTCTTGATACCATTCTCTACTCGCTCTCCTGTCATGATCAACTCAGTGAAGCCAGATGATGAGCTTCCAATGAGATGACTGTAAAACGGACCATTCAGCGTACACATGAACATATCAACCAACTCCCTATCAGTCAAAGGGGGTTGAACTCTTCCAGCTAAGTCTCTCCACTTCTGAGCATACTCCTTAAAGCTTTCTTTGGCACCCATAGACATGCTTTGAAGCTGCATGCGAGTGGGGGCTAAGTCAGCATTGTATTGATACTGCTTGTAGAAAGCTTCAGCAAGGTCATTCCAATCTCTGATGTTGACACTCTCCAACTGATAATACCACTCTAGATGAGCTCCAGATAAACTCTCTTGAAAGAAATGGATCCATAACTTTTTATCAGCAGTGTGGGGTTGAATTCTTCTGACATAAGACCTCAGATGCAATTTGGGACAAGAGACCCCATCATAGACAACAAATGTAGGAACTTTGAACCCAATGGGTATGACCACCCCAGATATCAAGCTCAAATCCTCAAAATCCAGCCCAGATGATTTCTGTAATTCCATAGCATCCATTCTATCCACCAGCATCTTGAATTTGTCTTCGTTAGGCTCATGGTAGTAGTTAGCCTCAGAATCAGAGTCCCCCATAGTGTTGTGGAGACTGCCTCTCTCCTGCTCAGATTCTTCAGATTCATAGTCTTCAACCTGTTCCTTGGTCTTGGCAGGACCTTTGAACCTTCTTCCCATGTTGAGCAACCCAGCAGACCTTCTAGCCTTCTTAGTCTTCTTGGCCAGCAGTGTCTTCAATTCATCCTGCCCCTTGGATAGGTTCAGGATCAGCTCTTGGAACTGTGCATTCTGTGCCTGGAGATCCTTAACTGATTGTTCAAGAGCCATTGCTGAAATAAACAGCGAGAAGATGAGAAACCTGTGCACAATTATAAACCTGTGATGCAATGATATGGGAATGCATATGCAATGTTTTCAAGGACCGCAGGATTTAAATTTGCTTAAACAAACAAGAAAGTAACTTTTTATTAGTAATAACTTGTTTTGCCTTTTAGGCTTACAAAAAATGAAAACGAAATAAGTACAAAAGATGGGGTTTTAAGTCTTCCATGGACGTTTCCTCTTTGTGTTGAGGTATGAGTTGAGGTTTCGTTCCTCATGAAGTAGCTTTGTTAGCTCTAGGATCCTTGCTTGGCTTGCTTTGTAATGAGCCTCGAAAGTATCCCTTTGCTCTTTCAGTTGGATCCATGATCTCTGCAAGTCTTCCATATCAGTAGGCATGTCTGGGTGAAGGATGGTATAAGCTGTGTCTCCTTCAGCAACAGGTTCCATGGTAACTGGTAGGACGGCAGGATATGGCATCATGAGTGTCTGAGCACGAGATCGTACCCATCTGAGATAAGCCTCCATAGGAATAGTGTACTTAGGCTCCAGTGTCTTGCTGTCAATCCTGTTTACCTTTCCCCAAGCTCGTATGAATCTCTGACGGTAACCCTGAAGATCGTTGTCGTAGTCAAACACAATGCCCTGAACCAACATGTCATGTGGACCATCGCTCCGGGCGTAACCAAACTGTCGTAAAGCTAGAGATGGGTTGTAGGTGATGCCTCCTCTTATGCCTAGAAGTGGCACATTAGGAAACTCCCCACAACGGTCAATGATGGTGACATTCTCCATAGATCTGGAGCACCAATGGATGTCTGAGTGAGAAAGTGACATGATCCTCTTGGACCATCTGAACCCTTGCTCATTCTTCATTACTGAGCGAGGAAGGTGAGAAATAAACCACCTAGAAAGTAAAGGTATGCAGCACATCAAAGTTCCTCTTGCCCTTGTAGTACGGGTGTGAAGAGAATGTAGGATGTCTCCAAGTAAGGTAGGCACTGGATTGTGACTCAGGAATATGTTGATGGCATGAACGTCTATGAACTGATCAGGATTGGGGAACAACACTAAGCCATAAATCAATAAGGCTAAGATCTCCTCAAAAGCCTCGTAGCTCATAGCCTTCAAGAACATTTGAGCTTTATCCACTAATACCTTGGCAAGAATACCTTTAACTCCACTTCTCGTCTCTAGAACAATGTCAGACTTCTTCAGATGTAGAGTTGCAGCAACAACTTCTGGTTTAAGCTCCTTCTCTAAGCCTGTGAATGGCTTCTGATCAAGAACAGGTATACCCAGAAGTTTAGAGAACTCCTCCATGGTTGGAACCAGCTGATAATCAGGAAATGTAAAGCAATGGTGCTTAGGGTCAAAGAACTGAAACAGCACACTCATCATGTCTTCACTGAACCCTGAAGTAACTAGATCCAATAAGTGACCATGTCTCTTGTTGAACTGGGAATGATCAGACACTTGGGAAACCAACTCTTTGAGCTTGGGAGGTATCCCTACAAAGTTGATCCTGATGGTGTTTCTACGAGCAGAAGCCATGACCTGCAACAAAGAACAAAAATAAATCCGTTGGTCCTTGAAATGGTTAGGGAAAATGATATGCTCATGATGCATGATGATGTCATGATGTTATGTTCAATCACAAACATGTGGCACACACAAACAAGTCACACAATTGCCCTAGGTTTAAAGGCTTGCATGAGGTTTAAAGGTAAGTACCCTCCCCTGAAGTTAGATGGTTCATCCTGTCCTACAAAAGTAACCAGGTTCTAAGGGATCTCAATATCATTGATCCTTCACAAGGGTGGTTGTTCAGAAGGCAACTTACTTGCCAACCAAAACCCTCCAAGTTTAAGATCTCAATGAGCGTAGTATCGAGTGTCAACCAACTTCAGTCTGCACTAAAGCCGGTTACCTCACTACTTTCTAAAGGCCAAGATGAGTTAACTAGGGTTCTAAAAGTCAGTTAGTGCATTGACAACATATGGCAGCCTCAATATTATCCTCAACTTGACTCAAGGAATATAAGCACCAACCAAGAAGTCGCACTAACTATGGCCACCAGATCAACCGTATCGATATACGTCGTACAGTTTCCTTGGTCTATTGCCATTTCCCTAAGGTACACTAGATCCGGGTTAGGACCTTTCACACATAAGAGCACCCCAACAATATAATAATAAAGCAAACAAGGCAAACAATTTAAAGTGATCTTAATTCCTAAGGGTACCCCTCTTAAATAGATCCCCAGCAGAGTCGCCAGTTCTGTAACACGGTGGGAGAACTGACTTTAAACAATGTTGCGGATAGCAAGAGTCGCCACCGACTTTTATTTTATCCATAAGGAAAGGTTATAAAAGAACAGGAAAGACCTTAGAGAATATTTTGGGTCCGGGGGGTAGGTTATGAAAAGGGAAGGTGTTAGCACCCTTTTCATCCATGGTTATCCATGGGCTCTTAGGTACTTAAGCTCACTTTTGAATTGTTTTGAAAGTGTAGTGTGTGAATAGAAAATTTTCAGAATAGTTAATAAATAATCCATGTAAGGATGTGTTAAGAACTTGTTTGAAAACTTGTTGAAAATTTGTTTAAGTGTGAAATAGTTTTGAAGTGAGCAAGCACCTAGGAGTAACCTACCCTAATGTTTAAAGGTCTTTCTTATTCTTTATTCTTTCCTTTAGTAAGACTATCCCTACTAAAATGGAGTAGGTAGTCCTTACTTTGGATGTTAAGGGACATGTGAGGGACAATTGGATTTTTGAAGGCCATTGTGGGGTGTAATAAGCAAACTGGAGGGACTATCATCATTTTTCGAAAGGGACTCGATTCGTAAAGGCAACCATAAGGGACTTTGATGATTTTCTTTTTGAGGGACTTGCTTTATACACCCCACTTAACCAATATTCATAGGCAACTTGAGGGATATCCTTAGGAAGTGAGACGGCGATTAAAATCGACTTACGTGTGTGAAATGTTTAATTTAATTATCTTATATTAAAATGATCTAATTTATTTTAATATTACATACATGTTGTTACACTCCCTAATTACTAACCATAATAATAATTAAATAATTAAACAACTTTACATCCAAGAAACAATTACAAAATAATAAGCAAAATAATTAAATAGCAAAGATAAATAAAATATAAATAAGCAATAATAAATAATAAAGGGGGTTAATTCTAAGTTTACTCGGCAAGACATCGCATCTTGTGCCTACGTATCCTTACGGGAGTGGAATCAGAGTAATCGTAGTTCCCCTCAATAGGGAGGTTAGAAACTTCTTGACTGTGGTCAAGGTCTCAAGGGGAATAAACGCATCTTAAGGACACGCTTACGTGGAGTGTAGAAACTCCAAATCTCTACGTTGAAATGTTAAGTTGTAATTAGGGTTAAATTAGGGATTCCACGGCGGGAAACCCTAAAATGAGCGCGGCGGCTCTTTGACCTAATGCTAAGGGTAAAATTGTAATTTTGCCTGCGGCGAGGCATTTGTGAAAATTAGGGTTTGTAGTTTGTAGTTTTGAGGATTTGAAATTGAATGTGTGAAATTTTACGGACTATTGGCGCGGCGGCCAAACAGTTAGACCTAACCTTCGGATGTGTGCAATGTGACAGAAATAATGGTAAACGCGTGAGATAATTGAATTGCAAACAGAGAGATAATGTCATAATTTAAACCATGCAAGCAGAAATTTAAAGGCAGAATTTAAAGAGCGATTGTTAAGTTCGCGAGGTTACATGAGAGGAGTAGATACAATATGATAATGAAATTTGAATTGAACAATAATAAAATAAAATAAATAACGGTTCTAGTTATTATTTTAAAAAAAAGATTTTAGTTATTATTTTAAATTTATCTAAAAAAAGTTTTTCTTAAAAATAATAGGTTTTCATATTAATTTGGAAAAGATGTTAATGTTATTTATTTTAAAAAAACAGATTTTTATATTATAACAAATTTTAATAAATTAATGATAACAATAATAATAATAATGGTAATAATAATGATAATAATGATAATAATAATAATAAATAATGATAATAATAATAATAATAATAATAATAATAATAATAATAATAATAATAATAATAATAATAATAATAAAGCAATAATGAATTTTAAATGTGCCAAATAACCCAACAATGTTGCTAACGCAGAAATGCGCTCATCGCAACCAGATCTAAATCGGACGAAACAAAATTTATCGCAAAGAAAAAGAAATTAAGCAAAAAATAGTATTATTGCTCACACAAATATGCGATCATCGCAACCAGATCGAACTAACACAAATGTCACGCGTCATGCACACAAATGTGCAAACATCGTATCGACATAATTCGATCAAAAATCTTATATATATAAACTCTAACAATTTAAAAATTATATATATATAAACGTAACAGTAATAGATAAAGAAAAAGAAATAACGGTAATAGATGAAGAAAAAGAAATAACGGTAAAAGATGAAGAAAAAGAAACAACAGTAATAGATGAAGGAAAAGAAATAACGGTAAACGATGAAGAAAAAGAAACAATAGTAATGGATGAAGAAGAAAACTAAATAACGGCAAACGGCACTCACTCCTCTTAGGTTTTTTCCTTCTCTCCTCTTTTTTCCAACAAGGCAACACATGTATATATAGGGAACAAATTAGGGTTAACACCAAATTGTCAATAATGTCCCTAAAGCCCATTTTAAAGCCCAAACTAAATAATTAGTTAAGAAAAAATAAAATTTAAATAATTTAAAATAATTAAAATAAACTTAAAATAAAAACTAATAATCCTATTGATTCCTAAAATAAGAAATATTATAAAAAGAACAAAATTTTTTTCAATATTTTTTATTTTATGATTTTTTGGATATTTTTATGAATAATTTAGAAAAAAGTGAAAAAAAATAATATTTTAAAAAATGATTTAATTAAAATACGAAAATAATAATTAAATAATAATAAAAACTATTTTTGTTATTTTTTTAATGAAAGATAGAAAAATTTAGAGTAAAAATAATAAAAACAAAAAAAATGACAAAGGTGAGATTCGAACTCTCAACCTCTCACACTCATAACTCCTTACACATGTCCTCCTGCCAATTGTGTCATTTTTACTTTTTAGAAAAAAAATGCATGCCATATGATATTTACCTGCAAAAAGTCAAACGACTACACAAATTTGTTAGTAATTGATTAAATGCAATGAAATGCGACGACAAATCTTAGGGCAAAATTTGGGGTATTACAGTTATTATGATAATATTTCTCACCCAACCTCTCTTTGATGTTGGCAAAAAAAATCATGAAGTTTGACTTTGGTTTGACCACAGTTGACCTCAGTTTGACCTTTTAACTGCATTGACTGCTTTTGACTTATCTGATCATCTGACTGAGCAAACTTTTGAGAAAAGTCTTGAAACTTGACATGGGGGTTCTTATACACATATAAGATGTTATGAAGCTCACTTGAAGTCATGGAAGTCCATTTAGCCTGATTAAAGTCAAAACCCTAGTTTTGGATGCACTGCTTAGGAGGTGCATTGTCTGAGGGAATTGTCAACTCTTCTGACCAATTGTGAATTTTGTGAACCTGGTGAACCTTCTTGGAACACAAAGTCTTGTATTGTGAGGGCAAATTTTGGGGTGCAACACGTTGTACAACCCAAAGGGCATTTTTCTGTATGCGAAAATTCCAAACAGACATGTAAAAGCCGTCTTTTCGTGATCGGCTGGGTCAACCGCAATTTGGTTGTACCCGGAATAGCCATCTAAAAAACAATAGTATTGTTGTCCTGAAAGTCTATCTAACATTTGGTCCATGAACGGGAGTGGGAAATGATCTTTTCGAGTTTTGGTATTCAACCGCCTATAATCAATGCACATTCTCCACCCCGTCGCCACCTTTGTCGGTATCAACTCATTTTTTTCGTTTTGAATTACGGTTATGCCACCTTTTTTCGGAACCACATCCACAGGACTCACCCGTGGGCTATCCGAAATTGGGTAAATCATTCCCGCATCCAAAAGCTTAACAACTTCTTAAGCGGCGTTGAGGTTGAGCTACCGGCTTAAAATCCTCTTCCATTAAGATCTTATGCATGCAATTAGAAGGACTAATTCATTTGAGATCGGAAAGAGTCCATCCAATGGCTTCTTGATTTTTTTTCAACATATTAATCAAACGGGATTCTTCATTTGTTGACAAAAGATTGCTTATGATAACCGGCTTTGCTTCGGTCTCATCAAGGAATGCATACTTCAAGTTAGAAGGTAGCATTTTCAATTCAATTGGTGATTTTTCTTCATGGACCTCCTTTTTCAACACTTCCTCTTCGAATTCCCATGGTTGTAACTCTTCTAGACTATCAAGTTCCCTTAAACATTCCTCAAGAGCTTGCTCTTTTTCAATTGTGAAAACTTCAAAAGAGTCATCGAGAGCTAACTCCATAGGAGATATCTCATGAATATGTTTTAAAACTTCTAAAGTTGCTTCTTCGATCACATCAATTCGGAAGCTATCATGACTATCCTTTGAATGCTTCATGGCTTCGAATAGATCAAAAGTGACTTCTTCATTTTGGACCCGCACTTTCATTAAACCTTCATCAACATCAATCATCATTCGTGCGGTTTTCATGAATGGTCGGCCAAGTATAAGCGGAGCATCATCATCCTCTTCCATATCAATAACAACAAAATCAACCGGAAAGAAGAATTTATCAACTTTGACCAATACATCTTGAGCTAACCCATGAGGATGGGTGGTCGACTTATCGGCCAATTGCAAAGTCATCCGGATGGACTTCATTTCAATGTTGCCAAGCCTCTTCACAATGGACAAAGGTATTAGATTAATGCTTGACCCCAAATCAATTAGCCCTTTTCCGACATAGACATCACCAATTGTAACCGGAAAAGTAACTCGCCCCGGATCAACCTCTTTTCTCAGAAGTTTCCGTTGAATTATTGCACTACAACTAGCATCTAGGACAATCGTCTCCGGTTCCGTGTACCTCCGTTTTTTAGTAAGTATGTCTTTCATTAATTTCGCATACTTAGGCATTTGCTCCAAAGCTTCGGCAAACGGAATATTCACTTGAAGTTGTTTGAAAATATCCATGAACCGGGTGTAATGCCGTTCATTCTCCCTTCTAGATGGAACATGCGGATACATAAGGTTTTGGATAGGAGTAGCGCCCACTACCTCCTTTCCTTTCGAAACTCTAGAATTCCTTCCTCTTTTATTTTTTACTTCCTCCACCTTAGCTTCATCACTCTCATTTTTTTCAACTTCCACACTTCCTTTATTTTCAACTTCAACCTTTTTTTCATCCTTTACAACTTCAACCATTTTTTTATTCTTTTCAAATTCTTCCTCACTCCACTCCCCAACTTCACCATCAATTCGATCATCTATTTTTTTCTCCTCATCACTTTTCTCATTCTCTATTTTTTCACTCTCATCTCTTTTTTCACTCTCACTAACCAACTCCCTTCCACTTCTCGTCGTTATCGCTTTACAATGCTCCTTTGGATTTGTTTGCGTGTTCACCAAAAAAGAAGGTCCGGGTTATTGTTCAACTAGTTGTTTAGCAAGTTGTCCGACTTGAGTTTTGAGATTTTTGATTGCCGCATCGTTGCTCTTTTGATTAGCCATCGACAATTGCATGAATTGTGTCAATGTCTCTTCTAACTTTGAAGTTACGACTGACGGTTGTTGAGGTTGATAAGGATTTTGACGGCTAGAATTACCACCCCCATAACCTTGGTTATGGTGATAGTTACCCCTTGGTTGGTACCCTTGATTTGGTTGATAGTGTTGTTGTTGTTGGTTTTGAGGATGTTGTTGATACGGTTGTTGTTGTTGTTGCCTCGGTTGGTAGTCTCGTTGATTCGCCATGTAATTTACCTCTTCGAACCCGGGAGGTGGAGAAAATCCGGTATCATGTTCACCCTTGCAAAGCTCACAACAAGCTATTTGTTTAGCTTTTGAAGGCTCTTTCATCTCTTTGATTTGTTGAGTTAAGAGTTCAACTTGTTGTGAAATGAGTTTATTTTGGGCAAGAATAGCATCGTTTGTCCCAAGTTCAAGCACTCCCAGTTTCTTCAAAGTGTTACCTCTACTTTGACTTTGGAGGTCATTTAGAGCCATACGGTTAATGATATCTGTAGCTTCGTCGGCACTTTTAGACAACAAAGAACCACCCGCAGTGGCATCCAATAAAGTCTTACAATTTGGTTGAAGGCCGTTTTTGAAAATGTGGATTTGCGTCAATTCATCAAAACCATGACCTTTGCACTTTCGAAGCATGGATTTAAATCTTTCTCATGCCTCATTCAATGATTCGTTGGCTCCTTGAGAAAACACGGAAATAGCCGTTTTGGATTCCATGAACCGGTTGTGGGAGAAAAATATTTCAATGAACTTCTCTTCCAACACGTTCCAATCCGTCATGACTGCAGGTGTTTGATCCAAGTACCAATCTTTGGCTTTGCCGAGCAAAGCATGAGGAAAAAGTCTTTTGAACAACGGTAACTCTTGAGCTTGATCAACTCCCGCCGCCAATGCTATCTCGTAAAATTTGGTGAGAAAAGCAAAGGGGTCTTCATGGTCCATTCCAGTGAATGGACTTCCGTATAGCAAATTAAGAGTTTCCGTATTCATCTCGGCTTGCCTTCCCGTGTGGCTGGAAAATTGAGCAGTGTTTCTCGGACTGTTGATACAAGGTGTGGAAACGGGCGGTGGTGGTGTTGGATCCATGATAGGTATGAAAGGTGGTAGTGGTGTTGTAGAAGAACCTTCTCCTTGTTCGTGTCGATGTCTAGCCTGTTGCCTCCTCCGTCTTGTTCTGCTATTCAGTCTCCTTGCGGTTCTTTCGATCTCGAGATCAAAAAGAATTTGGTCCTCAGGAATCCGTCCTTCCATAAAACGAAAGTTGCACACTAAACCAAACAAAGTAACAAGCACAAGTCAAAAATTCAAGAGTTAAAAATTCGAAAACTATTGCGATGCTCGCAATATCAATTCAAATTCCCCGGCAACGGCGCCATTTTGTTGGTACAGTGGTAAAGTATCGGGGTTTGTTATCGTCTCCACAGGGAATCTGTGATATTGTCGCCGTTCGACAGTTGTCAAGTTTTTAACTTATAGTAATAATGGGGTTTTGGTTTTTCGTTACGGTAGCTTCCATAGAAAAGTAATAAATGCGGTAAAAGTTTAGGTTTTAAAATTTGAGAAAGATTGTCAAAGTTAGGGTTTGACGATCAATTTGCATGTATATGTTCGATCAATAAAACTAGTAAACTCCGTTAGATGATAAACAATTTCACAATATCCTCTCAATATGTTTATTTCTAACACACATTGTGATATTTCCCATTTTGATCCATTGTTGATTTCTCACACAATCTATCAAAATGACAACTTTTAGGGTTTGATATTTTAGTGAACAACCACATTCAAGACTATCTCTAGCTCAAGAACATAGATGGATGAAAACCTAGGTGAAGAGTTGGAAAATATCTTTCAATCATAAACCAACACAAAGAGTTAACAATAAAACAAAGTTTTCACCATATATTCATCATCAAAGAGTTTACAAATGAAGATTATCCCATATATATATACAAAGTTAATGATCCCCTACATCTAACCTTGACAAAAGAAAAGATTTAGCCACTCATTTTCATGGTAGCTTGCACAAGAAGTTTCGGAAGAAGGTTGATGAACATCCGAGTCGAAGAATCCCACTTGGATGAGAATCCACCTTCTTTTTGTAGAATAATGTTAAGAGATGAAGAAATGAGAGATATTGGGTCTCTAGGGCACAAAAATCTGCTTTTTAGCAGTACTAGTAAATAATATGATATGTTCTCAAAAAGTACACATTGCTACTTATAGAAAAAGTTGTTGTGCTGTCACGCTCACGGCCTTGCTCGCCTAGCGAGCTCACAGCGAATGCTCGCTACAGCCTCGCCTAGAGAACATGCTAGCGAGGACTGAGGATTTCATTCTGGAATGCTTCGCTACTTGCTCGCTAGGTGCTCGCCTAGCGAGTCCTTCGCCACCTTCCTCGCTGCCAGCGAATGATGCCAATTTGATTATGTCCAAGTCTGGGAGTGTTCGCTAGCAGCTCGCTATGAGCTCGCCTAGTGAATGTTCGCTACCTTACTCGCTTAGCGAACATACTAGCAAGCTTTCCTTTGATTACTTTCTTTCTTGATTCCTTTGCCATTTTTCTTGTGTCTTTAAATTCTACTCTTTCATGCCTAAATACTGCACAATAACACACAAATCAAAAGGACCAAGAGTATTTCACAAAATGTTGCATATAAACAAAAGCAAGGCGGTTTTGAACACAAACTTCACAAAAAAGGAGCGAAAGATGCCCATTTTTGATAGCTCAAATAAGCACAATTGGGCATCTAACAATAACCTTCTCGATTTCAAATCTATGGAAAATGACCATTTGGGTCATTTTCTTTACTTTGGAATCCTGATAGGCTACCTTCGATTAATCGATATAATGTTTGCGATTAAGACGAGATCCACCTCTCAAAATTGTTTTTCCGTCAAATTATTGATGAAAAACGTTAAACCCGAGACCAACTTCTTTTTAACTTTTCATTTTCGATTTTTATTCATTTTTATTCGATTCTTATTCATGTTTTTGGTCAATGACAAAGCTTTAAGAAATATAATCGGTCAAACTATTGATAGATGATAATTCATTCGAGACTATTTTATTTTCTATTTCATTTTTCTTCTTCATTTTCCATTTTTATTTATTCGATCTATGATGTCTTTCGATTCATAGAACCCCGTTTTATCGAATTCGATAACCTTCTCGATTTCAAATCTATGGAAAATGACCATTTGGATCATTTTCTTTACTTTGGAATCGTGATAGGCTACCTTCGATTAATCAACATAATGTTTGCGATTAAGACGAGATCCACCTCTCAAAATTGTTTTTCCGTCAAATTATTGATGAAAAACGATAAACTCGAGACCAACTTCTTTTTAATTTTTCATTTTCGATTTTTATCCATTTTTATTAATTTTTATTCGATTCTTACTCATTTTTTTGGTCAATAACAAAGCTTTAAGAATTATTATCGGTCAAACTATTGATAGATGATAATTCGTTCGAGACTATTTCATTTTTCTTCTTCATTTTCCATTTTTATTTATTCGATCTATGATGTCTTTCGATTCGTAGAACGTCGTTTTATCGAAGTCGATAACCTTTTCGATTTCAAATCTATGGAAAATGACCATTTGGGTCATTTTCTTTACTTTGGAATCGTGATAGGCTACCTTCGATTAATCGACATAATGTTTGCGATTAAGACGAGATCCACATTCTTTTGTCCGTGCGACACGATTAAATTAGAGAGTGGTCCTCAATACCATTTTTCTATCTTGTTTTTAGCACAGATATCAATTCACGCGACCTCCTATAGACCGACTTTCATTATAAGTCGAGCTACGATGGTTTAGCGTTACATTTGTCCCGATTTAATTCTTAACCAAACTAACCACTAACTTTAATTTCCATCAAATATTAATTACTTTATAATTCCGTCAAATATTATTATGGATATTATTGTATATTATTCATATTTTCATATTCATATTCATCATTCAACATCACCCATATTCGAAAATACCTGATAAATTATCGAAACGCTAAAAGCCAAATTGGTGGACTGTTTGATCATTGGTCATTTGCATGAACCCTAATATCAATTTTGTGTCCGACTTTGCTCAAGGCGTAGTTTAGGACACAATGCACACACATGGCTTTCTCTTGGGCTACCTGACAATGAGACCCCTTTATTTCATGCAATCCCATGTAACTTACACGTACCCCTCTCCCATTCCGATGTATGTTTCGTATTTCTTTGATTATTAGTTTATCTTCTAGGAGAACCCATTGGGACTAGCGTATATTCAACTATTCTCAAACTAATTCTCGATTTGTTATCGACCCACTTTCAAACACCCCTTGTAAGTCGAGTGCTCGTCCGCATTCGCCATCAACCTATTGCACACATTTCACCATGGTTTTGATATTGGGGGCACTCTCAGGGACTAGTATCATTTCTCACAACTTGGCCCTTGATGCGTAAGTCATGTCAGTTACATTTTCAAACCATTTCCATTCCCGCACGTTTCGCACGCGATAATAAGTCAAACCCTTGATCCAACGTCAAGCGGATTTTCACAATCAAACTATCAATCAATTAACAACTATTTAATTCTTTTCAATGTGTAAAGAGTGGGTTTATGTTTTGATCTTGCTTTCGGTTGTTTGGATGCGAGTTATCTTATTCGTGTGTGAGCAATTAACGCCTTTAAATAACATTAACTACTCGACATCGTTCAACCATTGTCCAACTACTCATCCATTCAGATACCACTCAAACAAATTTCCTTTTCGTGAAGAAAAAGAGAGAGTTCCAAGTCTTTGGATCGCTATCCCGATTACTTGGGTCCGAGAAGTCTTTCTTAAGCTTCGAGTAATCATCGTCCGACTCCAATCACTGATTATTCAAACACCACTTCTTTCAATATGAAAAAAAGAGAGATCCAAGTCTTTGGTTCACTCTCCCGATTACTTGGGTCCAAGAAGTCTTTCTTAAGCTTTGAGTAATTGTCATCCGTGCCCACTTCAAACCTATTCAATTCCGTTTCTTTTCGTGGTTGTTACCACGAACTACGGACGCTCTGATTCTTCATTCATTCTTGAATGTAAGATACGTAGGCACAAGATTGTAATGATCTTGGCGAGCACAATTCCCTCCATCTTCTGTTTCCCCCCATCCTTTCCCGTAGTCGAACTACGACGCTCTGATTATTTCATTCTCGTCCGAATGAGTATACGTAGGCCCAAGGGCCCCAATCCTTGGCGAGCATCCTATCCTCTAACCATCCCCTTTCCCTCTAGCGTTTTTATCCCTTTATAGTATCGTTTAGTATTTAGTATTGAGAAGAGAAGAACTAAGCTTAGATAACTTTCATCACAATTCCAGTTAAGAGGTTCACGTTGAGTACAACGGACATAAGGGGTGCTAATACCTTCCCCTTGCATAACCGACTCCCGAACCCAAGAACATCAGGTTGCGACGGATGTGTTCCTTTTCGTTTTTAAGAGGTTTTCTTGATATTTTACTCTCCCGTTCATTTGGGATAAATAAAGTTCGGTGGCGACTCTGTCGAACTGCATTTCTGTGCCTTTTGCGTGAGGGTCGTGTTTCCGAATTAACTTTTATGATTTTTAGAGGTGCGACAGCTAGCGACTCTGTTGGGGAATATTTCTCCATACAAGAGAGAGTCGAGCCTATCTTAGTTCGAGTTGTGAGCTTGTTAGCTTTGCTTATCAGTTTTCTCTTCTCGCTTGTTCGTTTATTTATTTGTATACTTATCTTTATTGCTTGTGCTTGTGACATTGTGGGGTTGCTATGCTTTTGGGCATTTTGTGGGAGGGCTTTACACCCGAGTCTGAGTAAAACCCTAAGATTAGAATGGTGGTTGTGTAGTGGAGACTTGCGTGGATTCTTCCACGTCGAGTTGAAGCGAAAACCCCGCTTGGAGTAGATTCCCTTGCAGATGTTGTTGTTGTGGTGAGTTTTTTCCATAGAAATAATGTTTTCAAGCATGAATCGTTGATCCCAAGGACCATTAAAGATTTTATTCATGGTGGTTGGTAGTGTTGATTCCTTGTGGATTAATACGAACGCCCCAATCAGATGAGATCCCTTGAACGTATTACTCCCTTACAGTAATATTTTCAACCTCGATCTATGACTCTGAGAACCTTTTCTAGAACCCGTGTGTCAATGGTTGTGTAGTTGATGCCTCCGAGAAGTCTTTCTCGCGTGGAAGATACGAAAACCTCACCTAGAAGATATTCTTTTGAGGATGTTATTATCGTGATGAGGCTTTGTCATGGCTGTAATATCTTTGAAAGATATCCATGACTCTAGGCACTTACCCATTTTAGAATCCTACCTGTGGGGTTCCTTTGAGTAGTGACTGTAGTCCTTTATCCGCTCACCCGACTAACCTTAGAAATGTTTGAAGTTGTGATCCTGTGATCCTAGATCTTGTATCTTGCATTGCATATCATTTGCATTGCATCTCATTTATTGTGCATCTTGCATTTTCTTTCCTTTGGCAGTTTCTCATGTTTCATTTCCTTCCTCTCCAGTAAATCAAGCTGACTCCTCGACACCAGTACGCAACTAGAGCCAATACAAGATGAATGATGGATCAGATTCAGTAAGAGCGAGCTTCCTTCAAGGAAGAGTTGGATTCTCTCAAAGGAAAGATTGACCAGATCCTTGAAGCCATCATTGCAGCCCGAAAGGAAGAGGAGATGCGTGAAACCACTGTTGTCAACAACAATGGTCAGGGTCAAGGGTCTACCACCAGACTTCCAATTCCAATTCCCAACCCCTATGGAATGCTAATGAACTTCACTACTGCGGCCGAAGGAACCACTTCTCAGCCAATCCCATCGCTTGGAGTTACTGTTGGAGCTATCCCGCAAGCGCATCCTACTGTTGTCCAGATCCCTGTTCCTCATATAAAAGATAATCTAATGGACCAGTACGACGATGTTCAAAACTACCATGTTGTTATCCTTATCACCAGTCCTGTTGCCTCTCAGGATTTAGAAGCTATGAAGATGTGCCGAGATCTAGCCGAGAAACTTTGAGTCATGGAGGGGCACATCTCAAATTCTTTCAGTGCTTTGGAATTGTGCTTGGTGCTTGATGTTGTCATTCCTCCCAAGTTCAAAGTGCCTGAATTCTTAAAGTACAAAGGTCTCAGTTTCCCGAACATTCATCTGAAGATGTACTGTCGCAAGATGGCTGCCTACGTCAGAAACGAAAAGCTAATGATTCATTGCTTCCAAGACAGTTTGTCTGGGGCATCACTCAAATGGTATATGCAGTTGGAGCGTAACAATGTGCACACTTGGGTCGAGCTAGTTGATGCATTTGTCAAGCAGTACAAGTACAACACAGACCTTGCTCCGAATCGTACTCAACTTCAGAGTATGACTCAGAAGGAAAGTGAATCCTTCAAGGATTACACGCAACGATGGAGAGATCTAGCCGCAAGGGAGCATCCATATTTGGTCGACCGTGAGCTAATCGACATATTCATGGGTACCTTGTAAGGCCAATACTATGAGAAGTTGATCGGTAGTGTTTCTACTGGATTCTCTGACTTGGTAATCGTCGGTGAGAGAATTGGAGAAGGTATGAAGAATGGAAATATCCAAGGAGGTTCTAATAGCCAAGCCAACTCCAAGAAGCCTTTCAATGGATACAAGAAGAAAAAGGGTGAAGCAAATGCCATCTCTGTGCAGAAAGGGCAAGCTTCCCAACAAGCTCCTGCTTTTATGCCTTATCAAATCCTCTACTACCCGTATCTGTATGTTGCTGCTGCGCAATACGCTCCAATGCCTTATCAACCAGTTGTTCAAGTAGTGCAAGCTCAAATTCCGCAGCAACAGGCTCCTCAGCAACAAGCCTACAACCAGCAAGGATACCAATATCCTCCTCAGCAGCAACAACTGCAAGCTTCTCAACAACAACAAGGTACTCGTCAACAGCGCCAGCAGAGAACATGGAGGCTAGATAGAGTCTTTGATCGCCTGCCAATGACATATGCTAATATCTTTGCTCAGCTGATGGAGAAGAAATTTGTCATTCCGAGAGATTTGGTTCCCCCAACTGTCATTCCTGCCGACTACGATTCAAATGCTCACTGTGAGTTTCATAAGGGTGCTCCAGGTCACACCATTGAGAACTGTAAGGCTTTCAAGCACAAGGTTCAAGACATGATCGACAAGGATGCTATCAACTTCAATGCAAAGTCTCCAAATGTCATCAACAACCCGATGCCGCCATCCAGCTAGTGCCAGCATCAGATCAAGTCCAGTCAAGTTCATCCCCGAAGAAGACAGTCATGTTGGCATTTCATATTTCACATTTCTTATAATTTGTCTTTGTTTGCTTAAGTACTTTACGCTTTGAACAATTGCCATTTCGTATTTTGGTTTTCATTAATGTATTGTTTATGCATGTTTTGAATTAGTTATGTCATATTCACTCATGATTTTCACAATCACCGACATATTTATTCGCTTCACTCTATCAACTGTTGTTTAGCATGATTTGAGGGAGGATGATGAAAACGAGATACCCATAATAGCAAACCGTATGCTTTCAGACAGAATCTCGTCGATGATGTACAAGCATTGTTTTAATCCCCAAACACCAGAGATATAAGGAGTTAATCCCTAGTAAACCACTTCGAGCCTAGAAGTAGTAGTTTCCTTCGGATCTATAAACCTTTTATACTTAACCTGGGGTAGGGTAGTGTTCAGTTAATCCAATCCCGCAATCAAATCAACAAAGCCAAATTTAGAAGACGGTTGATCCTTAATGATCAACGACATGGCAGTCACAATCCTCCAACAAAACAAAACAAAAAAAATCAAAAGTCTGCTAAGTCAAGCACCTCAAAGGGGACTTAGGCAAAATCAAGGCAATCCCAATGGATCTGACAAGCAAAGTCAGTCCATGCAAGTAATGGATCAAAAACAAAATCAAAAAAGGTCCTTAAACCCTCAAAGCAAAAACAAAATAAGATTCAGTGGCCACCCAAATTAAAGGGCCACTGACATCCAGCAAAATAAGGTGACTGCCATCTCGAGCATACCTTGAATCATCAAATTTACACCATCAAGATAGGTGCAGAATTAACTGAATGTAAGACTGGAAGTCATCACGAAGAAGGGATGGGTACAAATTATACTTTGAGCCTAATATCCTTTGTTTCATAAACCGTGAACCAGACCATGCTACAACCCTTAAAAGACCTAATTGAGGTGAGGTTTATTCTGAAAGCATACTATCGCAAGGTTGCGTAAATTGACTCCTCACATATATGCTAATCATCAGCATTGGTGTCATTTTCCTTGCTATATCTTTACACCAATCAAATTAGCACTACGTCTGGACTAACGGTCCATTCGTTTCACATTATCACGACACTCTCAATAAACGATACTTTTTCAAAACTTACATTGAGCTTTGCATTAATATTACCATTTGTGAATTTACAATTTTAATGGAAAATCATTGTTAGGCATCGAAGACACTCCGACAAGGGGCAACCAAGTAGGAACTTGACTTTCAATGGTTGGCACAAAGCAAGGTTACCTCAAGACCCACAGGTTGGGGCAAAACTTTCAACAGCTCGAGCAGGGGCAGACCATTACCATGTACAGACTGGGGCAGGACAAGGTCATCCTGACTATCAAGCAGAGTTGCAACCTTCTCTGAAGCAAGTTCATAGCAAATCACCAAGTGCCCAGACTTGGGGCATCTAGAGCATCTTCTTCTACTCCAATCATGGCATCGTCAGCAAATTGCGTGTCGAGGAAGTCAATCCCTCCCACCACCCGAAGTCCAATCCGTATTGGAAACTACCAAAAGTCCATCGCGCTGGCGTCTCCACCTACATTTCCAATCACCCATCCGCATCATGTGCATCATACGTATTGCATTCGATATCATGAGCATCTTGCATCATATGCATACCAATCATATCATACTTCCCTAGCTTTTGCATCTCCGCGCGTCAGGATTTGTATTTGCACTTCCATTTGTTATGGAACCTCATTTATCATCAAGCATTCGCATATGCAAGTCAAGGTCCAAGATCAATCTCGAAAATTTTCAAGACCATCATCAGCCCAGTCAGGGGCATCTTCCGCAAGACCGTTGGTTTTTCACACAAAATTCAAGAGCTGCAAAGCAATCATCAGCCCAGTCAGGGGCATTTTTGCAGGACCGTGGGTTTCCCCCACGAAATTCAAAGATATCAAAGCAAGATTCAGCCCAGCCAGGGGCATCTTTTTCAAGACCATGGGTGCTGCCTATGACGAATTTCAACCTCGTGGTTGATCAGATCTTCAAATAAACATCTAGCCCATCCAGGGGCATATCATTCAAGACTGTGGGTGTTCCCCACGAAGTTGTTCAACCTTTTGTTGAGCAAGTCCAAGAATTTCAAGGCATGATTCATCCCAGACAGGGGAATCTTCAGCAAATCCGTGGGCGTTCCTCACAAAGTTGTTCAACCTTTTGTTGAGCAAGACGAGATAAGATATCAGAAAAATTCAGCCCAGTCAAGGGCATCTCCTCCAAAGTTCATGGGCGTTCCTCATGAAATCATTGCAACAAAACTGTGACCTCCAAGCAAGATAGTGGACGTACCCCGTTGATTCATTTCAATCCAATCTTCCTCTTGGGTGTTCCCCAATGAGTTGTATCCAGCAAGCACGACCTTTATCAATTGCCTTACTATCATCCTTTTAATAGTCGAACCTCGTCGGTTCAACCTAGCCTGCATCCTTTTAATGTTGGTAACCTTCAAATTTGTGTTGCTCTATCATCCTTTTGGTGATAGCATCCTGTGTGTGTGAGTTTTGCTCAGTCATCCTTTTGGTGGTGGTCTGGCATTTCGTCGATGTCAGATTGTGCGAGTGTGTTTTGCTCTATCATCCTTTTGGTGGTAGTAGCCGGTGTGCGTTTCGCTCCGTCATTCTTTTTGTGGTGGGTCTGGCATTTCGTCGATGTCAGATTGTGCGAGTGTTTTGCTCTATCATCCTTTTGGTGGTAGTAGCCGGTGTGAGTTTTCTCTATCATCCTTTTGGTGGTAGTGGCTGGTGTGAGTTTTGCTCCGTCATCCTTTTTGTGGAAGGTTTGTCATCTTGATGATGTCAGATTGTATAATAGTGTTCGTCCTATCATCCTTTTGGTGGTAGTGGCCGGTGTGAGCTTCGCTCCGTCATCCTTTTGGTGGGGGGTCTGTCATCATAATTGATGTCAGATTGTGCGATAGTGTTTGTCCTATCATCCTTTTGGTGATAGTGGTAGGTGTGAGTTTTGCTCCGTCATCCTTTTGGTGGGGGGCCTGTCATCTTGATGATGTCAGATTGTACAATAGTGTTCGTCCTATCATCCTTTTGGTGGTAGTAGCCGATGTGAGTTTCGCTCCATCATCCTTTTGGTGGTGGGTATGCCATCTTGTTGATGTCAGATTGTGCGATAGTGTTTTTCTCTATCATCCTTTTGGTGGTAGTAGCAGTGTGTGTTTCATCCCATCATCCTTTTGGTGATGACGACCTTTTGCCAGTTATTCACAGTTTACTCAAAAGCATACCTTATCCAGTATTTCAATTCCTGAACATTTATTTTCTTTTCGGACAAATTCAGGGTTTTCTTTATATCTAATTGACTTCTACCTTGAAAGACTGAACTTCGTAGCAATTCATCTTACTCGGTCTAAGCCAATTAGATAGGGGCATCTGTCATACCCTAAATTTGTCCTACTTGTAAATTACCCTTCACCTGTATGCCCAGCCACTGAAAATTAACCAGAAAATCCAAAAAAATATGTTGCTTCCATCATAAGATTGAGTTGAATTGGATCAAGTTTCACTTGAGGTTCATTAAGTCAGGAATGGAATGAGTGAAGTATATGTGGAAGTTCAGGTCTAACTTAATTCATCAGTCAGAAGGGGGTCTACTTCGTTATCAAGGTCAAGATATGCAGAATTTGAGTGGTGTGTGCCCAAAATTTTAGTTGGGGTTTTTGTGTGAACCCAGATTATCAGACTACGTTAAACTTAGATGTTTCACGATTGTGGATTATCAGAAATCAATTCTTTTTCAATCAGGCATGTTGCAGAATGAGCATTTGACGCATGGTGAAAGTTTGGTGACGTAGTGCAAATGAAAATTTTAGAGGTTTATTCGTTAGTGGTTTTTATTGGTTCAAAACTCTAACTCATTCAAGATCCGAGTTTGATTTATGTTTAACATTATTTCAAGAAGATTAATTCAATGACGGTTTGTAGGATCGATTTAAGTTTCAAATAAATACTTCAAGGAGGGCATAGGTTTGGCAATTGAAGATGTTGGATTAACATGGAAATTCAAATGTTAACTATTATGTTTTTCCTTAATCAAGTTCCAAATTACAGAAATAATACCCATCATAAGCTTATCTACAAAAGAGGGTATGATAAAAATGTGCAGCTGGGAAATTTACAAAAATATAGTGAACAAATCCTAACTTAATCCAATGATGTTCTAAACCGCTAGAGAAAACGTCCCCAAGCAGGGTTCCGCATGAGAAACGTCGCACCATACACACTGTTAAGACTTGTCCTACACAAGTATGATTCAATACACCACGCAGGTTTATTAAGCCATTTATCTTAGAAATTTCCAACTTTAATCACAACCTCCATGCGATGCAAGCCGCAAATCAAAATTCAGCAAGCAAATATTGCGCCAACTGCAGCACCACATCAGTATTTTGGACCCCACACCGATGCACCAGAACCTGCGCAATGTACAACCGGCAGCAATACAACACAATTTGCCAAGCAAAAAGAAAGGATATCACATAAAATAACGTGATGCAAGCCTGCAAAATAAAGTTGCTGCTGATGCTGGAAACACAACCTCCCATATCCAATGTTATTGGGGTGTTGATTTAGAGCTGTTTCGGAACATTGCAGAAAACCATGCTACCACTCTCAACACAGGCAAAACCATCAGTTTGATACATGTTACAACACCAGCTTCGAAGGAAATTCGCAATTCTGCATTCCGGTTATTCAACGCCCTTGTTCTTCCCATTGAAATGATTGTCAGTACTTCAGCTAGAGGCAAGTATGACAGGATTTGGTTTCAGTTTGGTTCATAAAACGTGTCAGCTAGTCACCAAGTCACTTGTAAAGCACAGCTATCATGAAATTGTTACGCACCGCAACGAATTTCCGAACCACCTGCATAAGAAATTGTGGCATAATACGCATCATCTACAGCCTCATACAACTCTGATAAAAAAAAGTTGTTACAATTTTCAAGGGACAAAAAAACAAACAGTCGGCGGTACGATTTCCACAACCCCATAGCTGGCATGAAGACCGCATATCAGCGGTACAAGCACCACAAACCATAACACCCGTACTGCATGTCAGCCAAATCCAAACCGCAATGCATACCATATTTCTTTGCAGTGCAATACCATTATGGACGAGCCAGCGTGAATTTTTTTCGAAGTTATAAAACTAGCATCTTCAACACTTGTATATCCTACTTTCACTACACCATCGGTACAAAATACACACAACCGAAAAGCAGCACCTCCAAGCCACATCTCACGCATAAGACAAAAGAAAAAATCTTGTCACAATGTGAGGAATAAAATAGAATATTAAACAACATATTAGGAAAACATATCAGTACACACCTTGGAGAACCACATCCATAAACCAGCGGCCACTTCACACACGGTGGTACGATTTTCACATAAACAAATTCCCAGCCATCCATGATTTTTACACTACCTGTACCATTCCACAACAGAAAAAAATGTTGTAACCATATGAGCCATTTTGTAAAAATAGGGTACACCAGCTTTAATCGTGTACGACCACTCCAATTGACAACCTGCACAACCATTTGCAAAACACACCTGGTACGGAAGCAGTTGCAAAAACGAAATACAACTAGCAATTCACAATGCAACAACAAGAGGACTCACCTCAAATCATCCTTAAAAAAAACGAAAAAAATAGAGGATCTCCTTAAAGGGCTCCCTCTATCCTCTTCTTCCTCAAAAAAGACCCACCCGACTTTCTTCTTCACCAACCACAACAACCCTTCAGCCTAAAACTTCTTTCTTCTTCAAATCCAAAACTTTCCTCCCATTTCTGTTCTTCCCAGAACCACAAAGCCCTCACCACAAAACCGAAAATCCCAGCCACAACAATAATCTCATATTCAATTTCAACCCACATAAAATCCTCACCAAAAACCCATTTGACGACACCAGAATCGAAGGGAGAGACGAAGAGGAAGGTGTTTGAATCAAAACGAAACCGTGTGAGACAAATACGAACCTGAGAGAGCAAGAAGAAAAGTGGGAACAAAGCGATTGATAAGATCAGACGAAGAAGGTTTCACTCTTCCATGGCCGTCGCATTTCTCTGTTGTTGATATTGTGACTCTTTAGCTTCTCCCCTGTTCATCCCGTGTTCACATGCTTGGTTTCTTTTAGTTTTTATTTGTTTATTTCCTTGCTTCATATACTAGTTTTGTTGGTTAGCTCACCATTGTTTGGGGCTGTTGGCCCATTGTTCTTAGAGTTTCCACCCATTTTTTTCTTACCCGCAACATGTCTAAAGGATGGGATGATGGGCTTTAAAGCCCAAGTGATACCACATTCTTGTAATCTTGTTGGACTTCCTTGCCTCCACCCTATATTCTAATCTTCATTTCCCCCTCTTTGATAGAGTTTATTTTTTTTCTTCAAATTATTTTTTTTAAAACATGGGCAGCTTTCTAATTATGTCTAATTATTATTAAGTTTAATGCGTATCGTTGATTTCTCTTTTTAATTTTTTTTGTTTTAAAACTCATTTTGGGTCGATGACGAGACTTCAAAATTGTTTTTCCATCAAATTATTGATGAAAAATGATAAACCCGAGACCAACTTCTTTTTAACTTTTCATTTTCAATTTTTATCCATTTTTATTAATTTTTATTCATTTTTATTAGATTCTTACTCATTTTTTTGGTCAATAACAAAGCTTTAAGAATTATTATCGGTCAAACTATTGATAGATGATAATTCATTCGAGACTATTTTATTTTATATTTCATTTTTCTTCTTCATTTTCCATTTTTATTTATTCGATCCATGATGTCTTTCGATTCATAGAACACCGTTTTATCGAAGTCGATAACCTTCTAAATTTCAAATCTATGAAAATGACCATTTGAGTCATTTTCTTTACTTTGGAATCATGATAGGCTACTTTCGATTCATCGATATAATGTTTGCGATTAAGACGAGATCCACCTTCTTTTGTCCGTGCGACACAATTAAATTAGAGAGTGATCCTCAATACCATTTTTCTATCTTGTTTTTAGCACGGATATCAATTCATACGACCTCCTATAGACCGACTTTCATTATAAGTCGACCTACGATGGTTTAGCGTTACATTTGTCCCGATTTAATTCCTAACCAAACTAACCACTAACTTTAGTTTCCGTCAAATATTAATTGTTTTATAATTTTGTCAAATATTATTGTGGATATTATTGTATATTATTCATATTGTCATATTCATATTCATCATTTAAATTCACCCATATTCGAAAATACCTAATAAATTATCAAAACGCTAAAAGTCAAATTGGTGGGTTGTTGGATCATTGGTCATTTGCAGGAGCCCTAATATCGAGTATGTGTCCGACTGTGCTCAAGGCGTAGTTTATGACACAATTCACACATACTGATTTCACTTGGGCTACCTGACAATGAGACTCTTTTATTTCGTGCAATCCCATGTAACTTACATGTACCCTTCTCCCATTTTGATGTATGTTTCATATTTCTTTGATTATTAGTTTATCTTCTAGGAGCACCCATAGGGACTAGCGTAGATCAAACTATTTTCAAACTAATTCTCGATTCGTTATCGAGCCATTTTCAAACACCCCTCGTAAGTCGAGTGCTCATCTACATTCACCATCAACCTATTGCACACAGTTAATCGTGGTTTCGATATTGGGAGCACCCTCAGGGACTAGTATCATTTCTCACAACTTGACCCTTGATGCGTAAGTCAAGTCGGTTCCATTTTCAAACCATTTCCATTCCTGCACGTTTCGCACGCGATAATAAGTCAAACCCTTGATCCAACATCAAGTGAATTTTCACAATCAAACTATCAATCAATTAACAACTATTTAATTCTTTTCAAGGTGTAAATAGTGGGTTCAAGTCTATGATCTTGCTTTCGGTTGTTTGGATGCGAGTTATCTTATTCGTGTGTGAGCAATTGACGCCTTTAAATAACATTAACAACTCGACATCGTTCAACCATCATCCAACTACTCATCCTTTCAGATACCACTCAAACAAATTTTCTTTTCGTGACAAAAAAGAGAGAGTCCTAATTCTTTGGTTCGCTATCCCGATTACTTGGGTCCGAGATGTCTTTCTTAAGCTTTGAGTAATCGTCGTCCGATTCCAACCACTCATTATTCAAACACCACTACTTTCAAGATGAAAAAGAGAGAGCTCCAAGTCTTTGGTTCACTCTCCCGATTACTTGGGTCCGAGAATTCTTTCTTAAACTTCGAGTAATCGTCATCTGTACCCACTTCAAACCCATTCAATCTTGTTTCTTTTCATGGTTGTTACCACGAACTACGGACGCTCTGATTCTTCATTCATTTTTGAATGTAAGATACGTAGGCACAAGATTGCGATGATCTTGGCGAGCACAATTCCCTCCATCTTCCGTTTCCCCCCATCCTTTCCCGTAGTCGAACTACGAAGCTCTGATTTATCATTCTCGTCCGAATGAGTATACATAGGCACAAGGGCCCCAATCCTTGGCGAGCATCCTATCCTCTAACCATCCTCTTTCCCTCTAGCGTTTTTATCCCTTTATAGTATCGCTTATTATTTAGTATTAAGAAGAGAAGAACTAAGCTTAGCTAACTTTCATCACAATTCAAGTTAAGAGGTTCTCGTTGAGTACAACGGACGTGAGGGTGCTAATACCTTCGCTTTGCGTAACCGACTCCCGAACCCAAGAACATCAGGTTGTGACGTCCGTGTTCCTTTTTTTTAAGAAGTTTTTTGGATATTTTACTCTCCCATTCATTCGGGATAAATAAAGTTCGGTGGCGACTCTGTCGAACCTCATTTCCATGCCTTTTGCGTGAGGTTCGTGTTTCCAAATTATCTTTTGTGATTTTTCGAGGTGCGACAATAGGGAATGGCCAAACTTTTAGCATAAATTCTATAGGTTCCACTCAATTCTATTTCAAACTCGTCTTAAACCATAAATTAATTCTTGCTAATGTTCTACATATGCCAGATATCACTAAGAACCTATTATCTGTTTCGAAATTCTTGAGTGATAACAATTTTAATTTTTAATTCCTATCTAACAAATTGTTACACTCCAAAATTTGCCCTCTTATTCTTGACCTTAACTGGCTTATGCTTCTCATTCATATGCATCTCCTCTAGGTCATGACAATCACAATTATGCATTTCATTGGGCTTCTAAGACATGGGAACAAGGTATTTTATGTAAGCTAGGGTTTCTCTATTACTGTGAAACCCTCTTCCTCATTCACGGTTAATTCAAGTTACTTCTTCATCAGTCACGTATGAAAGCTATGGTTTGGATTCTTGGATTAGGATTGTCTCTGGTACGAACTATACAATTGGAATTTATCAGAATTAGGGTTTATATGATCCTGCACCCTTTAATGTCACTTTCTTCAAGGTCTTCTATGCCGCCAAGTGGTCCGGGTTTCATTATTGGTTTAACTAAGAATCTTTCAATTAGATTTTTCAAGCCACTATTTCATCTATGTGCATTCAAGGCAGGAAGGTTAGGGTTTCTCACTACTGGTATTTGAGCTTGATAAGTATCATTCAGTTGAGGTTCATTGCAAAGTAAAAGTTGATTTGGACTTTAGAGTGAGGTTTTAGTTTGGATTCTTTAAAGAGTAGTGGGTCTTTGAGTCTATTATGATCAAGTTTGTCAAGAATTGGTTGAAAGATGTATTTAAATGGACTTTTGGGCAAGTGATTTACTTGAAGTTCAAAGGCGTGATCATCTGGTATTCAAGTTTGATTTCAAGCCATATTAAGATATTTTAGACCATGATTTAAGTTCCTTTTTAATAGATGCTTCAAGTGATTCAAAATTAATTTTTGTTGTCAAACCTTTTCAAAAGTGGCAAAGATTCAAGGATCACCATGAAAATTCTTTGGTCAAGGATAATAATCTCCGAGTTAATATAGGATTCCAAGGTTTAAACAGTGAACACAAGGTTCCAATTCCATGTCCAATTCAAATATCATTAGTTCCATTCAAATATTCCAAGTTACCTTTTGCTAAAATTCAAGTTTTAAGTCATTAGGTCAAATCTAAACTCATGGCAAATAATGATATTTAGTCCAAGGTTCAAACTCTACTAATCAACAATTGTACCACAATCCAAATGAGCTATCAAAATCCAAACCACTTCCAATTATCACTCAAACTTTCATGCTAAATTCATCTTTTCAATCCATGTCACAATTTATTCTTCATGTTATGTTCCAAACACAAATCAAAAACCAATTCGAATTTCAATTCATATTTCAAGTCATACAAAAAAATCGTCACATTCATGTCCAAATTGCTTCATCTAAATTGCATAAATTCAAGTTACAATTTCATCTTACAAATTTTTTTTGGAATTAGAGAATCATTACAAGGTTCCTAAGCCTAACTTTACATTGAAAAATAAAATCCAAATTGTCCTTCATGACCATCATAACCTTTCCACGCCTCCATTAAATCTTTCTTTGAACCTACAAACCAATGAGTTAACTAGTTAGTTTCAAAATGTGAAGCCATAATCAAAACCAATTTTTAACATTCAAAATGCAAATCCACAAATTCACAATCCAAACATTTTCATTCCAAGAGTCAACCACAAAATTCAACATTGGCATCATCCTAAAATCCTAATTCATGTCACATTTCAAGACTATTTCATGATACAACCATCCATCACAAATTCAATTCACTTGAAGTTCTTACCTTCACATTTAGAATCCATCAAAATTCAATTCAATCCAAATCATTTTAAATTCAATTCATCACAAAATTCATCAACTCAAGATCATATTCTAATCCTTTAAAATATCATGAGAATTCACACAAAAAATCCCTTTTTCATATATTCACAAGTCAAAACCATGTTTCATTTATCAATTCAAAATTCTGTCAAAAGAGGGGCCATAAGGATAGTCCACAAACAAAGTGACAAATTCAGAAACACCAGAAAATTCAGAAAGTGTAGAAATAGCAGAATGCAGAAAAAAGCTTAGAACAACAGGATACATAAAAATGGAAAAAGCACTCATCAACCAATTTGATTCCATTGATGCTTTCTTCTTCCATCAACACAACACACTTCAAAACCCTAGCTTCTGCGTTATATAAACAACAGTAATCAATGAGCAGAAGGGGGTCATAAAAAAAACTTAGCCTCAAATGAGTTTTTCGCAGCAACAGTAGAGAGAAAATCCGAAAATTGAAAAAAAAAGGTTTCAAACTCTAGTCTCCATATCAGAAAACACGAAGGTCCTAGAAATTATCAATCCGTAGAAGACGGAGAAGAGGGACAGTAGAAAATAAAGAGGAGTACCTGGTCTCTCGTTGACTCACATAGGTATGCCTTTATCTTCTTCTTTTAACTTTTCTCGTTCAATGAATAAGAAAGAGCTACGAGCAGTTCCAAGAGCGTAAGAGAGATGAGCGAGAACCAGAGGGTTTGTTCTTCATGCGCGAAAACATAAAATTGAGAGAGTGAGGGCGAACAAATCGTGAGAGATGTGAGAAGGTTGAGGGCGAACGAGACGAGTGAGAGAGATAGAGACTGAGGGGTTGCAAGACGGAGGGGATGCAAGAGTGAGCGGGCGGATTGGATTAGATATTAGGTTCCTCATGCTGCTTGAACATTGGTATTTTGTTTCCAGTAAACCGTGAGTTTGTTCTTAGGTTACATGATGAGAATTTCTTCCTGTTGCTTTTGAAACTATGTTGCGGCTGAGATAGGGTATTGGCATAACCTTTTTTTTTTGTTTGCATTTTTAAGCTAAACCAGGTTTGGACCCAAGGGAGGTCCGACCCGAGTTCATACTACCTTTTTTTTCTTCATTTTTTTTTTGTTTTGGGCTTTCCTCATTTCATTTTTCTTTTATTTTTTTACTTGCCTTTTCTTTTGGTTTAGTATTTTAAGGCTTTTAGGTCTAATATTTTCAAGTTTTCTTTTATGATTAATGATTTTTATTTTTAGGATTGGTAACTTAGAATTTAGGATTAGTAACTTAGATTTTAGGACTAGTAACTTAGATTTTAGGGTTAGTATTTTTAATCATTAATAATAAAAAATGTTAAAACCAAAAGACAATTTTAATTTTAAGATTAGTAACTTAAATTGTAGGATTAGAGATTTTGATTTTAGGGTTAGAGTTTTTGATTAGTAATCTTTATTTTTTTAAATAATGAAAAATGAACAAAAAAATAATAAAATATGAAAAGACAAAAAAAATTATATAATCTCTTGAGGAAGGTTTTGTGAGGATCTAAAGTGCTTTGTGTGACCTAATCTTGACATGAATCGTTATTTAAGATTCACGATGCTAAATCGCAAAGTGGTTACCTTCGTATCACTTTTGACCCTTTAAACTTGTATGGTTGATTGTTCATTGTTAGTTTAGGACACGTCGCATACACATAACTTCTTCTTGAGCTACCTCACAATGAGCCTCTTTACTTCCCGCATTGATCATCCCTTGTACTTTTAATGTATCCCTCCCCCATTTGATGTACTTTTTACTTTGTTTTTCGTTGTTTCCTAGTTAGACATCTTAGGAAATAGGGTCGAACCCAAATGCATTCTTGTTCCATATATCAATCCATAACCCAACTTGTAATTCGATTGCCTCATGCATCATCATCAAACTTACTTGCATCACTTCAAACTTTTTCTTAATAAATAATAAAACCCTTAATCCAATGTCAAGTGGCTTTTTTCTCAACAAAATTCAAAAATACAATAAAATACGATTAGGATTGCACGCCATGAGCCTTAACTGGTGGAGAAGCAGTGAGAATGGAGCCCCTCCTACACTCACTCCGATTATTTTGAACACAAGGCGCTCGACTTGGTTGTTCAAATATTCACCTCTATCTATAGTCTTTAGTGCAATCTTAATCAAGAACAACATTCTATCAAGACCCTAAAAACAACATCAACTCACCAAACCTCTTTTTCACCATAGGGCATCATCTGAAAACCCTTTTTTAAGGTATAAAATCAACCAACACGCAATCATTTCTCAAGCCTCTGAACTACGAAGCTCTGATTCTTCAATTCTTACAAGTGAGGATACGTAGGCACAAGGACCCCAATCCTCAACAAACACCATAATAAAAAACCATCCATTTTTCCCTTAACAATCGAAATCCTTTTCCATTACCTTTTCACTTCATTACCTTAGAAGAAAACAAACAATCTTAGCTAACCTTATCACGAATCAAATTAAGAGGTTTCCGTTGAGTACAACGGACGTGAGGGGGTGTTAATACCTTCCTCTCGTATAACTGACTCCCGAACCCAAAATGTGGTTGCGATGACCATGTTATTTCCCTAAAGGTTTATCTATATTTTTCTTTCCATATCTGGGATAAATAAAATTCGGTGGTGACTCTGTTTTTTTCGCGTTCATCTGAAGGTTGTATTGTTTTTCGAGGTGTGACACAAATGTTGTATTAAATCTCAGGTTTCAAAACAAGTTCTTGTTAAAGTAGTTCTGGATGCTAGTGACCTATATTTCTTCCCTTAACTATCCTTAAAGCCATCCAGCTCACACTGCCTAAATAAACACTTGAGTCCTTACACGGTTACTCAAAGTTATGATGTTTCTCATTCTGATTCTCATAAATCAACTAGTTGTAATACTAGAAGTCTATTTTCACTCAGTTTCCCATATACTTAAGTTGTGTAACATTCCTAGCTCTAATAAACAAAATTTGTTTTGTACTTCCGATAATCTTGGTAAAGCGCATAGATTACATGCTCCCTTAACTCATATTGTTTAACATAAAGCCTTTTATGTTATTTATACTGATTTGTGGAGTTCATCCCCTTCTCCCTCAAGTTCTGATTATAGATATTAAATTTCCTTTGTATATGGTCATACTAGATACACATGGTTATACTTTCTCAAACAAAAGTCTGAAGCCCTACAAGCCTTTAAACTATTTCATATGTTTGTCCAAACACAATTTAGTGTAACCATAAAATATTTTCAATCTAGCTTAGGTGGAGAGTTTAGACCATTTACAAGATACTTGACAGAACTAGGGATAACATATAGGCTCACTTGTCCCCATACATCCCATCAAAATGGTATTGTGGAGATAAATCACAAGCACATTGTTGAAATAAGACTTACCCTGTTAGATCACTCATCCATCCCCCTTATAGAACTATGGATTTTCCACGTATTTAATCAATAGGCTTCCTATATCTCCATTGACTACATCTCACTCACCTTTTCATGCTCTATATGGCAAGCACCCTGACTACACATCCTAAGAACCTTTGGTTTCTCTTGTTATCTTTTATTGAGTCCATATAATAAACATAAACTCCAACTTAGGAGCTATCATCTCATCCTAGAGGTTTCATGTGTCTTAGTAGTAATGGTAAAATCTATATATCTAAAGATGTTACATTTAATGAACATCACCTCTATTTCCCTAATTACTTTCCACTAATTGTTTGCCTAAGGATTTCTCTAATGATAAGCTTATTGCTAGTCCTACTAGCACATTACATGTCCTTACTATCACAACTCAGCCTAATCACACCAGGGTGTCGCATCGCTGTGAAGAGGGGTCGGCAAAGACAAAAGAGTCGCCACCGTTCATTATTTATCCCAAAGAGAGGGAAAGGAAACGATCGAAGAAAAACTATGAAAAGGGAATAAGACAGGTCATCACAACTAAATCTCGGGTTCGGGAGTCGGTTACGTAAGGGGAAGGTATTAGCGCCCCTCACGTCTGTCGTACTCGACGGGATCCACGCTTGTTGTCTATCTAAAAGGGTGTTAAACTATAAGGAAAGGCCACGGGGACAAAAGAAAAGAAAAGAGACTCAATAGAGCATCGCCGCTCTATGCCTACGTATTCCCTCGTGCAATGGGAAAGTCAGAGCCAACGTAGTTTGAAAAACTACGGGTGAAGGTGGGGAAGGTTGCTCGCTAAGACATCGATGTCTTGTGCCTACGTATCCTCGTCTGGTACGAGAAATTAGAGCAAACGTAGTTTGGGCTGACACAACCACTGGTTGGTTCAAGTGTTTTAAACCGAGTAGGGTTAAACCTTAGTTCTAGCAGTTAGGGATGATGCCTGTTTGTGGTAGAACCAAAGCTTAACAAAACTCTTTCTGAAAATGGTTTTCCAATTAAGATCCCGAAGGATAAAAAAGATTTGATGTTTTTGTTTTTGTGTTTTTTAAGACAAGAAGTGGATTGAGTTATGGTTTGAAACTCATGTCGCACTAAAGACTATGACTTGAGAGCGAATGCATCGCATATCGCCCAAAGGGCATACACTAAACACTCTAGACAGTTGAGAGGAGGCCCTTCAACCATCATTCCTCGAGTACTTAAGGCTCGTAGCGCACGACACAAACTGTCCTTTATTAAGTGTTTTGAATTGTTTAGGAGATGAGAAGAGAAAGACTCAAACTAAGGGAAAACTGGACCTTAAAGTTGTCATGCGCAATGCTCCTAAAGTTGGGATGAGAGGGAAGAATTAACCTAATGTTATCATGCATAGGATTGAACACCTAATATCTCTCCTACTCCCATCCTAAACGGAGGGACTAGGAATCCTAGGGGGATCATGGCACAAAACCAAGTAAACACTAAATAGCCCACTCACAAGTGAAGTGAGAAAGAAAATAAATTTGTAGATTCAAAATAAAAATGATAAAATAAAATGGAAAATAAAATAAAAGGATGGAAAATAAAACAAAATAAAATAAAAGGATGGAAAATAAAAATAACACATTAAAATAATAAAATAAGATTCTTTGGGTTTTTATAATATTTAAAACTAATTTTAGAAAAATAAAATAAAAACAAGAAAATAAGGAAATAAAATAAATAAAAAGAAGACAAGTGCTAAAGATAAGATAATGCTTCCACTAAGAGTTGAACCCTTGACCTTGGGATTGCAAGCACAACATATAACCAACCAAACCACTCTCACACGTTTAAACAATTGGAAAAAGAAAATAAAATATTAAAAAAAATGAAAAACGTGAAAAAAGAACTAAAAAAATTACCCCAGCAGGGGTTCACAAGGTCAGGCAACCAAAATTATGCCACACAACCAAATGTTAAATCCTCAAACTCAAAGTAACAACTACCAACAAAACATTGCTCAAGAAACAACCAAATAGCCTAAACCCCCTCAATACCAACAGGTTTTGGTAGTCCTTAAACAAATATGGTGTAGTTCTAAGACATCACTACATCATCTTAAATCCATCCATTATGATCAACAAGTGCTTGTTAAGAATCTGGCTTAAATTCACACAGCCAAGCAGTGACAATACTATTTCCACAACAATCACATAGGCCAAAAGATTCTTCTGAGTCCCATCTAGCCTACCTAGAAAAAACTCTCACTCATGCTCAGCAGGCTTGAGACACTCACAAGATCTTCCCTCTTGCAGCATGCCAACTACACTAATCAGTCCATGCACAATCAAAGCCACCTGCTCTCATGACAGAACCAACTTTCCTAGCAACTAACCCTGAGTTGACAAACTCAACTTTCAAGCACACACAAAAGCTGGACAGGTTCTTTCAAAAAGCAAGATTTTAATATAAAAAATGTAAATTCCACAAGTAATGGTAGCAGCCTTGGTTATCACAGATTCACACATCCAAAACTAAGTCTTTATGATAGTTGCAACTTTAAAAATGACAAAATTCAAACAGAAATGACATGAGAAATAGATTTGACCACCAACAATCATGAACAAGATAAAGTTGATTAACAAGGATCAGTGCCTGCTTCAACAGCAGTATATGAATCTTCGACAGCAACAATACATATCAATTGCTAAGGGCCTAAGCAAGCTTAGTCTGTGGTATGTCAGCAATGTTCATCAGTGAACTCCAAACATCATGCCTTTACAAAGACATAACTCTTAACAGCAGGTTATGGAAAACATGACAAAAGCATAGATTAAGCAAGAATGTTTTATTTGAAAACGGAGGCATCAACACAATTTTGTTTAAAACAGGAACAACAGTAGGTTCTTGTTACCACAATGCAAACATCAGTTCAAAACCTCTTGCAGGAAAATAGAAGTTTGAACCAACCCAACTCAAAAACAGCTCAACAGCATAGTTGTAAAATCAAACATGACAATGTTGTAACAAAAGCAAGCTTTACATAACAATATCAAATCCAAATTTTAAGTGAAAGTTAACCAACTTCATGACAGTTTTTGACAACATGATTGACAAACTAATTCCTCATGGCAATGCATAAACATATTCATCCAAAATCAATCAAAACATGATGCATGATGAAGAAGAGGTTAGAAAACACCCACCTCTTGCAGTCCTCCTTGAGCAAGCTAGCAACAACAACAATATCCTCCCTTCTTTGAGCTAGCTTTGAAATTCTTTCCTTTTGGAACAACAAGAAATTTATAGTGCAGTCTGAGAAAAGTGTCAACAGCTCCTCTTTCTTGCAAACAATTTGAAGGTTGTGTTATGGAGAGTATGGAATGGAAAGAAACTTGGGAAATGGTTCAATATTGAGAGAGATTCGCAGGCCAGAATCAAGGGATGCAAAAAAATCAATTTCTAATTTTGCACAAAGTGGTGGCTAGGGTTTTGCTCAGCTGCTCTTCAGCTTAAATATGATGTGAAAAGGGGATTTTGGGGAATTTTACTGTGGTGAAAGATCAATGGATAGATTTGCACAATTTCCAAATTCCCTTCATCAATGGTGGGTTATGAACAAGGACAAGAGCATGCTTGTCTTGGAGGTGGTTCTGTTGGAGTGGAAAGAGCAGCATAGGTTGGGGCTGCAAAGGTCAGAATGAAGGGCAGCTGCGTGTCCTTTACTTGTTTTGGCTAAGTATTCAAAAATGAACAACAAGGGTACATGCTTGTGTTGGTTCATTTTGGGAAGTGTTTGGTGTGCTAAAATAGCATCTTATGCGCATGGTTTAGGGCAAGAGTGAATACTGGATAATTTAAATGCATAAACATGCCAAAATGACTCTTAATATGACTTGCAAAAAATGCACAAGACACTAACTTTGAGCCAATGTAACTTGGTGCACACAACTCCATTTGCCTAGATCTTGTGCTAAAATGAAAGAGGGCATGAAGTAGAAAAATTTTCATGTTGGATTCATCTTGATTTGAGGATTGGAAGACCATGAAAAATGATGTTGAAAATCATACCATGCAAGCTGTCCAGAAATAACTTAGAAAAAATTATAAGTTATGGATTTTGGCTTATTTTTCCTCAACTTTGTACATCCATAACTTGAGTTTAACAAATCATATTGAGGACTTCTTGGACTTTTTGAAAAGCTTGTAACATGCTCTAGAACTTTCATTTAGGATAAAGTTTCATTTGACATCAAGAGCTTGATGGAATTTGGTTTGCAAAGTGGTGCAAAAATCTGTCCAAACTTGACAGTTTTGAAATCATTGAAATCCCCAACTTTGAAGGATCATAACTTGAGCTCCAAGTGTCATATGATTATGAATTGGTACTCAAAAGAAAGCTTGAAATACAAGTAACAACTTTGATGTTTGAGCCAAGCCCATTTGAAACCTTGATCATGAATAAAAATGGCCTTGAAGATGGCTGCTCCAACCATAAAACTTTCCAAAAATAGAAAGTTTCTAAAACCCTAAATCCCAAAATGGAAACTTTCAACAACTCTTGATTTTTCATGATTCCCTTGACTTTTCTTGATCAAATTCCATCCATTGGTCATATTGAAATTAAGGATCATGATCTTGACCTCAAAAAGTCAGGAATTGACTTTTTCACTGCACAATTGACTTTTTCTCGAAATCTCCTAATTTTCAATCAACTAATCAATTGAAGCTCTTCTGATTAAAATTGATGGTTAATATCCCATCCCCAAACACCTTAGGACATATGGAAGACCATGGGAACAAATTTTACTTCAAAAAGCAAGTTTATTCTGATTAAAAGTGAAATCCTAATTTCCTCCTTTTTGCCTAGGCATTGTGTAGATGAATTGAGTGACCATTCCCACTCCACCATGACCTCTGAGGTACTCAACAAGCTTCTACCTTATGATCACACTAATAATAAATCTCCATGGACCCCTTGACAACCTCCTGATGGTTCTTTGATAATGTTGTGGCACACCCCTCCTTTCTAGGAGCTCAGATATCTTCATGATGATGACAACCACACAATAACCTCTACCAATGCCTCTGCTTGAGCTTGTGGTTAATAAGGCTCTCCTCTTGGATAATACACAAACAATCACTTGATCCCCTGTAAGAACTATGCTATGCAAATGCTAAAATGGAATGAAACATAAGCCAAATATTAAGAAAAAAAGGTTGGTCAAATTTTGGGGTGCAACAGCTGCCCATATTCAAGCGTCTTGGACCTGAAGGGACGAAAAGCGAACGAATTTCAAACATTCGAGGTAAAAGACGGTTGAATACCAAAGAACCTAGAAATTTGACAACCATAGAATGAAACAGTAACCGAATAAACTCTGTTGGGGATAGATAAAGATAAGATGGACGCATCCATCGAAAATCACAATCCGCCAGGGTCTGGATACCGCACAAGCGAGCGAGAAAATTTTATAATCGACTAGGGTTTGGATACCACATAGGCAAGATAAGTCATCAGCCGGGGTCTGGATACCTAATGTAATAAACCAGAGTCTGGATACTCAACATAATAAACCGGAGTTTGGATACTCAACGTAATAGGCCGGAGTCTAGATACTCAACGTAATAAGCCGGAGTCTGGATACTCAACGTAATAGGCCGAAGTCTGGATATTCAACGTAATAGGCCGGAGTCTGGATACTCAATGTAATAAGCCGGAGTCTGGATACTCAACATAATAAACCGGAGTCTGGATACTCAACGAACAACATGAACCAACGAGATACTTACCGGAGCCTGAACGCTCAACGAAGTTGACTGGAGTCTGGATACTCAACGGACAAAATAACCAATGATATACTGGAGCCTGAACACTCAACGAAGGTTGACCAGAGTCTGGATACTCAACGGACAGAATAACCAACAAGTTTTACTGGAGCCTGAACGCTCAACGTAACTGACTGGAGTCTGGATACTCAACGGACAAAGGAAAACACATCTGATATTGACATGGTCTGGATACCATACGGGAAGAAGAAAACACATATAAACTTGTCATGGTCTGGATACCATACAGGGATAAGGAACCTTTCAACTTGTCGGATCCTGATTGCTCATCGAGATTGACCGGAGTCTGGATACTCAACGGACTGGACGAATCTTTCAAATTACCGGAGTCTGAACACTCAACGAGATTGACCGGAGTCTGGGTACTCAACGGACAGAACGAATCTGAAACCACCATGGTCTTAATACCATTTAGGCAACAAAACAACCTTTGTTGGGATCTAGATACCATACAGGCAAAGTAAACCATCAACATACTTATCAAGGCCTGGATACCACCTGAGCTTATGACAACACCATCAATCGAAGTCAGGCGACGCTGCTGGGGGGGGGGGGAATCGTAAGCCGGGGTCTGGATACCACACGGGCAAACGGAAACCGCCATGGTCTGGATACCATTCAAGCAAAGATATTAGTCATCTGTCGGAGATACACTTGCAAACAAGGAGGTAACCACCTGGCTTATGTTTCACATACATATGTTTGAATATGGCGTAATGCTCCATGCGAAATGGAAATGCTACGCGTTTAGGAGGATGTTATGCACGATGTAAATGCAAAGGAACCATATTAGCAAAATAAATATTAAAGAGAAAACCAAAGTCCACTGGGGGAAGACTAGACACGCCTAATACAAATGGGCTCATGCTGGGGAATACAAGCCTTAGATAACCTCCAAGAAAAATTCTGGGTAAAACTGCTCTGCTAAGCACAAATCCACTCTGTTGGGAATCAAAATCAAACTCTGCTGAGGAAAACGTCCGGATGGCCTACCAGAATACAACTCTTCTGGGGAACTAACAACTTGGCTGGAGACAAATAACTCCACTCGACCGGGGAAATCAGCCCTGGATGGTCTGCCAGAATATGACATTCCGGGGAACAAGCAACTCTGCTGGGGAATCAAGGCAAACTGCTGAGGGATATTGAACAAGATTTACTGGGAGGATTATCCCACACTCTCTCTGCTGAGGATGGAGAATAACAATCTCTGAGAAGAAAACTACTCCCCTGACTTGGCTGGGGATTAGGCAATGAGGGAATCAACATCGACCTCTGCTTGGGGAGAGTGAGAAATAAACTCAACAATAACAACTTCCGCTTGGGGAATAAGTCAATGACCTAGACTCTAAGGGGAAATGAGCTAGTCATTCAGACTCAGTGGGGAAAACGAAATTCCGAATTCGTTCCATTGCTGGGGGAAATCCCACGCCTACTTGCTGGAGACGATCCTACTTTGCTGGAGATATCAATCTCGACCTGCTGAGGATAACCTTAACATTACGAGGTTCCACCCTACTGGGGACGAGAACACACTTAAACTGCACACCTCCTTTAGATGCGGGACCTCTGGAAAAGTCCCGAGGATGAGGGTCCTGCGAATAACAAACAAACAAACATGTTTTGTGCAGCAAGCGTCATCTTAATTATCACCTGTGACATTATTCAAGAAAAAACATTGTTTCGATCATAGTTGGAAGAGCCCACAAAATTATGTATGCAAAGTTTTATCAAAAACATTAGGCGTCTTTTGCAAACAAAACGGTAAAAGCTGAATCAAAAACAAAAGTTTTCTGAATAGTATGTTTTATTGATAACTAGCATGTAAATAGGCAAATTTACAAAGAACGCAACTCCTGAAAGGAGAAAGTTGCGTAATCCATATATAGAAATGCACAAGAATATACAAAAATTTCGGCAATATGGCACAGACAACCACCATAGAACGACTCAACTATGACTTGCGTGACTTCGACACCTTTCCGATGCTTCATCTTCTGAAGAGATTGATTTGAACGATTGACTCTCGAGTTCTCCCACAATCCACTATGCTTTGAAGATCAACGCGCGGACCGCAGTCGTTTGCTTTTCAAATCCCTAACTTTTGCCTAAATCGCCCTTTGCGGGTTTTCAATTCACCAGGATGCCCATTTTTGCCAAAGTCTCCCTTTCAGGTTTTCAACTTTGCGGGTTTACACTTTTTTCTTTTTATCCCTAATTTTTGCTCGAACCTATCCTTTTATGGTTCGCCGGGATGCCCCATTCTTGCCTGGATTTTCTTTTTCTTTCCAGCGGGTCTATTTTAAGCAAAGTATCTTTTGACCGCGTCTGCATTCACAGGGGACGTGAAATCTTCACCGTCCATGGTTGAAAGTAGTAAGGCTCCTCCGGAGAAGACTTTCCTTACAACATATGGACATTCATAGTTGGGAGTCCATTTGCCCCTGTGATCGTTTTGTGGTGGGAGAATCCGCTTCAATACCAAATCACCTGCCTGGAAGCTTCGAGGACGCATCTTCTTATCATAGGCTTCCTTCATCCTGCTCTGATACAGATGACCCTATGCAATAGACGCCAAACTCTTCTCATCCATCAAACTGAGTTGACTTAACCTGTTCTTCACCCATTCTGTCTCGTCTAGTTTGACGCCAGCCAAAACTCTTAAAGAAGGAATTTCGACCTCTAATGGCAGGACAACTTCCATACCATATATCAACGAGAAAGGAGTTGCCCCAGTTGAAGTAAGCACTGAAGTACGATATCCATGCAGAGCAAAGGGCAACATTTCGTACCAATCCTTATAAGTCACAACCATCTTCTGCACTATCTTCTTTATGTTTTTGTTGGCCGCTTCCACAACGTCATTCATCTTTGGACGATAGGGAGACGAATTGTAATGCTCAATCTTGAAGCTCTGGCACAACTCCTTCATCATCTTGTTATTCAGATTGGAACCATTATCGGTAATGATCCTCTCAGGTATTCCATAGTGGCAGATAATGTCCCTTTTGATGAACCGGGCTACAACTTGCTTGGTGACATTAGCATAGGAGGCTGCTTCGACCCACTTGGTGAAATAGTCAATAGCTACTAAGATGAAACGATGCCCATTGGATGCAGCCGGCTCGATCTTGCCAATTATATCAATGCCCCACATGGAAAAGGGCCATGGGGATGACATGACACTCAAAGGACACGGCGACACGTGAATCTTATCGGCATAAATCTGACATTTGTGGCATTTCTTGGCATACTTGAAGCAATTAGACTCCATAGTTAACCAATAATACCCTGCTCTCAACAACTTTCGAGACATGGCATGCCCACCTGCATGTGTTCCAAAGGCTCCTTCGTGGACCTCTTCCATAAGCAAATTTGCTTCTTTTTCGTCCACACATCTTAGCAGCACTAAGTCAAAGTTCCTTCGATAGAGTACACCGTCTGGATTCAGATAGAAGTTACCAGATAACCTTCTCAAGGTCTTCTTATCTCGGGCTGATGCCCCAGGCAGATATTCTTGGTTCTTGAGAAAGTTATGAATGTCGTAATACCATGGCTTGCCATCAGAAGCTTCTTCTATTCTAAAAACGAATGTCGGTCTATCAAGGCGTGAGATAATGATTCTTGGTGCATCGTTCCAAAAGTTCACTTTGTACATTGAAGACAATGTAGCCAAGGCATCTGCCATCTGATATTCTACTCTCGGCACATGGTGAAACTCTACATGGTCGAAGAAAGGTAGCAACCTTCTTACATAGTTCATATAAGGGATCAGATTTGGTTGGCGGGTCTCCCACTCTCCTTTGATCTGGTTGATCATTAAAGCTGAATCACCGTAGATATCAAGGTTCTTGATTCTCAAATCGATTGCTTCCTCGATACCCATGATACACGCTTCATATTCGGCTTCATTGTTGGTGCATGAAAATGTTAACCTTGTAGTGAACAGTATATGAGAACCATAGGGAGTCCTAATGATTGCCCCAATCCCACTACCGTAGGAGTTAACAGCACCGTCAAAGATCAATTTCCACTGGGAACCCAACTCAGGACCTTCGTCCGGCAACGGCTCATCACAATCTTTCATCTTCAAGTACATAATGTCTTCGTAGGGAAAATCAAACTTCATTGGTTGATAGTCGTAAATTGGTTGCTCTGCGAGATACTCTGACAGAACACTCCCTTTAATAGCTTTCTGAGACACGTACTGAATGTCGTATTCTGTCAGAACCATCTACCATCTAGAAATCCTTCCTGACAGTGCTTGCTTTTCAAATACATACTTAATCGGATCCATCTTCAAAATTAACATGGTTGTATGGTTTAACATATACTGCCTTAGGCGTTTGGCGTCCCAAGCCAATGCGCAACAAGTTTTCTCCAACATTGAGTATCTGGACTCGCAGTCTGTGAATTTCTTACTCAAGTAGTAAATTGCATGCTCTTTTCTTCCAGTCTTGTCGTGTTGATCGAGAACACAACCCATGGAATTTTCGAGAAAAACCGTTAAGTACATTATCAACGGTCTTCCGGCCACCAGGGGCATCAGTATTGGAGGTTCCTGCAGATACTCTTTTATCTTCTCAAATGCCTTCTGGCAATTTTCGTTCCAGACGACCGCCTGATCCTTCTTCAATAGTTTAAGCATTGGTCCACACATGGCCGTGAGGTGAGATATGAACCTCGTAATGTAGTTCAATCTACCCAGGAAGCCACGAACCTGTTTCTCAGTCTTTGGTGCTGGCATTTCTTGAATTGCCTTGATCTTCGTAGGATCGACCTCAATACCTTTCTAGCTGACAATGAAACCCAACAGCTTCCCTGATCGTACACCGAAAGTACACTTCTTTGGATTCAGCCTTAGTTTGAACTTCCTTAACCTCTCAAACAGCTTTAGAAGATTCACTAGGTGCCCCTCCTCCGTTTAGGACTTCGCAATCATATCATTGACATAAACCTCAATCTCATGATGAATCATGTCGTGAAAAAGAGTCACCATAACCCGCAGATAAGTTGCCCCCGCGTTCTTCAAACCAAAAGGCATTACTTTATAGCAGAACATCCCCCATGGTGTAATAAAAGTCGTTTACTCTATATCCTCCGGTGCCATCTTGATCTGATTGTAGCCCGAAAAACCGTCCATGAAAGAAAACACTGAGTATTGTGCGGTGTTATCAACAAGCACATCAATATGGGGGAGCGGGGAATCATCCTTTGGGCTTGCTCTATTCAGGTCCCTATAGTCAACACACATCCTGACTTTTCCGTCCTTCTTAGGCACGGGCACGATGTTTGCGACCCACGGAGGGTAGTTTGTCACAACAAGAAATCCAGCGCCCAATTGCTTTTGGACTTCTTCCTTGATCTTCACCGCCATATCTGGCCTGGTTCTTCTAAGCTTTTGTTTGACGGGAGGACATTCTTCTCGAAGAGGCAGGAAATGAACTACAATATCTGAGTCAAGTCCAGGCATGTCTTCATATGACCAAGCAAAGACATCCTTATACTCTTGGAGCAATTCAACCAATCTTTGCTTGACATCCCTTTGCAGCGCGGCCCCTATTCTGACTTCCTTCTTATCCTCCTTTGTTCCCAGGTTGACGATTTCAACTTCCTCCTGATGAGGCAGGATGACCTTCTCCTCATGTCTTAACAATCTGGAAAGCTCTTCGGGCAGGTCTTCGTCTTCTTCGATCTCTTCTTCCGCTTGAAAGATCGGATTGTCAAAGTCACACCGAGTTATAGACGAGTCTGAGTCGGTGGCATCTGAAATGTGTAACCTGCAATGATGATGATTTTATGCTTAAATGATATGCAAACAAACAAACACAAACCATATTGCCATTTTATTGTTAGAAAATAAAAACAAGAAAAACAAGGATCACAAATTTTGAATGAAAAGACGCCATTTTGATTGATGATAAAAAAGATTATTCACACACAGAACAAATAGGGCCCTACAAATAAAGACCACTATGCTCCAAGCAGAGCATAGGGCAATAAATTAATCAAAACAAAGCAATTAATCGTCATAGGTCACATAAATAACTTCTTCCACAGTCCAATTCTTCAAACCCTGGCCAGGGATACATGGCTTGATCCACGCATCCATGTCGCAGTCGCTGTCTCCCTCTTCATCTGATACGGCATTAATCCTCTCGAATATTACCCCGCCATTAGTGAACTGGACAGGCCCTTTGTAGTGCAGAGCGCTCTGTGAAGATGGTGCATATGGGATGTACCCCAGTCCGAACTTATCCTGTTTGTTTGGGACGCTTACCACCTGCCCCCACCCCTGCGCTGATCCGGACTTCACTACGGCTTATGCTTCCTTGTAGGACGACATAGAAACTTCTGGCGCTTTGACCTCAACCGGTGCTTTCTCCTTGACCTGAACACCCTTAAAGGCTTGGCATAGCGTTTCATGGATTTCACCATCGACCTCCACATATTTGAATGAAGACAAATGGCTCACCATGATGTCCCCCTCTCCGCAAACAGTCACAATGTTGCCGCCCACCATGTACTTTAATTTTTGGTGCAAGGTTGATGTCACAGCTCCCGTTGAATGTATCCAAGGCCGACCCAAAAGACAGCTATATGCCGGCTGGATATCCATTATATAGAACACCGCATCAAAAATCTCAGGACCGACCTGAATTGGCAACGTCAACTCCACGGACCTCCTCGTCCCATCAAAAGCTCTGACCACCAAGTCGCTCGGAGTACATATTATCCCTTGAGTGTCTAGCTTCATGAGGGTTTTCTTGGGTAGCACGTTTAGTAACGACCCAGTATCTACCAATACATGAGACAAAACAACCCCTCTACACTCAATGGATATGTGCAGCGCCGAGTTGTGATTCCTTCCTTTTGGTGCTAAGTTGAGATCAGTGAACCCTAGTCCATTTCCAGCATTAACATGCGCGACCACTCCTTCTAGCTGATTAACTGAAATCTCTTGTGGCACGTAGGCTGTGTTCAAGATCCTAAGAAGCGCATTTTGGTGTGCCTCGGAGCACAACAACAAAGACAGGATTGAGAACTTGGAGGGTGTCTGCTGTAAGTGATCTACGATTTTGTAGTCACTCTTTCTGATCAAGCGCATGAATTCTTCTACGTCCTTCACCAGAGCTTCTTTCTCTCCCTGTCGTGGATCCTCTTCAATCACCATTTTTCCCTTCCCCTTGTCAGTTCTTCCAGCACTAACCTCTGGAGGTGCGAACACTCTTCCACTTCTCGTCACCCTACTGCTTCCGACCAGATTGTCGACCGACTCGCAAGGTGAATTCTTCAATTCTTGTTTTTGCCCATTACATAACACCTCTGCCCCATAATTCCAGGGGATCGCTTTAGTACTCTCGTAAGGCATCAGTCTTGCCTTTGTAATCACAATTGTCGGCGGCCTCGGTGGTGCAGAAATGTTGATAGTCTTATACGGGATAGAGATTGTGGATACTTCATCCTTCTTTTCATTAATCGTCATCTCGTCATCCTCCTTACTGATTCTGTCAAATTATAAAAACCCCTCATCCATCATATTCTGAATACAACTCTTCAAACGTGAACATCCTTCTAGATTAACTAAACAACCTTCACAATCGCTCCCACAGCCTGGGAACACCCCACCAGCTAACAACTTACTTTTTACAAAACTCAGTGGAGTTTTCAAATCTTCAACACTGGATACCAAGTTCAGATTATCTTCGATAACAACATTCACTCCAGCAGCTCCATGGTTCGGCATGGGATTTTAGACGACGTTGGGTACATCATGAGTGAATTTAATGGCCTTACTATCAATAAGGTCTTGAACCTTGTGCTTAAAGGCTTTGCAGTTATCAATATTATGGTCGGGTGCCCCTGAATGAAAATCACATCGAGCATTGGCATCATATCCCAGAGGAGGTGCACCGGTCAATGGTGCCAATGTTCTCTTCTGGATGAGTTGTAATTGAAGTAAGTGTTGCAACAACTGAGAATAAGGCATTGGAGGCGCGTCAAAGTGCCTATTCACCGCCCTTCTTCTATCTTGAAACTGCCTTTGTGCGTAGTTTTGTTGTTGCTGCTGCTGTGGATGTTGCTGTTGTTGTTGTGGTTGCGGCGGCGGCATTGCCGAAATGGCAATGCTCGCCACTTGTTGACGTTGTTGGTAGTATAATTGTTGTTTTCGTTGATTCCTGTTATGATTTCTAAAGCCTGACACTGTGTTAGTCTCATTTTCCTTTCTCCTGTTACCAAAAACTTTCTTTCTACCTCCAGACGAGGTCCCTTCTCCACTTTGTATCTTTCCCAGTTTTATCCCGTTCTCTACTCTTTCCCCAGTTATAGTCAAATCTGAAAAACTCCCTAACATATTTTCGATTAACTTCTCATAATATATTCCTGGAAAGGTCGCCACGAACATATCGATCAATTCCCGCTCCACCATTGGAGGTGAACTCTAGCCGCTAGTTCACGCCACCTCTGGGCATACTCCTTGAAACACTCGTTTTTCCTTTGTGATAGACTTTGCAACTGCACTCTGTTCGGTGCCAAGTCGCTATTGTATTGGTAGTGCTTTACGAAGGTCTCTGCTAGATCCCTCCAACTTTTGACTTGAGCTGGCTCCAACCCCATGTACCACTCAGATGAAGGACCAGATAAGTTATCCTGAAAGTAGTGCATAAGCAACTTCTCGACATCTGAATATGCTGACATCTTCTTATAGTAGGACCGATGGTGTACCCTGGGACAAGTCATCCCTTTATACTTGTCGAAGTCCGGCACCTTAAGCTTCGGAGGAATTCTAAGACCGGGAATCAGTCCCAGGTTGGACATGTCAAGACCCATAGCATTCTGGCTTTCAAGGCTCCTCATTTTTTCTTCTATTGCCTTGAACCTTCTATCAGAGTCAGATTGTAATCCTGCTCCAAGGTCTCCCATGGAAAAAACATCATCTTGTTCATCGTGTTCCTACTGGGGACCATTGTTACCCTACACAGCGCCTATTAGAACTGGGATAGGAATTCCAGCCTGGTTTCCTCCGCCTAGAGGGATAACCATTGTTAGGATAGCATCCGCCTGTGGCGTACTGTTTTCCACTGGAGGTATAGCAGCGGTTCCACCATGTAAAACCCCATTTCCCTCAACCCTTGATACCAAAGGCTGGACCAACGTCCTCAATTGCTCTTGGCTGTTGGCGACCCCCTGCATCATTTCCATGAATTATGCCATCCTATCACGGAATTCTTGGAGCTCGAGCTGAACTTGATCCATAACTCTTTGTTGGTTTCCTCGTGTAGAATAACGGTGAATTGGCTGGCCTTCAATCCTGAAACAAACTCTGGAGAACCACAGGAAGAGGTAAGGTTAACAGAAACCCCTGCAATGCAAATGAAGAATCATCCAAAAATGCAGAATGCAGACATGTAAATACGTTTCAGGGTCACTCTCCCCTTGATTCTAGTTCCACGAGCATGGTGAGAGAATGAAAAACCACAGAGATAGACAAAGAAAAATTCTCATAAATAAAATGAGTCATAGAGTATCATCATACATCATTAAAGGAATACAAAAAGAAAGTCATCATGACCTCATCCAGCAAGCCTTGTGATGGTTAGAATACAAATAACAACAAATAAGAGAAAAAGCGTCAGAAGCGGTGTCGAGTCCGGAACTCTTCTAGCAACTCCTTTGTGTCCGGACGATCGGGCTTGTCAATCAATCCCTGAATAAGCAAGTCCCTCTTTTTGATAGTATCTTGCAGACTCTGAACATGGTCTTCCCAAGCATCCTCTCCAAAAGCATCTTCTAACCTGGGCTTCTTCAGGTCGATCCTCAATTTGTATTCCTCCAACATTGCAAGAGCTTCATGGAGTTTGCGGTTGCTTTCTAGTAGACTCATGTGTTCACCTGGAGCTTTTGCAATTTTGTCTCGAAGCCGAGCTCTCAAACTATCAACCTGCTGATGGAGTTTGTCTTCTCTTTCTTTGTTGTTGGTTAAAAGAGCATTCCATTGAGCTTCAAACTTGGATATGCTCAGATGAGCTTTCTCCAATTCCTTTTTTTTGCTTGAGAGGACATCACTGACGCTTTTCAAAGATTTACCTATTCGTTCTCGGGTGCTGATCTCCTTTGTCAATTCTGTACCCATCTTGTTTACCAACTCTGTTTGCTTCCTGAATGACTGGATGGCTTGACTCCTCTCGATCCTCAGCTGGACAATTTACTTCTCTAACTCTTCATTGGCCCTACGCAGTTCTTCCTTCTCGGCCCATAGTCGATTGTATTTCTGCACCTCGACTGTCGTAGGCTCTACAATTACTGTGGGATACAAAGGTTCTCTTACTGGAAAAGGAAGCAACAGTCTCTTGACTCTCTTCTGAATCCATTCCATGTAGGGTTCAAAAGCTCTAGAAATGCTCTCTCCTAGCAAAGGCTTTCCTTTGAGATGGATCTTACCCCAAGCCTTCTCAAGTCTGATTAAGGTCTCGTCGTTAATCAAACCGATGAAATACAGGGATTCCTGCACTTCTTCTTCCTTTGGAGGTCCCCTAAGAGCGTATCCAAACTGCCTAACAGAGAGAGCCGGGTTGTAATTAACACCTCCTTTCCTTCCAATCAGAAGGATGTAAGGGAATTCTCCACATCTGTGAATGACATATATTCCCAACAAGTCTCTGTCAAACCAGACAATATTATCTGATCTTAGTCCCATGAGTCTTTCGGGCCATTCTGCATATTTTGTAAGGTCAACAAAGGGCCCAGACTTTGGCAGGTGTGAGATGAACCATTTGTATAGCAGCGGAGGGCAGCAGGAAACGTTCTTGCGTCGCCTATTTTCATTCTTATAATGAACAGAATGATAAACATCGCCCAAGAGAGTTGGCACCGGATTCCTTGAGGCGAAGATACAACAGGCATCCCAATCTACAAAGTCAGGTAGGTTAGGAAACAAGATTATCCCATAGATGCTTAGAGCCAGAATGGCGTTGAAGACTACCTAACATCCCTCTTTGGCAAAGTGCTGAGCCTTTCCCACTAGAAATGACAGTAGAAAACCAGGAGTTCCAACTTTCCATACAAGATTGCCTTCCAATTCAGAGACGTCAAGATGTAAAGCACCAGCCAACCTAACCAACTCGGGTTCTTTTTCAGAATGCACAAAAGGCATCTCCTCCAACACTGGAATCCCTACCAACTGAGAAAATTCTTCCAAGGTGGGCAACAGAATGAAACCTGGGAAGGTGAAATAGCACAACTGGGGGTCATAGAATTTCAATAGTGCATAAATACCATCCAATTCAAACTTAGAAGCTTTACAAATAAGACTTAGGATTCTCCCATACTCTCTTCTAGAATCCTCCATTACACTTTGATCAGCCGCGGAGATTAGCCTAAACAGAGGTCCTATCTCAGGATTCGGGAACTTGTATAACACACTTTTCTTCAAATCAGATCCCATGACAGCAGTGGATTGAGGGTGACTAGAATCAAGGAGGAAGTATACACCTGAAACACAGATACATGTTAATGCAAGAAAATGCAAATGAGTATGCAAATGCAATAGAGGATCAAGTTGTTGTGCTGTTGACGGTGATGAACCAGCCCTTCGCTTTGGCGAGAAAAAATAGTACAAGCAACCCATTGTAACTGGCTCAAAATATCCACTGATGAGAAAAACCGGGTAGGTTGAAGGTCAGGGTTCCCTGCATATCCCAATCCCCTCACATGTATGGACCTAATCTGACAAGGTTCGACATCCTATGCGGTCGTCAGCGTCACAGACTTTCGAGAAATAATGATACGTTCACCATTTCTGGTTTGGCATCATTGCCTCACGAAGCGGCCTCACTTAGCTGACTCCCAAGTGATCGGTCTCCAGACTAATGTACAAGATAGGATGTCTTCAAAAGAAAACCTCGTCTGAACGCGAATTTCGTGGGGACTAATGCATGCTAAAACATACAGGTCTGTCACTACTTTCCACTCTAATGCTATGGTTATCCTCAAGCCTGGGTTTTGGCTTATCTCTCAATGAAACATCCTCACCCACAGCACAACAACATGATATATGATACAAAGTGCTAGAAATAAAAATGCAAATGCAAAATTGTACGAATGCAACACATATACACATATATACACACCCAAAGACAAAACACACAAGCGCTAGGATTGACTCCCATAGGGGATGGGAAAAGTCCCCAGCAGAGTCACCAGCTATCACATCGCTGCGAAGAGGGGCCGACAAAGACAGAAGAGTCGCCACCGTTCTTTATTTATCCCAAAGAGAGGGAAAGGAAACGATCGAAGAAAACCTACGAAAATGGAATAAGATAGGTCATCGCAACCAAATCTCGGGTTCGGGAGTCGGTTACGCAAGGGGAAGGTATTAACGCCCCTCACGTCCGTCGTACTCGAAGGGATCTACGCTTGTTGTCTATCTAAAAGTGTGTTAAACTATAAGGAAAGGCCACAGGGACAAAAGAAAAGAAAAGAGACTCGATAGAGCATCACCGCTCTATTCCTACATATTCCCTCGTGCAATGGGAAAGTCAGAGTCAACGTAGTTTGGAAAACTACGGGTGAAGGTGGGGAAGGTTGCTCGCCAAGACATCATCGTATTGTGCCTACGTATCCTCGTCTGGTACGAGAAATCAGAGCAAACGTAGTTCGGGCTGACACGACCACTGGTTGGCTCAAGTGTTTTAAATCGAGTAGGGTTAAACCTTAGTTCTAGCAGTTAGGGACGATGCCTGTTTGCGGTAGAACCAAAGCTTAACAAAACTCTTTCTGAAAATGGTTTTCCAACTAAGATCCTGAAGGATAAAAAAGATTTGATGTTTTTTGTGTGTGTGTTTTAAGACAAGAAGTGGATTGAGTTATGGTTTGAAACTCATGTCGCACTAAAGACTATGACTTGAGAGCGAATGCGTCGCATATCGCCCAAAGGGCATACGCTAAACACTCTAGACAGTTGAGAGGAGGCCCCCCAACCATCATTCCTCGAGTACTTAAGGCTCGTAGTGCACGACACAAACTGTCCTTTATTAAGTGTTTTGAATTGTTTAGGAGATGAGAAGAGAAAGACTCAAACTAAGGAGAAACTGGACCCTAAAGTTGTCATGCACAATGCTCCTATAGTTGGGATGAGAGGGAAGAACTAACCTAATGTTATCGTGCATAGGATTGAACACCTAATGTCTCTCCTACTCCCATCCTAAACGGAGGGACTAGGAATCCTAGGGGGACCATGGCACAAAGCCAAGTAAACACTAAATAGCCCACTCACAAGTGAAATGAGAAAGAAAATAAATTTGTAGATTCAAAATAAAAATGATAAAATAAAATAGAAAATAAAATAAAAGGATGGAAAATAAAACAAAATAAAATAAAAGGATGGAAAATAAAAATAACACATTAAAATAATAAAATAAGATTTTTGGGTTTTTATAATATTTAAAACTAATTTTAGAAAAATAAAATAAAAACAAGAAAAGAAGGAAATAAAATAAAATAAATAAAAAGAAGACAAGTGCTAAAGATAAGAAAATGCTTCCACCAAGAGTTGAACCCTTGGCCTTTGGACTGCAAGCACAACACATAAACAACCAGATCACTCTCACGCATTTAAACAATTGGAAAAAGAAAATAAAATATTAAAACAATGAAAAACGTGAAAAAAGAACTTAAAAAAAATACCCCAGCAGGGCTTGAACAGGGGTTCACAAGGTCAGGCAAGGTCTTATGGGCAAGGTTCTAACCACTGGGGTGGCGATACATCCGTTGTATAACGCCACCCGATTAATACATAACCTATCCACGCGTGAATTTCTGGGCAAGGTGTAAGGCAAAATTTCCAAAAACGATTTGATCACAACTTTTCCAATTCTTATCCAAATCTCATGAAACAAAAGTCAAAATTGCTTGAAATTTCGTGAGGATTACAATGGTGCCACTCAAATTTTCAAAAGATACATACACAAACAAATTCGAATGATAATGCAATGAAGAAGCTTGAAGTGCATTTGGAGTTTCAATGGCCAAAGTAGATGCAAGCAGACTGAATTTCACATATGCACAGATTTCAAATATGCACTAGATCCAATTTCAACAGAAATCTAAACCAAAAGATACTATGATAAGAATTTGGCATATGAGTTGCAATTGAGACTACGGTTTGAAAACCCAAAACAGAATGGTGAATAGCAAGACCAAGACTAAACATCAGCTCAGACCAAAACAAACTAAACAGAAACAGTAATAAACCCTTGGTGGTTACCAATGTCAACACTCACATTAGTTTAATCACTTTGCTTCAAATGAAAAGTTCAACTTCATGCTAACTAAAACACACAGTCTAAGTATGAGGAACAAGTTAGCAGCTGTGGACATCAACTCAACATAATCATGCTATCAACATTACACCATATGCTTCAACATCATATATCAACACTTTTACCAAAGCAGCACCTACACACATTTCCCTAATGACAGTCACCAACAGATCCTAACATGAGAAGCAAATTCTAGTAGCCATAGTCATGAGCTGACAAAACTCTAAAACCAGAATTGACAATTTAATCAAAATAATGCCACACAACCAAATATTAAATCCTCTAACTCAAAGTAACAACTACCAACAAAACATTGCTCAAGAAACAACCAAATAGCCTAAACCCCCTCAATACCAACAGGTTTTGGTAGTCCTTAAACAAATATGGTGAAGTTCTAAAACAACACTACATCATCTTAAATCCATCCATTTTGATAAACAAATGCTTGTTAAGAATCTGGCTTGAATTCACACAGCCAAGCAGTGTCAATACTATTTCCACAACAATCACATAGGCCAAAAGATTCTTCTGAGTCCCATCTAGCCTACCTAGAACAAACTCTCACCCATGCTCAACAGGCCTGAGACACTCACAAGATCTTCCCTCTTGCAGCATGCCACCTACAGTAATCAGTCCACGCACAATCAAAGCCACCTGCTCTCATGACATAACCAACTTGCCTAGCAACTAACCCTGAGTTGACAAACTCAACTTTCAAGCACACACAAAAGCTAGACAGGTTCTTTCAAAAAGCAAGATTTCAACATAAAAAATGTAAATTCCACAAGTAATGGTGGCAGCCTTGGTTATCACAGATTCACACATCCAAAACTAAGTCTTTATGATAGTTGCAACTTTAAAAATGACAAAATTCAAACAGAAATGACATGAGAAATATATTTGACCACCAACAATCATGAACAAGATAAAGTTGATTAACAAGGATCAGTGCCTGCTTCAACAGCAGTATATGAATCTTCGACAACAACAATACATATCAATTGCTAAGGGCCCAAGCAAGCCTAGTCTGTGGTATTTTAGCAATGTTCATCAGTGAACTCCAAACATCATGCCTTTACAAAGACATAACTCTTAACAGCAGGTTATGGAAAACAAGACAAAAGCATAGATTAAGAAAGAATGTTTTATTTGAAAACGGAGGCATCAACACCATTTTGTTTAAAATAGGAACAACAACAGGTTCTTGTTACCACAATGCAAACATCAGTTCAAAACCTCTTGCAGGCAAACACAAGTTTGAACCAACCCAACTCAAAAACAGCTCAACAACACAGTTGTAAAATCAAACATGACAATGTTGTAACAAAAGCAAGCTTTACATAACAATATCAAATCCAAATTTTAAGTGAAAGTTAACCAATTTCATGACAGGTTTTTACAACATGATTGACAAACTAATTCCTCATGGCAATGCATAAACATATTCATCCAAAATCAATCAAAACATGATGCATGATGAAGAAGAGGTTAGAAAACACCTACCTCTTGCAGTCCTCCTTGAGCAAGCTAGCAACAAGAACAATATCCTCCCTCCTTTGAGCTAGCTTTGAAATTATTTCCTTTTGGAGCAAGTGATTTTTAGGGCAGTCTAAGAAAAGTGTCAACAGATCCTCTTTCTTGCAAACAGTTTGAAGGTTGTGTTATGGAGAGTATGGAATGGAAAGAAACTTGGGAAATGGTTCAATATTGAGAGAGATTCGCAGGCCAGAATCAAGGGATGCAAAAAACTCAATTTCTAATTTTGCACAAAGTGGTGGCTAGGGTTTTGCTCAGCTGCTCTTTGGCTTAAATATGATGTGAAAATGGGATTTTGGGGAATTTTACTATGGTGAAAGATCAATGGACAAATTTGCACAATTTGAAAATCCCCTTCATCAATGGTGGGTGATGAACAAGGACAAGAGCATGCTTGTCTTGGAGGTGGTTCTGTTGGAGTGGAAAGAGCAGCATAGGTTGGGGTTGCAAAGGTCAGAATCAAGGGCAATTGCTTGTCCTTTACTTGTTTTGGCTAAGTATTCAAAATGAACAACAAGGGTACATGCTTGTGTTGGTTCATTTTGGGAAGTGTTTGGTGTACTCAAATAACATCTTATGTGCATGGTTTATGGCAAGAGTGAATACTGCATAATTTAAATGCATAAACATGCCAAAATGACTCTTAATATGACTTGCAAAAAATGCACAAGACACTAACTTTGAGCCAATGTAACTTGGTGCACACAACTCCATTTGCCTAGATCTTGTGCTAAAATGAAAGAGGGCATGGAGTAGAAAAAATTTCATGTTGGAGTCATCTTGATTTGAGGATTGGAAGACCATGAAAAATGATGTTGAAAATCATACCATGCAAGCTGTCCAGAAATAACTTAGAAAAAATTCTAAGTTATGGATTTTGGCTTATTGTTCCTCAACTTTGTACATCCATAACTTGAGCTTCACAAATCATATTGAGGACTTCTTGGACTTTTTGGAAAGCTTGTAACATGCTCTACAACTTTAATTTGGGACAAAGTTTCATTTGACATCAAGAGCTTGATGGAATTTGTCTTGCAAAGTGGTGCAAAAATCTGTCCAAACTTGACAATTTTGAAATCGTTGAAATCCCCAACTTTGAGGGATCATAACTTGAGCTCCAAGTGTCATATGGTTATGAATTGGTACTCAAAAGAAAGCTTGAAATACAAGGAAAAACTTTGATTTTTGAGCCAAGCCCATTTGAAACCTTGATCATGAATAAAAATGGCCTTGAAGATGGCTGCTTCAACCATAAAACTTTCCAAAAATAGAAAGTTTCTAAAACCCTAAATCCCAAAATGGCAACTTCCAACAACTCTTGATTTTTCATGATTCCCTTTAATTTTCTTGATCAAATTCCATCATTTGGTTATATTGAAATTAAGGATCATGATCTTGACCTCAAAAAGTCAGGAGTTGACTTTTTCACTGAACAATTGACTTTTTCTCGAAATCTCCTAATTTTCAATCAATTAATCAATTGAAGCTCTTCTGATAAAAATTGATGGTTAATCTCTCATCCTCAAACACCTTAGGACATATGGAAGACCATGGGAACAAATTTTACTTCAAAAAGCAAGTTTATCCTGATTAAAAGTGAAACCCTAATTTCCTCCTTTTTGCCTAGGCATTGTGCAGATGAACTGAGTGACCATTCCCACTCCACCATGACCTCTGAGGTACTCAACAAGCTTCTACCTCATGATCACACCAATAATAAATCTCCATGGACCCCTTGACAACCTCCTGATGGTTCTTTGATAATGTTGTGGCACACCCCTCCTTTCTAGGAGCTCAGATATCTTCATGATGATGACAACCACACAATAACCTCTACCAATGCCTCTGCTTGAGCTTGTGGTCAATAAGGCTCTCCTCTTGGATGATACATAAACAATCACTTGATCCCCTGTAAGAACTATGCTATGCAAATGCAAAAATGCTAAAATGAAATGAAACATAAGCCAAATATTAAGAAAAAATGGTTGTCAAATTTTGGGGTGCAACACAGGGCTCAATATATTGCTTGTCCTACTTGCACATTACATGTCCCTACTGTTATAACTTAGCCTATTCATACTAGGGCTCAGTTTCTAATATTATTATGCTCAATTCCATAAGTCAATCTCTTGTTACACATAAAGTAGTCACTTTAATTTTTGTACAAAACTTGTGTAATTTAGGAGTCCTACTCTATCTCCAGAACATGATTCTATCTCTAGCCAACATGTCCTTGAAAAATTGACTACTTCTAAACTACTGAACCTGGCCTTCTGTTGGTACCCTCTTTAGGTAAAAATTTTAATCCTATCAATCTCTCCATTGTAGAACATGACAATACTCCTTCATGTTCTAATAACTTCAGTATAAAAGTTGGTACATACTATTATCCTGAGGATAATGAGTCCATTCCCATACCTCGCAAGGCCTTTAACCCTAAGGGTAATAAACTAACCTTATGCCCTAGTGTATCTAAATATCCGGAGGCTAATGCACTTTCTCCTTCCTTTATCATAGGAACTATATCTGAGCCATACTCGAGCCCAACCAAAGAACCAAATATAACATAATACAAAAACCAAAATGAAAGAAATATTTAAGCATCCCTTCTTGGTCTAATAAGGTAACATCTTCATCATCTCTTCCCATCTCTGGTTCATCTAACTCACCTTCCATAATCACAAGTAAACTGCTTGCCCCTCTTCTAGAAAACAACCATCATATGCTTATCAGAGCCAAAATCGGTAAGTCAAAGCCTAAAGCTTTTGTTGCTTATACCGAGTCTAAATTAACCATTGTCAAGTAAGCTCTAACCAAACCTGAGTGGGAAAATTCTAAGAAAGCTGAGTTCAATTCCCTACAAGCTAATCAAACTTAGACTCTGACCACCTTACCCCTTGACAAAAAGCTGTAAATTGTAGATGGATGTTAAAAATTAAAGAGAATGTTGACGGTACTATAAGCAAACACAAAGCCAGACTAGTTTCTAAAGAGTATCACCAAGAGCAAGGTTTTGACTTCATATAAACCTTATATCTAGTGGTTAAAACCATAACTATAAGGGTCATACTCACTATTGTTATAACATATAAATGGGGTATTCAGCAAATACACATTAACAATGCCTTTTGAATGAAATTCTATGTGATGAAGTCTATATGACTTAGCCTCCTCGTTTCGTGAGTTCTAATAAAAGTCGTGTGTGCAAACTTAACAACGTCATTTATGGCCTCAAATAATCCCCAAGGGTCTGGTATGAGAAATTAGCTTAAGCACTTCTGCAGTTTGGTTTCACCGCCTCCAAATGTGATAACTCTCTATTTCTCTATTGCCATCAAGGTACTTTGTTATATGTCCTTGTTTATGTAGATGATATTCTCATAACTGGGTCCAGATCTACTCTTATTCATGATTTAATCAACAAATTACATACTATTTTTGCCTTAAAAAAGTTGGAAGACCAAGTTACTTTCTAGGTATCGAAGTCAGTTTTCAAAGCAATAGATCACTATTAATCACTCAATCCAAGCATATCAAAGACCTTCTTTCAAGATCCAAAATTCATAATACCAATGGTGCCCCAACCCTATGATGAGTACTTGAAAACACAGCAAGCATGGTACAAATCAGTTTGCAGATCCTGCTTTGTATAGGTCCATTGTGGGTGCCTTACAATGTATCACCTTGATACATTGCATTTAGTGTTAATAAAGCATGTAAATTTATGGCTATTTCACTTACACCTATTATTAGCCAGGTATTCGAAGATTACTTAGATATCTGAGTGGTACAATGCAGTAAGGTTTACTCCTTTCTCCATCTGTCTCATTTTCCACATTTTCTCTCAGAGCCTATAGTGATTCATATTGGGCCAGTGATCCAGATGACAGAAGATCATTCTCTGGCTCATGTATCCTTTTGGTCCAAAGCTGATTTTGTGGAGTTCTAAAAAACAGTCTCTAGTTTATCAATTTAGCAAAGAATTATAATATCGGGCTCTAGCTCACACCACATCTGAGCTACTCTAGTTAGAATCCTTATATTTTTAGCTCAATATTTCATACCACGCGCCAACACTCCTTTGTGATAATCTTAGTGTTGTTTTGCTATCTCACAATCCGGTGTTGCATGCTCGCACAAAATATATCGAGTTGGATAGGGGTTTTCATGGGTCAGTTTGGTTCGGCTTTGAAAGAATCTGATACCCAAACCGATCAAAAATATATGGATTGGTTTGGATTGAATTTTCACATTTTTCCATAAAATCCAATCTGAACCAAACCAAAAAATAACTAGTTAGTTTAGGTTGGTTTGATCGGATATATTAGAAATGAATGTGTAAAAATATTTTTTATAAATATCTAATTTACATCAACTAATTTTCCATATTAATATTTATTTTTTAATTTTTTTTCCATATAAGTTGTTAATGTCACAAATGGTGTTTCATTTCTTAAAGTTTAATATCTTATACTAATATCCATGATAATGATGATTTAAATTATGTGAATTCATATGGTTGGTTCGGGTAGACGGGTTCGCGGGTAGAATTTTGAAAATCCGTTTCCCGAATCAATTGACATCGAATTTTATTGGTTCGGTTTGACTTTTACCCAAACTAAAAAAATATCCGATCCAAACATCATGATTTGGTTTGGATTCTAATTTGGTTAGGATTTTCTTGAACCAATGAACACCCCTAGAGTTGGACATACATTTTGTTAGAGAACATGTAGTGGCTAAAAGAATGTCCATCTAACATGTTCCAGTTGCACCTCAAATAGTTGACAATCTAACTAAGTCACTCGGCACAACTATGTTTCAAGAGTTGCAGAGAAAAATCAAGGTCGTCTGTCTAGACAATCTTCATTCAGTTTAAGGGGGGATATTAGAGATAAATACAAGTGTAAATGTTATAATGGTGTTAGTGGCTAATTTGTTAGTGTGGTAGTTAATAGTTAAAACTAATTGAAACTATTAACTGTTGCCACTTCTTCTTTTCACCTGATGTAAATATACCATCACCACTGTAACTGGTATCAATAATGAATGATAATAATTTTTATCTTAACTTTCATTTCTCTCTTCATCAATATGATTCTTTGTAAGTAATGAACTTCAAAATTCATCTTCAATACTCTTAACATATAAAGACTGAATTTCGAAAATATTTGTAAACTAATATGATGATATAAAACACACACACACACACACACACATATATATATATATATATATATATATATATATATATATATATATATATATATATATATATATATATATATATATATATATATATATATATATATATATATATATATATATATATATATATATATATATATATATATATATATATATATATATATATATATATATATATATATATATATATATATATATATATATATATATATAGACCTGATCAGAAGGGGATCGCTGGCTGCCACGCGTCTTTGCCTTACTGCTTGTTCACCGGTGTTGAAGAAGAGGAAGGGGTGTACCTGCAAGACACTCCGATGCCAAAGTAAGCGTATGGGCAGAGTGGTCACAAATACAGAAAAGGGTAAGAAGAGATTACCTGACCCTCTTATGAAAGAGGGTATTTACAGAGAGACCCCAGCGCAGGGCCAATGGTCATTTGAGTTGGGCTGGACGGCCAGGCCCAACCCAAGTGACTGCTAGGGCTTACATGGCGTAGTGAAGATCAGAACGTGGTCTTCGCCCTAGTTCAACTGTTCCGTGATCTCCGGAAAGTGGGTTTGACCTGCTCTATCGGAGGTGGGCAGTTGGTTGTGACGTGTCCCCGTAGAGGGGAGCACGTGGAGAACGTGTGAAGGACACATTGATATACCCGACAAGGGAGAAGGTCTTGCCCGCGGAGGGTAGGTTCTGCCAGACGGGGGCAGTGTCTGGTCGACGGGGAGTCTTGTGCTCGACACAGATGAGGAAGGTTCTGCCCGTGGAGAGACATTGCTTTCCCAGCGGGGACTCTGTGCTCGACGGCTGTGGCCCAAGCTAGATTGGGCTTGGCAGAATATTATTGGGCTGGGCCTGCCCGGTTAAGCTAGGGCCCAAGCCAGAACAGGAGTCCCCCAAGTCATAGCTCCGAGGGAGGGAGCGAGGACTTGATGACGTTGTGTCGGGGAGGGGAGATTAACCTGAGGAGAAAACCCTCCAGCTCGCGTTCTGCGGGGATGCGAGCAGGTGAGTCCTTCCTCGTCATCAGGCATCCGGGGTTGAGGACACGTGTTGGCGGGGAGATGTGAAGGGACACGACTGTCAGCCTTTGCCACGTGTCATGCGCTGGGTGGCTGCTAGGGAGGCTACCCTAGGGTACTCGAGTGCCTAGTGACGCTTCGAGTCCCGTGCTGGGGTATAAGAAGTGAGCCCCGCTCATTCTCCACTTTTCTCCTTCTTGCCCCTAATCCCTAGGATCTGTCGCCCCGCTACCGTCTGATATCTCCGTCGTGACAGCCGCCTCGCACTCCGCCGCAGGTCATAATATAGTAAGTTTTCCTTCTCATTTCTTTTGTTTTTCTCGTTTGTTTTTAGGACCGTGGTCGGGGCATGTTGAACACCCCGAGGAGGGGTATGGGTCTCCGCCGCTATAGGCGGAGCGTTCTAGGGTTTTTGAGTGAGCCCCCCGAGGATAAACGCCTATTCCGATGAATGTCTCGGGGACAGATACTTATTCCGTTGAACTCCCCGGGGACAGATGCTTATTCTGATGAATGTCCCGAGGAGACTGTGTATATTAGTTGGGTAGGTGTCCCGGGGAGACAATAGGATTTTGGATTGAGCCACCGAGGATGATGCTCGGGATGTCCTCGTCGCCCTTTCACTTTACTTGCGGTGGAAGGGTGAATTTGATCTTTGTCATCAAATTCACTGTTACCTTCTGCTTTTCAGGTGTTCATAAATACATTGGTCCCGAGGAAAATGGTCGAGGATAACGAGTCGGATGTCCCTCATTTCGACGAGCGAGTCCTCCCCCTCGAGGAGTGGGTGGCCGAGGAGCCCCTGTCCATGCCCTCTTATTTCGCTTCCGACCCGACGAGGGTCTACGCCACCATGGAGGATCGGGAGGAGGGTGGCCCCCAGAACTGGCAAGTTTACCGTCCTCGGGAACATCACCAGATATGCTCGAAGTACGGGAGGATGCGGTTCCAGATGTACGAGTTTTATTTTAAAGAGGCCAGGCTCAGACTGTCGTTCTCAGATTTCCACCTGGGCCTCTTCGACTGGCTGCGGCTGGCCCCTTCGCAACTGCATTCGAACGCCTTGGCTTTTATTCGGGCATTCGAGGTCGTGTGCCGCTATCTCGAGGTCGGCGTCACGCTGCCGCTATTCTTCCGCGTCTTCACCTGCAATGGCAGACGGTGGACGGTAGGCACGGATGGGTGTTGTTCAAACAACCGAACAGGCTCTTTCAGACGTACATGGACTCTATTCGGGATTTCAAGGGTTGCTTCTTCATCGTCAGCCCGATCACGCATGCGTGGGTCGACTCTTTGTATTCAGAAGGGGAGCGGATAGTGAACAGCCAGCGAGAAGCCGTCATGCTGCCGAGGGTGCACGTGGAATGGTCTCCGAAACATTTTTCCCGGGGGACTGACCGGTATATCGTGCGCGCGGGGTCCCTCGACGAGGAGGACATGGCCGGCTATTTGAAGATAGTCACGTTCGTGCGCAGCCTGTCGCCGTCAAAGTTGGTGACCCCCGACGGCCAGTATATCCTCGACAGCCAGGGGAATCTCCGCGAGACAGCGAGGTTGATCAATACGAAAGCCCTGCTCGAGTGTTCCTTGGAGGCGGATGCCCTTCGCTATCTAGGTGGTGGACGCGTCTTTCTTATCTTGATTTGATATTCTTTATCTGTTATTGATCCATTTTCTTTGTTTTGCAGGGAACATGTCTTCTATCGAGGAGCGGGTGAAGAAGTTGCGCGCGTCGAAGGTCACTGCCACTCCGAAGTCGTGGGTTGGCCAGCTGGTCGGGCAAGCTTCTGCAAACCAGGACGGCAAGGGTTCTTCGTCTCCTCAAAGCAGTCAGTCCCCCACAACTCAGGGGGCCCCGAAGAGGCCCAGAGTTCTGGAGGTGGAGAGTGTGGTCGACCTGTCGACGGGCTCTGGTGAGGAGGGTTACTCGATCACGCCCTGCCATCAGCACCCCGGTTACTTCCACGGGGCTAGGTCGCCCAGGATTCCGGCTGGGGAGGCGAAGGCGGTCCTAAGTGCGGATCGGGCTACTCGTAGGCAGGTCCTGACGGAGGATTTGGTTGCTTTGATGCGGACCTTCACCACAGCGATGGTTCTGAGCGAGGAAAGCTGCTTGACCGTCGAGTTGTCCAAGCTGCAGGGGGACCTCGCTTTCGCGCATTCGCGTTTGAACAAGGCCGTCGAGGATCTGGAAACGAGCCGGGGGAGGGTGACCCAACTTTCCGAGGAGCTGGAGAAGAGTCAGGGGGAGACCGCCGGTGAGCGTAAGAGGGGGGATAAGGCTGAAGACAAGTGGAAGGCTTCCGAGGAGGAAGTGAGGGTACTGAAGGCTCGCATGGAGAAGCTGGAGGGTGGCCTTCGCCCTGTCGACGGTGAGACCGATGAAGACAGGCAGATGGTCACTCGGGCTGATCTGCTCGCCAGGACACGGGTGCTGGAAGGTGACTGCCTGGAGGCCTTCGCAGCGGGCTTCAGTGGCGCTGTTGCGCAGCTTAAGGTGGTGAACCCCGGCGTCGCCCTGGTCGAGGATGGCATCGGGCCTTTCCACGAGATAATCGATGGCCGGGTGGTTGACCCCTGCGCCGAGGAAGCTGGTCTTGATGCCCGTCCCGCTGAGCTTGAAGTGGAGGAGGAAGAGGGAGCATAAACTATTTTCGGTCCTGCGTGCCCGCGTATTCTAGCCTGCATGCCAAATATTTTGTATATTTTTCTAAGTGTTTTCTTTACCGGGCCTGCGTACCCTTCTTGGTGATGTAACATTAACTATTGGGCTGGTGCCCGCTTTTATATGATACACTTTGGAAATTTGTTTTAGTGTGCGCTTTGTTTTGTTTTTCCATGGTGTTATGCTCGTTTTATTTCTGCACTTTTGTATGCTCGAAATATATGTTTTTATGTTTGAAATGCATATTCGTTATGCCCTTGGGCTTGTCCGAGGTGGTAGCTCGACGATAATTGTTTCCGGTAGTGTGAAGAACTGGCCGGTTGGCCGGTTTTGTTACCTCGCCGTTTCGAGGGTAGTTTCTCCCCGCGGCGTGAACGTCTCATCGCGAGCTGGGTGTCCTGCCGATGCTGGTACGACGACGGGGAGTCTCGATCGAGGGATTCTCCATCGAGCAGAGCCTTCTACCTGCGCACACAAAGGCATGGCTTGCTGTTTTGTTGGTCTCTAGGAGACGCGAGGAGGTGCGGTGGTACCATGTCGCCCCCCTGTGGTCGCGACGCCTGGGCATCGCGGGCAGTGTTTAACTGTAGTACCTTTTCAGCTTCTCGGCGTTCCAGGGTCGAGCTAGTTGTTCCCCGTGTAGGTTTTCGAGGTAGTAGGCCCCGTATTCCGTCTTGTCGCGAACACGATATGGGCCTTCCCAGTTCGCGGCTAGTTTGCCTTCGTGAGAGTCCTTTTGGTTTCTTCGCAAGACTAAGTCGCCGATCTGAAACTCGCGTTTCAGGACTATGTTGTCATGGCGAAGTGCTACCTGTTGTTTCAGTCAGGCCTCTCGAAGAGCTTCCCCCGACCAAATTTCTTCGACGAGGTCGAGCTCCTCTCTGAGGGCGTCATCGTTGTTCTCGGCCTCGAGGGGAGCCTCAGTTCGTCTCGAAGGCTCTCATATCTCGACCGCGTTCACCGCCTCGGTTCCCTATGTGAGGCGGAATGATGTTTCCCCCGTGGTTGAGTGAGGCGTAGTTCGGCATGCCCATAGGACGCTATGGAGTTCCTTGACCCACGCTCTCTTGGCGTCGCCGAGTCTTCGCTTTAGTCTTCTGAGTATCACCTTGTTCGCGGATTCGGCTTGGCCGTTCGTCTGAGGATGTTCGACCGAGGTAAAGTGATGCTTGGTCCCGAGTTTGGTGACGAAGTCTCGAAAATTTTTGTCTGTGAATTGCATGTCGTTGTCGGTGACGATGGCGAGTGGGACACCGAATCTTGCGAGGATATTTCTTTTATAGAATCAGAGTATGTTATGGGCCGTGATTTTGGCGAGGGCTTCGGCCTCAATCCATTTGGTGAAGTAGTCGACGTCCATGATCATGTACTTGCTCTAATATGATCCTAAGGTGAAGGGACCGAGGATATCCATCCCCCACCAGGAGAATGGCCAAGGGGAGGAGATGGATTTGAGCTCGCTCGGTGGGGCGAGGTGCATGTCCCCGTGTCGTTGGCATATGTCGCATTTCTTGACGTGCTCTCTCGTGTCCTCTTGCATCAATGGCCAATAGTATCCTACTCGCAGGGCCTTTCTTGTCAGGGATCGTCCCCTGAGGTGCTGCGCGTTGATGCCCTCATGAATTTCTTCCAGAATGGCAGTGGCCTGGGAGGTGTCGATGCATTTGAGGAGAGGGACCGTGAAGCCTCTATGGTACAGTTTGTCTTCGAGAAGGACGTACGAGCAGGCTCTTCGTTTGATCGTTCTGGCCTCTTTGGGGTCGGCGGGGAGGCGACCTGCGCTGAGGTAGGCGTGCAACGGTGTCATCCAACAGTTGATATCCCCTATGGCGTTGATGTCGAGCGATGCTTCAGCCTTTTTCGTGCTCGGCTACAAAAGGATCTCCTGGATGACCGACTTGTGCCCGCCCCTCTTTTTGGTACTTGCTAGTTTTAAGAGAATATCTTCTCGAGTGTTCTGTTCGCGTGGAACATGTTGAACCTCCACGGAGTCAAAACTTTGCATTTTTTCCGTAATGAGAGCCAGGTATTCGGCGAGGGTATCGTTTTTCTCCTGATATTCCCCCCGTACTTGCGAGGCGACCAGCTGGGAGTCCGTGAAGATTCTTATTTCCTTGGCCCCGAGGTCGGATGCCAAGCGAAGCCCTGCCAGGAATGCCTTGTACTCGGCTTGGTTGTTCGTCTTCGGGAAGGCCAGAGTTAGAGAGACTTCTATGATGGTGCCTTCGTCGTTGTCGAGGATGATGCCCGCGCCGCTGCCCGTGGAGTTTGAGGAGCCATCGACGAAGATAGTCCACTTGTGGCTCCCTGTGGTAGGGTCTGGCGAGAGGGTCATCTCAGTGACAAAGTCGTCCAGGACTTGAGCTTTGAGGGCCTTCCTTCCTTCGTATGTAATGTCGAACTCAGATAGTTCTAACGACCACTTTAGAATACGTCCAGCCATGTCTGGTCGGCCGAGGAGCTGCCTGACGGGCTGATCGGTTCTGAGCATAATGGAGTGGGCCAAGAAGTAATGTCGGAGGCGTCGTGCAGCGGTGATGACAGCCAAAGCTACTTTTTCGATATGTTGGTATCTTACTTCGGGAACGTGGAGGGTTTTGCTCGTTAAGTAGATTGGCTTTTGTCCTTTGGGAGTTTCCCTGATCAGTACGGTGCTGACGGCCTCGTTTGACACTGCCAGGTATAGGTATAGGGTTTCTCCCACTTCGGGTCACGTCAACACGGGTGGTTCGGACACGACGCGTTTGAGGTGATGGAGGGCTTGCTCGCATTCCCCTGTCCATTCGAACGTGGCTTCCTTTCTGAGAAACTTGAAGAAAGGGAGGGCGTGCTGTGCAGACTTGGCGATGAATCGGGAAAGCGAGGCGAGTACGCCGTTGAGGGATTGTATAGACTTCTTCGAGGTGGGTGTGGTGATTTCTGAAAATGCTCGGCACTTGTCCGGATTTGCTTCGATCCCACGCTCGGTTAAGTAGAAATCGAGGAACTTTCCTGCACGGACCTCGAAGGTACATTTCTCCGGGTTGAAGCGCATTCTGCATTTCCTCGCTGTGTTGAAGACTTTTCTGAGATGGGCCGTGTGGTCGGCTTCCGTGTAGGACTTGACAATCATTTCGTCCATATACACCTCGAGCATGTCGTCAATCTCTCCCTGGAAGACTTTGTTCATCATCCGTTGGTATGTGGCGCCAGCGTTCTTTAGGCCGAAGGGCATTACGTTGTAGTAATAGTTGCCCGACTCCGTCATGAAGGTCGTGCTTTGTTTGTCGCGTTCGTCCATGGGGATCTGGTTGTATCCCGAGTACGCGTCCATAAATGACAAGAGTTTGAAGCCCGCCGAGTTGTCGACGAGCTTGTCGATGTTAGGGAGGGGGTAGGTGTCCTTAGGACATGCCCGGTTGAGATCGGTGTAGTCAACACACATGCACCATTTTCCATTATTCTTTTTAACAAGTACAACATTGGACAGCCGGGTTGAATATCGGGCTTCTGAAATAAAATTTACCTCTAGGAGGTCTTTTACAGCTTTTTCAGCCGCCGCCAACTTTTCGGGGGACTGTCTACGCCTACATTGTACCACGGCCTTGGCGGATGGGTTGATGGATAGCTGATGGCAGGCGACCTCGGGTTCGAGTCCGGGCATCTCCGCGGCGCTTCAAGCGAAGAGATCAGCATTCTCGCGGAGGCAGGCCTTCAGTTGTTTCCTCGCAAGGTCGGGAAGTCCTGGCCCGATCTTCACGGTTCTCGTCTCGTCGTCCCCGAGGGTCACAATCTCAAAGTCACCGTCTAGGATGGGCGCGCTGGGTGGGTGGGCTGCCCGTTGGATGTATGAGCGTCGTTGGCTTCGTCTTCGCAGTCGGATTCTTCGGCGAAGCGGCTGACGAGGTCTACCGAGCCGACGAGCTCCTTGGGTTCGCTTTTTGGAGTCGCGGTGGGCACTGCTTTTTTGGTTACCGGGGCGATTGTACTTAGGCCTTTCAGCGCGGCCTCAAAGCATCTCCGGGCAGCCTCAATATTGCCATTTAGGGTGACCACATCCCCCCGTCTTGTGTAGTACTTCATTTTTAGGTGGACGGTGGAGGGCACCGCGGTGAGCTCTGCCATTGTCGTCATGCCCAGGATACAGTTGTAGAGGGATGGGCATTCGATGACCAGGAAGCGGACATTGACCTCCCTGGCCGTTTCCTTTTCCCCGAAGGTGACTTTTAACTCCACGTACCCCCACGACCTTGTTGTCGTCCCGTTGAACCCTTGGAGGTCAGAGCCCACGTAGGGGGACAGGTTGGACTCGTCGAGTTGGAGAGTTGTGAAAAGGTGGGTGTACATGATGTCCACCGAGCTTCCGCCGTCGACTAGGATGCGTCTGACGTCGAAGTTTTCCATCTGTGCCCGTATCAGGAGGGGGATGTTTGAGTTAGGGGAGCCACCGGGAAGCTCCTCGAGGTAGAAAGTGATTGGTTTGGATCGGCCATGGAACTTGTCGAGGGTGCTCATTTTGCCGGAGTTGCTGGTGATGAGTTCCTCGAACTTCCTTTTTACAGATCCCACAGATAGGTTCCTCGGGGATCCGCCGGAGATGACCATGGCCTTCGAAAAATACTCCCATCGGCTGGTGGGGCGTACAGGCTCGTCGGGGAGATCGGGTTCGGCGGGGAAGTCGAATTCTCTGAGTGCGAACCAATCCTCGGGCCGGCTGATGCAGAGAGCAACCTACAGCCCGTTGTCACCGTCAGAAGAGGGGAGGTCTTCAACTCTCTTGGCCTCGGGGGCATCTTGCCGTGGGGCTTCTCCTCCCCCGGGTGTATCTTTTCAGGAGGCCATCCTTGATCAAGATTTCGGTCGCGTCCTTGAGGTGGATGCAGTCTTCTGTAACATGCCCGTGGCTTTTATGGAAGCGGCAGAACTTGGATTTGTCCATGTTGGGCTTGGGGGTGTCGGTCTGGGGAAGCGGGCACCTGCCTGGACAAACTCCGTTTTGGCACACTCAGCCAGTATGCGCTCGCGAGAAGCGACTAGAGCCGTATACTCTGTGAATTGGCCGGCTGGACCGCGTTGCTCGCGGTGTTCGCGGGGACGATCCTCCCGTCGGTGATCTCCTCCGCGCCGGTGGCTCGAGGCTCCGTCCTCCTGGGGCCCGCGGGGGGTCTCGAATGTCCCGGGCGGAGTTGGCTGCTTGAGTCTCCTCGAATCGGATGTAATGCGCGTCTCTATTGAGGAAGTCTTGTAGAGAGGTTGGTCGGTGTATGGCCACAGCTTCGTAGAACTTGGAGTCCCGGTGCAGGCCTTGCTCTATCAAGTAACGTTTTATCTCGTCCGACGTTGTTACCTGTACTGCCTCTCGTGTGAACCTTTCGATTTACTTCCGAAGGGGCTCGTCGGGAGCCTGGATTATGGCGCCCAGTGCGGATTCTGTCTTCGGATGGCGTCGGGATGCTGTGAAGTGTCTCGAAAAGAGGTCCTTCAAGACCCTCCACGACGGGACCAATTCTGGCTCCAGGATTTTGTACCATGTCATGGCACCTTTCCTCAGTGTTGTCGGGAATAGTCTGCATTTGATAGCTCCTCGGACATTTCGGTAGTCGAGCATGGCCTCGATGTCTTCCAGGTGGTCGTCTGGGTCGGAGGTGCCGTCGTACGTCGAGAGTGTTGGGGGTTTTTCCATCCCGTGGGGAATGGGAGCAGCCATGATCTCTCGAGACAAGGGGGTCCTGTAGTCGTCCTCGTCGCTGAGAGTTGGTGATCGAGGGGGTGATGGCCCTGGTGGCGGAGGTGCTTGATTTCGCGCCCTCGGCCTCCTGACCGGGGGTTCGACCCTCGGAGGTCTGGTTAGGGGATCCCCCCTAGTTGGCCGTTGCTCCCGGACTTGTCTCGTCGGGGACCTAGTCCGCTCCCGCACTACTTCGGGTTGGGGCCTCTCTAGCCGGGGTCGTCGACTCCTAGGACGAGGCGATGGACTCCTTGAATTCCCGTTCTGGTCTTCCTGCGGAAAGGACCTCGGTGGGACTTCGTGCTCTAGTGCACCAATTCGTGTGTTTTGTTGGAACAGCAGCTGATTTGTTTGGTTGATGGCCGCGAAGAGGGCGGCCATTGTCGGGTCCACTCCGGTCGGGACAGGGATGGGTTGGAACGCTGTTGGGCGTCTTGGCCGGAGAGCAGTCTGGTGTGCAGCTTTCGCGGACGAGGGAGAGGCAGTATGGCCGTCCCTCTCATCGGTCTCCGGAGGTTGGGACGTCTCCGTTTGCTTGCCGCCGTTCGCGGCGGGAGCGAGGATGAGGTCGTGAACAGCATCGTCGTGGTGTGGGCTAGCCATGATCGTGGAATGTTGGTGAAACTTTGGTTCCCTGCTCGGAGGAACGGGGAAGTTTTAGGTCCCCACAGTCGGCGCCACTGATCTGACCTGATCAGAAGGGGATCGCTGGCTGCCACGCGTCTTTGCCTTACTGCTTGTTCACCGGTGTTGAAGAAGAGGAGGGGGGTGTACCTGCAAGACACTCCGATGCCAAAGTAAGCGTATGGGCAGAGTGGTCACAAATATAGAAAAGGGTAAGAAGAGATTACCTGACCCTCTTGTGAAAGAGGGTATTTATATAGAGACCCCAGCGCAGGGCCAACTGTCATTTGAGTTGGGCTGGATGGTTAGGCCCAACCCAAATGACTGATAGAGCTTACGTGGTGTAGTGAAGACCAGAACGTGGTCTTCGCCCTAGTTCAATTGTCCCGTGATCTCTGGAAAGTGGGTTTGACCTGGTCTTTCGGAGGTGGACAGTTGGTTGGTGACGTGTCCCCGCAGAGGGGAGCACGTGAAGAACGTGTGAAGGACACGTTGATATGCCCGACAAGGGAGAAGGTCCTGCCCGCGGAGGACAGGTTCTGCCCGACGGGGGCAGTGTCTGGTCGATGGGGAGTCTTGTGCTCGACACAGATGAGGAAGGTTCCGCCCGCGGAGGGACATTGTCTGCCCGACGGGGACTCTGTGCTCAACGGCTGTGACCCAAGCTGGTTGAGCTTGACAGAATATTATTGAGCTGGACCTGCCCGGTTAAGCCGGAGCCCAGGTCAGAACAATATATATATATATATATATATATATATATATATATATATATATATATATATATATATATATATATATATATATATATATATATATATATATATATATATATATATATATATATATATATATATATATATATATATATATATATATATATATATATATATATATATATATATATATATATATATATATATATATATATATATATATATATATATATCATTAAAAGAAATCAATTTATGACGAAAAATTGTGATGGAAATAATTTTCGTCCCAAAAACATTAAATTGAGACGGAATTTGAGAAGATTTTCTGTCACAAGTAATTTAATAAAATATATATTCTTATTTGGTACAAAATTTCATTGTTATTATTAATATTTGTTAACTTTTTAATATTATATATATATATATATATATATATAGATATATATATATATATATATATATATATATATATATATATATATATATATATATATATATATATATATATATATATATATATATATATATATATATATATATATATATATATATATACTTGTAAAAGTAAATAATATTAAGGTTTTATTAAATTAAAATAAAAAATATCTTTAAATTTATTTAATAAAAATAAAATAAAACGTTAAGGAGTAGTGTTTTGTAAGGGGAAAAAGAAAACTGATGGGAGATTAAAAAGAAAAAATGATGAAAACGTGAGAAGAGAAGAGAAGCCCTAGTCAAAGAAAGTTGTGTTTGCCGCCATCTTCTCTCTCTTCTCGTATCCTCTTGCTGACTGACATATTCTTGCTTCCTCTCATCGGTATCCTTCGCTTCCTCTTACCAACGTTCTTTCTGCATCCTTTCACCAGAGTTTTGCTCACCTTCTTCTTCTCACCGTCGTCCTCCTAGGTATGAAATACTTACTCTTCTTCCACTATAACTTACACTTATTTATCTTGTCTTCATTTAGTAACATTATTACTTATTTTTTATTTTATTTTGTTTTGAGTTGGAAGAAAGATTATGAATCTGATAGGAGAAATTGAGTTGGAAGAAAGATTGGGAATCTGACCGGAGAAATATTTTAAGATCTTAGGAATCAATCAATAGTCCATAGACATCATGGAATCATTGAAGTCAATTCACAAAGGAGCTATTCAAAATATGAACCATTTATTTTGGCTCAACAAGCTATTCAAGTGTATTACACACTATATCCTGAAAAATGTCGTGATAATTCAAACTGGTTGGTGGTTATTAAGACAAAAGCAAGAAGCATAATAGATGCAAGCGGTTATGAAATAAGCGCCAGACGTGCTTACCAAGAAGTTGAGAATTTACAAGTGTTACCGGTTATTGGTGAAGTTGAACAAATCGGTAGCTTAAGAGATAATAACAGTAACTTTGAAGTAGTAGATGATTACCCAACCAACGACACAAATTTTGAAGATGAAGCACTTGTTGATGATGGGATGGTCAATGAAGAATTTGAAGAAGATTTTGTTGACAGTGATTCAACTAATGAAGATATTTTAGATAATTATCTTGAATATGATGATGATTAAATTGCTTTTGCATGTGTGTTTTGTTTCTATCTTTTAATTGAAAAAGTGAATGCTATCTTTTTGTTTCTTAATTTTAGTTGAAAAAGTGACTAATTTCCTTTTGTTTATTTCTGAAATCATTTCAAGGGAAAAAGTGACATTTGTTTTTTTTCTTTGTTTTAGGTGAAAAAGTGACTATTGTATTTTTGTTTTTAGATATAAACTCATTATGTGAAATATTGTATTTTGTTTTCATGATGTTATTAATCTATATATGTCTTTATTATTAATTTAGATGTCACGTATTGTAGACCTAGAGGAAGACCTAGAGGATTTGGAGGCAAAGGGAATGGTAAGGTTCCATCCAGGTGTTCCTCTTAGCACTTTTCCTGTTCCATCCATTCCTTCTTGTTTAGAGCAAAGGAATAATTCAAATTACACAACTCCACCTATTAGAGCACCATTTCCATCATCTAGTAATCCATGTGTTCTTATTGGTACTGGCCATGTTTCATCTCCTACTACTGAAATAACAACAAGTCCTCAAAATACACAACCAACCGCAAACAGACACCGAATTTGAGACTGTACCACAAACGAAGAAGATAATAACTAGAATATCAAATCTCAACATTTTATCCTATTTGGAGACCCTACCTTACCAAGTCCTCATAGCCCGCATAAACCATGGGGCAAGGATCATTCAGATAACAAAGTTTGGATTTATACTCTGAGAGGATAGTAATTCTGAGTTGTTTTTTTTTATAAATTTAATATGTATGTATAGTTAATGAATTTATTATTTGAAAATTATGAATACTTTGTTTTTAATTTGTTGATGTAATCCCTTTGTTAAATTTTACAGCTTTTATCCTGATGATAATGTGACTAAAGACATATCAAAGGCAATTAAATCTATGTTTGATGGTCCTTACAACAATTGGAAATGTTGTAACTCTAAAATCAAAGAAATGTGGTTCAAAGAGTGGGCAATAATGTATCTTTGTTATATTTTATCATTCCATATATTGAAAATTGAAATTATTTTAACTTTAATTTCTGTTGTTATTTTCAATAATTTTAGAAAGGCTACAAATGGATTGGTGAACAAGAGACGACTCTTAAGGATTTGTCGACTTCTAAAGCTAAAGATCTACTAAGAAAGATAATGGCAAGAGCACGCGAAAAAATGCCACAAAAACTCACATGAACTCAAAAACCGTGTGGGCACAATTGATTGTAAAGTGGGAAGATGAAGATTACCAAACATTACAATATGTGGCAGTTGCCAATCGTAATTCAGATATTGGTGGTTTGTTGCACACCCAAGGATCTAAGAATCAACTAAATCATGAACTTGAATTGGTAAACTTTATTTCATATTTCATTATATTTTTTATTAATAATATACTTATTATGTGTGTATCTCTAAACAAATGCAAAATAAAGTTTAGGAAGGATTCTACACAAGGGGAACTATTCAAGAAGTGGCACACAAAAAAGGGAACGGAAAATTTTGTGGATAAGATATCAAGTGATGCATATGTGAGTATCATGTTAATTTCTCTTTTTATTCAACTAACTTCTTTTAATTCTTGATCTCATTACTTATGAAATGTATTATTAGAATAACTACTACTAAAACTACTCTGTTTTCCTGCGGATTTTGACAAAATTACTCCTGCTATTTTTCCTGAGATTATTCGTTTCCAGCTAAAACCTCAGTGGGTAACTAACACAGCAGGTAAAGTCGCAGGAAATAGTCGCAGGAAAACGTCGCAAGTAAAACAGCTAAATTCGCAGGTAATACCGCAGGTAACTTTAACTTTTGCAGGAAAAGTCGCAGCAAACTGAAATAATATAATTAATTTCACAGGTAATTTCTCTCTCATGTTTTTAATTTTTATTATTAATTGTGTTTAATTCATATTTAAAATAATATAATTAATGTATTTAATAATAATATAAAAATAAAAATCTAATTTAAATAAGTCAATACAACACTAATCACATTCAAATTTTTAAAGTCAATAACAAGTACTTTTAGAGTTACATTACTAAAAATGACATAATCAAGTTACTAATAATCACTTGTCCAACCAAATTAATAAGATAAAACAATGCAATTTCAAACTAGATAACAAATGAATTAAAAGAATAGAAGAGACAAATAACGATGCAAAAACTAAGAAACTCCAACTACAGCTTATTGCTAGTAGTAATTGATGTTCATGTTTCTCTAAGCTTCCCAACCTCTCAAAAGCGTAGCGCGAGCGACACGGTTGAGTCCAAGAGTGAAAGCTCCCATTCGCAAGTCGCAGTTGTGAGTTTTACACATTCCTTTTATGTTCTTGAAAGCTCTAGTCATATACCTTTTTAGCTCAAGGTTAACTTTATCTTCATCCCACATAAATCCTTGAATATTCTGCAGAAGTCACATAGGAAAATTTAAAATCTCTTAAACATGTTTTCAAGAACTGTTAATTAGCTTCTGAAATTTTCACTTATCGAGTTGATCATTACCTGGACCCATTCGAAATAGCTTACAGTCACTCCACCAGCATTCGCATAAATGTCGGGTAATATAATAACTCCTTTCTTAGACAGAATCTGCAACAAACAAATCATTTCAATTTTATATCAAAAATTGATTTCCCATATTCCCCACTATTCTGTAAATTTTTCGAATATGATAAATTATTACAAGTCTACACTGATTTACAAATTGTACTCAAATTTGGGATAATTACTACCATGCAGAAAAATCTTTAAATTCGCCACTGACAACTGCTTTTCTTTTCTTTCCTACAACGGCTATACCGGTGTCGACGGCAGCAGCAGGAGGCATAATTTTTATCTCTAAAGATGTTAAGTTTAATGAGCATTATTTTCCCTTTCCCGCTCTGTTTCCTAGCCAGAAATTACCTCAAGAATATGTGTCAGCAGGAGGCTTAAATCGATTGTCTGTACCTACTGCTATCAATATTAATCCTCCTACCTGTGTATCTCCAATAGTTGACAATAATCCTACGCCCAACAATATAGAGGCCCCTAATTCTCTCAGTTCTGTATACATTCTGTCAATCAGGACCATAACATGGACAGTCTACAACCTTATCTTAAGCATCCTAGTACATCTAGCCAGGATGTTCACAACATCAGAAATGTCTCACATGTACACATATCCAATGATACAGTCCCTTCTGACCTGGCACCTAATCAATCCAATGCTCCATCTTCTAGTCACGAATCTCCATCTACACATGTTCTAAGGACAATGCCCAATTCAATACTTCTGAAACTTCATCTTACCCAGCAATCCTGCACACAGTATCTAGTTATCCTGAGGGTAACCAAAACTTAAGCCATTCCTTTCATTCAGATACTCAAGACTTAAGCCATTCCTTGCATTCTAATGAACTCACTCTTTCTTCTCACATTCCTTTATCTGCATCTTCTAATTCTTCTTCAATACAGTCAAGTTCACATCCTATAACCCTTATCCAAAACAATCATCCCATGCTCACTAGAGCTAAAACAGGCCACTCCAAACCTAAAATATTAATTGCTCACACTAGCCATCACATATAAGTGGGATATCCAACAATTTAACATAGACAATGCCTTTCTTAGTGGCATACTCCATGAAGAAATATACATGACTCTCCACAAGATTCAACTTTGATCGTTGCTCGGCATCGACGCCGTATTAACTTGCAGTAGCTAAACATACCAGCTTCAATCACACTTGAATTTGAAAAGTGCGACTTTGATGTACGTTTGAGCTAGTTTTGATGATCCCTAAAATACTATCTTGTGACATACACTCCACTCCAGCTCCAATTCCTTCATCAAATAAAGTAGCTCTCTACATCAACTAAAGCACAATTTGAAATACAATTTAGCAGTAAGTATATAACTTCTAAATTACAATTTGAAAAATATATTAAAATAAAATTTGAAAAATTACAAACCAAATTGTATTCATATATAACTTTATATTTTGGGCAATGAGTACTTTATACGGTAGCCATTTTAGCAGTAAGTATCGCATCAATAGATTCTCCCATGGACAGAAAAACACTTACCTCCATATGGATTAGTAAAGTAGGAGACTGAATACTTACCTCCATATGGAAATCTCGTCAGAAGCTCTGTTTCAGCAGCTCTCTACATCAACTAAAGCACAATACTTAATTTTGTAATTTTCTGGTCATTTGGTCCAATTTTATCTAGCAACTTATTAATAGATCGTCCCATATCCATAAATAAATACCTGAAAGGATAAACATAATAGTGAAATCCAATGTTATTTATTTATATATGTACCTGAAAGGATCTTGGTAAAGTCTCCACTATTTCACCACTAGTAGTTCTCATCAAAAGGAGTAGTATCCTTCAGCTACATATCAGACAAGAAAGTAACATATATTAAGCAGCATAGAAACTTCAAACAGAGATTGAACATTGATCGCGACTTTCTATGTCTAATACAACTAACTGCAAGTGCACAGTCTATCGCGTAGTAATAAAAGATATCGATCCCACAGGGACTCGTAATCAAACTAGTGTTCTCGGGAGTTACTATGTTTAGCTAGGTAGAATATGTTTTAAGGGAATAAGATTGTCACTAAAAGGGGAAACTAAGATTACTATTTAGATTTTAATTAATTGAATCGATACGTAGTAATTGTGTTCTTCCGGGATTTGATAAGTTACTGGTGTAGGAAATAGTTTTCACAATTCATTTAAGCAGAAAATGGAGATTTGAAGACTCTCGTCTCACAATGGTTATTAACGCTAATCATAATCCTAAGGGCCTAACGTACACTTTCGTATTCCGTTCGGGGTTAAAATTACTTTTTGGAAATCTCTAAGTTCTAATTCGTTTTAAAGTGCTTTCGCTGTTATTAAAACAAATGCCTAGTGTTTACTATCTGACCTTACCGCAGCTTTCGCTTGTTGGTTCGTATCTTAATTAATTTCCCACTTTCGTGGCAAAACTACTTTAAAATAAGTTCTCGCTTTCGCGACGAAGTTTATTTCGTAAATCAATTTTAAACACTTAGACCATAAGTTATTTTTGTGAAAAGAAAGTTTTCAAACAAGAGTTATCAAATCCCATTCGAATTATTACTGCATATCGATTACCTAAGTTTAGCTAGACATGGAATTTGGAAAAGCAAAACATAAATAATAATAATAAATAATAAATTGCATTATGATAAAATAGAAGTCGATCAAAATGAAAACCTGTAAATAATGTCAATTGGCCTTTGGGCAGATCCTCCACAGATGTTGGCAGGATTCTGTCTTTAGTTCCAATTTGATCGTACAGTGCAGTAACAATTACAGAAGAGCGGAAATGGGAATGAGGAAAATGGCAGGGAAATAAAGGAAAGGGATACAAATAAAACTGGAGAAATGGATACAAATAATAACTGAAAGTAAATTTGCTCTGGAAATTAAATTTGGCAGCACTTCGTGGTATGAATGCAGCTCCCCTTTTTTGAAGTCCCCTGCTTCCCTTTTTATAGAAGTGAAATTCCAACGGTTACCTCTGAGGATGATGGACCTTGAGGCAGATAATTTAGGGAGTAGTGGACCATTTAATGGGAATTAGAACTGCTCTTTTGACGTGTAATCTGAGTGGGGCGTTTTTGCCTGCATGACGGTCGTCACAAGGTGTGACGGTCGTCACCCGTGTGACGGTCGTCATGCATCTGTGACGGTCATCACATCAGCAAAAACTGTCTGTTGCGCTTTTCATTGTGTTTTCACTCCTTTTTCGTCCATATTTCATCTGGGATTGCTTCTTTTCTTCATGTTGCCTTGTTTAGACGTGATCGTTGAATACCTGCAAAAACATCAGACAAATACATGGAAATAACCCGAAATCGGATCGAAAACGGTTAGACTTTAGTTGAATTATGCATGAAAATATCTATATGATTTCGTGTTATCAAACTCCCCTAAGCTTGAATCTTTGCTTGTCCTCAAGTAAAACGTGGAAAAGTCGGCAAGCACGAGGCTGCTTCTTCGTTCGCAGAGTTTGGAAAAACCGGGATTCTTGGTAGGAACAAGACGAGTATCACGACGACACTGGACTACAAGTCTCCGGAGGTCTCCCTTTTATTGCAAATCGGTATCAGTCATGCTACCGTATCTTGGTGTCAAGGTTCTCGTGGCAAGTTCACCCTGTTTGTTCTAGCGCAATCACATTAAGCCCGTTGTCCGCACACTCTCATGGCAAGTCGACCTGTTAGTGAATATGATCTCGTTTTTGTTTTTGATCTTCTTCATTAATCATAATTTGGTGTCATTGATTTTTCAATGGGTTTTTCGTGCCGTTGGGCTAAATGCTCGGGTGAGGAGCACCTAACTTAGAAGGAAACGTATCTTATATTCTTGGGCTTTTTTAGCTCTCTTTTCATGATTTTTCATCTTTTTGGAGATCATACACTTATTTGCATCGGTCGCTTGCTTAGAGGTGTTTTTAGGATGGTGCTGACTGCTAGTATAAACTACTTGGGGTTAAGTTTGCGTAGACACTTGAGACTTTAGTACACGTAGGTGGTGAAACCGACTCGCATAAACTAGAGATCTAAGGTGTCTAGAGGATACTGGTTTTGTTAGAACTGTCGTTTCCTCGGAGTTTCAAAACTCGATTTGAACTCAGGTGCATTCTCGTTATGCTTTTGCTTTTGAGGAACAAATGAAAGTTTTTGTTTACGTTGAATAATGTGGGGATTGTTTGCGTAACGTGGAAAATATATAGACGAGCGTTATTTGCTAGAAATAGAAAGCGTAAAAATAGAACTTACTAAAATTCAAAGTGCAGTGAAATGGAAATAAAGGAAATAAGTGAAGTTCAGAATACAGTGGAAATAAGGCTCCGCTCCCACACTATCTCGATCAGTGTCCTCACTGATTCTTGAAGCATGCGAGAGGGAGATACAACTGAAAATGAAAATACAAAGAACTGAAATATAGTAAACAATGAAGGAAAAAAAATAAAAAGCTAGTCCCGGGGCCTGTCACGTCCACGCTGGCGTCCTCTGGCTCTAGCAAGGGCTACTCTGTCCTCATAGCTCATGGCTTCGGTGTGATAGACCGTGTCTCGGAGTCCTTCGACCTGCAGAGTCAGATTCGCTAGACTCTCAGTAATCGTAGCTTGGCCGGTGTGAAGTTGTTGCATTTGAGTCCGGTGCCAAGCTTCGAACTGGTCAGCTCGCTGGTTCTGCTGCTGCAGCATCGTGAGTATATGTGCCTGCTGGTCTAGGGAGCGACGGAGGTCCTCTTCGGTGTAGTCAGGCACGGAATGGTGACGGCGGCGGCGGGATGATGTACCTACTGGAGGAGGAGGCTGTGATGCCTCTGGCTGCTCGGACCTGTCCAACTCAGCTTGGATTTCATCTTCGGAGTCATGAGTGGGGTCCTGAGTAGGAACAACGGCAGCAGGAGGGGCAGTGAGGTCGAACAACCAGTTGGTACGGTCCTCAGGATGGATGCGGGTGCGGGACGGAAGGATGATGCTTCGGACGGTCTTGCCACGCACAACCGGATGATATTTCCCGTCAGCTCGGGAGCGGATGAGATGGGAGGCCCTGCAGTGGTCGGTGTCAAGGAACACCAAGGGGATGGATTGGAGGTGCTGAAGGCGGTCGCCAAGGTTCAGCCCAAGTGCAATAGCCGTGACAATCCCGCCAAAGTAGAATGGCTTCGAGCCACGGTTGCAGTTGGCCTGAATATGAGCCAGCAGGAACGGGGCAGCGTTGACGGGTTCATTGTTGAAGACGCAATGCAGAAAGAAGAGCTCCTTGGAGTTCACTTTGTGGTTGTTGTCTCTGGCGAAGATAGTGTTACTCAACGCTCTGTGAAAGTACCTGATGGCGGGGTTATGGATGTGAGTGGCGTGCAGGGAGTCCCAACCATCGGCATTTAGGCCGGACAACTGATACCACAGCGCGAAGGCTTCGTGCTGGAACTGATCAGTGATGCGGCGATGAGCGTTGTCGACGCGGGGTAGCTGTAGGATGCCGGCAATCTGGTTTTGGTGCATCTGATAGTTAACGCCAAACATCCGGAAGCAAGCGGCACCTGAGTGTTGGTTGAGTTCGCCGCTGCTGGTGATGTATGAGAACGAACTCAAGAACTCAAGGGTGAGTTGTTCGTAGGTCGGTTGGGGGTTGGAGCAGAGGTTCCAGATGCCTGCTCGTTGAAGCATCCAGGTTACACCTTCGAGGAGTCCGAGCTCCGTAAGTGATGGAAGGTGCGGGTAGTGAGTTGGCTGGAGCGACCTCTGATGAAATGCAATGTATTGTGCTCGTTGTCTCTCGCCTAACTCGCCTTCAGGGAAGGAAATGTTGCTGACATCTGCGTTTCCGGCCATTGTTGAAGATGGAGAGGTTTCGGAGGTTTTGGGGTTTTTCGGCGAAGAGGGAAATGTGACAGAACGGTGGTTTGGAGGTTGAATTTGGAGTTGAGGTTTATAGTTCAATTGGGGAGGACGAAAATCGTAGTGGGGTATGAATTTTGGAAGTTTGAAAGTGATAATGGGGGGAGTGGAAGGGAACACGACCCCTGTTATATCAGATTGCAGTTCTGGGCTGCGTGACGGTCGTCACAAAGGTGTGACGGTCGTCACCCGTGTGACGCTCGTCATGGGGCTGTGACGGTCGTCACAGCAGCAAAATCTGCAGAACGCAGAATTTTGCTCTGAGGGCGTACTCGTGGTGATTTTAAAACGTAGTATTGCTACGGCGATGTAATATAATAGCCAACAATCAATAAATAATGCGAAAACAGAATAATTGGATAAAAACTAAAATTGAAATAACATAAAATGGAAACAATTGTATGTAGTACATAATTAAACGAACAATGCGAAAAATCCAAATGATTAAATTAAACTAAACTAGACTAGACTAAACTGAAACTACTGCTATGAGCTAATGACTAATCTTTTCGTGCCTTCAACTCATCGAATTTCTGTGAATAGTAGTCGAGTTGGTCGCAGACTAGATCCATGAAGCCTACCAGGTCACTGTGCATCCCTGCGATATCAGCTTTTACATTAGTCAGAGCTTTATCAACGTCGTCCAATCTGAGTAACACGGTATCCATTTTGTCGGTTGTTTCCTCAGGGATAGGCTCAGGATAAGTATTGTAGTGTGGAGGAGTCATAGGGTCTACTTCATTTTCAGAGGCGGCATCCTCAAAGTACATGTAATTGTGTGCCTCAGAAATGTGGTCACTGTCATACATATAGTCCTGGGGTGTTGACTGTGGTGAAGGAGGTCCCATAGGCTCATCCAATTCGTAGAGCCAGTTATCCTTGTTGTGGATGCTTGTCATCAGATGATCAGGCAATGTGAATAGCTGTACTGGTTTTTCGTTAATAAGGTACTCGTATGGTCCAGGTCCCATAGTTCCTAAGATGTGCCTGTTAAAGCAGAATTGTATGTTCATGGGTCTGATGGTACCAAAACGAGTGCTGGCATTTAGATGGAATCTAAGGCCAAGCTCGTGGGCAATCATTGTTACTAGTCCTCCTATAAGAATAGGTGTCTGAGGTTCCAGCGTGAGGCGTTTGAAGGATCTCATCATGAAAGGCACTGCGTTTACTGTCCGTCCCTGAGAAGCACAGAACATGATGAATAACTCTTCCTTAGACACTGTGGTAATATTTTCTTCTTTTCCAAACAAGGTGTGAGCTAGTATCTTATGGAAGTATCTAAAGGCTGGGTTATGAATGTCATCATTGTACATTCTGTCTGGTTCAGGGTGATAGTCGCCTGTGATTCTACCCCAGAAGTGCTCGAGTTGCAAATCAATATCGTCATCTTCTGCACTGATGAACACATGCGGTCCGCTAGGGAATCCTATGAGGTTGGCTAGTGACATCCGGCTATGGGTTTGGTCCATTCCAAACAATCTGAAGGTAATCAATTCTGTGTTGGATCCAAAACCATAGTTGGGTGTATATCTGAAGGAACTGAGGAATTCGTAGGTAAGATCTTTGTAGGTAGCGAAGCGTGTTTTCAGAGCAGTGTTCTCCCAACCCAGTTGATTAAACAGGTATTGAATGCTATCCGTGATCCCTAGTTTATCCATAGTAGCCTTATCATAATACAGCGTTAAGGTGAATTCTCTTTCGGTCAGTGCTGCAAATCTTGCCTTCTGAGCGAGTCCTCTGAAGTGAACCTTTGTGAAATCGTACTCGGCCATATTCGCAGGTAATTTGGAGAAAACAGAAGAAATGTTTTGAAGGCTTTTAAAAATCCTGAAAAGTTTAAAACAAGAAATTGAAGTCAGGATTTTTTTTAGAAACGAAAAGTGGTAGAAACAAAAAGGCAAAAGAGAAAAAATAAAATAAGAATAAAAGTACGAAAATGAACGAAAGTAGAAAGTAGTAGTAATTTTAGGATTTTTGTTGGATTTTTCAAAGTAGAATTTTAAAGAAAAATGAAATGCAATGACGAGGGAAATTTGGGCTGCCTCCCAGTAAGCGCTGTTTTTAACGTCTAAAGTCTGACGATAGCTTGGTGAGAAGCTATTCTGGTGTTTGAGCCGGAAGCTCAAGCAATGTTATATTGCTAATTTGAGGATTGTTGTCGTTCTTATTGTAATGTTTTAGACGTTGTCTGTTTACGATAAACGGTGCATTTGTCTTGTCGGTAATTTCAACAGCTCCACTCTGAAGTACTTTAGTCACTTCATAGGGTCCAGACCACCTAGATTTTAGTTTTCCTGGGAAGAGTTTTAATCGTGAATTAAAAAGCAATACGATGTCTCCCACACTGAATTGTTTCCTGATTGAACGTTTATCATGCCACTTTTTAGTTCGTTCTTTGTAGATACGGGCATTTTCGTAAGCGTCTAATCGAAGTTCTTCCAACTCGTGTAAGTTCAAGATTCGCTTTTCTCCTGCCTCGGTGTAGTTGAAGTTGAGTGTCTTAATGGCCCAGAAGGCCTTATGCTCTAACTCTACAGGGAGATGGCAGGATTTACCGTAAACTAATTTATAGGGGGTAGTACCTATTGGTGTCTTAAATGCGGTCCTATAAGCCCATAAAGCTTCTTGTAGCTTTGATGACCAATCTTTTCTCGAGGTAGCGACAGTCTTTTCCAAGATCTGTTTTATTTCTCTGTTCGAGACCTCTACTTGTCCGCTAGTTTGCGGATGATAGGGTGTAGCTACTCGGTGTCGGACTCCATATCTAGAGAGAAGTTTATCGAATATTCGTGATATGAAGTGAGATCCTCCGTCACTAATGACGAGTTTGGGTACACCGAATCTAGGAAAGATTGTGTTCTTGAAGAGTTTGATTACTACTTGTGCGTCATTTGTTGGAGCAGCTATGGCTTCTATCCATTTAGACACGTAATCGACAGCGACGAGTATGTAGTTATTTCCAAAAGAAGGTGGGAAAGGTCCCATGAAATCTATTCCCCAGACGTCGAAGACTTCTACCTCTAAGATTCCTTTCTGAGGCATTTCATCGCGTCGTGAGATGTTGCCAGTTCGTTGGCATCTATCGCACTTTTGCACAGCGATGTGAACGTCTTTCCAGAGATTAGGCCAGAATAAGTCGGCTTGGAGAATCTTAGCGCACGTCTTGGATGTACTAGCATGACCACCATATGGTGCTGAGTGGCATTGGGAAATAATATTTTCTATTTCTTCCTCTGGGACTGTAAACCCATAATTTCGACAAGACCATAATTTCGACAATATTGAAATTCAGGCTTTAAGGTCATCTTTGTCGAAGGTTAGCAACAGGAGGAGAATCCAAGAATTGCTGACAAGGTTTTAAAGTTTCATTGTTTCGACAGAAATAGATATAATGTTCTGGCAGAATAGTTTGGAGAGTTTGTGACTGAGGGCTTCGACAGAAGAAGTTTGTTAAAAAAAAAAAGATAAGGTTTGGCAAGTGCTGAAGAGTTTCTCTCCTTTAAAAGGGTTTCGACAGTTTTGAAGAGTTACAAGGTTTCGTCACCAAGGAAGAGATTCAAATTTCAAAAGGTTGTAACCTTTGGCAGTTGGACACATGGAGGTTTCAGAGAAGAAATTTACATGCAGGCTGACACTTGTCGTTTAGTTATAGTTTTTCCGTTCTAAGCAGTTATTTTGTTTGTGTATAAATAGGATAGTTTGTGGTTAGAATGTATGTGTGAAAATTTGTACAAAATTCCTGTAAAAGCTCTAAGTACCCAGTGTGAGAGAAAATGAGTCTAGTATTTGGAACAATGTACGTTTAAACACCAGTTATATTTTCAAAGTCATTTTAAATTACTTGTTTATTCTTCAAGTTCATTACTTGTTTATTCTTCAAGTTTATGTCATTTTACATTTCATTTACTTTTCTGCAAGTTTTTAGCCTTTCGACATTTCTTTGTTCTTGTTTAAACTTTTAACCTTATTTCACCTTTAAGTTCAAACTTCGTTACTTGCAAAATCAAAGTCCTTAATACTTTGACAACATTGATAAAACAAACCACAAATTAGTCACCAAGAGTCTAAGAGTATTTCGACAGAACCAAATGCACATGTATCCTAGGACTTGTATGGTTGGTCCTGCAAGTAACCCAACTTTCTGAAGAAATTGGTTAACCAGAGGTTGTTCGCCAGAAAACACAGCGAACAAATTGGCACACCTGGTGGGACTAGTGCATTTGATAAAATCTAATAGAAATTTTTAGACAAATTGTTCCTTGCTACGTTGTATGATTCTTAGAAGCGGTAAATTAGCCGTAACCGACGTAGAGAGACCAAAGAGAACAAGAAGAAGAAACATGGCTAACTTGCCAAATGCTTCAAATATTTCTGACGAAACCATTCCAGTTTCCAATCCTATCCCTTCGTCAGGAACAATACCAGTGTCTGGCCCTGTTTTAGAACAGATTAGGCCTCCTTTGGGGGATTCCATACCAACGGGTTCAGGATCCCAGAATGCGCCTAGTTCTTCCACCATGGGACACGCCAGACCCTTGGGAACCCCTCCCCCTGGAGGAAATACATTCAGGCCATATCTGAATTATTCTCAGCCTTTGGCTGGGAGAGAACAACCGTACGGAATGCCAACTTCAATGATGGCAAGCCTACATAATTCGTCACCTTTATTCTCTGATGCCATGGTTCAAGTGTCATCACCATTGCAAGGATCAGGATATGGTGGAAATGGAAATAGAATGAATCAAATTCCACCAGGTTTCCATATGCCCGCTATGACAAACCATTCTGCACAAGTAATCCGTCAGCAGATGGATGAAAGCAATCATGATATGGTGCAGGCTCTGACACAACAAATGGGAGACGTGTTCAATCCCTTAATACAAAACACTACCCAAACAAACCAAATATTGGCAGAACAGATGGCACGCATTGCTGATTTTTTTGGAGTCCCACAAGCACGACAAAGAATGCAATTAAACCAGAATCCTGCCAATAGGGCTGTCGAAGAGGAACTCACTATAAACCAAAGGCCCTTAGGGAACCCTCAGGAAAATCCCAGGGGGCAAGAGGTGATGGTCGAACAGCCTAATGTAGAAGAGCCTATTCGACAGGAACCAAGAAGGATAATAGTCCAGAGAAACCAAAATGCTGACGAAGTGTTACAGCAGAGAATGCGTTACAATAACATGCCTGTCGAAAATAATATTGCCACCATGGTGGAGAGAATAATGGCACAAAACGGAGTAAACGTAGGATTACAAAGGCCTAGTTATACTTCCCCCTTGTCTGAATTTATCTTACAACAAGAGTTACCACCAAGGTGGAAAGTCCCCAAATTCACAAAATTTTCAGGGGATACTAGTGAATCCACCATAGAACACGTGGCACGTTATTTGATAGAAGCGGGAGAGATTGCTAATAACGAGAACTTAAGGACGAAATATTTCCCAAGTTCTTTGACAAAAAACGCTTTCACTTGGTTTACGTCACTTCCTCCAACTTCAATTTTTACTTGGACCCAATTAGAGAGATTGTTCCATGAACAATTTTATATGGGACAAACCAAGATAAGTTTGAAAGAGTTGGCAAGTGTCAAAAGAAAATTTTCTGAACCCATAGATGACTATTTGAATAGGTTTAGATTATTAAAAGCCAGATGCTTTACGCAAGTGCCGGAACAAGAACTAGTCGAAATGGCTGCAGGGGGTCTTGATTATTCCATAAGGAAAAAACTGGATACCCAATATCTGAGAGACATGGCACAGTTGGCAGACAGAGTAAGGCAGATAGAAAGACTAAAAAATGAGAAATTTAGATCGAATAAAAACAAGAAGGAAAGAGTGGCCTATGTAGGAATGGTTCAAGATGATTACGACGAAAATGAACCAGTCATTTTCGACCAGCAAGAAATTGATCTTGCAGAATTAAAGCAAGGCCCTCCATATTCTTGTAAAGTTTTAGCCCCGTCGAATGGAAAAAGTCCAGTCGAAATGGAAAAGAATGACAGGTTCCCTAAAAGAACCTATACATTCGACATCACCAAGTGTGATGAGATATTTGATTTACTAGTCAAAGATGGTCAGTTAATAAAACCAGCAGGCACTAAAGAGCCTCCTATAGACCAACAGAAAAAGAGAGGTTTTTGCAAATACCATAATTTCTTGGGTCATAAAACTTCTCAATGTTACCTTTTCAGGGATCTTGTCCAAAATGCAATCCAAAATGGAAGGTTGAGGTTTGGAGACAAAGGTAAGCAGCAGATGAAGATTGACTCCAATCCCATGCAGATTGTGGAGGCAAATTATGCTGAGCCAGAAATGGTAAACGTGGTCGAAATGGAGATCATGGCAGAAGAAAATTCTGAAATGGTAGGAGTTACTGAAAGCTTCGACACCAACTTCACCATGATAGAAGCTGCTGAAGGTTTCGACACCCATGTCAATGTGGTGGAAGAAGGTGATAATTCTGCTGGCCAGGCTGAGGCAAAAGAAGTCAAAGTTTCTGAAGACTTCGACAGTGAAAATGCCACTGAAACTACTGAAGGTTTCAACGGAAGAAATGCAGTCAAAGTGGGAAGAAGCTTCGACAAGAAAAACTGTGAAAGAGATGCTGAGCAAGGGGTGATCTGGGACACTTTGGGAGAGTCAAATGGGAAATTCGACTTCATGGTGAAATATTCAGCACCACCAAGCTCCGAAACAGATACCAACGAAATCAAACCCACAGGATGGGGAGATTCTTTCAAAAGGGATGACGAAGAGGAGGATAGCAAAACCCTCGCTGCCCAAACAGAGGTCACTGAAGGCCCTGACCAAGAGGAGATTAAAACACCAGGGACTGATGACAATTCCCTCACTGTCAAACAAATGAACAGTGATACCACCAAAAATGAAGAACATCCTGTCGAAAGGGTTGCACATTGCTGCAAATACATCTATAAGGGCTTACACCCAAAAGGCAATGTTAGTCAGTCAAAGGAGGACATCCCAGAGGAAATCATGCTAGTCGAAAAAATGAACAAATTGAAAATTACAACTGAACAAAGTGCTGGGATTCATATGGTGGAAATCACTCAAAAGGGAGGACCAGACATCGACAAGGGAAAGAAGCGTCAAGAGGAGCATCAGAAGCTGGTTTACCCAGAAGAGAACGAGAGTCTGGTTGAATTCATCCAGAGGTGTCAAAGGAAGAATGCAGAAGTCATGCTTTGCCCAAGATGCAGTGCTGTGTTCGACAAGAAAGCAGCTGATGACTTGGAAGCAGCAGAAAAGACCCAGAGGAAAAGAAATTGGGGAACAGTCCCACCAACCAGAAACGAAAGATTCGACCCAAGAAGAGGGGAGCATCACAGTCAAGGGGTCGGAGAAAGACGTTTCAACACTTACAAACCATCCAACAGGCCAAATGATGACAAATGGGTTCAGCCTATAAGGGATGTCCAAGGTCAGAAGAGATGGAAGAGTTTTGAAGTGAACAGGGGTCCTTCCATGGAAGTTAAAAAGGAGGCAAAGCCAAAATACGTCTCTGAAAACTACAAAGGGAAGAATCCTATGTCCAGATCCCAATGGAGAAGATTCCAAAGGCAGAAGAAAATTGAAAAGAAAACTGTAGAATACCAAAAGGTTGGGCAGAAGGAAGCTGAATCAAGCAAATGTGTGCAGATTACGAACAAGGGAATGCCCCTGGCAGAAAAAGAAATCATTCAGAAGAATAGATCTGGTGACACCACAGAGGTGCAGCAAACAAACAATAGAATGCCAGTGGACGAAGAAGTCACAGATGAATTTGGTTCAGAATCAGATGCTTCTTTCGACGTAACTTGCAATGTGGTTTCTGTACTGCCCAGAGACTTCGACAGGATAATGGAAGTCGAAGACGAAGAGGATGACATGATGGATGATAGCATAAGCTTGAAGCCTGTATGCTACTACATAATGAACAATGGCTGTGTCGAAGAGCAAAATGCCTTCTTCGAAAAGCCAGATGATGCAATGAAGGCTCACTTAAAGCCTCTCTTCATAAAAGGAAAGGTAGAAGGTGTAGGTGTCAACAAAATTCTGATAGATGGCGGAGCAGCTGTAAATTTAATTCCTCATTACATGATAAGGAGAATTGGAAAAGATGACTCCGACACTAAGCCTCACAATATGGTGTTGTCCAACTATGAAGGTAAAGTGGGAACAACACTGGGAGTAATACAATTGAACTTGACTGTAGGATCCATCACCAGGCCTACAATGTTTGTGGTGATAGCCTCAAAAGCAAATTACAACTTGCTGTTGGGAAGAGAATGGATCCATGGGATTGGGGCTGTGCCATCCTCCATGCATCAAAGAATAGCAATCTGGAGGCCAGATGGGATTGTCGAAAACATTGAAGCAGATCAGAGTTACTTCACAGCTGATGTGAACAATATCACTAGTCGTAACTTCGACAAGAACCTAGCCCATATAGCACCATGCAATCCTGCGGCTTTCGACCTGACAGCTTCCGACAACGCTTACTGTTCCATGTACCTCCATCCTACACATGGTTTCCAGTGGGATAAAGAAATAATTGGGGAAACAAATTACACTTGGGGAACTGCCCATGTCAACCCAACTGGATGGGGAAGTGAATTCAGTGAAAATGACTGAAGTTCCAGCAATGGAAAGGATTTCGGCTTATATAGCCGAAAAACAACACAAAGCGGCCCTTGAGGCTGAAGTAAGAAATATGGCTGTCGAAGCCAGCACTCAGGTTGTCGAAGGACAACACCCTCAAGAAAATATTGAGGAGCAACATGCAAATCAGAGTTTTGAAGAAGACTCAAATGGTGAATGGCAAAACCAAAGACTTGATGCCATTTATGATGACGAACCTCTGGGGTTCGAAAAGGATCCAACCTCCACCAATATGAAAATGGTGGCACAGGATCCCTTAGAGGAGATTAATCTAGGACTGGGGGCAGAGAAAAGGCCCACTTACATCAGTGCCAAGTTGAATCCTCAACTCAGAATCGAAATAATCCAGCTGCTGAATGAGTTTAAAGACTGCTTCGCATGGGATTATGACGAAATGCCTGGTTTAGACAGAAGTCTGGTGGAATTGAAGTTGCCAATTCTGGAAGGGAAGAAGCCAATAAAACAGACCCCCAGACGCTTTGCACCTGAAATTCTGTCGAAGATCAAAGAAGAGGTCGAAAGACTTCTAAAATGCAAATTCATTCGTACAACAAGGTATGTCGAATGGATTGCTAATATTGTTCCTGTGATTAAGAAAAATGGCACACTGAGGGTGTGTATTGATTTTAGAGATCTAAACTCAGCCACCCCTAAGGATGAGTATCCTATGCCAGTAGCAGAAATGCTAGTAGATTCTGCAGCAGGCCATGAGTATTTAAGTATGCTTGATGGCTATTCTGGTTATAACCAGATTTTTATTGCTGAAGAAGACGTTCCAAAAACAGCTTTTCGTTGTCCAGGAGCAATAGGAACATATGAATGGGTAGTAATGCCCTTTGGTTTGAAAAATGCTGGAGCTACTTACCAAAGGGCTATGAATTCTATTTTTCACGATTTCATTGAAACGTTTATGCAAATTTATATAGATGACATTGTGATTAAATCTGCTTCAGGCTTCGACCATATTAACCATCTTCGACAGTCCTTTGAAAGGATGAGGAAGTTTGGTTTGAAAATGAATCCTCTTAAATGTGCTTTTGGTGTGCAGGCTGGGGATTTCTTAGGCTTTGTGGTCCACAAAAAGGGGATTGAAATCAATGAAAACAAAGCTAAAGCAATAATGGAAGCAAAAGCGCCATCGACAAAGAAGGAATTGCAGTCTCTACTAGGGAAAATCAATTTCCTCAGAAGATTTATCTCCAACCTTAGTGGAAAGACTCAGGCCTTCTCACCCTTGCTTCGACTGAAGAAAGAGGGTTTCACTTGGGGGCAAGAGCAACAAGCTGCTTTCGACAAGATCAAGGAGTATTTGGCAAATCCCCCAGTCCTAATATCTCCTTGCCGAAAAAGAAGCATGAGGCTCTACATATCAGCATCTGACAGAACATTAGGAAGTATGCTTTGTCAAGAAGATGAACATGGCGTCGAAAGAGCCATTTACTATCTCAGCAGGGTCTTGAATGATGCTGAAACTAGGTATAGCATGATAGAGAAATTATGTTTATGTGTATATTTCTCTTGTATGAAACTAAAGCATTATATAAAACCCGTCGATGTACATATATCTTCTCATTTCGACGTAATAAAGCATATGTTGTCTAAGTCTATTTTACATAGTCGAATTGGAAAATGGGCTTTAGCCTTAACTGAATATTCTTTAAAATATATGCCTCTAAAAGCTGTTAAAGGGCAAGTAGTTGCTGACTTTATAGCTGACCACTCCATACTTGGAGAGGAGACAAATTATGTCGAAAAAGAGCCTTGGAGGTTATATTTTGATGGTTCCAGTCATAAAAATGGAACAGGTGTTGGGGTGTTAATTATTTCTCCCAATAAAATTCCAACAAAGTTCAAGTACAAAATAGAAGGATTCTGTCCAAACAATGAGGCAGAATATGAAGCCTTAATTGTTGGACTTGAAATCTTGTTGGAACTGGGGGCAACAGAGGTCGAAATAATGGGTGACTCTGAATTGGTGATAAAACAATTGACGAAAGAGTACAAATGTGTCAAAGAAAATTTGATCATGTACTTTGTGATAGCCAACAGACTCCTCAAGAGATTCGACAGTGTAGTTTTTAGACACATCCCCAGATTAGAAAATCAGGAAGCAAACGACTTGGCCCAGCTGGCTTCAGGGTATAAAGTGTCGAAAGAAAATCTGTTGAAGTTCGTCGAAGTGAGAGGAAAAGTTTTATCTACTAAGCTGTCCCCATCTGATTTGGACACAATAAGATTGGGATATGGTGATCAAGAAAACTTTGAGATTTTCAATGTGGGTAATCTAGAGGATGGAGATTGGAGAAAACCCATTAAAGATTATTTGCAAAATCCAAATCAAACAGTCGAAAGGAAGATAAAGTACAGAGCCTTAAGTTATGTGCTCTTTGGAAATGAACTGTTTAAAAAGACTGCAGAAGGAGTTCTACTAAAATGCCTTGGAGAGACTGAAGCATACATAGCTTTGTCGAATGTACACAGTGGTGCATGTGGTGCCCACCAAGCAGGACATAAAATGAAATGGCTATTATTTCGACAAGGAATGTATTGGCCAACCATGTTGAAAGATTGTGTCGAATTCGCAAAGGGTTGTCAGGAATGTCAAATCCATGCAGGCATACCTCATGTGCCAGCAAGTGAGTTACATTCTATTATAAAGCCTTGGCCATTCAGAGGTTGGGCTTTAGATTTGATTGGTGAGATTCGACCAGCTTCTTCAAAAGGGCAGAAGTACATTTTAGTAGGAGTAGACTATGTCACTAAATGGATTGAAGCCATACCTTTGACAAATGTAGATCAGGAAGCAGTCATAGATTTCATCCAGAAACACATAGTGTATAGATTTGGAATACCAGAGACTATAACCACTGATCAAGGATCTGTGTTTACTGGCAGAAATATGCAAGCATTTGCAAGAGAGACAGGTTTTAAGTTGTTGACTTCGACACCTTATTATGCCCAAGCAAATGGCCAGGTCGAAGCAGCCAACAAAGTGGTGATAAACCTGATAAAGAAACATGTGGGTAAAAAACCCAGAAATTGGCATAAGACCCTGGATCAAATCCTTTGGGCTTGTCGAACCTCTCCTAAGGAAGCAACTAACTCCACCCCATTTAAATTAACCTATGGACATGATGCAGTATTGCCTGTCGAAATCTGTTTACAGTCAATACGAATTCAAAGACATCATGAGATTCCATCTGAAATCTATTGGAGTATGATGATGGATGAATTGGTTGATTTAGACGAAGAAAGGTTGCGTGCTTTAGAATTAATAAGAAGGCAGAAAGAGAGAGTTGAAAAGTTTTATAACAAAAAAGTAAAATTCAAAGCCTTTTCAGTAAATGATTTAGTCTGGAAAGTGATCTTGCCCATGGAGAAGAAAGACAGAGTGATGGGAAAATGGTCCCCTAAGTGGGAAGGACCTTTCAAAATTTTAAGAGTTTTTTCCAATGGTGCATACGAAGTCGAAGAAATAGAAAAAGATAGAAGAGTGATGAAAATAAATGGGAAGTACTTAAAAAAGTATAAACCAACACTGCACGAGATAAAAATAAGAACAAACTAAATTACAAAGGAAACTTGTCTTCGCCAAACAAATGGCGTAAAATAGCATTACATATAAAAAGTGCTAAAAGAAAATATCCCAAAACAAGTAAAATTCCTAAGTCCTATTACAAAATCACTGTCGAAGGAATGTGGTTTTGAGCTCGTCGAATTTTTTCTTTTGGAGTTGAATTCGACGCTCACAAAGGCTTTTGCTGACAGTCATTTCGTCAAGCTCCCTGTGAAGTCGCTGGGCTGTTTCTGCATGTTGTAGCCCCTTCCGGAGTTCACTGTCTATTGCTTCTTGATTTGGTTTTTGAAGAGAGGCCTGGCGTTCTTTTTCTCGGAGGATTTTTCTTTGGAGATCAGCAATTTGGGCTTGGTAGGCTTGAATATTGCTTTCACAATCAGCAGCAGCTTTGGTGTATTCGTCAGAAAGCTTATTCAGCTCTGAAATCCTTTCTGTCGAAGAAGCCACTGTGTTCCATGCTGAAACTTGCTCCTCAGACTTGGCTGTGATCTTTTGGGATAATTCTTTTTGTCGAACCAGATCAGCGCTGGCAGAATCAATCAAAGATATCAAATCCATCACCAGATGGCTTTCCTCAGTCGAAGCCTCCAGCAAGTTGGCACTTTTTAGGAGCTTCTTCAGATCATATTGAGCAGAAGTATTCTCAGCCAAGACTTCAAACAGGTCAACTCCAAGGATCCTTGCCTTGATCTCATCCATGATGACATTGATTGGTTGAAGGTCGGAAGTGGCCCCTGAAGCTGTCGAACCACTGGCAGAGGAATCGTGGAAGTTATACTTGGTGTCGAGCAAAGCTTTTAAGTATTCAAAGGGTTTTCTAGCCTTCAAACTCTCAATTTCTTCATGAGATAAACTCGTCGAAGCAGTGCCCAAAGAGGTTTCGACAGGAGCCTTTGATGAAGAGGGAATGTGTTGAGAGGTTCCTCCAATGCTCAAGTTAACTTCTGGCTGGTTCGACAGAGTAACAACTTCTTCGACATTGTCTTTGTTAGCCATGGTGGTGTTAGTTGGATCTGGAGTTTGTACATCCTGAGCAGTGGCATTTGCGTCAGTGTTTGGTATAGCAGCGGTTGTTGGAAGTGGTACATCTTGATCTGAAATAATTTTTTCGGCAGTGGGGTCTGGTCGAAAGGGAGAGTTGTTGTCGGAAGACTCAGAGTCACTAAGGTCGAATTCATCCAAGGTTTGAGGCCCATGGATCCCTGCATCTGGAGTGGCATCATCCCGGAGTCTTTCAGCCAGAGTCCTCTCAGAATTAGAGGGAGCATGCTCTTCTTGGATTGCAGAGGTCTCTTCGACATCAATAACAACCTACAAGCAAAAAACACAAAAGAAGAACTTGAAGATAAAGATACATTCAGTCAAGGCTGGATTGGTGATTGTCGAAATGATTACCTGAGGAATTTCAGTATGGGCACTTGAGTCCCCACTTCTTTCGCTCCTTGAAGGAACTTTGTTGACCGGACTGGCAGGTGGGGTTCGTCTTGGGACCAGAGATCTTTGGGACGCCACTGTTTTAATTTTTAAACCTTTGTTTCTTTTCAAAGGCTGGGGTTCAGGGGATTCGTCCTCGGATTCTTCGACGCTTGTTTCTTTTTCTTCTGTTTTCCTTTTCTTTGCTGGGGTACGAGTTACCTATAAGAGAAAGAGAAGAAGTGTTTAGTATAAGAAAATATGAAGTATACAAATAAGGAGGGATGTTCTGTTTGTGTCGAAACCTTTTTTGTTGTTGAAGGGGTTTTTTCGACTGTTTTTGAAGAAGTTCCTTCGCCAGTAGTCTTCCTGACAATTCTAACAGCTGAAAAAGAAAAGTTGCATGAACATTGATATAATAATAAAAGGAGTTAGAAACAAAAAAGAAAAATATAGTCTCTTCGACACCTTCAAGAATGGGTTCGTCTATAGTAACGTGTTCAATCCCAATATGAAGGTGCCCAGTGAAGTTGTGCAGATGATACTTCGTCGCAACCACGCGTTGGGCAGGTTTTTTGTTTCTTTCACGAAGCAGTTTTAAGTCTGATCCACATACAAACCAATCTGGAAATGGAGGACACAAGGCCACTCCAAATTCTGCAGAAGGAAGTGGAGGGAATTTTGGAGGAAAGGTTGTGAATGCAAAATCGTAGTGTGCATGTGGTGGAAGGGATGAAGGAAACCACAATTGGTCTAATTTCTCCGTGAGTTTGAATTTTAAAGATCTTGCTGCTTCAGCTATGGTTCGACGAAGATCATCAGGCCTGTAAATAGTTTCAAAATACTTTTGAAACTTTTGAATTTCTTTTATATGTTGGTCTGTACCTTTTTTCTTCTTGTCCTGCACAAAGGTAAAAGCATTTGTCAGAAGAGCAGTGAAAGTTGCTACGTCGAAAAATTTGTTGATGTAGTATTCCTTCCACCAGACGTCGAACTCCTCAGTGCAGAGGAAGTTTGGTATAAAGATGGTGGGATAGACCTCCAGAGTTGGGTCGAAATATTTGTTGTACAGTTCTAAGCTCTTGTCGAAATGGTGAAATGAGTTGTAGAAAATGATAGCGCCTTTCTTGTGGTAGATGGGCTTTGTCTTCGTCTGGATTAATCCAAACTGCCTGGCTACCAGATTGGGTTGATATACAATGAGAGATACCTTTGTATTGTTGAGGCTATGATGAGAAAAGAAGTGTCTAGGCATAAGAAAAGCTTCCCAAATGGAGATGTAGGAGTCTTCATCTTTCTGGTCCTCCACTGGGAGTCTTCTGGTGAACCATCTTGGACCTACTTGTCTATTGGCGAAGGGTGCCATTGAAGGAGAAAATTTATAGCGTTTGGCGAACATCATGATGTAGCCAGTAAATGCTTGTTGAAGGCTTACATTCTCATCAGTGGGGGTCAGTTGAACCAGCCTAGGCCATTCGACACGCCTTTCTTTGACTGTTTCTTCGACAACAGGCATTTTGTTAGGGATGAAGTTTTCAAAAGTGGCATTCAGCCATAGTTGTAGAAGCCAAAAGGGGCCTGTGAGACTGATGTTACCCTTTTCTTTGAGGGATTTGAGATTGCTGACACTTTCACTTAGAGATTCATAAAGGTTTGCTAGAAGCAACTCACTCAGGCAGAATGCAACTCCATTATGAAGCTGATTAGCCATAATGATGAAACTTCTAGCCACTTGAAGGGACCTTGTACAAAAGACAAATTTGGACAACCATAGGCTGAGAAAGGCAATGTGCTCTTCATCAGAGACTTCTTCATGGCTTTCACCTTGGTGATGGGCTATAAAAACAGAATACCCAGCATGCTTGGTGTCGAAGCCTATGGGATCCTTGTTCAGATGTTCAGGGTTAAATATTTCCCCTAAAGGACTAAGGCCAGTTATGGCTGCTATGTCGAATAGGGTGGGAGTCATCATTCCACAGGGTAAGTGGAAAGTGTTGTAAGTACTATCCCAAAAGTACAAGGAGGCCAACAGCATGTTTTGGCAATAACGGGGACCTTCTTTCGACAACTGGATTAAGTTATAAATTCCAGTTTTCTTCCAAAATTTTTCTTTGGCTTTTTCAACCCTAGTTAACCATGTTTGGTACTCAGAGGGATCCTTTGTCAAAGGGGGACTCCTAAAAATCCTATTTTGATTTAGATAAGACAGATCTATCTCTGTCGAAGCCATAAGGACTTCAGGTTCTTTTGATGAGGTTTCGACAGGTTTAGGGTTTTTATTAGCAGCTATGGGTTTGGAAGCAGAATAACAAGGGTAAAATTCTTTTAAACGGTTAGGATCCACAGTAGGATCAAAAATGGGGCCTAACATAGCATGATGGATTCCAGAAACAGAGATAGGAATTATTACCTGTGACCTGTAAATGCTTGCCTTTTCCCTTTCATTTGGGGGTTCTGGGAAGTACTGCTGATGCTGAGTTTGGGTAGGCCCAGATAATACGTGAGCAGGAGGAAGATCCTTGGTTTTCTTTGTCTTCTTTGCACTCTGTCCAGTGGTAGTCTTGGGAGGAGCCATTGATTTGTTGAAGATGGTGAAGAAACAAGAGCTCTGAAAGACTTGGAAATGGAGTTTTCACGCTTGGGTAAGAGAAGATTAGAGAGAATGGAAAGTGTGAAATGTTATTGAAAGTGGTATTTATAGAGTTTGAAATAAATGAGAAGAAAAAAGAAAATGAAAAGATTTTTTCAGTTGGGAAAAGGGAAACATGCATGTTAATCCATTGGTGGAGATTGAAAGTGGCGGTTGGTAGTGAGCCATGATGTACCTACAATATAGGGTCATGGGAGATTGTGTGAAACGTGGGCTAGATGTGACGTTTCATAAAGTGAAAATCATTGTGTTTCCTTGGGACTCAATAAGAAAAAAAAAAAAGAAGAGAGAGTCATTTCACAATAAATGCAACTGGAAGTCAAAGGTCACTTCGACAGCAAAAGACATTTCTCCTTTGATAGTCGAAAATATCTTTGCTGGGGGGCAATTTGTAAACCCATAATTTCGACAAGACCATAATTTCGACAATATTGAAATTCAGGCTTTAAGGTCATCTTTGTCGAAGGTTAGCAACAGGAGGAGAATCCAAGAATTGCTGACAAGGTTTTAAAGTTTCATTGTTTCGACAGAAATAGATATAATGTTCTGGCAGAATAGTTTGGAGAGTTTGTGACTGAGGGCTTCGACAGAAGAAGTTTGTTAAAAAAAAAAAGATAAGGTTTGGCAAGTGCTGAAGAGTTTCTCTCCTTTAAAAGGGTTTCGACAGTTTTGAAGAGTTACAAGGTTTCGTCACCAAGGAAGAGATTCAAATTTCAAAAGGTTGTAACCTTTGGCAGTTGGACACATGGAGGTTTCAGAGAAGAAATTTACATGCAGGCTGACACTTGTCGTTTAGTTATAGTTTTTCCGTTCTAAGCAGTTATTTTGTTTGTGTATAAATAGGATAGTTTGTGGTTAGAATGTATGTGTGAAAATTTGTACAAAATTCCTGTAAAAGCTCTAAGTACCCAGTGTGAGAGAAAATGAGTCTAGTATTTGGAACAATGTACGTTTAAACACCAGTTATATTTTCAAAGTCATTTTAAATTACTTGTTTATTCTTCAAGTTCATTACTTGTTTATTCTTCAAGTTTATGTCATTTTACATTTCATTTACTTTTCTGCAAGTTTTTAGCCTTTCGACATTTCTTTGTTCTTGTTTAAACTTTTAACCTTATTTCACCTTTAAGTTCAAACTTCGTTACTTGCAAAATCAAAGTCCTTAATACTTTGACAACATTGATAAAACAAACCACAAATTAGTCACCAAGAGTCTAAGAGTATTTCGACAGAACCAAATGCACATGTATCCTAGGACTTGTATGGTTGGTCCTGCAAGTAACCCAACTTTCTGAAGAAATTGGTTAACCAGAGGTTGTTCGCCAGAAAACACAGCGAACAGGGACACAGCGACGATATATGTTGTCGGCCCCTCTCTTGAAGAGTAGGGGTTCGTCCCAATAATAGTGTTTCAGATCGTGGAAGAATTTCTTCTTTTGCTGATAAGTAAGATCTGGTGGAAGCACGCCTGCGGCGAGGTAATTAACGATGTCAGCATACCAAGGTAATGTGACTTGGGCATAGACGGCTTCTACGGCTTTTTCGAATTCTGGATCTTCCGAGATTGAGTTGGGTACGTCACTTTCTAATTTGGCTATCAGACGTTCGTACGGGAAATCGTCATTTATCGGTACTGGTTCGTGTCTGATGCCTTCTATTCGGGATAAGTGATCTGCAACAACGTTCTCGGTTCCTTTCTTATCTTTGATTTCTAAGTCAAACTCTTGTAATAACAGGATCCATCTCAATAGTCTTGGTTTGGCATCCTTTTTGCTTATTAGGTACCTTATGGCAGCGTGGTCTGTGTATATGATAATTTTTTCTCCTACTAAGTAAGAACGGAATTTGTCAAGCGCAAATATAACTGCTAGAAGTTCCTTTTCTGTGGTAGCATAGTTCATTTGGGCCGGATCTAAGATTCTACTGGCATAGTAGATGGCATGGAGCTTCTTGTCCTTCCTTTGTCCTAGAATTGCGCCTACAGCGTAATCACTCGCGTCGCACATGATTTCAAACGGTAGTCTCCAATCTGGTGGTTGCATGATTGGTGCGGTGATAAGGGCTGATTTCAATGTTTCAAATGCTTTTAAACAGTCGTCGTCGAAGATGAACTCAGCATCTTTCATTAACAGGCCGGTCAAAGGTTTTGTGATTTTCGAGAAATCTTTTATAAATCTTCTGTAGAAACCGGCATGTCCTAGAAAACTCCGTATTTCTCGTACGGATTTTGGAGGTTGGAGATCTTTTATAATCTCTATTTTAGCTTTGTCTACCTCAATCCCTCTATCTGATATGACGTGTCCTAGAACTATTCCTTGTCGGACCATAAAATGGCATTTCTCCCAATTTAGGACGAGGTTTACTTTTACGCAACGTTCTAGTACCATTTCTAAGTTTTGTAAGCATCCTTCGAAACTTTGTCCACATACCGAGAAATCGTCCATAAACACTTCCATAATGTCGTCTATGAAATCTGCGAAGATTGCCATCATGCATCTTTGGAAGGTTGCTGGAGCGTTACAGAGTCCGAACGGCATTCGGCGGTAAGCAAAAGTACCGTAAGGACAGGTGAATGTAGTCTTTTCTTGGTCATCAGGATGGATGGGAATTTGGAAGAATCCTGAGTAACCATCTAGATAGCAGAAATATGAATGTTTGGCTAATCTTTCCAACATTTGGTCTATGAAGGGTAGCGGGAAGTGATCTTTGCGCGTAGCCTTGTTAAGCTTCCTATAATCAATACACATCCTACTTCCAGTCACGACTCTTTTTGTTATCGATTCGCCTTTTTCGTTTTTAACTACTGTGACTCCTCCTTTCTTTAGTACGACATGAACTGGGCTAACCCATTCACTATCGGAGATCGGATAGATGATTCCTGCATCTAGTAATTTCTTTACTTCATCTCTGACTACAGTGCTCAGGATGGGGTTCAGTCTTCTCTGATGCTCTCGAGAAGTTTTAGAGTCTTCCTCTATTGTAATTCGATGCATACAGATTGAAGGGCTTATACCTTTTAAATCACTTATGTTATAGCCTAACGCGGTGGGGTACTTCTTTAGGACTTCTAATAACTTTTCGGTTTCTGGTTGTCCTAAGTCGGTGTTGACTATCACTGGTCTTTTTAGTTCATCGTCTAGAAATTCATATCTGAGGTTTTTGGGTAGAGTTTTAATCTCTAAAGATGGGTTCTTCGGACCTGGCATATGGTTTGGTGTCAGTGCTAAGCTTTCTCTTAGGCTGTCGTCTTTATACGGTTTACGCCAATTGTCGTCTTCAGAAATGTCGGGTATTTGAATCTTTATTATTTCTGAATATGTGGTCTCCTCATTTTCAAGTTCTCTTATGCATTCGTCAATTTCGTCTACTAAATAGCAGGTATCGTCTATTGCTGGTGCTTGTAAGAACTTGGTGAGAATGACCTCTATCTTTTCTTCTCCTACTTCGAATGTTAGCCTTCCTTTCTTCAAGTCTATAATCGCTCCGGCTGTAGCTAGGAACGAACGGTCTTCCTAGGATAATTGGGGTTACAGTGTCCTCCTTGATGTCCATGATTATGAAGTCGGTTGGGATGTAGAATTGTCCTATGCGTACTGGAACGTTCTCCAGTATTCCGACGGGGTATTTTACTGATCTGTCAGCTAATTGTACGGACATTTTGGTCGGCCTGAGGTCTCCCATATTCAGCTTTTTGCATATGGATAAGGGCATAACACTGATACTGGATCCTAAATCGCATAGAGCTTTGTCTATTACGAACTTTCCTATGACGCAGGGTATGGAGAAACTACCTGGGTCTTTTAATTTAGGAGGCATGCGGTTCTGAATAATAGCGCTACACTCTGCAGTAAGTGTAACTGTTTCATTATCCTTGATCTTTCTCTTATTTGACAAGATCTCTTTGAGAAATTTGGCGTATGACGGCATTTGAGTTATCGCTTCTGTAAAAGGAATAGTAATATTCAACTGTTTAAGGAGCTCTACAAATTTCTTAAACTGTCCTGACGTTTTGGAGTTTATTAGTCTTTGCGGATAAGGGATAGGTGGTTTATATGGCGCTGGAGGTGCTTGAGTTTTTTCACTTGCGGTATCCTCCTTCTCGTTGTCCTCCTTCTTCTCTAACTCAGATTCCTTTTCTGCTTGTTCAGTTGGTTTCTGTTGCATGGCTGAGTTTTCGGTCCTCGGATTGATCGGTTCGTCCAATTCTTTTCCACTTCTTAGTATCACAGCATTTGCTTGGCCTTTGGGGTTCTTTTCAGGTTGTCCAGGAAATGTGCCAGCAGGTGCGGCAGCAGATGCTTGCTGTTGAGCCACTTGTGATATCTGAGTTTCTAACATTTTTTTGTGGGTGGCTAAAACGTCTACTTTTCCTGTCAACTGTTTAATTTGCTCGCTAGTGTGTATGTTTTGATTCAGGAACTCTTTGTTCGTTTGAGCTTGAGTAGCTATGAACTTTTCCATCATCATTTCGAGGTTTGATTTCCTAGGTGCATTCTGAGCAGCTGGTTTTTGATATCCTTGCGGAGCAGTAGGCATTTGCAATGCATTTTCGCTTTTGTAAGAAAAGTTTGGATGATTTCGCCAACCTGGGTTGTATGTATTTGCGTAGGGATTTCCTTGAGCATAATTTACCTGGTCTGGCGGGATTCCGGCTAGCAACGGGCATTCGGGTGCATTATGAGTGGTACTTCCGCATAACTCGCAATTTGGAGTTACTGCAGCGACAGTTGCAGTGGGGTTAACGGTCAGACTATCAATCTTCTGTGCTAGAGCATCTACTTTAGCATTGAACTTTTCAAGGCTGCTGATTTCGTACATCCCACCTTTCGCTGAGGTTTTCTCATTTGGAGTGCGTTCACCTCCCCATTGGCAATGGTTTTGTGACATGTTTTCTATTAATTGATAGGCTTCATCGTATGGCTTATCCATAAGTGCACCGCCCGCGGCAGCGTCTATTGTCAATCTAGTATTGTATAGAAGCCCATTATAAAAAGTATGAATTGTCACCCAGTCTTCTAGACCGTGGTGAGGACATGTTCTCATCATATCTTTGAATCGTTCACATGCTTCGTAAAGAGATTCAGTATCTTTCTGTCAAAATCCGTTGATTTGCGCTCTAAGCATAGCAGTTTTGCTTGGTGGAAAATATCTCGCTAAGAAGACGTTCTTCAATTGCTCCCACGTCGTAACGGAGTTGGATGGTAACGATTGTAACCATGTTCACGCTCTGTCTCTAAGAGAGAATGGGAAAAGACGAAGTCTTATCGCGTCTGGAGTTACTCCATTTGCTTTCACTGTGTCTGCGTATTGTACAAACTTCGTTAGATGTTCGTTCGGATCCTCAGTTGCGTTTCCTGAGAATTGGTTATGTTGTACAGCCGACAGCAATGATGGTTTCAGCTCAAAATCATTTCGGGTAATAGCTGGGGCAGCAATGCTACTTCTAGGCTCCATCTGAGATGGTGTAGCGTATGCCTTCAGCGGTTTGTTCGGAGGTCCTTCAGCCATCTCTGGTTCTTCTTCTTCTGATTTGGGAATGGGAGTGAGAGGATCGGGAATGTTATGTTTGAGTTGGTACTCAATGATTCGGCTTCTTAGGTGTAAGAAGCGTTCTAGTTCTGCGACTGAAGGTTTCAAGATATCGCTTTGTGGGCGATCACTTGGCATACAATCGACAACACTAGTAAAGGAAAAATGAAAATTGTTTACCTAGTCTATACGGCGTAATAGAAGGTTACACTATTGACTAAACGGGTCCCCGGCAACGGCGCCAAAAACTTGATCGCGACTTTCTATGTCTAATACAACTAACTGCAAGTGCACAGTCTATCACGTAGTAATAAAAGATATCGATCCCACAGGGACTCGTAATTAAACTAGTGTTCTCGGGAGTTACTATGTTTAGCTAGGTAGAATATGTTTTAAGGGAATAAGATTGTCACTAAAAGGGGAAACTAAGATTACTATTTAGATTTTAATTAATTGAATCGATACGTAGTAATTGTGTTCTTCAGGGATTTGATAAGTTACTGGTGTAGGAAATAGTTTTCATAGTTCATTTAAGCAAAAAATGGATATTTGAAGACTCTCGTCTCACAATGGTTATTGACGCTAATCATAATCCTAAGGGCCTAACGTACACTTTCGTATTCCGTTCGGGGTTAAAATTACTTTTTGGAAATCTCTAAGTTCTAATTCGTTTTAAAGTGCTTTCGCTGTTATTAAAACAAATGCCTAGTGTTTACTATCTGACCTTACCGCAGCTTTCGCTTGTTGGTTCGTATCTTAATTAATTTCCCACTTTCGTGGCAAAACTACTTTAAAATAAGTTCTCGCTTTCGCGACGAAGTTTATTTCGTAAATCAATTTTAAACACTTAGACCATAAGTTATTTTTGTGAAAAGAAAGTTTTCAAACAAGAGTTATCAAATCCCATTCGAATTATTACTACATATCGATTACCTAAGTTTAGCTAGACATGGAATTTGGAAAAGCAAAACATAAATAATAATAAATAATAAATTGCATTATGATAAAATAGAAGTCGATCAAAATGAAAACCTGTAAATAATGCCAATTGGCCTTTGGGCAGATCCTCCACAGATGTTGGCAGGATTCTGTCTTTAGTTCCAATTCGATCGTACAGTGCAGTAACAATTACAGAAGAGCGGAAATGGGAATGAGGAAAATGGCATGGAAATAAAGGAAAGGGATACAAATAAAACTGGAGAAATGGATACAAATAATAACTGAAAGTAAATTTGCTCTGGAAATTAAATTTGGCAGCACTTCGTGGTATGAATGCAGCTCCCCTTTTTTGAAGTCCCCTGCTTCCCTTTTTATAGAAGTGGAATTCCAACAGTTACCTCTGAGGATGATGGACCTTGAGGCAGATAATTTAGGGAGTAGTGGACCATTTAATGGGAATTGGAACTGCTCTTTTGACGTGTAATCTGAGTGGGGCGTTTTTGCCTGCATGACGGTCGTCACAAGGTGTGACGGTCGTCACCCGTGTGACGGTCGTCATGCATCTGTGATGGTCGTCACATCAGCAAAAACTGTCTGCTGCGTTTTTCATTGTGTTTTCACTCCTTTTTCGTCCATATTTCATCTGGGATTGCTTCTTTTCTTCATGTTGCCTTGTTTAGACGTGATCGTTGAATACCTGCAAAAACATCAGACAAATACATGGAAATAACCCGAAATCGGATCGAAAACGGTTAGACTTTAGTTGAATTATGCATGAAAATATCTATATGATTTCGTGTTATCAAACATCAACAAAACTTAATTCACTAACTGTTTGCTTCAAGCTAATTCTCCACAACAATTGTCACTAACCTCATGTTCAAATAAACGCCTAACAGTAATATAACAGGTAGTTCATATGTCTCATAACACTCCAATCAGCATCATGGTGGCTCAATGAGCAATGCAAGAGATAACAAACCTACTAATTTCAGTTTCGTGACAGTGCTAATTTGGTTCAATACAACATGACTCACCCTAACACTTCAATTCCATTAATCAGCTTAGAAATCCCATTAAGATGATATTGACAAGGATACCGTAAAATCAGACATAAAGCTTTGACGGTAAAATGTAAATATTATAATGTTACAGTTATTAAACCGAATCAAGAGCCCACCCCAATTGGGTTCTTCATTCATAAAATAACAATCACAAAAGCCGTAGACATTCAACTACCATAGCAAGAAGATAAAAACCAGTAAAACAAATCAAATATGTATGTAAGCTCAAAATTTTCAACTCAGTATTCTCAGCAACATATCCATTACATAAAGAACTTTTATCCCCCAATTTTAAGCATAACAAGAATTGCAGTCATAAAGTACAAATATGCATTCAACATAAGTCTAAACTAAGCTATATGCATTTAAAATAAGTTTAAACTGTGTTAAGTAATCCCATTGAGAAAAAACAGACCAACTAAGAAGCATATCAAGTAAGGTAAAAAAGCAGACTAAAACAGGTATCGGTATCTACAACTTAATTCAAACTAATTTCATTCACTATAACCTTACAATTTATTCATATAACCAAGTCCAAATTTGAACAGTGCTAACTTCAAACTATAACAGTTTACTAACAGAAATTTTGTATACCATTTTGTATACCAAATTTGATTAACAAACACCTAAAAATTATACGAAAGCATCAGTGGTAACTTGACTTCGACTAATGGCTCTAAAAAGTTTTTAGAATCTAGGTGATTGTTATCTACAAGTCAAGTAAATGTTTAAAAATTTATCTAAATCAAATTACAATTAAATTTTCATCATCGTCATTGGAATCCTCTTCATCTTCATTTTCTTGTATTGTTGACAAACTAACCTCTTCACCATCAACTTCATCATTTTGTAGGAGATCAATTGGGTCATCTTCAAACACGAGTAAAGATACTCCATAATTACAATTTACTATAGTACTTCCTATTGTGGTCTTATTAGAAACACGAGTAAAGATACACAATGCTGAAAGGGTTAGGAAAAAATTCAATGGAAATTGGAAATTTGTTAATAATTATAAGGATCATGAAATTTTGAAAGAAAAATATGACCTACTGACTATCCGAGTTATATACAGAGCATAGTTTACCGATGAAGGGTAATACTGCTGCAAGCAACGCTTTAGGACATTCTTCGTGGGGTAGATGGCCACATCCTGAGATTGCAACCAGTCTCTGCATTTTGAATGGATAACTATTAGAAAACTCTAAAAAGTAACCATATAGCATTAAAAATCGTAGAGAAATTTCAGAACAATGGAGTGGGATTCCAAAGTGTGAATTGTTTTCTACCTTGTAGTTTCCACTATTACCAAGCACGCACCCACACACTAATTTCACAGCCCCGAATTGTGGAAAATGGATAAAATATTTCTATGTCTACATTTACAACACCCACATATGAACATAGTGCAAACAACTGTTACAAATGAGAAGTAACATTGCCAAGTAAATAGAACTTCTGACTCAGGAGACAAATGAAGTTTTGTTTAAGTTGTGCATTTCATCAAACAGCTAGAAGTCATAAAAAAAAAACCTGATGCCAAGCAAATCAATAGCTAAGAAATCCAAAATCAAAAACACTAATACTACGAATTTGGAGAATAAGTGAAAAGTGAAAGCCATAAAGAATTTTAGATTCTATAACAAGCTAAGGAAAATTGATGAAGAAATAGAGAGACAAATTGAATACGATGAGCAATCAGAAGCTATGATTTGTTGAAGAAATTAGGGATACAATGAAGAGAGAAATTACAGAACCTGGAAGCGATTTCAATCTGGAAGTGATTTTGGGCTATGATATGTTGAAGCAATTTAAATCTGAGATGCGATTTTGGTATGAAATATAGGTTTCAACAATCTGAGCGTGCAGGAATCAAAATAGCAAAACCAAGTTATTATGTGAAAAGAGTAATTAACAAATTATACATAACTTTTGTTTCATATAAATAACAGTTGATGGTATTGTCCCAATGATAAATTACTCTAACTCATGTGAGAAACAACGTGGGTTCGATACTCACCTCTTATATGTTTATCAAAATTTGTTAAACTTTTTATTTATTTTATATTTCAAATTTTTAAACAATTGTTTTTGATTAAAAAATATCATTTATTTAAAAAATATTTTGACATAAATTGTGTGACTTGTCGTTTTTGTTCATAGTAGCCTTTAAATTGTATGGAGTTCATAGTAGCCTTTAAATTGTATGGAGTAATAAAATATATTATTATTTTTAGAAAACATTTCTGCAAGCCTTTGCTAAATATTTTAAAATAGGTTTGTTTTTAGATTATATATATAAATAAAAAAAAAATGAATATGTCAATTATATTTTACAATTTAATTTAATAATAGTAAAAATATAATTAAATAAATAAACTTATTACACTTTTAAAATTATATCATAAACTTATATTTTACAATTATATCATAAATTTATATTTTTGATTATTTAAATTTTTACAACAATAAAAATTATTAAATGAATAAATTTATATTTTACAATTATATCATAAACTTATATTTTTTATTTTTCTAATTTTTACAACAATAAAAAAGTATTAAATAAATAAATTTTCTTTACAAAATAACTAAAAAAACCCAATAAATATTATAAAACTTTTTTAAGAAAAACAAAAATCTAATATAAAATTAAAAAATGTCTGAACAACATATTCTTGAAATCAATATGTGTTGTAAAAATATAATAAAATTAAAAATAAATTAAATAACTCGTAGCAAAATTGCAGAAAAGTTTACAGCAAATTCCGCAGCAAATCTCGCAGCAATTCCTGCGATATTTCCAGAGAATTTTGAGGTTTCAACAGATAACTAATTCCTGCGAAGGAAATCGCAGACAATTCCGCAGGAAATTTAATTTTTGATTTTAAATTCAAAATCGCAGCTAAGATCTCAGGAATTCCTGCGAAATTTGCTGCTACTACGTTTTTTGCAGGAAATGATGTTTCAAAATTAGAAGCGCAGGTAAAATCGCACGTATTTCTGCGGAATTATTTCCGAAGGAAAATCCGCAGGTAAACTGTGTATTTCTGGTAGTGAACAAGAACCTAGTAAGAACTCGATTACCACCCCTTTGATTGATGGATGGAAACGCTACATAATATATGGAAATAAACACAATATACAATATACATTTGGAGGAAGTATCATCACTATAATATACAATATATTAGAATGTAGTCATCATACAGTTGGAGGGAGTATCATTTTATTTCATTTTTTTATTCAAACACCATCATGTATGTGAAAGACTGTGCATAGAAGAATGCATGTCAGCAGTCTTAGGTTTAAAGATAGCTAAAAGAATAGGTGGTATGAAATGCACCATACAATTTTTGGGGGAGGAGAACTGTTCAGATCAAGTGTAGACTACATACAAGAATGCATGTCAACAATCTTAGGTTTAAAGGTAGATAAACTAACATACATTATCACATATTTTCTTAAAAATTTGTTTGGTTCACTTGCTCTAAAACAGAAGGTGTGCATGATGAATACATTATTGTTTATTTTGCTATGGAATATTATAAGTTTCGAGAACATTACTTATCACCTTTTTCTTTTTTTTTTCAGGAAAATTTTGTGAATTTATGTTCACAAGTTGAGTCTCATCCTCAATCTTTTGAGTCTGGTAATGCTAAGAGTGATACTCAACCCAAGCCTATTGATTATGATACTTTAATTATTGAAGTTGTTGGAGGAATAAATGCAAAGGGTGGAGTATATGGACTTAGTTTAGATGGAAGTATGCGAGCTTGTGTCTCAACCACTAGGTCAAATAAATATTCGAATTATGCTGATATTGTTCGTGGTGTGAGTGGAGAGGTTGAGGCGCGATTAAGACAAACAATTGCAGGCCAATAAAAACAATCAATTCCATCCTTCTCGACAAAATAAAATGTTTTCCGTATTTGCCAAACATGCAAATATTGATTTGGATTCAATGGATTTTGATGAAGATGAACTTTCTGTTGGTAATGCTAGTCATGAATGTAATGCAAATAATGGTAGAGATGCAGCTCATGAGTAATATTGTTGTTTTTGGAATGTAGAATTTAAAAACCATTGGAAGTTTAATATTTTGTTGGATTTCAAGATATTTTGTAGGCTTAATATTGTTTAATACTTATATGTTGTTAAGACTTTGATACTTATGTTATGATGACATTGGTATTTGCAAGTGAATTTTAGTTTGATTGAGTTATTAAAATTGTTATGATTAAATTAGTTTGATTGAATTATTGACATTGGGATAGAATGTTAGAAAAAATTTGTCAATATTTTGGATTGAAATATTAAAATTTCGTGACTATAAATTAGGATAGAGTGTAAGAAATTTGTCTCAATAATGGGACTGAATGTTTTAATTTTGTCGTGATCTTGGAACAAAATATTACATGATTATGATGATATTGAAACAAAATGTTTTGAATTCTATTGAGATATTAGGACGAAATAGTATAATTATGTCGCAATATTGGAATGGAAAATACAATTTCTCTCGCGATATTGAGACCGAATATACATAATTTGTCGCGATATTGGGACGGAATAAAAAATAATTAAAAAAAATTATTAGATTCCGTCCATAATTTCGTCCCTATTTTGCGACAGAAGTTGAATTTCTGTCCCCAAGCAATTGCGACAGACGAACTGAGACAAAATTATTTTTTTTCTTGTAGTTTATTAGAGATTTCAGTTTGCATCCGTTAGCGGGAATTTCCGTGGGGATTGCCCCGTTCAGAGGGCCAAAGATGGGGAATTTGCCCCCGCGAAAACGGGGATGGGGAGAAAAATTTCCCCAAGAGCACTTCGGGAACGGGGACGAGGAATACATCCCCTATCCCACAAAGTCCCTGCGCCGCCTATTTATTTTGATATAGTTAATTTAATATATAATTTATATTTAACATTAGTTTTTTTTTGTCATTTTCTTTATGTTTAATTTTAAAATAAATAAATATTATTGTATTTATTGAGAGAGAGAGAGAGAGATTAAAACCCTTAGAAAAGATTGAAGCGTTTATTTTCTTCTATCGCACTCGTCCATTTTTTCTTTTATCGTAAAACTTAGGGATGCTGCAGGAGATGGGGATCTGCAAGGAACATGGATGGGGATACAAACTCTCTATAACGGAGATTGGAGATGGAGAATGAATTTGGTGGCGCGAACAAAGAAGAAGTGTCCCCCGTCCCCACCCCATTGACATCCTTAAATTATATGATATATGAGACTAAGGAAAAAGATGAAGAAAATAGGATGATATCACTTATATCTTATAAAAAAATTGGTGTATCATTACATCAATCAAAGAGATATTTATACTACTAAAAACACAAGTATTTATACTTATGTAATAATTGACATTACTATAACTAGAAGTGGCAATTAAATCCATTAAGGCAAAATCCATCCAATCCATCCATCAAAAAATCCATCCAATCCATCCACCACACAAAAAATAAGTTAATGGATTGGATTAAATCCATCCATTTATATGCATGGATGGATTCAATCCATCCATTTATATGCATGGATTGATTCAATCCATCCTACATATTTTAAGGATCCAATGGATTATTTTTATTTTCGTTAGATTTATTTTTTTAAAATTAGATTTTTTTTAAAATAATTAAAAAACTATATTTTTTTTTTGAAAATTTTTTTTTAATTTTTTTGAAAAAAAATCTATTTTTTTTTCAGAACAAAAAACTGATTTGTTTTTCGAAAAAAAAATCAGTTTTTTTTCAGAATAAAAAACTGATTTGTTTTTCGAAAAAAAAGCCGACTTTTTTTTTGAAAAAAAATCGGTTTTTTTTCAGAATAAAAAACTAATTTGTTTTTCAAAAAAAAAAACCGACTTTTTTTTTTGGAAAAAATCGGTTTTTTTTTTCAGAATAAAAAACTGATTTGTTTTTCGAAAAAAAAAATTTTGAAAAAAAAACCGACTTTATTTTTGGAAAAAAATCAATTTTTTTTCTGAAAAATCGGTTTTTTTTTTCAGAATAAAAAACTGATTTGTTTTTCGAAAAAAAATAAATTTTTTTCTCGAAAAAAAAACCGACTTTTTTTTTGGAAAAAAAATTAGTTTTTTTTTCAGAATAAAAAACTAATTTGTTTTTGAAAAAAAAATTATTTTTACGAAATTAAAAAAAAAAGTTGGATGGATGGATATCCATCCATTAAAAATATGTTAATTAATGGATTGGATGGATTTTATTTTTAATGGATGGATCGGATTGGATAATTTTAATAAAATTTTAGTGGATTTTAATGGACTAATGGATTATTTTAATCCATCCATTAGCAATCCAATCCATATTCATCCAATCCATCCATTTTGCCACCCCTAACTATAACATATCACACATATATAATTATGTAATAATTGACATTACTATATTTTTAAGTTTGACATATTACACATAATTGATATTACACATATTTTTAAGTTTGACATTACTATTTTAAGTCTGATGACGTTAAGATATATATTTCAAAATAATAATATATAATTCTTTTATTTATTCTAACAGCTGTATAATTCTTTCCATATTGAATAACCAAATGTTAGTTATCCTTGCAACAATAAAATATTCAAAGGAAATCAACAACTACAGGAGACCCAACTGAAATTCAAAGGAAATCAACAGCTACAGGAGACCCAACAGAAATTCAAAGGAAATCCTGAACAATACGTAAGGCACACGTATCGGATATTGAGGATTTTTTGTTCATTATTTCGCTGTAACAAACAGTTTCGTTTCTATATATACATAGCTTTGCCAAACCAAAACGGTGGGTCCTCTTTCGAAAAACCAAACCATTATCTCGCTTTTCAATTCTCTCGCTAAAATGTCTGCATCGTTTACAAAATCAAACACACCTGTTCGCTCCACCTCCCCTACCTATGCCAATGTCAAAGGCTCATCTTCCTCCGCTAGCAGTTGCATTCCATCCAAAAGTTCCATCATTGTTGCTGTCGCCGGAACTGCGGAGGTAGTCAAACGGCTTAGTCACCGGAAGAAGCGTACATGCATGTGCTCGCCATCCACGCACCCTGGCTCATTCCGGTGTAGCCTCCACAAGAACTCTGGCCCGGCGGTGGCTCCATTGCCAAAAAGTCTCAACACGCGGATATCGGCCATGATGAACTCGCTTGTGAGAATCAGTGGCGTTAAGGAAGAGCTCCTTAGGAGAGCGCTGGCGGCTCAGATTAGATGTTCGTCGCATAAACAACACCGGCGTAATGATTTTCGGCCGCGACCTAGCAGGTTTTCTGTCATGTCCAGATATAGTTAATACACTACAAGGTTTCTCCAGAAACCAACATGCATTGTACATGAGATTGTGCAACTATTCAACAGAACTCATCTCAACATAAGGTTTTGCTGGCCAAGAACTCTACTCAGATTAATATCTCGGGTTTTTCTCCTTGAGCGCGTGAAATTAATGTTAGCCGATCATTTATGTTTAATACTAATTGTCTGTAATATATAATCATAACAGTAGAATTATTACCAATGATGTTAGTTAGTTATGTTTTTCTAGTTTTCCACTAGTTAGTTACATCACACAAGTAAAATTAGTTAAGCTAGTTTAGATTAGTTGCTTGTGCAACAAGCTTTATATTTTTATATGTACAGTCATTGTAATATTTTCTTTTCAATTAAATATGATTCAATATGGTATTAGGAACTTTAAATGGTTGATACCTCTTGGAGTAATTTGATCTCATTGATGAGCAAGAACATGTACAAGTAATAATTGATGGTTTTTCAACTGACTGTAATTCGATATTGGCCTCGATTTTGTCTTACTTATGGCCGTGAAAGAAAAGGTGGGAGAAACCAGTGCTGACAAAAATGTTCAAGACCTTCAAACCAATTATTCTCATAACACACATTTAGGGATGGGAGACCAGAAACCCCCAAGAGTTGGTCTAGTGGTGGAGGCTTGGGTCTTGAGAGTATGCTCTTCTCAAAATCTTAAATTTGAATCTTATACAATCAATCTTTATGATTGGGTCAGTCTATATGGAGTTTTGCTCTGCCTTTAAACGGGACCCCGCCCCACTAGTGGACGGTGAGACTGGAAAGTTGGCCTCAGATTTATGACAAAATTGGTCACACGGCTCTACATTGCTGGTACAAATTTGATGATCATCCATTGAAGGGGCCCTTCAAGATTAATCCTCTATTGCATCACTATTGGTAGTTTTTAACACAATTTATGACCCTGCTTGGCATCCTGACTTAGGATCCACAAACTACATCACAGCAGATGCTTCAAATCTCCAAAACAAAAACTCTTATCAAAGGATCAAAATATATTATGATATTTGGGTGTCGCCTCCTATCAATTTTACTAATAATAGCAAATACTACATTCATTCAGAGATGTTTTTCAAAATATACTTGACTTTACAATGCTTTATTCAATTTAAAGACATGTTATTTTGCAAAAAAAAAAAAAAAAAAAAAAAAAAAATCTTATCAGAAAAACATGATCTTAATCATGTATATGCTTGATTAGAATCATGGCCATGTTTTTTTCAAATGGATTCAGTTTTGAAAATGTGATATGAATCATACATTTGTGTGATTCAAATCAAATGATCCTAATTATGATTTGAAACGTGTTATGCGGTTTCACCATTTTTTTACTTGATTTGATTCATCACTTGATTCGAATCATATCACTTATGCTTTTGACTTAAATTATGAGAACTTTTTTACACTAACTTTGTACCATTTCTCAAGAACATATAATAATTTTTATTATCATTTTTCTAAGAGATTTTTAAGAAAATTCATTTCATCTTCAACATCAAATCTTTATCTTATACATGAGTGTTACTCAACACAGAGAGAGTGGGAGTTTGTTGTGAAAAACGTTTTAGAGTGCTAATATTTTGATTGAATGTTTCTAGCAAGAAAATCTATTTTGGATTTCGGTAGTGAATTTCCAAGAAGAGAAAAGAAGGTTCTTTTCCAAAGGCTTTGGAGTTTTTTGTATTCATATTCATTCATGGACTCTTGCATGTGATTCCAAGTAGATTTTCAAGGATTGTTACTTAAAAGGGACTTGAAGATCTTCAAGTAGTGAAGGTGTTTTAGTTTAAAATCAAGATGGATCTTAACATCAAAGCTTTGTGAGTTGTGTGCAAGTTTGAAGGAAATCAATAAATTTGAATAATTTGCTTATGAGTTAGGCTTATTCAACATATTTCTATGATATCAAATTATTCTAAACAACAATGTTACCAACTGAATTTAATAGAAACTAACAAAATCATGATAAACATATATGAAAGACTAGACTAAGTGCCACGCGAGGAAGAAAGGTACTGAACTAGAATAAATTTAAGTGTATAATCCTCTCTCTGATGAACATTCATGAAAAACTAAATTAGGTGACACGCGCGAACGAAAGGTACTGAACTAGGATAAATCTCGATGTATAATCCTCTCTCTCTCTGTGAATGTTTTATACTCTCTCTCTCTGTGTGTGAATGTTTTACACTCTCTCTCTCTTTCTCTCTCTCTCTCTCTCTCTCTCAAAAGATGTATAATCCTCTCTCTGTGTGTGTGAATGTTTTACTCTCTCTCTCTCTCTCTCTCTCTCTCTCTCACACACACACACACACACACACACACACACACACACACACACACACACACACACACACACACACACACACACACACACACACACACACACACACACACACACACACACACACACACACACACACACACACACACACACACACACACACACACACACACACACACACACACACACACACACACACACACACACACACACACACACACACACACACACACACACACACACACACACACACACACACACACACACACACACACACACACACACACACACACACACACACACACACACACACACACACACACACACACACACACACACACACACACACACACACACACACACACACACACACACACACACACACACACACACACACACACACACACACACACACACACACACACACACACACACACACACACACACACACACACTTGTTTCAAAAGTCTAGGCTTGGTTAGAGTTGTTCTCCAAATTATTGGTTTTATGGTTATTGTGTAATAGCTATAATCAAGAATGTTTATGAGTTTATTCTAAATTTATTTTAACCACTCAATTTGAATCAATATAGATTAAATCCAAACTTCTAATATCTCATCTTTAATGGCTTGTAATCCTTGTGTCACTTAATATAATTAATCCAATTACAAACAATTTTAATAAGGCTTTTCAAATAACCTTACTTCCACAAAAACTCTTATTTGCCAATATTCTTAACTAATATAGTCTATTGAATCCCCCTTTTACAGTTTTTCTTAGCTATACTCACCAACAAGTGACATCTAGAATTTGGTCTTTTGATCAAGGTCTTGCAATCACAAAAGTATGAATATGGTGAAGAACAATCCCAAGGGTGCGTAAAATAGAGTTCCTATCTCTACGGAAGAAAATTATGCGCATTGGAAAGTTTATATTTATGTTCACTCATGTAAGTTGACTTGAAATTTTTGATTGCTTCTGATTAAGGCTATTTGATCCCTTAAAGAATCGTCGACGAAACCATTTTAAAGAAACCTCCTAAGTATTTATATGATGATGAGATAAAGAAAATGTCTCACGGTTTGAAGGCAAGAAATATAATCATCTCTGCTTTAATCGTTAATGTATACTTATCTATTTCACATTGTAAGATTGCTAAAGCAATTGTGTATGTACTTTAAGCTCTCAATGAGAGAATTGAAGACGCTAATAAATCTAATATTAATACTTTGATAAACAAGATTATCTCGCATATTTTATAAACTAGAAAATTCGGGTAAACTATTTCTAACCAGGATTGCACTAATAAAATTCTAAGATCTATGTGTAGAGACTGGCCGCCAAAGGTAGCTGCCATTAAGGAATATCAATACCTAAATACTTTTGACCTGTCAACTCTTTTTTCCAAGTTATAGAAAATGAACACAAGTTAAAAATATTTGAAGCAGGTGAAGGGAATCTTAAGAGAAAATACAATAATACATATGTCCCTAATTATAAGACACTGTTGAGTTTTTTTCTTGTCCCTTTTTATAAGACTCTCTTCAACTTTCAAAGTGCATTAATTATTATTTTTCAAACATACCACTAATTATATAATATCTTTTTCTGCACTATGTAATAATAAATACAGTTACATACACATTAACTATTTCTCTCTCCTAAGAATAAACCAGTAAAATTATACAAATAATTAATAAATTTAATACTCTAATCAACTTTCTTAATTCTCGTGCTTTTCTCAACGGGGTCTTATATTTAGGGATCGAGGTAGTATAAAGGAAGAGAAGAAAAACATATCCTTGAAGACATCTATTGTAACAAAATTAGTTTGTACCACATCTCTAAGGTTTTTATGATAACAACGTATTTAAAGAAAAATTGGGTATACTAACATATGTTCAGGTGTGCAGGACCAAAGACTAAATTTTTTGATATAAAGTCAATTATGATACTAAAGATGAACATTTAAAGAGAAGCTAAAAGATCCAGAATCTGAAGGATCGTAACTAGACTCTGAAGTCAACGTCTGAAGATCGGACTATGAAGAAAGTCAATCTCTGAAGAATCAGACTTTAAAGGATCATAAGCTGAGACTCTGAAGACTTAGACTCTAAAGCAAGTCAAACACAAGGGTCAAGAAAACTCTAACAAGTCACTATCAGACTCTAAGGTCAGTCAACACAAGGATCAAGAAAACTGTGATAGGTCACTTTTAGACTCAAAGAGCAATGTTTCTTTTTCTGATCACGTGAAGAGTTAAACAAAAATATTGAGAGACAATTGGAGTGCAACAGGTAAATCCTCTTGAAGAAAAGATATTTCAAATATAATTTCAAAGAGATTAACCATATCTAGTAACATGTCAACGTCTCTGATTAAGCTTCTCCAAGAATCACTTGTGCTCTTTAATGACTCTTTTCTATCTCTCTATATCAGGAGTTGAAGATTTGAAGAAACAATAACGAACCATTGACAATAAAAGAGTTGTTACTCTATCAAACAAAAAGCACAAATTTAAATTATAATTTTTTAAAACATGTATATCTTTTAAATTCTTAAGTCTTAAGAGTCTTATTGTGTTGTATTTTGTTTACAACTTTAATTATATGTCAAGTGTAAGAATTAAGAAATATGTTCTTTGTAAATTAGATTGTAAGAAATCTCTTTCTTGTGCGCTTGAGCATTTGAAGTCTCTTACTAAGAGCTTGAGCATATAAAGCCTTTTGTTGTATGCTTGAGCATTAAAAGTATCTTACTTGCTTAGAAACATTGTTGTAAACTATGATTATAGTACCTCTGAAAAGAACAACTATACTTCTAAACCTACAACCTTCAGTGGAGATTCTATTGAGTTTGAATGGTGGAAAAGTAAGATGTACACTCACATCATAGGTGTTACTGATGATTGGTGGGATATTCTTTAATATGGTATTGATATTCCAGTGGATAGAGTAGGAATGGTGGCTAATAGAAAGAGCCTCACTCTTGCTCAAAAGAAAATATATAGAAAACATCACATAGTGCGTGGAATTCTGATAGACTGTCTACCCTATTATGAGTACCTCAAATTAATCAACAAATTTATTGTTAAAACTATCTTTGAATCCTTAGTTTCTACCTATGAAGGAAATCAGCAGGTAAAAGAAGTAAAGACTAACCTTCTGGTCCAACAATATGAATTGTTCAGAATGAAAGAAGATGAATATATTGAAACCATGTTACCAAGGTTTTAAGTTCTTGTATTTGGACTTCAAGTTTTCAACAAGAGCTACACAACTTCTGATCATGTCAAGTAGATTATTAGGAGTCTTCTTGTCAAATATAGACCAAAGGTGACAGCCATTCAAGAAGCCAATGAATTGAATACAATAAGTCTGGAAAGTCTGATAAGAAATCTTTAGAGTCATAAGATGGAGCTCGTAGGAGATGAACCTATAAATAAATCAAAGCCTCTTGCTTTGAAATATGTTGGTCAACCTGCTAAGTCTCCTAAAGTCTGAGAACATGAAAAAGTTAATCATGCAGGAGGTTTTGAAGAAGATTCTGATGATGAAGAAATGGCTTTCATAATCAAGAGATTTTAGTATCTGGCCAAAAGGAACAAAAGGTTCTCTAGAAAAAGCAGTAGCTTTAGAGGATCAAGTTCCAGAGACAAAAAATAAGACCAGAAGGGATGCTTCAACTGCAAAAAGCCTAGTTACTTTATTGATGACTGTCTAGAGTTGCAGAAGGACAAGTCAAAGAAAGAAAGTTATCAAAAAGACAAATTTAGGAACAAAGTCAAGAAGAGTCTCATGGCAACATGAGATGGATTAACAATGGAGAAGATTCTAATAAAGATGAGGAATAAGCCAATCTAGCTTTGGTGGCTCTTACATCTTCAGATACAAAATCTGACTCTGATTTTAAACTATCTCATTCCAATTTAATTAATCTTATTCGCGACCTTATGCGTCGGTGTCAAGACAAAACCAGACACATGAAAATTTTGAAAAAAATAATATGAGCAAGTGACAATTTAATTAAAAACTTGTCAAAATATAAATGAAATTTTAGAAAAACATCATATTGCTGAAGTTCAAAAAGTTTCAGATAAATCTCCAGATGAGCATGAAGTTGCTTTGCAGGAATTTGTCATAAATGGGTTTGATAGGACAAAACTTGCATCCATAATTTATGTTGTAAGTAGAAGCAAAAGATAGGGTGTTATTTTTTCATAAAAACCTTTCAATCCAATGTTCGGAATTGTGGTTAAACCAATAGAACCTTCTTCTTCAAGCTCTGCTCAAAAAGGGTTATACTCTCACTTTGTATCAGCTACTGATAGAGTAAGGTTCTAAACCAGTCAGAACTAGAGACTTTTAAGTCAAATTTTTTGAATAAAATAGAACCAGATGCTTCTAAGTCAAAGTTTTTAAAGAAAACAGAACCATAAACTTCAAATTCAAAGGTTCTGAAGAAACTATAACCAAAGACTCTAAAGTCAAGAGTTTTAAGCAGACCATAACTCAAGACATCAGAGTCTAAGGTTTTAAAGGGTTCACAACCAAAGGCTAGGGAAAAATGAGCACATAAAAATTTTAAACCAAAATTATTGAATTATCAAAAACCCTACTACATAAAGGCTAAGGTACAAAGTAAGAAAAAACCTTTCAGAACTAACCCCAAAGGACCGATAATATTATGGGTACCTAAATATGAAATTGTCTTTGCATCAAATTGCTTCAGAGGAGAAGCAAAGCAGTAGTCTTGGTACCTGAACAGTGGCTTCTCATGACATAATATAGGATAAAAGCATATGTTCCAAACCCTAACTCTGAAAGAGGGAGGAACAATGGGGTTTGGAGGAAACCAGAAAGGAATGATCATTGGTACAAGTACTATTGGCAATTCTTCCATTTTAATTAATAAAGTTTGGTTAGTACATGGATTGTGACATATCCTACTGAGCATTAATCATTTTTGTGATAGTGGTTATGAAGTAATGTTTAATAAGAACAACTGTATAGTCATGAATGAGTTTGACAAGTCCATAGTGTCATAGGTAGAAGTAAAGGAAATGTTAATAAAATTAATTTCTCTGAATTGGCTGATCAGAAGGTACTTTGCCTTTTATCATTGAATGATGAAAAGTGGCTCTGGCACGGTTGTTTATGACATGATATCTTGAGATTAATCTTCGAGCTTGTTAAAGGTTTTTCGTGACTCAATTATCACTCAAATGTTCTTTGTGGAGCATGCCAAGTAGAAAAAAAACAAAACCTATTTTATATTAAAGAACATTGCCTTTACCTCAAGACCCTTAGAACTACTCCACATTGATTTATTTGATCCAGTTGGTATTGCATCAATCAATGGGAATAAATATGGATTCTTCATAAATTACTATAGCATATGGACTTAGGTTAAATTTCTTAGAACTAAAGATGAGTTATATGATATGTTCAGCATCTTCTGCATTCAAGTATAAACTGAAAAAGAATCAAAGATCTTAAAAGTTTGATGTGATCATGGAGGAGAATTTGAAAACGAGTCATGTAAAATATTTTGTGAAAAATATGGAATTATCCATGAGTTCTCTTCTCCTAAAACTCCACACAAAAAATGGATTTTTAGAGAGAAAGAACAAATTTTTACAAGAAATGGCTAGAACTATGATCCATGAAAATAATTTACCTAATTACTTGTGGGCAGAAACTGTAAACATAACATGTGATGTTCAGAATAGAATCTATATTAAACATATCATGAACAAAACTTCATATGAGCTTTTTAAAGGAAGAAAACCATGTATTTTTTATTTGTATCATTTTGGATGTACGTGTTACATCCAAAACAATAAAGTTTTTCTAAAGAAATCTTATTCCAAAGCTCAAAAGGGTATCTTCTTAGGATACTCTAAACACTTAAAGACATGCAGGTTGTATAACTATGAAACCAAAATGGTTAAAGAATCAATACACATTAAATTTGATAATAAAGAGCCTGACAATGCAATGTCTGGGCTAGTTGAAAGTTTTTAAAATTTTCATGTATCTGAAGACACTTCAGAAGCTGATTACCCAGAAGATGATGTTCCAGAAGCTTACCCAACTTCTGAAGATCTTCCTGAGGATGAAGCTTTTGAAGAAGATATGATGGTTCACAAGAGGCAACACAATCCAAGAAGACCTTCAAGTACAAGTCTTCACATCGAGAAGAGCTGATCATTAGAAATAAAGATAGTCCTTTAAAAACAAAATTTTCATTCATAGATGGACACTCATTTTTAAGACTTATTTCTATAATTGAACCTACTTCTGTTTATGAAGCACTATCTAATGATGGATGGATTGTGGTAATGGAAGAAGAGCTGAATTAGATTCAAAGGAATCATATTTGGGATCTGGTACCCAAACCACATTAGAAGAATATTATTGGAACAAAATGGGATCAACAAGAAGGTATTGATTTCTCTTAAACCTTTGTACCACTTGTAAGGTTAAAAGCAATCAAATTACTTTTATCCTATGTTATTAATCATAATATCACTTTATAACAAATGGATGTTAAGAGTGCATTTTCAAATGGTGTTATTTTTAAAGAAGTGTATGTCAAACAACCACATGGGTTTAAGGATTCAATACACCTAAAATATGTCTTTAAACTTAAGAAATCACCTTATGGTCTCAAACAAGCTCCCAGAGCTTGGTATGAGAGACTAAGCAATTTCCTATTATAAAATGGTTTTCAAAAAGGAAAATTTGACACTACATTATTCAATTAGAAACTTAAAATTGACATCTTAATTATTCAAGTATATGTTGATGATATCATTTTTGGTTCTAGTAATGCTTATCTTTGTAAAGAGTCTTATAAGCCAATGCAAGCTGAATTTGAAATGAGTATGATGGAAGAGTTGGAATTTTTCCTTGGTATTAAAATCATCAACCAATGCAAGGAAGGAGTCTGGGTACACCAGACAAAGTATACAGAGGACTTCTGAAGAAATTCAACTAGATGATTGCAAGATCATGACTACTCATATGCATCCTACCTACAACCAGAGCAAAGAGGAAAGTAGCACCAAAGTGTGTCAGAAGCTAGAGAGACTTATTTAAATGTTGTTAAGAGAATCGTGAGGTATTTGAAAGGAACTACTAATTTAGGACTACTTTATAAAAAATCCCTAGATTACAAGTTAGTTAGATTTTGTGATGTTGACTATGCTAGGGATATAATTGAGAGAAAATGCACTAGTGGAAACTGCCAATTCATATGCGAAAACCTTATATCATGGACTAGTAAAATACAAGCAACTATTGTTTTGTCTACAACAGAAGCAGAATACATCTCATATGCAAGTTGTTGCACATAACTACTCTGGATGAAATATCATTTAGAAGACTATCAAATTTGTGGAAGCAGTATTACATTTTATTGTGATAATATTGTTGTTATCTGTTTGACAAAAAATCCTATTCAACATTCAAGAACCAAGCATATTGAAATAAAACATCATTTTATTAGAGACTATATTCAGAAAAGTGTGATAGATATACAGTTCATTGATACTGATAATCAATGGGATTATATATTTACCAAGCCTTTTGCAACAGAAAGATTTTATTTTATTAAAAAGAATATGAAAATTCATTTTATAAATGAATAGTGCTTGCTTTTGAATGGAGAATCAGAGTTTGATGATGTGCAGAAGCCACTATGATTAGAGGCTCTAAACTTGCCTCTGATGAATAGTAACCTCTAAACCATTTAAGCCTATGATGCTCAGAATCTGATGAACTGCCTCTGATAGCATGCAAGTGGAAATGTTTTCAACTTCTTTTGACACTTGTCCCACTTAAGAGTCATGAATATAAAATATTTTCTAATGCGTGGATATTAACTGGTGACTATAACCTTCAAATACTGATGAAATGCTTTGAATATTATGCTTCACGCCTCCTTTGTCATTAAGTTTTGTTTTAATCAAAAATTGAAAATACTTTTCATTCAAAACACTTTGAAATTCAAAAATTACACAATTTAACTCGCTTCACAACTAACACATTCGTTTTCAAACCTTCTAAAAAAAACAACCCATTTTTCAAAAAAAAATTAGAACACTAAAACCTCATATTCAATGACGTCTTCTTCTTCTTAAACTCCCATGCAAGTAGATTCTGGGAAGGCTTTTCAAATCAAGCCTGGAACAATAAAGGTCAGAGAGAACAAACTCAAGTTGATTCTGAACAAGTGGTGGATTTTGAATCCTTCAGAGTAAATGGGTATCCTTTGACGGAGTACTTTAAAGCTCAGGGATGGATGTCTTTCTTCGATATGCTCAAAAGACCCTACTTACTACTACATTGTTAAGGATTTTTGGGTTAGGGCAGAAGTTTTTGATGAAGTATTTGCTGCTGTTGAGGAAAGATAGAAGATTGTTGAAGATGTAGAAAACAAGGAAAGAGTAAAGTTAAAATGGGTATGAATGAATTCAAAGAGGCTAAGATTAGATCTGCAATGATGGAAGTTGGAGTATCCATCACTCAGAGTCACATTGCTCAGCTCATCAGTATGAGAAATGAAGGAAAATTTGCTCTAAACACCAAAGAATGTATCAAAGACGCAAATCTAATCAAGTCAAACTTGTTTCTCAACTTTGATGACTTTGGAAAAGTGAAGAATATGAGAATTCCTTACAGACTTCTATTCAGGATTCTCATTGGTTGCCTAATTCCTAGCGAAGGAAGTACAAATAAGATTTCTTTGAATCATAGGCATTTCATCTGGTATCTGGTCAATGGAGATAAGATAATATGGCTGCATATACCTTCAATCATCTTTGTGAAGTTATCAAGGAAAGATACAAGCATGATAAGAAGAATATGTTTTATGCTAGACTCTTGTCAGAACTATTTCATTAAAGCAGACTGATTAATAATCTGAATGTAGTTAATGCCACTCAGGATCTGGAAGAGTCTTATAGAAACATCACATATGTTATTATTATGGGTAATATGAGAATCAAAAGTGTTAAGATTGCTTATCATAATGATTTTCCTGTTATCAATAAGATGGACAACCCAAAGGTGATTCAGGAGTTCATCAATATGGCCAAAGAACAAGTAGGTGTCATTATAACCATGGATGATATTCTAGATTCTCATGAATATGTTTACAAGCCTTCTAGGAAGAGTAAAGTTGTTGCTTATAAAGCTCAGAAGGAGACTCAGAAGCCGCCCAAGAAAAAGGCTTCAGCATATGTTAAGAAGGAGGTAGCCTCTCCTACTGTCTTGATGCCTATCAAGACAAGGAGTGGAGCCACTGGATGAACTCCTCAGAAGACACCTTATGCATCTGCCTCAACTGCTCCTAGAAATAAACTGAGGAAGATGATTCTTCATGTTGAAGAATAAGAGGAAGAGGAAGATAATCATCCTTTGGTCTAGAAGCAAAGGAAGTGATGAAGTTGAATCATGAGCTGATGAAGGAATCTATTGAAGAATGAGAAAAACTAATAATATTTGCATTAAGGGATAAAGCTCTAGAAGATATTTATGATGTTGAGGCTGAGGCTGAGGCATGTAGAGGACACTAAAGAAGATATTCTTAAGAATATGAATGAAGATACTTCAGAGACTCTGGCTCTAGAAGCTACTATGGAAATAAAGAGTGTTGCGGGAACCTCATCAGGACCAGTGCAGAAGCTAAGAACACAAGTATGATTTTGGAACCTATATCAAATTCATTTTTAAATTCTTCCATAACCAAAACACTACTCCATCATTGTCACAGTGAGAATTGGATATCAAGCTATTATTAACTTGAAAATCTAAGGTTCGGGGGTTGGTTATACCTAGGGAAGGTGTTAGCATCCTAAGTATTTGTAGTACTCTATAGGAACCTCTTGTTTTATTGTGTTATTTTTTATTTTTATGCTAAGGGTGAAAAGGAAAAAGGGACACCTAAGGTGCTATTTCTAAGTATGTTCACCAAGACATCGCATCTCGTGCCTGCGTATCCTGGCGAGAATGGAATCAGAGTATTCGTAGTTTCCCTTAATAAGGGTGAGGAACTTTTGACTATGGTCAAGATTCTAGGGGGGGGAGGTAAGTTTCTGCGGCAAAACACCTACATAGAGTTAAGAAACTTTAAACATAAGGTTAGGTTGAAAGGGAGGTATGTGTTTTTATGAAGGTTTCTGAAACAGATTAGAAATATGACTAAATTATTTTTGAGAAAAGAAATATATTTTGGTTTTAAGAAAAGAAATACTCGATAAAAGATCGAGGTTTGAATTTGCATGATGGCGGTTGCAAAAGGAAACCGAATTATGAGGGAAGTAACCACTTGACGTTGGATCAAAGGTTTGAGAAAAAATTAGGTTGATTCCTAGACCCTAAGGGTGCTCCTAGTATACGAAACCACAACCAAAGAAAATGTGTAAGTGTGTGCATGAGGTTGATGGCGATGCTAAAAAACAGTCGACTTACAAGTTATGGTATGGCTTGATATATGAATCAAGAATGTTTTGGGTTTGGTTGATGGTGATCGTAGAAACAATCAACTTACAAAGGTGTTTTAGAAAAGGGCTCGATATTGAATCGATAATTAGTATGAAAATGATTTGAGCATGAAAGTGAGAGATGGATAAAACATTAAAATACAATCAAGATGAAAGCGATAAAATTATTACACTTAATGGGAACGGGGTACATTTTGTCGGATGGGAGTGAAATGAAAAGATTATAAGTAAACTCAATTAAAGAAATAAGCGCAACCACAAAAATAAAATGAGCTTGTTGGTTTTAACTTGAGAAAAAGTGTCTCGACGTTGGATCGAGTATTTATTATTTTTTGTTTTTTTTAAAAGACTTGATTTTATGTTTTTTGTTGTATTTCATCTATTATTCAATTAATTACTTTTTCTATCTAATGGAAAATAAAAGAAATAAAGATAATTAAACAATCACAAATAAAACAAATAAATAATAAAATTAGACAACCCACATAAATCTATATAAACAAAGTAAAAGAAAATCAATTATAAACATTAAGATAAAATGCTTGTTATATTTTTTAAAATTTTGTCTTTTTTTTATTTTAAAAAAAGTTTTGTTTTGATAAAAAGAGAAAAAAATATTTCTAAACACCTAACATATTAATAAAAAGATTTCTAAAAACTAAAACATATAAAATCAATAAAAAAAATTTTATGAACATAAACTGAAAGGGATAAGAGAAAGCTACCAAAAACCAGAGGTTAAACAGTGCCGAAGGTGTGCATGATTGCGGATGTTTCGGTTTGTATTGTAGAGACGTTCATGGTACTTTGCTGATTTGTTATGAGCTTGAAAGAAAAACGACTTTGTTGTTGTTATTCGTGGGCTTGCGTGAAGATGAAATATGACCTCTCTTTTATTTATATATTTTGTTTTAATATGTGTGTGTTAGAGAGAGAGAGAGAGAGAGAGAGAGAGAGAGAGAGAGAGAGAGAGGTTTTTTTTGTTATCTCTTTTTTTTCTTTCTTTTTTGTATTTTCTAATGCATATATATAGGACTATAAAATAGACAATAATGATAATAACAATTAACACAATATTTTTTTGTTTTTTTATAATAAGACAAGAATAAAAAGAAATAAAAATCATATTTTTGCGTTTTTTATGATAAGACAAGAATAAAAATAATTAAAAAGAATGTTTTTGTGTTTTTTATAATAAGACAAGAATTAAAAATAATGTTTTTGTGTTTTTTAAAAAGAAAATATTAATAAACAAATAAAAAATAAAATTAATTAATAAAAATAAAAATTTACATCAAATATCTAATTAAATCTAAATAAATTAAATGATTATTTAAATAAAAATGCTTAAAAAACGAAATAAAAAGTCAGTCAGAAAATTGCTCGAAAAAATAAAATGAACACACTAAAATAATCAGCGCGAAATAAACATATTGGAAAAATATAGCGTTTAGTCAGATTTTGAAATAAAATTAGACCGTTTTGTCTGTAAATCCAACAAATTTATTCTGACTGACATTTCAGACACTATGCAAGATGAAGTGCATGATATGCTATGCAGATGATGTAAAACGAAAATTATAATCTTAGGGTTTAAAATTAGGATATGACAGATGCCCCTATTTAAGTTTCTTCTATTTGGAGATATAGAGAATGAAATCTTCGTCAACGTGATAGTAGAGACTTAAATACATACATGCACAATTTTTGGCCCTAAGATGTCACAAGATGCATATGATATGACATAAAATAATATGAATACAAGACAGGGATCTGTGACGGAAAAGATGCCACAGGAGATAACTGTATACCGATAACGCTGAAACACAGTTAAAGAATGGAAGACCCAATGAGGAACAACTTAGAAAAGTAAGACTCTACGGGGAAAAGATCCAACTCCACTGGGGAAAAGATTACCAACTGACAATCACAAGGTATCTTAAACATATGGTGATGGACTTGTGACAGAATCTTTTTAATAAAATCCACTTGGAGAACCTATTGCCATGGTCAACTGTAGGGATTTCAAGAGATATCAACTACAGGAGTCTACTGTCAAAACTTAGGACCTCATTTGGGAATACCTTCTGCCAAGGTTTTATTGAAAAATGTGTCAACTTTCAAAATTTTAGTGGAAAATCTGTTGCTGAGATTAACTAGGGAATCTACTGTCGAGATTCTGAAAAGAAACAATTGTATGCTGAAGTTTAAAGAAGCATCAAAGTTAACCAAAGAATCTACTGCCGAGATCCTGGAAATAGAGAAACATCTTCTGCTGAAGTTTGCTGGAGATCTACAACCAAGAATAACCAGAGAATTTACAAAATGAAACACCTTCTGTCGAGGTCTGCTGGAAATCTTCTACTGAGACTTGCCAGGAAATGAAAAGAAAATAGCTTCTGCTGAGGTTAAACTGGAAATCTTCTTCCGAGACTTACTAGGAAATAAAAAGAAAATACCTTTCGTTGAGGTTTGATGAAAATTCTATTTTTAAAATTTACCGGAGAATCTACTACCAAGATTTACCAAAGAATATGAAATAGAGCCACCTTCTGCCGAGGTTTGCTGAAAATTAAAAAGAAATACCTGATGCCGAGGTTTTGTTGAATGAAAGTAGTTATTGATCATAGATTAACTGGCCAAAAGGAAAGGTGTACTACCTACTATCAAAATATATAATAGCCTAAGCAAATGTAGACACAAAAGGAAAGATGACCTACTACCAAACATGATAGCCTAAGCAAAGGTATCTTACCAAAAAGAGATAGACATACTACCTACTATCAAACATATGATATCCTAAGTAGAGGTAATAGACTTAAAAGGAGAGTTCACCTACTACCAAACATGGGCAGCCTAAGCAAAGGTGTCTGACCAAAAGAAAGGTGTATTACCTACTATCAAAACATATGATAGCTTAAGCAAAGGTAATAAACTTGAAAGGAGAGATCACCTACTACCAAACATGTGGCAGCCTAGGTAAAGATGTCTGACCAAAAGAAAGGTGTATTACCTATTATCAAAACATATGATAGCCTAAACAAAGATAATAGACTTGAAATGGGAGATCACCTACTACCAAACATGTGGCAGCCTAAGAAAAGGTGTATGACCAAAAGAAAGGTGTATTACCTACTATCAAAACATATGATAGCCTAAGCAAATGTAATAGACTAACATAAGCTTCCATGATTAGGGTATGATCCAACTTTTTCTTTAACTAAATGATCCATTTAGAAAGGGTGAATAAACCTCCTCAATGCTTCAAGGTTGTATGCCATGAACGGGTTTTCGTTTCTTCTTTAATCAAATATTCCACTTGAAAAGGGTAAAATAAACCTCCCCTCGTCTCGAGTCATAAGCCATGAATGGGTCTCAGTTTCTTTCTGGAAAGGTGAATACTTATGGGAGAGTATCTTCATAGGGGATTAGAATTTTACCATAGATTTATGACTTCAGCGGGGATGCATAATTTACTGAGGATTAGAAAACATCGTCGGGGATCTAAAAGATATGCAAGCCGGTTGATTTGCAAAATATGTCTTCTCAAATAAAGAGAAAGATCATATGAATCTTCATCAATATTCTCGGAGAAATACCATTTGATGGAAGCAAATTAATTAGTGGACTCACTTGGGAGAACATCACTGATGAGCAGTATTGTTGTATTTTGAATTAGCATTGAAGCAAATAAAGTCCTTGTATCAGGAATTTTCAAATAAAGAGAAACACTTGTAAAGTCTTCACCAAACTTCTCTGATGGATTTCCAGAGAGATGCCATTTGATGGACGATAAGAGTATAATCTTGATGAACTCATTGGGGATAGACAAACTGTCTTGAGGAGACTGACATTTGTCATCCAAATAGAAAACCTGAGAACGAAATAATCTACTCAAATAAAGAGATGCCACTTGTTGTCTGGGTATAAATTGCTGAGAAAATGTTGTAACACTATTGGAGAAATATTTTGTCTTCAATGGTGATCTTCAAAAAGATTCTTCCTGGGGAGTCAAAGTGCAAAATAAATGCACGCTCAATCCAGGTTCAAAAGCCTAGAGATATCCAAAATTGTGATTGTCAGGGACCAAAGTCCAATTCAGGAAGTTACTAAAGATAAATGGTCAAGCAAGACTCTACCCAATGAGGAATGAACTCAACTGGGGTGTATCTTATCCAGAAATGGAAAAGAAAGCCAAAGCAACCGTCTTCCACGAGGATCGAACTCAGTGAGGAATTTAAAAATATTTTTCTCTTCCTACATAGGGCTGATGACTCTACTTGGAGGGAGAAGACAAATCCAATCACTTAGAGATAAACACGGTCAAAGTGAATAAAAAAACAAACATAAAAATGCAAAATGCACAGATGCCATGTATCCATATGAATGAATGTATGTTATGTTATGCTTATGCTGATAAAACAAACAAGGAGAAGTAAATCGGAGATGAAATAAACATCTCGACACGGATACTCGGCCAATCTTTGCAAGATTGAAGCATCACTAGGGTAAATGGAAAGTCACACGTGGAACCACACTCTTGCTTCAAGGCTTCAAACTTCTTTGGGAAAAAGAGAGCATTCCACTTGAGGATGAACATCATGACTTCACTTAGGCGACTGTCAAGATGAACCCTGCTACTCTGTTGGGGATGAGAAAGATCCATTGGGAATGGATAAAACTCATGATTAGAGAGACTTTATGGGGATAAAATGAACATCTGCCACAAACTGAAGTAGTTTGGAAGGAAGTTATAACTGGAGATGCCAGAGCTGAGGTCTCACAAGGGATAAAATAAATATCCACTTCAATGGGGAATCTCGGATCAATGTTGCAAGCTAAAGATGTCATATTTGAGACTTCATGGGGATGAAATAAACATCCACTTTTCTGGGGAAGATTGAAGTTGTAAGAAATCCACTAAGGAGTGAAATGACACCCACTTCACTGGAAAGGTTAAAGCCAAGGAAATTCACTAACGTAGGCTTAGGTTACCAGCTGGGGAATTGTTGCATCAATTCTCCATAACGGCTTGAAGTAGAGATTCATCGGGGAATTGTCATGACCACCTGAAGTAGAGACTTACTGGGGACATGGGTGAAGAATGTTGTGAGAATCAAGTAGTTCTGCATTGATAAACTGTATGGTGGTCTCCATTTCGAACAACAGTTGTTGTAAATGGATAGAATAATCTTTAATTCTCAAATTCCCAATATCACATGGTTTATAAGTCATCTCAAGAGGATTTTACAGAAAACGTGGCATCCAAAATGTTCCAATTTCTTCAAACTCTTGAAGAGATTTATTGAATCTCGACGTAGCTGTCCCAGATTGATTGCATTTTGTATAGCTGAAACTTCAAACTTAACCTTTATGGATAGTCGAACTATGGAAGCAACAACTAGGAAAAAACTTTCCCTTATTTAGCAGAGTCTTCAGGCAACATGCCCCTAGATCTGATCATCCCTTTGAAATGATTCACCATTTATCATCAGAGTCTCAAGTCTCAAACGGTTAAGCTCATCATTATTGTTTATATACTAGCTTTGATGATATCAAGCAATGTTAGCAAGCAAAAAAATGTTAATTTTGAAACTGCTAATGCAACACACATGTTAGTCTTGAAGTTTTATTGAAAATGCTATCACAATAACTTGTGACCGAATCACTAGTTAGGATATGACATTGATTAATTTTACAAAGCCAGCGCAAATTTTGAGCTTAGCTCATAGGAGTCAGGAAACGTCATCTCATTGAGTATGCTTTCAAAATAAACCATGCTTCAATTAGGTCTTTTGAGGGTTTTAACGTGGCTTGGTTCACGATTTATGAAATAAAGGATATAAGGCTCAAAGTCTATTTGTGCCCACCCTTTCTTCGTGATGTTCTCCAATCCTATGTTCAGATAACTTGATGCGAGAACTCATCTCTCAAGGAGAGTTTTGATATGGTTGAGGAGCCACTGATGGCTTCGGACACGACAGTCACTCACCTTTTTGCTTTTGGTATCTGACCACATGACTTTGTTCTTTGTTGAGGATTTTTCTTTATAATCTTTTGTCTCCGCTTTTCACATTTTTTCATTCTTTTTGTTTTTCCTAACTTTTGTCTGGACCAAGTCTTTTGGATTTGACCTTGAAGTCTAGCGGGATGCCTCATTTTTTCCTATGTCTCCTTCATAGGTTTTGACTTAGCGGATTTTTTTTCCTTTTTCTCTTTTGATTTATGAACAAATCGTGTGACTCTAAGTCACTTTGACTTGTTGAAAGGATTGTGATTGCCTCACTCCTTAGCTGGCTGAGGGATAATCATTATGGATTTGAATTCCAACCTCCTAATGTGTGATGGATAGGTGATGCCCTCGGATGTTTACTCCTTTTTTTTCAAAGTTTGGGCGCTCGATCAGCTTAACTGAAAAACTACCCTTCCCCAATTAAAATTGAGGGTTTTTTTTAAAGGAAAACTCCTACTTCAAGGCTCAATGGGGTTAATAAGAGTTTATCTCCTTTATATCTCCAGTGTTTGGGGATTCGAAACAATGCCTTACATCATCAGTAGGGTTTTATCAAAAGCATACAACAAGATCTTGCGTCTTTGATTTCGTCATCCTCCCTCCAATTCTCTGCCTAAGCCAGAGATTGGGGTAGCATTGGCATTATAAAGCAGAAAAAACATTTTACGAGTGAATATAAATGAGTTTCTTCAAGACAAACATATTCATTGCATTAATCATTCAAAATAAACAAGTTCTTACATGCAAATCATGCTTTTACAATCAAAGGAATAACAACAAATGCAAACAAACAAACAAATAACATGATAATCTTGGGAATGAGCTCTCCTCCTGATTTCACCAGCTTGGAAGGGACTCTTTTGAGTCTTCTATCAGCATAAAGGCATTTCATTCACAACTGGGCTTCCTCCCTTGAAGGTTGGCACCTCATCATCGATCATCTCTTGCACCTTTCCTTGGAAAACCTTGCACGCTTTAATCGGATGCCACATTACTCCATCACGAAACTCACAACTGGAATTTGGATTGTACCAAGGAGGGCGATATTTCATGGATCTGGTCTTTCTGGGTGTCATTGTAGCATCCTAATTTATGACCCTAAGATCTCATCTCTTTTGTGCATTATTTTACATAGCATCTTCTGGGTATTAGTTTCTCTTGCACACGTGTTTATCATGGCTAACAAGTGTGTGCAGGTACACGAATTTCAAATATAGATGATACTTATTCATACAGACAAGCATCTCATGGCTATTTGGAGAACATGAATTTGAAGACAGCTTGAATGGATTTTATGACCATATCCGACTTTAAAGTCATGACCAGGTTGTGGTTCTCTTTTATTGTGTCATTATATGTTTGTTCTTGAGGGTATGGTACATAGATCTCAAAACTCGGGTTTGTTGGGCTTTAGTGTATTTTGATTTGGGCCATGATGTTTCAAGCTTGGTTGCAACGTAATGTTTGTTTTGGGACATATTATTCTTTGGATAAGTTTGGCCATCGTTGAGAGTTCCATTCTTAGCATCAAAGTTTTGGATTTATGGGGTTTAGAGTTCAAAACTTTATTCATATGGATTCAAATTTTGAGCTCGAATTAATTTAAAAATATGGTTTATTATTCAAGAGTGCAAGTCTAAGAGGATTCATAAGCTTTTCATTTCTAAATACAAGATTCTGTTCTTTGCAAGGAAATCTCCATGTCAATTCCATTGAACAAAAATAAAATGTGCACATCATTTCTCAAACTCAAAGGTCCATGGAAATTCAAAAGAAACTCACCTTACTTATTTTAAAGAACTATGGAATCTCTAGAATTATAGGATCTCTTTAGCCAATCTCAAAGTTCACTCAAATTCATGACCAAGAGACTAAACACAAGTGCATCGTGAAGACTTTTCTTTTTATTCATTAAAGAACTTCAAGACTTGTCCCACCTTCAAAATTCAAGAGGAGTGTCTCAGTTTGTGGGAAATGCAAAAAGACAACTTGAATTCATACGTGAGGGCATAATGAGCAAAGTTCAAATCTTTATCAAATTAAAATTGAGAAAACTCTTTGAATTCCATTACCGGGTATTACACTTGAATTCGTATTCACCACAACAAACATCTAAGTAATTGAAGAGTCTCAATCCTTAAGTTATTACAATAAAAAAAAGAGGCCCATGAATCACAAGACTCAGAGTTATTCACAGTCACGCTCCCCATCATTTAAAATCTCTGTTGCCGCCACTTGTTAAGTTCAAGGCCAGAAGATACCCTTAGTCGCCAACCATCATGAGCTTCCTGCCACAAAACCATTGATTTATCAGCAGATATCACAAGTATTCCAGAGTTTGTTTCCATGTCAAAAAATAGAAGATATAAAGATTGGCACAGTTTTTGCAAGAAATTAAGAGCAGTCAAAGCATTCATCACAAATAACATCCATATATCTGTCCAAAACATAATTAGACAAGCCTCATCAAATATATCCAAAACAAACGAATTCAATCTTTCCAAAACAAGGTCAGCAGCATCAATGTTCAAAACAAAAGCCAAAATATCTAATCCCGGAATTAGGAGCATATCCGACAGAATAATCACGACATTCAATTCATCCAAAGAAGCAAGCTTATAAAAGCAGAAAAAAACAAGGACAAATTCACAACACTCACAAATACACACATAAATCCACAGATTCAAAAACCCTAAAACGCCAAAAATAACGAAAAGGGAAAAGTTGAAAAAACATATCTTAAAACGCCGTAGGCGCTGCCACCCTCTCTATTACGAACCTCCGCCGTCTACAACTTGCGGTAATCTTTCTGTTTACGTCAATTCCATTGAAGCTTCGATTTGTTTGTTTATTTTCTAGGTTTGAAAGAAAGGAGTTGAACAAAGAGAAGAAAGAGCTCGCGAGAGAAAAAGAAGAGAAGAAGAAGGAGTGGAAGACGAAGCAGATAGAGAAAGGAGAAGAAGACGAAAGAATATCAGAGAAAAGAAACGAGAACGAAGAAAACTGAAGTGGAAGAAGATGAGGAAAAGAAATTATTCGCGAGAGAGAGAAACTGAGCGAGTAAAGGTAAGAAGAAGCAAAGCGAAGAAGAAAAGAGGGAGGAGTTTGGGAGAAGGGGGAGAGGGCGCCGTTTGAGAACTGGAGATCTAGAGTTTCTTTGAAGAAACTTCCCCTACCCTTTTTCATTGTGTTTGAACCGGGTTGGGTCCGGTGGACCTAACCACCACCGACCCAACCTACTTCTTTTTATTTTTATTTTTCCAGTTTTTCTTTTTAGGTTTTGATATCTTTATGGGCTGAGTCTAATGGTTTTTTTTGTAAAAAAAAAACACAGAATATAATAAAATAAAATAAAAAAATGGAAAAATGAAAAAAATATAAAAATATAAAAAATATAAAATTAAAATAATAATTAATTAGAATTAAGTTTAATTAAATTAGTTTAACTTCTAATTTAGTATAAACAAAAATAAAAAAGGGAATAATTTAATTAACTTAGGTGTTTTTTTAGTAAATAATTCTAACTATTTTAGATATTAATTACTCTAGATCTTTCTTTTTTTAATTTAATTTAAATTTAGATTTAAAATAATTTAGAACTTTAGTTTCTTTTCTAGAATTTAATTAGTTAGAGACTATTTTATTTTAATTAATCTTTGTTTTAATTTCCATCTAATTTAATTTTAACAAAAATAAATAAAAATAATTAAAAACAATTAGGCTTAGACTTTTCACCAAATTCATTAACCCGAGTCTAACTATTTCGATATTTCATTTGAACTTAACCTGCAACACCTTACCTCGAGTGCTTGATTTACATATCCGCATGTTTTTATTCATTTTGTATCATTTAAGAATTTGCCTTATTTTCTTTTACTAAACGGCACACGTCCGAGGGAAAAACATGCGCATGACTTCATAAGACGTGCGTATTGCATCTCATTTGCATCATTATTCTCCGTTTGATCCTTGAGTTTTCAAGTTGATCAGCTTAGGCTAGTCCCTACACCCTTAAGATAGGACCGGTTTCTCTTTTATCTTTCAACTTAGATAAACCAACTCAATACAATTCAATCAGCTTATTCTCCCCACAAGAGAATTAGATGTGAGTCATCTTGACAGTTGAAATATGATTCTCCTGCCCCATAATATTATCGAGAGATGTAGAATCTTTTTCGCTTGAGAGAGGTATGTGGCATACTCGTCGATAAATTCGAGTTTTGAGCCCTTCTCTCAATGTGACGCAGCGACCATCTCCTACAAGTTGTGGTGGTTAAGTCGAGTATTCTCCCTCAAGATGACGACTCGTCTTTTCTCCTAGAATCAATCAATAAACCTTTCCCCCTGGAAGTTTGACCAACAGTTAGGTTCCTCATTCCCTTTTAGGGGAATTACGAATACTCTGATTCCATTCTCGTCATGATACGTAGGCACAAGATGTGATTTCTTGGCGAGTATACTTAAAATTAAACCCCTAGGCTTTTACCCTTAGTAAACAACAATAGAACAATAAAACTAGAGGTTCCTGTAGAGTACTACAGATTCTTAGGATGCTAGCATCTTCCCTAAGTTTAACTAACCCCCGAACCTTAGATTCTCTAGCTTTGCATTTGCATTGCATCTTGTGGGTAATTTGATCTTTTCCCCTTCCTTTAGACAAATTGAAGACCGGTGGTGAATAATAAATTAAGATTCAAGTTAATCTAATAATTTGATATCCAATTCTCACCACGAAAGAAATGGCGACTTCTTTTGGGAATGTCCTTGAGGGTTCCCCCTAACTTGTTTTATTCTTGTGTTTATATCTGCTTATTTATCTATATGCTTGTTTATATTTATGCTTTGGGTTGATATACTTGTGTGGTGAGGAATGTCCTGCACCTATACTTGAGTGAAGTTATGATAGGAAGGTGATATATTCGACGAGGCTTATAGGGAGTAAGTCCCGACCAAGCTGACTTGAGAATCACCGCTCAGTTGAGGCCCTCTTGAAAACAGTATTGTTGAATGCATATTCGTGAAAACAATTACTATTTTAGACCTAGGAGTCTATGATACTGGGAATCTTTAGTTACCTTTAACCCCACTTGGCCTTTCTTAGAACGTAGTGCGGTGAATATGAGGGAGTAGTCCCGAAGTATTTGATACGTGATGCTACACTCAAAAGAGGTTCTCTTGAGAATATTATTAACCACCGAGTATTCGGGAAATTGATAATATTCGAAAGATGGGCTAATGATTTTGGGCACCTCTTAGAACCCTTGTTCTGCAGGTACAATTAACCCTTAGTTCACACCCTTTGGGAATGGGCATACCCTTTTCCTCCATGCTTATAAACCTAGGTTACCTGTTTGTTTATCTTTATGTATCTTTGTGTGCTTATCTGTGTTTGTGCATCTTCGCATCCATAAAGCATCATATTGCACTGGTTTCATGGGATTCCGAGTTTATTTGTAAACATTACAGGACCAATATGGATTAAAAAAAATACTTTGAAATATTCTTTTAAGAGTCTTAACTCAGATGACCTAAGGAAGTTAGGAGCTCAGATTGAAGATTAAAAGAAATTCAAAGACAAGAAACTTTTATCCATACGGGCAGTGGATTTCTTTTGTATTTTTTCAGCAAGTAAAGAAAAGAGCAGGAGGATTTATTTTCCTCTATTAGACTACTCTGGAATTTTGATCATTGATAAGCTTATATTCAAGAAAGTCCAGCTGGAAGAGCAGATCAAGAAGCACAACACAAGACTTACTTAGCACTTTATTAGCTTTTATTTAGCTATTATGTCAGGACTCTTTCAAGAATATTTATTTGTAATCTGTAAAAAAAAAACAAAAAAAAATAATGAATAAGTTTTCTTTGGTATTCTATGGCGTTTATAAATACTTGAGTTCCATGAAACCTTTCATCTACATTTTGCATTTTGCATAGCATCCCTCATTTAGCATTTGCATATGCATGTGCCATCTCTCCGTTGTAGCTCATCCGACCTTCTGTCTTTGTCTTGTCAGCCAACATCTTAACCATATGATCAAACTTGAAGTATTTACTGAAAGATATGGATCCCATGACTGGGTTCAGGGTGATGACTAATCTGATATTTGATCTTCCCTCTGATGATAATGTTCAACAAGTGATGTTCCTATGTAATCTCGACCTATGCAAGATAACCTGGTTGATCAAGTTGATAGAAGAGATTCCCAGTTTTCGCAGTGTATGCCAGATCCTCAGAATGTTCATACTGAGATAAAGGGGGACGATCCTAGAATTTTAGCAGTTGTGAAAGGATTTCATGATCTCGAAGAACAATTGAAGATGGTGAAAAAAGCTAATACATCTAATCTTAAAGCTCACGACCTGTGTCTGGTTCCTGGTGTAATTATTCCTCTAAAGTTCAGGATGTCTGTCTTTGAAGTATACAAGGGTGTTAGTTGTTCAAGATACTATTTAACCATTTTTTGTCGAAAGATTACTGCTTATGTTGACAACGACAAGCTGATGATTCACTGCTTTCAAGAAAGTTTATGTGGGGCATCCCTAATATGGTATATGAAGCTACAAAGGAACCACGTCCAATCTTGGGAAGATTTAGCTGATGCTTTTGTGAAGCAATACGATTACAATTTGGATATGTCTCCAGACAGTGATCAACTGGTGAGCATGAGTAAAAATGACAACAAATCCTTTAGGGAATATGCACAACGATGGAAAGAATTGGCATCCCAAATTCATCCACCACTTCAAGAGAAAAAACTAAGCAAGATATTTCTAGAAACACTGCCATACGCTTATTACGATAGGATGGTAGGAGTTGTACCATCAGAGTTCTCCGAAATTGTAGAAGTCGGAGTAAACATCGAAAGTGCACTAAAAAATGGAAGACTCTGAGACGACTTGAATAGCTTAGCTAAAGAGGAGGATTCAGTTAGTGATTCCCTAGAGGAAGGAAGTGTTGATATTAATGCAATTTGAGATTCCTCTCAAATCCTGTCAGATCGAGCTCTAGTACTTTATCCTCAACATCAATATGCAGCGCCTGCTCAGCGTAAGTGACGACTACCTCATAGACGAAGGTTGACTTCTCCAGATCAACACCAGAATCGACGGGTTCGAAATCAGTTTCAAAATCAGCGGAGACCTCTGAGTACCCCAAAAGAAGAAGTTCTCCAGTTTGATCCTATTACAATGAATTACCGTCAACTATGGTCTTATTTTGCTAGAAACTCGATAATGACACCCAGAAGGACTAGAATCATGAAGTCCTGCCCACCTTGGTTCAATTCGGACACCAGTTGTGATTTTCATGATGGAGTAATGGGGCACTCGATTAAGGAGTGCAAGGTTTTCCAAGAAAAAGTTCAAGAAATGATTGATGATGAAGTGCTGACATTCAAAGAAGGAAGCCCAGTCTTGAACGAAACACCATTATACTGATGAATATGAAGACTTATGAAGACCTTTTCAAGATGTTGAAATCCTAAGAAGGTCTCATCAGAGTGTTTATTCAATTTGCTTATATGTATTTTGTTTCTTTGATTATAAAAGCATAATTTGCATGTAAGAACTTGTTTGTTTTGAACGATTAATGTAATGAATATGTTTGTCTTGAAGAAATCCATTCGTATTCACTCGTAAAAAATTTTCATGATTTATAATGCCAACTTTACCAAATTTTCCTCACTTTGATGAAGAATTGGGAGGAGGATGATGAAATCAAAAAATGCAAGATCTCTGGTCGTATGCTTTTGAGTAAAACCCGTCTGATGATGTAAGGCATTATTTCAAATCCTCAAACACTGGAGATATAAGGGAGATAGACCCTTGTTAACCCCTTTGAGCCTTGAAGTAAGAGTTTTCTTTTCCTTACATACAAAAGCCCTAAATTTTTACCTGGGGCAGGGTAGTTTTCAGTTAAACTGATCAAGCGTCCTAACTTTCAAAAAGGAGTGAACATTTGAGAATCGACTTTATCTATCCCACGAACATTAGAAGGCTGGAAATCAAATATGTAATGATCATCCTTCGACTATCTAAAGAATGAGGCAGTCACAATCCTTTCAAAAGGGTCAAAATAACTTAGAGTCACACGACTTGTTCATAAATAAATAAAAATGAAAAATGAAAAGCCCGCTAAGTCAAAACCTATGAAGAAGACTTAGGCAAAATTGAGGCATCTCGCTGGACTTCAAAGTTAAATCCAAAGACTCCGTCCAGGCAAAAGTTAGGGAATGAAAAATGCGAAAAGCAAAAACAAAGGATCACTAAGAAAAATCCTCAATAAATAACAAATTCGTGTGATCAAATACCAAAAGCAAATAGATGAGTGACTTTTATGTCCAAAGCCTCAGTGGTTTCTCAACCATATCAAAACTCCTCTTGAGAGATGAGTGCTCGTGTTAGGTTAGCTGAAGGTAGGATTGAAGAACATCACGAAGAATGGCTGGGCACAAATAAACTTTGAGCCTTATATCCTTTGTTTCTTAAACCATGAACCAAACCACAATACAACCCTTAAAAGACCTAATTGAAGTAGGGTTCATTTTGAAAGCATACTCGATGAGATAACGTTTCCTGACTCCTATGAGCTATGCTCAATTTAATGTTGGCTTTATAAATTAAATTTATGTCCTAACTAGTGATTTTGTCACAAGTTAACATGATATCTCTTTTCAAAATTTCAAGACAAATATGTGTGTTGCATTAACAGTTTAAGAATTAACATTTCTGACTTGCTAACTTTGCTTGATATCATAGAAAGTTTGCATATAAGCATCGACGATAAGTTTGTTTTATTGAAACTTGAAGACTCTACTGGCTTAGGGCAAGTTGTTTGGTTTACACAAGTTTGATTTCACCTAAAAGAGCTATTTTTTAGGACTCAATTATACATAATACCGTCAATCATGGTCAGTTATGTCGAGATTCGACGAATCTCTCTAAGAGTTTGAATACATTGAAGCATTTCAGACGTCATGTTTTCTGTAAAATCCTCTTGGAATGACTTTTTTCTCATGAACCACATGACTTGGGGCATTCGAGATCTGAATATTATTTTGTTCAAAATGGCGACAACCATGTAGTTCATCAATGCGGTACTATTTTATTCATGTCCCCGGTAATTTTTATTTCAGGTGGTCATGATTTCTCTAAGGGATCTTTACTACCAACAGTGATGATCGGTGCAAGAATTCCCAGTGATTTGCTTAACTTCACTTTCCAAGTGAAGTGGATGATATTTTAATCCTCAGTGAATCTTCTCAAACTTCACCTTCCTAGTGAAGTGGATGCTATTTTACTCCTCAGTGGATCTCTTACAACGCCGATCTTTTCCAGCGAAGCGATTGTTTATTTCATCCCCATTGAAGTTTCGACCAACATATTCAATAACTACGTTGACCCAGGTTTCCCCATTGAAGTGGATATTTATTTTTATCCCCTATGAGACTTTAATTCGGGTATCTCCATCTACAACTCCAGTAAGAGTCTCTCTAGTGAGGCAGATATTTATTTTATCCATGAAGTTTCTCTAATTATGAGTTTGGTTCGCTCCCAATAGATCTTTATTCTCATCTTCAACAGGATAACTGAGATTCATCTTGATAAATCCCTCAGTAAGATCAAGATGTTATACCCCAAGTGGAGTGTTTTCTATTCCCCAGAGAATCTTTGAAGCCCTGAAGCAGGATTGTGATCCCACATATGGTTCTCCATTTATCCCTAGTGGTGATTCTATCTTGGAAGATTGGTCAAATGTTTGTTCGGGATGTTTATTTCATCTTCGGTTGCCTCTTTTCATTTGTTTTGTCAGCATAGGCATACGCATAACATATAGATAGATAGCATGGCATATGCATTTTGCATCTTTGTGTTTGTTTGTTCTGTCACTTTGGTTGTATTTATCCCCAAGTGACTAGGTTTGTCTTCTCCCTCCAAGTAGAGTCGTCAACCCTAGGCAGAAAGAGAACCATATTATTTTTAATTCCCCACTGAGTTCGATTCTCGTGGAAGGCGGTTGCTTTAGTTAAATCCCATTTGAGCTCATGCCTCAATGTTTGAGTCTTCGCTTGACAGTTTCTCTTCAGTTATTTCCTAAATTGAACTTCGGTCCCTAACAATCACAAATTTTGGGACATTTCCAAGTTTTTGGATTAGGCGTGCATTTATTTTGCACTTTGACTCCCCAAAAAGGATCTATTTAAAGATCAACATTGAAGATAAGTATTTCTCCAGCAATGTTCCAAAATCTTCTTAGCAATTTATACCTAGACTATAAGCAGCCTCTTTATTTGAGCAACTTGTTTTGATCAAGTTTTCTATTTTCAAGTGACAAATGGTAGTCTCCCCAAGATAGTTTGTCCATCCCCAAGAAGCTTATCAAGGTTATCAACTCGTCAAATGGAATCTCTCCGGGAATCCGTCAGAGAAGTTTGTCAAAGACTTTATAGATATTTCTCTTTATTTGAGAATTTTCACCACAAAGGTTTCATACATTTTACAGCTACAACAAAGACACTCCTCAGGAATGTATTCCCCAGTGAGTCTGTTACCCAAGTCTAATTCCATCAAATGGCGTCTCTTCTGAGAAGTTTGGTGAAGATTATTACAACTGATCTCTCTTTATTTGAGAAGACATACTTTTCAAAACCAACCGGCCTGCATCTCTTCTGAAGATCCCTGGTGAAGTTTTATAATCTCCAATAAATTATGGTCCCGCTGAAGTTGTATATCCACCTGTGAAATTTCAATCCCCTGTGAAGATACTATCATAAGTATTCACCATTCCAGGAAGAAACTGAGACTCGTTCTTGGCATACAACCTTGAAGCGTGGGGAGGTTTATTTTACCCTTTTTAAGTAAAAGAAGAAACTTAGACCCGTTCATGGCATACAACCTTGAAGCATAGGGAGGTTTACTTTACCCTTTTTAAGTAAAAGAAGAAACTGAAACCCGTTCTTGGCATACAACCTTGAAGCGTGGGGAGGTTTATTATCCTTTTGAACGATTATTCAAAAGTATCTCTTTTCCTGGCAAGTCTCGATAGTAGATTTCTAGAAGACCTCGACAGTAGGTATTTCTTCTCATTTCCTGGCAAGTCTCGGCAGTAGATTTTCAGAAGACTTCGACGGAAGTATATCTCCAACAGACTTCAAACATAGAATCTCGGTAGTAGATTCCCTAAAAGTATTAACAGTAGACACTTTGGCAAAAGAGTTCTCCAAATGAGTTACAAATCTTGGCAGTAGACTTCTCCAGCTAGTATCTCTTGAAATCATTACATTTGACTTATACAGTAGGTTCTTCAAGTGGATTTACTCACAAAGTTCTCCATGATATGTTTGAAGATTCCTTGTGATTGTCAATCATTGTTCTTTCCCCGTGGAGTCTCGCTTTGTTTGAGCTTGTTCTTTGTTGACCTTTATTTCCCATGTGTCGTCTCTTGTGTAGTTTCTCCCCTGTGACATATTTTCCTCGCATGACCTTTGTTTCGCATTTCATACCATTGCATATCATATGCATCTGGTGGCATCTTAGGGAAAACATTCGTGTAATGTTTGTATTTAAGTATCTTCTATCACATCGAGACGAAGATTCCGATCTCCGCATCTCCGGATAGAAGAAACATAAATATGGGGAATCTGTAGCACCCTAATTTTTGACCCTAAGATATCATCTCTTTTATGCATTGTTTTACATAGCATTTTCTGGGAATTAGTTTCTCTTGCACACGTGTTTATCATGGCTAACAAGTGTGTGCAGGTACATGAATTTCAAATGTAGATGATACTTATTCCTACAGACAAGCATCTCAGGGCTATTCGGAGAACATGAATTTAAAGACGGCTTGGATGGATTTTATGACCATATCCGGCTTTAAAGTCATGACCAGGTTGTGGTTCTCTTTTATTGTGTCATTATATGTTTGTTCTTGAGGGCATGGGCTTTAGTGTATTTTGATTTGGGCCATGACGTTTCGAGCTTGGTTGCAACGTAATATTTTTTTGGGACATATTATTCTTTGGATAAGTTTGGCCATCGTTGAGAGTTCCATTCTTAGCATCAAAGTTTTGGATTTATGATGTTTAGAGTTAAAAACTTTATTCATACGGATTCAAATTTCGAGCTCGAATTAATTTAAAAATATGATTCATTATTCAAGAGTTCAAGTCTAAGAGGATTCATAAGCTTTTCATTTCTAAATACAAGATTTTGTTCTTTGCAAGGAAATCTCCATGTTAATTCCATTGAACAAAAATAAAAGGTGCACATCATTTCTCAAACTCAAAGGTCCATGGAAATTCAAAAGAAAACCACCTTACTTATTTTAAATAACTATGGAATCTCTAGAATTATAGGATCTCTTTAGCCAATCTCAAAGTTCACTCAAATTCATGACCAAGAGACCAAACACAAGTGCATCGTGAAGAATTTTCTTTTTATTCATTAAAGAACTTCAAGACTTGTCCCACCTTCAAAATTCAAGAGGAGTATCTCAGTTTGTGGGAAATGCAAAAAGACAACTCGCATTCATACATGAGGGCATAATGAGCAAAGTTCAAATCTTCATCAAATTAAAATTGAGAAAACTCTTTGAATTCCATTACTGGGTATTACACTTGAATTCGTATTTACCACAACAAACATCTAAGTAATTGAAGAGTCTTTATCCCTAAGTTATTACAATAAAAAAAAGAGGCCTATGAATCACAAGACTCAAAGTTATTGACAGTCACGCTCCCCATCATTCAAAACCTCTGTTGCCGCCACTTGTTAAGTTCAAGGCCAGAAGATACCCTTAGTCGCCAGCCATCGTGAGCTTCCTGCCACAAAACCATTGATTTATCAGCAGATAGCACAAGCATTCCAGAGTTTGTTTCCATATCAAAAAATAGAAGATATAAAGATTGGCACAGTTTTTGCAAGAAATTAAGAGCAGTCAAAGCATTCATCACAAATAACATCCATATTTTTGTCCAAAACATAATTAGACAAGCCTTATCAAATATTTCCAAAACAAACGAATTCAATCTTTCCAAAATAAGGTCAGCAGCATCAATGTTTAAAACAAAAGCGAAAATATCTAATCTCAGAATTATGAGCATATCCGACAGAATAATCGCAACATTCAATTCGTTCAAAGAAGCAAGCTTATAAAAGTAGGAAAAAAAACAAGGACAGATTCACAACACTCATAAAACGCCGTAGACGCTGCCACCCTCGCTATTACGAACCTCCGCCGTCTTTAACTTGCAATAATCTTTCTGTTTACGTCAATTCTATTGAAGCTTTAATTTGTTTGTTTATTTTCCAGGTTTGAAAGAAAGGAGTTGAACGAAGAGAAGAAAGAGCTCGCGAGAGAAAAAGAAGAGAAGAAGAAGGAGTGGAAGACGAAGCGGATAGAGAAAGGAGAAGAAGACGAAAGAATATCGGAGAAAAGAAACAAGAACGGAGAAGACTGAAGGGGAAGAAGACGAGGAAAAGAAAACATTCGCGAGAGAGAGAAACGGAGCGAGTAAAGGGAAGAAGAAGGAAAGCGGAGAAGAAAAGAGAGAGGAGTTTCGGAGAAGGGGGAGAGGGCGCCGTTTGAGAACTGGAGATATATGGTTTCTTTGAAGAAACTTCCCCCACCCTTTTTCATTGTGTTCGAACCGGGTTGGGTCCGGTGGACCTAACGACCACAGGCCCAACCTACTTTTTTTTTTCCAGGTTTTTTTTTTAGGTTTTGATATCTTTGTGGGCTGAGCCCAATGGTTTTTTTTGTAAAAAAAAATAATAATAAAAGAACAGAATATAATAAAATATAATAAAAAAATAGAAAAAATATAAAAATATAAAAATATAAAAAATATAAAATAAAAATAATAAATAATTAGAATTAAGTTTAATTAAATTAATTTAACTTCTAATTTAGTATAAACAAAAATAATTTAAAAAAAGGGAATAATTTAATTAATTTAGGAGTTTTTTTAGTAAATAATTCTAACTATTTTAGATATTAATTACTCTAGATCTTTTTTTTAATTTAATTTAAATTTAGATTTAAAATAATTTTGAGCTTTAGTTTCTTTTCTAGAATTTAATTAGTTAGAGACTATTTTATTTAATTAATTTTAATTTTAATTTTCATCTAATTTAATTTTAACAAAAATAAATAAAAATAATTAAAAACAATTAGGATTAGACTTTTCACCAAATTCATTAACCCGAGTCTAACTATTTTGATATTTCATTCGAACTTAACCTGCGACACCTTACCTCGAGTGCTTGATTTACATATATGCATGTTTTTATCCATTTTGTATCATTTAAGATTTGCCTTATTTTCTTTTACTAAACTGCACACGTCCAAGGGAAAAACCTGCGCATGACTTCATAAGACGTGTGTCTTGAATCTCATTTGTATCCTTATTCTCCGCTTGATCCTTGAGTTTTCAAGTTGATCAGCTTAGGCTAGTCCCTACACCCTTAAGATAGGACCAGTTTCTCTTTTATCTTTCAACTTAGATAAACCAACTCAATACAATTCAATCATCTTAGTCTCCCCACAAGAGAATTAGATGTGAGTCATCTTGACAGTTGAGATATAATTCTCCTGTCCCATAATATTATCGAGAGATGTAGAATCTTTTCCGCTTGAGAGAGGTATGTGGCATACTCGTCGATAAATCCGAGTTTTGAGCCCTTCTCTCAATGTGACGCAAAGACCATCTCCTACATGTTTTGGTGGTTAAGTCGAGTATTCTCCCTCAAGATGAAGACTAGTCTTTTCTCCTAGAATCAATCAACAAACCTTTCCCCCCTGGAACTTTGACCAACAGTTAATGGTTCCTCAATCCCTTTTAGGGGAACTACGAATACTCTGATTCCATTCCCGTCAAGATACATAGGCACAAGATGCGATTTCTTGGCGAGTATACTTAGAATTAACCCGTAGGCTTTTACCCTTAGCAAACAACAATAACACAATAAAATAAGAGGTTCCTATAGAGTACTACAGATTCTTAGGATGCTAGCACCTTCCCTAAGTTTAACCAACCTCTGAACCTTAGATTCTCTAGCTTTGCATTTGCATTGTATCTTGTGGATAATTCGATCTTTTTCCCTTCCTTTGGAAAAATTAAAGACCGGTGGTGAATAATGAATTAAGATTCAAGTTAATCTAATAATTTGATATCCAATTCTCACTGCGACAGTCATCCCCGAGTTTCGAGCAAAATAAGACCACAATTGACTGTAAGTCATTGGAATTGGATCAAACTGGCAAGTCTCTCCTTCTGGATTATTCAGAGGTCTTTGCTGATTCTGGCGCTGGTTCTGATAATTCAAATTCTAAGCTTGTCAATTCTAACATTGATCACGAGGAACCATCCTTTGCTCCTGGAACGAAAGTTCATGAAGTAGTGGTTGATGGCATTGAACAGGCGCTGCATATTGATATGGGTGATAAGGCCCCGGAACTTGAGCTTGCAAGATCTGAGGAGAACCCCAAATTGCATCAACATCAACACTCCTTTCCTCTTGGGAATCACTAACAGATTTCTCTTTACTAGCTTGGCTATTTGAGTCATCTTGGATTCTTCCAATTTTGAATGTGTCTTCGATGTTTACTATGACATAATAAGAGTCTAATAGTGTTCTTAGAAACATCTTGTCCAGTTCTTTCTCTTGAAGTGGTGGATGAACTTGGGCTGCCAATTCTTTCCACCGTTGTGCGTACTCGCTGAAGGATTCGTTGTCCTTCTAACTCATACTCATCAACTGGTCGTTTTTTGGAGCCATGTCCACATTGTAATTGTACTGCTTCACAAAAGCGTCAGCTAGGTCTTCCCAAGAATGAATATGATTCCTTTCTAGCTTCATATACCACATCAAGAACGCACCACATAAACTTTCTTGAAAGCACTAAATCATCAGCTTGTCATTGTCAATATAAGTGGTCATCTTTCGAAAAAACATCGTTAAATGGTACCTTGGACAACTAACACTCTTGTACATTTCAAAGACAGACATTTTGAACTTTGGGGGAATAACCATGCCTAGAACTAAACACAAGTCATGAGCCTTAAGACCAGATGCATTAAGTCCTTTCATCATCTTCAATTGTTCCTTAAGATCACAAAATCCTTCCTCGATTTCTGTAACTCTAGCATCATTCACCTTAATCACAAGGTGGACATTCTGAGGGTTTCGCATATACCTCAGAAATCGGGAGTCTCTTCCATCAACTTGAACATCCAGGTTATCTTGCACAGGCTAAGATTGAGTAGGAACATCCATTTGGGGAGCATTGTCGTCAGGAGGAGAACCAAACATCTAGTTAGTCATCACTATAAATCCTGACATGGGATCCATATTCTTTATCCTTTCCATTATCCTTCAGTAACTACTTCAAGCTCGGTTTGAATGTCAGGATAACACCATCAAGTGGATAACACTTTTGATAACTGAAAATGTCTCATTTCATTGAAAATTTGAAGGATTACAAAATAGAGTACAACTTCCACAATCCATGGTAAAACCTATGTTGTTTGCAACATAACTCTAAGTTCTTTGGAAAAAGGTTAGAAAAATGGTGCATGAATGGATGCACAAACACATGTACACACATATTCAGACATCCACATATACCTATTCAAACAAACAAAAGCCTTTGTGGACTAAGGGTTTATTTGTATATGCACAACTGGTTTTACAAAACATTCCAAAGTCATCAGTACATCTTTCGAATATTATCAATTTCACAAATACTCGGTAGTTAATAATATTCTCAAGAGAACCTCTTTTGAGTTTAGTATCGCGTATCAACTATTTTGGGATTACTCCCTCATAGCCATCACACTACGTCCTAAGAAGGCCAAGTTGGAGGTTGGTTAGGGAAAAAGAAGGCCAAGAAGGCCGAGGAAAGGGAAAAAGAACGAATAACCCGTAAATATGCAATGCAAAAATAAATAAAAAGAGAATCTAAGGTTCGGAGGTTGGTTATACCTAGGGAAGGTCCTAACATCCTAAGTATCTGTAGTACTCTACAAAAATCTCTTGTTTTATTGTGTTATTTGTTATTTTGTCTTCTAAGGGTGAAAAGGAAAAAGGGAGACCGAAGGTGTTATTTCTAAGTATGTTTGCCAAGACATCACATTTCGTGCCTATGTATCCTGACGGGAATGGAATTAGAGCATTCATAGTTCCTCTCAATAAGAGTGAGGAACTTTTGACTATGGTCAAGTTCCAGGGGGAGAGATAAGTGTCTATGGCAGAACACATACATAGAGTTAAGAAACTGTAAACCTAAGGTTAGGTTGAAAGGGAGGTAAGTGTTTTTATAAATGTTTCTGAAATAGATAAGAAATATGATTAAAGTATTTTTGTATTTTTGAGAATAAAATGAGATTTTAGTTTTAAGAAAAGAAATACACGATAAAAGATTGAGGTTTGAATTCGTGTGATGGCGATTGCAAAAGGCAACCGACTTATGAGGTAAGTAACCACTTGACGTTGGATCAAGGGTTTGAGAAAAAGTTAGGTCGATTCCTAATCCCTATGCTCCTAGTAAACGAAACCACAACCAAAGAAAAGGTGGAAGTGTGTGCATGAGGTTGATGGTGATGCTAAAAAGAATTCGACTTACAAGTTAGGGTGTGACTTGATATATGAATCAAGAATGTTTTGGATTTGGTTGATGGCGATCGTAGAAACAATTGACTTACAAAAGTGTTTTGAAAAAGGGTTTGATATTGAATCGAGAATTAGTATGAAAATGGTTTGAGCATGTAAGTGAGAGATGGATAATACATTAAAATACAATCAAGATGAAAGCAATAAAATTATTACATTTAATGGGAACGGGGTACATTTTTTCGGATGGGGGTGAAATAAAAAGATTATAAGTAAACCCAATTAAAGAAATAAGCGCAAGCACGAAAATAAAATGAGCCCGTTGGTTTTGACTTGAGAAAAAGTGTCTCGACGTTGGATCGAGTATTTATTATTTTTGTTATTTTTTTTAAAAGAGTTGATTTTATGTTTTTTGTTATATTTTATCTATTATTCAATTAATTACTTTTTCTAGCTAATGGAAAATAAAAGCAATAAAGATAATTAAACAATCACAAACAAAACAAATAAATAATAAGATTAGACAACCCACATAAATCTATATAAGTAAAGTAAAAGAAAATCAATCATAAACATTAAGATAAAATGCTTGTTATATTTTTTAAAATTTTGTCATTTTATAATTTTAAAAAAGTTTTATTTTGATAAAAAGAGAAAAAAAAAGATTTCTAAACACCTAACATATTAATAAAAATATTTCTAAAAACTAAAACATACAAAATCAGAAGAAAAAAAATATGAACATAAAACGAAAGGGATAAGAGAAAGCTACCGCAAACAAAGGTTGAACGGTGCCGAAGGTGTGCATGATTGCGGATGTTTCGGTTTGTTATGTAGAGACTTTTATGGTACTTTGCGGATTTGTGATGAGCTTAAAAGAAAATAAAACTTTGTTGTTGTTATTCATGGGCTTGTGTGAAGATGAAATATGACATCTCTTTTATTTATTTATTTTGTTTTAACGTGAAAGAGAGAGAGCAATGAGGGGACATAGGTTTTTTTTTAATCTTTTTTGTATTTTCTAATGCATATATATATATATATATATATATATATATATATATATATATATATATATATATATATATATATATATATATATATATATATATATATATATATATATATATATATATATATATATATATATATATATATATATATATATATATATATATATATATATATATATATATATATATATATATATATATATATATATATATATATATATATATATATATATATATATATATATATATATATATATATAGGACTAGAAAATAGACAAGAATTGTAATAATAATTAACACAATGTTTTTTTTGTTTTTTATAATAAGATAAGAATTAAAAATCATGTTTTTTATATTTTTTATGATAAGACAAGAATAAAAAGAATTAAAAATTATGTTTTTGTGTTTTTTATAATAAGACAAGAATAAAAAAATTAAAAATTATTTTTTGTGTTTTTTAAAAAGAAAATATTAATAAATAAATAAAAAATAAAATTAATTAATAAAAATACAAATTTATATTAAATATCTAATTAAATCTAAATAAATTAAATGATTATTTAAATAAAAATGATTAAAAAACGAAATAAAAAGTCGGACAGAAAAGTGCTCGAAAAAATAAAATGAGCACACCAAAATAATCAGCGAAATAAACATATTGGAAAAATATAGCGTTTGGTCAGATTTTGAAATAAATTTATACCAATTTGTATGTAAATCCAACAAATTTATTCTGACTGACATTTCGGATACTATGCAAGATGAAGTGCATGTTATGCTATGCAGATGATCGAAAACGAAAAACGGAATTTTAGGGTCAAAAATTAGGATATGACAATCATCACTCACCCACACAATCATTTGTAGACCCACCCTCACCAAAACATGACATGTCTCTACCTTTAGAAATTTCCATGCCTTCCCCCAAACCATCTAATGATTTAAACTCCCTTAACAATGCTCACATTTTACACACTTTCCATACATATTTGTTATTGAAGAACTGTCAAGACACCTAGTTGGTGAGTTCTCTTCATAAAATCCATATGAAAATAACCAACTAATGTGTCTTTCAGAATCTGAACAACCTACCCCCTAAACATCATGGTTGATCTTGATCAACCTATAAACATACCAAACGATTCTAAAACAACCATACCTCATCCCTCATTTATCTCAAGCTCAAGCTCAGATTCTGCTAAATCAAACTTTAACCATATAGATGTCACACCTATTCAAACCATACCCTTGGAATCCACTAAATCCGAACCTACCTAATCAAAAGACTTAAACAAACTTTTTCACCTTCAAATTCAATCTGTAACTGAATCTGAGCAGGTCATTCAAGAACCACCTAACCTTGTTCAATCTGAACATATAGACCAACCTAAACAAGCCATTTCACCCCTAAACAATACCAGAAGCTCATCCTGAACCAGAAACCTCTGAACCATACTTACCAAAAGACCAACCTCAACCGCAACCTCCAGCACCATAAATCTCACAACCTACATACTCTGAATACCCTTCTAGCTCTTTAAAAGAACAATATACTATGATAGAAGCTGGCACAGTAGTACTTCCATTCTCTGAAGACCTATCCAAAACCTAAACTAGATGTCATCCCTCTACCTTCCCAACCAACCCGCAATATGAGCCTTTCACCTAACATCACAGCCCAAATGGAAGAGTTTAAAATTGTCATCGTTGATATAATACATGATCTGGTTTCTGAGAGATTCACAATATCTGACTCAGTAGCATAAGCTGCTAAGTGGGATACCCTCATAACCTCTGTGGATACAGTTCTATAGAATCTGAAGATTTTCACTTTAGAGTTTATAGCTTCTTCTCATTAGAGGCAATAGCAACTAGATGCTAAATTGGCTTCTGTTGCTACCAGTCAAGAGGTTATGGATGCTCAAGTTTAATCAGTTGTTTCTAATAAAGAAGATATGAAAGCTCAGTTGAAGATTATGCTTGCTAGGAAGAATGACATGAGTTCAGACATCAAAGTTATGTTGGAATTCTGAAGAAACCCTAGGATTTAGGACTTAGAACCCTTTCTTTATCTTTGTTGCTTTTGACTCTATTTAAATTTTTTGGCAATTTGACTATTATCTTCTTAGTTTTATAAAAAATTTCTTCGGTATCTTTTCTTATTTCCTTATTCTTTATGTTTTTGTTGAAGACAAAATGGGGAGTAAGATAGATAAGTATTTAAGAACCTGAATTTGAAAGTTAAGAACCTTTTATTTGTTTAAAATATGAAGAATTATTTATTGTGCTTTAAATATTAAATTTAATTAACTTAGATAGAACTTAATGGGAGCTTACAGACCTTGCCTTTTTTTACTATTAGACTCAGGGGAAGCTTACAAATCTTAGACCTTGAAGTCAACCTATTAATTAAATTAACAATCATTGTTCATAAATACTTGTGTTTGTCATTATAAAAAAAAGGAGATTGTTTAAACAAAATTGGTTTGTACCATATCTCTAAGGTTTTAATGATAACAAACTATTTAAAGAACAATTGGGTATATTAATATATTTTCAAGTGTACAGGACCAAAGACTAAATTTGTTATATGAAGTCAGTTCTGATACTAAAGATGAACATTTAAAGAGAAGTTAGAAGATCCAAAATCTGAAGGATCAGAACCATACTCTAAAGACTTAGACTCTTAAGGAGTTCAACTTCTGAAGATCATACGCTAAATAAAGTCAACCTCTGAAGACTCTGACTCTTAAGAATTAGATGCTGAGACTTCGAAGACTCAAACTATGAAGTCAGTCAAACACAAGGATTAAGAAGATTGTGACTAGTCACTCTTAGACTCTGAGGTCATTCAAATGATCGGGGAGACTCTGATAGGTCACTTTCAGACTCAGAGAGAAATTTGTCTTCGTATGATCACATGAAGATTTAAGCCAAAATCTTCACAGATAATTGGAATGCAACGGGTAATTCCTCTTGAAGCAAAGAGATTTCAAATATCTTTTCAAAAGGATTAACCATATCTAGTAACATTTCAACATCTCTAATCAAGTTTCTCCAAGATTCACTTCTTCTCTTCAACGACTCTTTTCTATCTCTCTATATAAGGAGTTGAAGACTTGAAGAAACAACAATGAACCATTGACAATAAACAAGTTGTTACTCTATCAAACAAAAAGCACAAGTTTAACTTAGAATTTCTTAACACTTGTATATCTTATAAATTCTTAAGTCTTAAGATTCTTATTGGGTTGTATTTGTTTACACCTCTGATTGAATATCAAGTTTAAGAAACAAATAATCTTTTATTTGTAAGTTAGATTGTAAAAAGTCTCTTGCTTGTATCTTTGAGTATTTGAAGTCTCTTGTTAAGTGCTTGAGCATCTAAAGCCTCTTGTTGTGTGCTTGAGCATTAGAAGTCTATTACTTGTGTGTTTGAGCATTGGAAGTCTCTTGCTTGTGTGTTTAAGAAAATTGTAATCATTTATGATTATAGTGAAATCCCTTGGAAGTGCAAAGAGATTGAACTACTCTCGATTTGTGGGAGGAACCAGGATAAATCGGCTTGTGTCTTTATTTCCCTCTCTCTACTCTGAACTTTATTTATCCGCTGCAAACTCTTAACAAAGTATCAGATTCTAGACTTTGCATTCAAAATCTGATAAGAAACTTAGTGAAAAGAAAGAAAAAAATAACATAGTTCAACCCCCTTTCTTGTGTTTTTCTCACCTTCAGTATCTACTTCTAAGGCCAAAATTAAGGATAATGACAATAAAACTAGTGAATACTCTTTAAAGGATGAAGAGATGAGATTGTTTAAGAACAACAACATAAATACACAACTCTCAAGATAAACTTTCACTCTCTTAGCTTTAAGATATTGCGTAGTGAATAAAACTGATTTTAGATGGAGAATGAGTGAGATAAAAGAGTGGATAGTTTGAAAAATATATTTTTTAGAAATGAACACAACACTTCTTTATATAGAAAAAAAATTAGCTTAAAAGACAACAATCCATGGCCTTAATCACTCTCTAATATATTAAAAACAACATGTTAATCGATTAGATTAAGTTAGAAAATAAAATTTTAAGGATATGTTTGGATTAGTGGTATGAGATTGAATTGAGTGGTAATTAATATGATTTCATTGTTTAGATATGCAAATAATTGATGGAATGTAATAGAACATGATGGAATTCATTCCGTCATATTCAACCAAATCTCTATTTTTTGTTTCATTCAATTTGGGGTGTATGTGATAAAATGAGATATTTTTAATAAAATAACCAAACAATAGAGTGAAACATATATTTCATTCCGCTCCGCTATATTATGTTATTTTCCTTCAATCTAAAGTTCTAAACATAACCTAAAACAAATTCGTTCATTAATCGATTAATTGGTATCCTAATCTCTTAGGAGGCAATCTCACTCTTTAATCGATTGGAAAAAAAAACTCTAATTAATTAGACAAATAGTTTAGATTTTCAAATTGATCAAGATTGCTTCGTAATTGATTAAGCACATGCTAGTAGAATCATGGTTTGTAATCTATTATTAAACAACTGTCTCACAAGATTTATTCGGATGTGGCGTGCAAGATGGCTTCTTCTTTTCTCTATTTTTTTTAATGATAGTTGAATCATGTGACCTAGATCTAAATACTCGTGAAGAGCATTTATAAATGAGGATGTTTAGGAGAAAAAATATAATTTAAACCACCATTAACTTTTTCCTATCTATAATATATTATGAACTATTGTTTTCAACCATTAGAGTACTCGTGTCTTCATTTTTATAATTTGAACCACCGGTTTTTCTTCCCTAATGGTCAATTATTTGACCATATTTGCAAAATATTGTGAATTTCTCTTATTCTATATTCACGTTAAAGGCGTAACCTTTTCTTTTTACTTAAACAAAAAATTGTTAAAAAAAACATAAAATATATAAATTGATCAATATTTTTAAAGATTTAAATAGATATCCGTGGAGATGGATACTTTGATATTTATATCTATCCCGTTGAATAAATATGATATTCATATTCGTCTTATCGGATATCCGTTAAGCGGTATTCGTGGATATTTACATATATCAATAGATAATATTTTTTTTATAAAAATATTTTTAACTTTTTTTAAAGATACTCAAAAATATTATCAAATAATATCCATACAATTAACTCTTAATTTAAAAATAAAATTTCATGACATTAATTTCCTTCTTATTTACCAAAACATAATTAGATTCAAACATAATATTTATACATTTCATTTTTAATCAAACAAATAAAAGATACTGTGATTGTGAGTTATGATTGGAATAGGAAGGGAGACAATGGTTCAATAGAGGAATGACGATATTAGTTGATTGGATTATGAAATTGTTGAAGTGAGTTATGAAGTATTAAAGAGTTTAAATATGAAATGACTAATAGAATTTAAATTAAATATGAAAGATTTTCTTCAAAGAAAATTAAGAAAAAAAATAAGAAGATTAATTTTTTTAGAAAATAAAAAGATAAGGTATAATAAACTAATAATATTTATATTATTTTTATAATTTATTAATAAATATGGATATCCGCGGGTACAAATATCATTAAACATGTATTCATATCTATTAAAAAATAAATATTTAAATATTTATTTATTTTATCCGTGAATATTCATTAAGATATCTGCTTCATATCCGTGACAAATTTTATCTGTAAATATTCACGGGTACAAATTATTTTTCTATCTTTAAATATTTTATCAAACTACCCAAACTTTTTGCTACTATTGGTTTCATCTAATGCTAAGGAAATTCTTCATCTAATGCTAAGGAAATTCTAATATCCCTTTCCGTAGAAAAAAATTTAGGTCTCAAATATTCAAGAAAAATACTATAAATCTTAATATAACATTGAAGATTGATATTTTTCATGTGTCTCAGCCGACATAAAACAAATTAGTCTTTGAAGTATCAAGTCCCGCAATAATAATCCTACCAAAATCCTCAATAGCTAAAAAGTGAAAATAAGAAAACACTCGCCAATAAGTGTGGGAGATCATTTTCCGAACACCTTCTAAATATTGTTTAATTTATCATGCAAACAATATATGTGAAGAAAATATCTCCTTTTTTTTAGCACTAATCTTCTATTAAGAAAAGTTTGCATTTGTCATCTTCATGAAAATATTCAAATTTTAGAATTTTAAAAGCAACCATTTGAATAAGAGTGGAAATAGATTGTGTCGAGTTAGATTTTGATAAGTTTAAATCTGATATCTTAAAAAAATTAAAATCTAAGTCTGATCTATAATCTATCATACGCTTATTTTTAGGCATGAGTCTGACTTTTTTTAAAGTCTAATTAGTATGTTAACCTACATAAAAGCCTATTATTTTAGACATATGTAAATAAACGATTAAAATAATGTTTAAATAGACTAACATACTAAAAAATCATTGAGATTAAAAACTTGTTTATATTGACTTATTTTAACTTACCTATTAGCATAAGTTTTGTGAGACTATTTGTTTAAGATAACTTATAACATTGTCCATAAAGTTTTTTCATCTTATTTTCATAAATTATCTGAGATAACTAATTTTTATATATGTATTTTAATTCAAAGTACAAAGCATAACATAATGATAATAAAAAATTATTCATATTTATTTAAATAAGTCAGTCTGTTAGACTTAAAAGTCTTTTTTTATAACTTGAGACATAGTATTTTTAATTAAATAGACTTATAAAAAAATTTAAATTTCTTTTATAAAAAAAAAATTAATCTGACTTAAATTTAAATAAGTTAGTTCATGCTTGACCTATTTTCGTTCCTAAACACTCCTTAAAAGGAAGTAAATAATTGATTTAATGGTATAGTAAAAAGAGTTGTTGTTTAAAGATTTTGATTTGATGTTTTAAGAGAACATAACAATTACCACACCATTAAGAAAAAAAACCATACACTGCATTATTCATTAAAGAAAATGTTGTCAATCGTACTATCACTATGGGTGATTTCACTAACAACATTAACTGTTTGTTTGCGAGTCATGATGTGTGTTTTGTTTTCATTCAAGAAGTGTGTTTCCTTTTCTGTTTTATGTGAATGGTGGACACACCTGCAAATAAAATCTTGCTTTATAATTTAAGTACACGACCCTGAGATTCTGTTTAATGCCTCTACCTTATGTCTCATTTCAATGTATTTGATGCCGGCCTAATTTTCATTATTTAATTTACTTTCATTTTTTGGATTATCCGACAACATAACAAAACAGATGGGAGGGGCATGGGTTTTTGCAGTAAATGCTTTTTGGGAAACTTATAGTGAAATCTCAAACGAAAGGTAAAACAGCTCTCTCTTCTTTTATGGGGCAAAGTAACAAACACCTCTCTGATGGCCCATTTCTTTCTCATTTATTAGAAGATTTAACTTGGAACCCCTTTCTTCAGCATCTCCCATTTAATGCACTTTTACTATTATATCTTTTTATAAAAATGGATATTTTTTTTAACTTACTTGTTTTTATCGAAAATTTACTGATACATATCTGAATTTTGAATTTTTTTTCTTTTTTTCCAGAAAAAATATGAAAAAAATATTTTATAATATCAAAATTTTCGAAATTTCCAGTAGTGTAAACAAAATTTTCATATTATTTTTCAAAATTTTCGAAATTTTTAATAAAAAAATAAAATTTTCAGTATTTTTCATATCTTTTTCAGAAATTTCGAAATTTTCAGTACAAAAATAAAATTTTCGATAATGTAAATTTTTTTCACTTATTTCAAATTTTGTTTCAATGACAGTTTTAGAATTATGAAAGTTCGGGGGGTGTTATGTTACATTCTCCATTTTTCAGTGTTTTTTGGATTGGAATAAGACCCGCTCTGATGGGGTCAAGATTCTTCTCCATTTCTTACTCTCTATTTTATTAATTATTATTTTGATCATATAAATACAATTACGCAATAATTAATGGATCATCTTATTTAATATACACATTAAATTTTTTAATGTTATAGTATTGGAGAGAAAGTATCAGAACTATAATTACTATCGTCGAATTCTGAAGCAGGAGGTAAAAGAAGTTTAGAAAAGAATAAGTAGCAAAAATGCGGTTAGGTCTAACAACATATCTATTGAAGTGTGGAAATTTTTTTAGATAGGGGCGTTGAGTGGCTCACTAAACACTTTAATAAAATTATGAAGTCGAAATACATGTCGGATGAATGGAGAAGAAGCATTTTAGTTCCAATCTATAAGAACAATGAGGATATACAAAATTGTGCAAATTATAGGGGATTTAACTTATGAGTCATACGATAAAGTTATGGAAAAGAGTGATTGAACGAAATATTAAGAAAAGAGACACAAATCACTGTGAATCAATTTGGTTTTATGCCGGGAAGGTCGACCATGGAAGCAATTTGTCTATTAAGACATGTTATGCAGCAGTATCGAATGGACCAACAAGACCTACACTTAATTTTATTTGACTTGGAGAAGGCACATGATAGAGTGTCTAAAGAGATTCTGTGGAAAGCACTAGAGAAGTAAGGAGTTAGGATTGAATATATTCGAACTAGTGTTTGGACAAATGGTGGAGAGACAGTTGGTTTTCCCATTACAATTGGTTTGCATCAAGGTTCAACCTTAAGCTCTTACCTTTTTACCTTAATGTTGGATGTACTCACTAAACACATCCAAGAGCTAGCACTTAGATGTATGCTTTTTGCAGATAATATAGGCTTTCTTGGAGAGTCGAAGGTGGATTTAAATGAGAGGTTAAAAACTTGGATATGGGATTTACAAACACATGGTTTTCGCCTAAGAAGAAGTATGATGGAGTATATGGAATATAAGTTCAACAAAAGAAAAAATGTTTCTAATCTAGAGGTGAAAGTTGGAGACCATATTATCCCTCAAGTCACAGAGTTTAAATATCTTGGGCCCGTAATACAAAATGATGGAGAAATAGAAGGGGATGTAAACCATAAAATTTAAGTTGGGTGGTTGAAATGGAGAAAGGCATCAGGTGTTTTATGTGATGCAAAGATACCATCTAAGTTGAAGGGAAAGTTTTATTGGACTGCGGTAAGACCTGTGATTCTGTACGAGACAGAATGTTCGGCAGTTAAGAATCACCAAGAGACTAAAGTAAATGTAGCATATATTAGGATGTTGCGGTGGATGTTTGGTAAGACTCTACAGGATAAAGTTAGAAACAAAAATATTAGAGAGGGTCGAAGCGCCTAAAGTATTGAAGATGGTGAAAAATAGACTTAGGTGGTTTATGCATATAGAGAAAGACTTGTAAGTTCTGTAGTGAGAAGAGTAAACCAGATGGAGAGAAGACAGACAATTCGAGAAAGAGGAAGACCTAGAAAACCTATAAGAGAAGTTATTAGAATATACCTCGAGATCAATGATTTGGATAAAAGCATGATCCTTGATAGAATGTTATGGCGAGACTTGATCCATGTAACCAACCCAACCCAATGGGATAAGACTTTGTTATTATTGTTGTTGTATAATATTAGAGAGAGAAAATAGGAGTATGAATTTGCTCTATTTCAATTAATAGATTTGTGATACGAGTATGGCATTGCTTCTTTTACTCCATTTCGACTAATAGATTTGTGGCACGTAATTAAAATAAATTTGATGGTTATATTTAAATTAAGAAAATTAAGTGAATAAAATGAAAGAAAAACTTTAATGTTTCAATGCTTATCAATAGTTTCCATCTCTCTTCTTCTTCTTCCTTCTACTCACATGTCACCGTTAGCCACTGTCGGCACCATCACCATCATTGTTGGCACTATCTTTATCGTCAGCACTTTCATCAATGTCGGTTGTATTTTGGTGTTATTGTCATATTGGTGTCTTGGCTTTAGATGTCTCGTCATAACCATTGTTAACGCGACTTTGTTGTTACCATGTATCGCTATTTTTCCAGTTATATCATCGTCGTATTAGTGTTCCTCGTCATTATCTTCGTCTCACTATTACTACTTTGTAACACGATGATGATATAACTAGAAAAATAACAATACAATGTAATAACAAAGTGGAGGTAACTGCGAGACACTGATATGGCGGTAACAGGGAGATACAACTGACATTGATAAAGGTGTTAGCAGTGAGGACAATGTCAACGATGGTAGTGACTGGCGGTGGCATGGGAGCATGAAGAAGAAATGAAGAAGAAAGATGTAAAGTAGATATAAGCATTGAAACATTAAAAAAACTTCTTTCATTTTATTCACTTAATTTTCTCTATTTAACTACAATCATCAGTTTTTATTTAGAAATGTGTCACAAATCTATTAATTAAAATGAGGTCAATAGAGCAAGGCTAAATGGAGAAAAGTCGGACTAAAAAATAGAGATTATTCTAACTCTTATCATCATTGATGGGTCATCATGAGGGAGAAGCATTCACGTTGGGTCAAACACTAACCTAAAGGTCAAAGACTCATCCAAACAAGTCAGAGACACCACATATTCACCTAAAACCTTAAGGTGATAGGTGTATGGATCATCTCACTTATAAAGTGCTTAACCTCACACTTGTTTCTCAACATATCTCACACTTGTTTCCTAACAGTCTCCCCCTCAAGTGTGAGTCCATCCACTATACTCCCCCTCAAGCAGAAGCTCTTTCATCCACATGCTTGTACCGCCATTGAGAGACACCCTTATCTCGTCATGGACACTTTAACAGAACACGCCGCCTAACCACCATGCCAAGAAGAATTTCGACACAAGAGTCGGTCCCTTACTCGAACCAGGCTCTGATACCACTGTTGGGTCATCATGAGGGGGAAGCATACACATTTGGTCAAACATTAACATAAATGTCAAAGACTCATCCAAACAAGTGGGAGACACCATATATTTACCCAAAAACCTTAAGGTTTTGGGTTGAGATGTGGTGTCTCCCTCTGTTGTGGTCCTGAAGCATTAGTCTCATTGTTGCTCCTGACTCTCCTGGACTCCCCAACAGTGGTATACCCTCAACTAGCCCAGGTTCCCAGTACACCCACACTCTCTAAAACAAATATTTAACTATATCTCACAACATTCTAATACAAGAGCATAAGAGAACAAATAAAGTCAAATACAAGCTTAAAGTGATTTTGACTAGTGCATCTTGGAATGAAGAACTTGGATCATATATATAGTTCTGGGCTCCCTTTTCCTTCACAAAACTAAGCGATGTGGGACTTCAAAAAACTTGTATTTATATATAGCCTTGGACTCATCTTCATTCACAAAAATGAGCGATGCGGGACTTCTCCAACATGTATATTTTCAACCAACCCCAACAATCTCCATGTTGATTGAAAATAATGCATAAGCTTTCATTGTCTTCACCGACAATCATACTCCATCATAAAGAGTATCAACATGTATATTTTCAACCAACCCCAACAATCTCCACCTTGATTGAAAATAATACATAAACTTTCATTGTCTTCATCGACAATCATACTCCACCATAAAGAGTATAGTCACTTAAAGCTACACCACTCCAAGAATTTTCATATTGTCTTCAGTGACAATCATAGTTTTAAAAACTATCATACTCTCTCATGAAAAATATATTTCACTTTAAGATAAACCACTTCAAGAACTTCACATTATCATCACCGAAAATCATATACTTTATCATGAAGAATAAATTTCACTTGAAGCTAAACCACTCCAAGAATTTTACATTGTCTTCACCGACAATTATAGTTTTAAAAAACTATCATACTCCACCTAAATAAGAGTATACTTCACTTAAAGCTAAACCACTTCAAGAATTTTCACATGTCGAAAATTAGGTTGAAACATTATGGTGTAACTTCCTTGTTGGCAGAAAACTCCTTAACCACCGACATGATCTTGCACCTTGTGTAATCTTGATTGTATCAACGCATCTTTTGACTTAAACTTTTCACAAGTCAAAAAATTCTTCCATCAATTTTCTCTAGCCCAAACTGCACAGCGGAATTTATGACTGCAACTCAACAACTCTTTCATAGAGCATATTAAGAAAACTCATCCCTGGATCGAACCAAAAGCTCTGATACCAGTTGTTAGGAAAAAACAATAAAGTATAGAGAAAAAAGAGGAACACAATCACAACACAAGAACATAACATGGAAACTCCAAAACCGGAGAAAAAACCATGACCGTTGTCAATAGACAACCAAAGAATAACACTATGTGAAAATTATTACAACACATAATATACCTTTAACTAATCAAGGCACCCAGTACACCCATACTCTCCAAAATAAATATTTAACTACATCTCACAACACTCTAATATAAGAGCATAAGATAACAAATAAAGTCAAATACAAGCTTAAAGTACTTTTGACTTATGCATCTTGGAATGAAGAACTTGGATCATATATATAGCTTTGGACTCTCTTTTCCTTCACAAAACTAAGTGATGTGGGACTTCAAAAAACTTGTCTCTTATATATAGCCTTGGACTCCTCTTCATTCACAAAATTGAGTGATGTGGGACTTCTCCAACATGTATATTTTCAACCAAACTCAACAATCATGTCCACAAAAAACTACTGTCATATTGTCTATAATTATTTATTTCTTAATTTTAATTGAAGTTATTTTGAATAATCTATTTGTAATATATCGAAACATAAATGTGCATTATCATTCTATCACTTCAATTCAATTTGTGTCACATCATTGTATAGTCTTATTGACACCTCCTAAAATTCTTTTTAATATTTTAAAATATCAAATACAATATTTACTCTATTGAAAGTCACGGATTCAAACCCTCACAAAGATGGAAAAAATCTTATTTTTTACTCAATAAATTAATTTATCCTTATTTTAAGAAATATTTTAAATAATATAAGTTTAATATTCATTTTAAACAAAATATTTTAACAACACACCAGTTACTTCAAATAAGTATATTCTCCCAAATTTCAAAATAAAAGAGATTGAGAATCCAAACATAATAAAATATTTTTTATGGAAATCCAGTAATTCAATTACCTTGGGATTTTTTTTATGGGAATCCAGTAATTCATGTGAGACTTTAGTTGCTCATGGATGGATATGATTTTTCTATAATATTCGAGAAAATCTTTTACCCCGTAGAGTAACAAGGATCTTTTTGTGGAAGTCCAACATGTAATATTGACAGCCAAATCATAATAACTTGTTACAAATGTCAAAGTTTTTTACAAGAGTTTTTGTAAATAGGTGATTTGCCCTCCGACCGATTAATCATAATAATATCTCACATTGATTGAGTTCCATGTTCTGGGAATGAGTTTTTCGCCCAATTCTTCAAGCTTGTAGGCTTCATTAGGAAACTTATGATATATATACGATACGACCTCTCCCATTTAGGTTGAAGCTTTCTGGTTTGGGTGGGTACTATGAATTTTCACAAAACAAAATCACCTTCCTGCATCTCTATCAGAACTACCTTTGAGTTATACCTTTTAGAGGCTCTTTGTTTGGATGGGAACTCTTGAATCTGAGAGATATCTCTTGCTTCATCAATTAGGTCAATGAAACATCCTAATCCAGCTTCTTCTTGATTACCTTCAATATCACTTTATTGGCTGATTCTGCTTGTTCGTTTATGTGTGGGGGAACGAATGATACAAACTTGGTTCATACTTCCATATTCTTGCAGAAATCAATCATGCTAGTACTGAGAAATTGAGTTTCATTTTTTAGACGATAATTCCTGGTAAGTTGAACCTGCACATACTCTACTTCCTATAAAAGCAATGAACTTTTTTTGTTGTAATATTTGGCCCAACTTGTGCTTCTATTCATTTTATGAAGTTGTCTACTCTCGCGACCAAGAACTTTAGTTGTCCAGGAACTACTTATTGTTCCTTTTGAATTTGATGCATTGTTGAAAAAACAACAACATGGAGAAATGTTCATGTTTTCCAAGCTACTTCAAGATGATTTTCAAGTTCATAAGGGACATATGATGAGTGTGATGTCACGATATGTGAGTACGACATCTGGGCCTTGCTCAACCGGCCAGATTTTTGTGTTTTTAGGAGATGTTCTGATTAAAATTCAATCGGGTTTTATTGCTTTTATTTAATAACATGTTTCTATGACTTATTGGACAATTGTGAAGATCAAATCAAGTTTAAGTGTGATTTAAATTAGAATTTGAATTAAACCAAATCATATCTTTCTGATGGAGATATTTATGGAACCAATCTTATTCAATAGATTGTGTTAACACTCTGGACAAAATTTAAGCTAAGTTCCAAAGAGAAACGCCCAAAATATTTTTGCTATATAAGGAGATCAAGACCTACATTGGAAAGCAAGCAATACATTGAATTTATTAGAGTGTTAGGGCTTAGAGTCATTGTTATATCTTTATGTACACCTCTATATTTCAGTAACTTGGCATAGAAGGTTTGTCTAGTTGAGTTATAATATTCAGCATTGATAATTGGATTAAACAATAATCACTAAGGTTTAATGATTGAGAGAAAGTGAGAAGGGTTCTCATATTTAGGGAAAGACCTAAATATAAAGTCATTGGGTAGTGTTAGGAAAAGTCATTGAATAACATAAGGCTTATTGTTGCTTGTAAGACTAATTGTACTAAACTACTAATAGTGAATTTCCTTTCTTGGGTTTGAAGCCAACCCTCTAGATGTAAGTGTTGCTACATCGAATTGAGTTATCAATTTTTGTGTTCTTTATTGATTTTCTGCTCCATCATCTTGTACGATTGAATTTGTGTTAATTATGGTGATTTTGGTTTAACTTGTCGAACCAGTTTTATAGGACATCACGTTCGACATTTGTCCCATAGGGAACATAATTTTGATTGGCATCTGAGAAAAAACCTAAGCTTGTTGGGTGAACTCTAAGGATGAAATATTCAGTTCAAGATGGAGATTTTCAGTGAAGGAGGAGTTGTTTATCAACCCTAGATTTATCATGGTGCAAAGAATCCTCCAGAGATTTTTGACAATTATGAAGATTTTAATGTTCAAGCAGAATGTAATTCTGAAGAATATCTTAAACTAAAAAAGAGATTTGGTAAAGTATTGAGGAGACTTGAAAAAATTTCTAGGAAGAATGTCCTCACCATTGTCAAAAACATTCAATAGGAAGAGAAGGATGGTGAAATTCAAAAGTTTAACTATTCCTACAAATGGAAAGGGATCCAATATCTTAATTGCAAAGACTTTGGTTATATCTAAGATGAATGCTTAAATGTTCCAATGGAACAAAGAAGAGTCTCCAATGTCTCTCGGGATGAAGAAAGATAATTTGACCAGAGAAACAATGGTGTTTATGCCATGGATATGCATACTGGTGAGAAATCTGTAACACCCCACTCTAAACTCTCGCGGTAAAATAAGAGAAACAACAGAAACAATCAGAGTGCAGCAAAAAGAAGTTTTCATGACGACCGTCATGGATGTCACGACCGTGGTGGTCATGACGAGCGTCATGGAGCTATGACGACCGTCACACTTACAAATTCTGGGACGCATCAGAGGTGTCACAGTTTCAACTTAACCAACAACAGACGCCTGCAACAAATCATTTAATAACATACGTAGCACAGATTCGGATGAACAGACAACGATAATTTGCTTAACATTTTAATCATAAAACGACATATTATAATATACTTCCAACCATTCACAATAACCAAATTTCATAAAAATTCAGCAAGTAATAATCTTGCATCAATTCAACATAAACAACGAGTTTCAACCATAAAAATCAGCACTACTAATTCATCGGTATAGTGCATCCAACCAACATTTGGCACTTAACAGCAGCCACCAATTTAATGAAAAGTACTCGATAAAATTCAGCAACAAGGAAATTAAATAAAAGCAATAACATCAATCGTTCATTCTCCCAAGAGTGCTACGTATCAGAGCGACCAACAACCTTAAACGGAAAGCTACACTTTATTCAGGGTTACCTGCAAGTTACCACTAACGGAGGTAACATATAACATAAAGGGTGAGATATCAACAATATAACATAAGGCATGATAAAAGTCATGTCAGAATATTATCACAGCATTATTCTTCCAACAGATCGCAAAATATTATCCATAATAGACCGCAATAATTCGGTATTCAAAATCCATGACAATTAGCATTAACAATTCAACAACTCAAGAATGCAACTCAAGAATGCAACTCAACAAATGCGACTCAACTGTGCATATGCATGTGGTACCAATTTGCCATTAAGGCCACCAATACAGGCACAACCAATAATTTTCCCACTAAGGGCCGCCAATAAGGGCCAACAATTTGCCACTAAGGGCCGCCAATACAGGCCATCCAATCGCCAATACAGGTCAACCAAGATGATATGCCATGAAATGTAACTATTATGGACTACAACATAACCGCAACAACTAATTCAACAAGGCATTTAGGCCTACAACTAATTCGTCCATAACAGAGGCATACCCATCATCATATAACTACAACTTATCAACATAATCAAATGAGAATATTATAATAACATTTTCTCAACAATAACATAACAGCTTCATATGCATCAAGTATTCATCATCTCAATCAGTTCATGTAAGGGAGCAGTAACAACATACTTTTGACAATTAAGAATTCAACACATTATCGTAAGAACAACATTACAACTTTTACTCACTAAATTAATTATAGTTTCTGAAAAGGTTCGTTAACTACAGGGCAACTAATCTTGCTCCATTAAGGGCAACCATACAGCATCATGCAAAACTAACGATATAACACCTCCATTCCTACATAGACAAACCTCGTCCCTAACATTTATCGATCAACGGAAACTATATCTATGATTTGATTCTCTACCTAAATTCGATCAAGAGCATAATAACAACCTTTTTTCAACAAATGGGAAATTAGCGTGTGGCGGCGCTGTTTCCCAATATTACTACATAGAACTAATGACATAAACACTAATTCAGACATAGACAAACATTAACCCTTAATATTGCTCAACCTACGGAAACATTACTACGGGAACATTACTACGGGAACATCACTACGAGAATATTACTACGGGAACATTATTACGGGAACATCACTACGAGAATATTACTACGGGAACATTAACCCTATGATTCAATTCCCTACATGAAATCGATCATACCCACAGTTATAGAATTGAACCCCACTCTTACCTTTGGATTGAGGACAACTCTAAACTTCCGATTTACTCTCCGGTGACTCTTCTACAACTACCTTGAGTTCTTTTCGGCGGACAATTCTTCTGTTCCTAACTCCTCCACAGTCACATTCCTTTTTCCTTCTCTTCAACCTTTTTCTCAATTTTGGTTTTTCTAAGCAGTTTATCGTGCGTTTTCTCTTTTCCCCCACAACCTCTCTAATAACTCCCTAATTCACATTATTCCATCCACTAATAATAATAATAATAATAATAATAATAATAATAATAATAATAATAATAATAATAATAATAATAATAGTAATATAATATTACTACTAGTTATTAAATTATCCTTATTATTAATCATATTATATTATCAAACTCTATATTTATTAAATGGTTTTCCTATACTTTAAGGACATCCACCTACGCTCTCAGACACACTCTCACATAAAGGCGCACCAACAATTAATAAATAATTAATTTAAAAATGAACGGGCGTTACAACTGCCCCAAACTTAAAAGAATTTCGTCCTCGAAATTACCTCAATCAAACAGCTCGGGATAAGACTCCTGCATCTTGCTTTCTAGTTCCCACGTCAGGCTCTCGCCAGCAGCTCCCAACCATACCACTTTCACCAAGGCAATCTCTTTTCCTCTTAACGTATTCACCTCTCGATCACACAAAGCCTCATACAACGCCATTCCGATACTAGAATGGTAATTGTTATTGTAGGTAACTCAATCAACGATAATTAACTATCCCACGATCCACTTTGATCCAACACACAAGCTCTCCACAAATCCCCTAAAGACTGGATAGTTCTCTCTGTCCGTCCATCCGTCCACGTATGATAGGTAGAGTTCAACTTCAACTTGGTACTCAAAGCGTCCGCAAACTCTCCCAAAATCTCGATGAAAGTTCAGATTCCCATCAGACCCAACGGTCTTTGACGTTTATTCTTTGACTTCCGACAAGTCTAACCAGCATATACACACTCAACCACTTCTCTCTCCATCTATGGCCTTCAAAATAATTTCCCCAAATCCGATTACATCTTCCTAGCACCGGGATGGATACTCCATCTACCTAAATACTCTTATTCCACTTGATAATATCTAGAACACAAACTCTATCACGACATCTCGTGATACTATTTCCATTAATCTGAAAATCATCCCTTCGACTTTAATTCCTCAGATTTAACCAATCTACCAACTCAAAGCAGAGTTCCGACCTTATCGAATCTCATCTAGAATACCCTTAGTAGGGTCCAACATACTAAGCTAAACTTCATAAGAAGTCTCTTCACAAACCAAACTCATATCACAAAAATTGCTCAATCAGTCCTAACTCTTTTCACCACCATCATCGGTATATGCAAGGATTTCCAAATCACTGCATAGGCTACCACGTTTTGCTTCACCCGAATGGTAATTCAATATAAAACTATAATTCTTCAGGAGTCCCAATTATTCTCTACCTCATATTCAACTCTTCCAACTCAAGCAAATACCTTAAGCTCTTGAGATCACCAAACATTTCAAGTTTCACACTAACTAATTGAAGCCTCCAACTCCGGTACAACCACAACCGCAACCAAGTCTAAATCACTTGTCAGGTGATTCCTCTTATGTACTTCAAGTTGCCTTAAAGCATAATAAAAACTCGCTGAAGTTTCACTTAACATATCTCCCAATCATATCAACAAAGCATCACAAAACACAACAAATGGTCCTGTCGGGTTCGGCAAAAATCAACACACGATACGTTTTTAATTTTATGCTATAATTGAACAAGGTACAGGCCTCAAAACAATTTTTCTTAGAAAGAGCATCTCGTTAGTTTTCCAACGCTTCAAACGGGGGTCAAAACTGACATACGGTTCAAGAGTTATGAATTTTTGAAGTTTTTCCAAAACAGAATTTTTCGCATAAAGACTGCTACGGGTTTGAGCATTTTCGCCCGAAAATCCGACCGATTCAATTATTTTCTTCGAAACAAACACATACTCATTCATACCAAACATATATTAGTGATTTAGAACCATCAAACATGAAATCTACGACTTTCAATTTCAATCCGAATCTTAAACCCTCAAATCTCCAAAAATGCAAAAACTTACAAAAATCAATCAAATTCGATAAAACAAGCATACTCGATCACGACCTAACATTACCCGACACAACTGCATAATCTATTCAAACTTTTATCAGTAAAAACATCGATTCTGTAAAAAGCTGTTGTCGCTTGCGCGAAAATAAGGTGCCGGCATGACAGAAGAGTCGCCACCTTTCGTTATTTATCCCTCAGAGCGGGAAAGGAAACGATCGGAAAAACCTGACGAATAAGGGTAAGACAAGGTCATCGCAACCATTGTCTGGGTTCGGGAGTCGGTTACGCAAGGGGAAGGTATTAGCACCCCTCACGTCCGTCGTACTCGACGGGATCCTCGCTTGTTTGTTTACTTGGACGGGTTGGTTATAATCTATCTACCTATCAAGGCTGGCTGAAAGAGAAAAGAAAAAATGAATGACTCGGCAAAGCGTCGCACTTTATGCCTACGTATTCTCATCAGAGAATGAGAAATCAGAGTCAACGTAGTTCGGCTAACTACGGGGAAAGGTGGGGGAATTGCTCGCTAGGACGTCGCATCCTATGCCTACGTACTTTCATCTGGTATGAAAGATCAGAGCAAACGTAGTTCGGGAAACTACGGGTTAAAACTCAACTAGGAGGGAGACTATCAAGTCCTACTGTTATCATGCCATGGATTCATCCTATGGTTGAGGTTTGAACAGGGAACTCCTAGATGTTGTCATGCATAGGTTTCAACCTAAAAGTCTATCATCAAGTCCTCGTCCAAGGAAATGAGAGTCCTAAGGGATCATGTCAATGATACACAGAAACAGACAAAAACATCAGCTTTAACAGTAAAATGCATGCAATGCAAGTGAGGGAGGAAATGTGTGTGGGGTTTCAGCCTCCACAAGCTCGTCTCGACCTCAAGCCAGTCATGAAATAACAGTAATCATACTGAAAATAAACAACATGCTATCAAGCAATAAACAGATAAAGGAAATGAAGCATCATCAGGTAAACAAAACACACATGCTCGAGAAAGAATCATCTACTCTCTAACCCTAATCACAGAATCTAAACAGATCTAAGCAAAGCTCTCAAGCAAAACCAATCCCAGTCTTCAAGCTTCAGAACAAGCTTACCAAAGAAAGGGAGCTAAGCAAGCAGACTCATAGTGTCTTCCTCAGGAAAGCACTAGGAGGTGTATACTCAGGAGTCATACCCTATGTGGCTCAACCACTGTGATCAGTTTATATTCCTCCTCAGGAGAAATTAAACTCACAAGCAGGCTCCAACATCACTGGATATTTAGGAAATCCTATCTGAACTAGTGGAACTAAATGAACAGGCTCATAGGACCTTCCTCAGGAAAGTACTAGGAGGCTTCCACTTAGGAGTTGTATCCCATGTGGCTCAACAACATGTGATCAGTTTACATTCCTCCTCAGGAGAAATTAAACTCACAAGTTGGCTCCAACATCATTGGATACTTGAGAAATCCTAGACAAACTAAGGGAACTAAGTGAATAGACCCATAGGACCTTCCTCAGGAAAGTACTAGGAGGCTTCCACTTAGGAATTGTATCCCATGTGGCTCAACCACTGTGATCAGTTTATATTCCTCCTCAGGAGAAATTAAACTCACAAGTCGGCTCCAACATCATTGGATACTTAAGAAAGAGGTGAGAAGAAAGAATGAAAGTCATTCATAGTGCCTTCCTCAGGAAAGTACCATGAACTCCCTTCAAACTTCAGGATCTCAAACCTCACAGACAGGGGACAAACCAAGCTCTGGGTCTCTGAATCTTGATCTACAATCTTCTCTTCATGATGCTCTCCATCAAAGATCTTCAAGGCAACATAAGCCCCTCAACAAATTCCTCAGAATGAACCCCAAAAATGAACAGATAACCACAGGGGAGACAGAACAATAGGCAACTTCAGAAAATACCTAAAAATACTAAACTAATGGGGAAAAATCTAACAAATATTCACAAGGGTCCTCAACACCTACTCATAACATCTACAAAGGCCTCTACCTAAAAATCAAGATAAAACGCAATCAAAGAAAATGAATCATCACCTAAACACAATTTAAACCCTAATTAGGATACCCTAAATCAACCCTAATTAAACTAATCAAGATTTAATTCTAAAAATCTAGAAAAAATCCTATGGGGAACTATGATTCATCATCTAATTGCACAAAAAAGAATGGATTAAAAACCCTAAAGGAAGGTCCTAAAACAATTCCTACAAAATCAAATACCAAATTAAGACTATTAAAAAGCTATTTAATTGGAAAATCTATTAAAAATATTAAACCTAAAAATAAAACCTCATTTTTATTTTTATAATTTTCTACACATTTTAATCTACTCATAGAAAAAAGAAGGATTAAAAAATCATTTATTTCCAATTTTTAATGAATTTTACAAAACAGAAAACATTAAAAGAAAAAATAAAAGAATTAAATGAATTAATGGAGAGGGGGGGTGCAGCAAGAAATACGCGCTAGTTAAAATGAATTGGGCTACATAAAAGGGGGGTGCAAGTAGCGCTATAGGCCCAGAAGCGGTCTTAAGTGAAACGACCGTGTTTCACTATATTTGAAATTCCCTCTCTTTCTCAGATTAATTCACAGCCATTGGATTAGAATAAATGGTCAAATACTGGAGACTGATCCTAGGGCTATCCTTTCGTCTTTTCCAAACGCGAATTAGGGTTTTCAGACCCCTCCCTCATGCATTCAAATTCGAGCTCTTCTAGCTCTCTCCACACGCCATGATTCCACATAATTCCAAAACAAGAAATGCTCTACTAAATGCCTAGAATAAGATGGTACGATTAGTTTTCCCTGATTCGTTCTCAATAATCCCAACAGAATGCTTCAACATATTGGTACCACCATGCTAACCTGATATCAATCTTCACCAAACTTCAGTCTAACAGTATACAGATGTTCTTGATGTTATCATGATCATTCTAACCTAATTCATGATGCCTAAAACTAACAATCTACACCAATCTTGGAGATTAAAGATTCAAGGTTCTGTTATGGATTGTCATGGAACAAGCTGTAACTTCTAGGGTTTAATCATCTAGCCTAGTACATCATTTCTATACCTATAAAACTAACTAAAACTCAATAATTTAGAAGATATAAGGTGAAGAAGAAACCTGTCAAGCAATGATGGAGGAGGCTCGTGGGGATGCTTGCAAGGCTTGAAATTGATTCAAGATGATCCTACAATGGTCCTCAACCTTCTGTTTGCACTTGGGATGGTGGAGATGGCTTGTAGTGGAAGATATCTTGGATTGCTTCAACTTGAAGAAATTGCTTCAATGGCTATCTCTCCTTCTCTCTCTTCTGACTTGGCTCAAGTTTCACCAACCTTTGATCACTCTTTGATGCACTCTTTATATATTGATGGTTGGATGCTTCTAGATTCATCTAGAAAAGTGTGGAAAGTTCTTGAAAGTTCCATGATATGCCATATTGGTTAGCTCATCTCCCATGCTTCATGCCTTGTAATTTGGTCTCCAAATGTCCTTACATGAGTTATTGAAAAGTGATGAGTGAAAAACAAGTGTATCTTTTGGCTTATGTAGGGTTTTTCAACATTGCCTTCTTTTTCAAGCAACAAATTTCCAAAGGAACCTCATTTTTTAAGCCTCAAATGAAAATTCTACTTAAACCAAAGTTCTCAAAATGGTTTTTCCAATCAAAATGATATATTGGATGACCTATTTTGGATTTGTGGATCTCCCAAATCACTTTTCAATTTCAACTTTTCAAAGTTATAAGCCTTTTTTAGTTCATTTTTGACCAATCATGTAATCTTGTGCTATGAGCTTTTTCAACAATTTGTGACCTTCTTTATAGACTTAAAATCACATTTTGAGCAACTTTCATGTTTTGAGTTTTTCCATTTGAGGCTTGGAAATAGGAGTTTTAGGCATTGGCTAAAATGACCTATAACTGACAAATGACCAAAATACCCCTGTCTTGTTCAAACCATAAGTTGAGTTCCACAAATCCAATCAAGGACTTCTACCACTCAAATTAAAGCTAAGAAGATCCTCTTCAACATTCATGTTGACCAAGAAATCATAGGAATCCTCCTACTAGGGCAAAAGTTGTCTGCAAGTTGGGTGACTTTCAAGGACCCAGATTCACACACCTCTACTGACCTGTAATTTGTCAAAACCATAACTTGAGCTCTGTAACTCCTATCAAGGACTTCCACCACTCAAATTAAAGCTTAGAATAAGCTCTACAACATTCATGTTGTGGGGAAGATGAGATATCCATCACATCTAGAGCTAAAACTGCCTGGAAGATAGGGATCAAATTAGGGTTTTCTCACTGACAATCCTCAGAAACCCTAATTCAAAACTTCTCAAACTCCTCAATCATGATGAGTTGGTCTAGGAATCATCTTTATAACATCTCTATACATCATTCCATGATCTCATGGCCCTTGGATTAGGTCTCAATCCTCTCCAAATCTTTAGTTATCCTAGGGTTGACCCAGTCAAAACCCTAATCCTACCATTCATGGTTGAATCTCTTGAATTCTTGCATAATGACCTCTCTGGGCTTCATGATGGCTATCAAGACATCTCATAAGCTTTCTCAAATCATCAAATTCATTCTCAAAGTCTCAGAATCATCTGAGGAGCTCCCACAACTCTCAAACTGTGAAGCATACAACCCTGGTTTCAATCCACTTCTTCTGAGGATATCTTGAACTTTCTGATGAAGGTATCAACTTTCAAACACTCAATGAATAGATAATTGTTGGTCAAATTTTGGGGTGCAACAGCTGCCCCTATTCAAACGGCTTGAACCTGACTGGGTGAGAAGCGAACGGCTCTCAACCAATCAAGGTACGAGACGGTTGAATACCGGTAAACCCGAAAATTTGCCAACTGCACGAGCACACAGTACTTTGCGGGAAACAAATCTTTGAATACTGCAACACTAGCTGCTCAACAACTGGCTGTGGGAATACTGATCTGAAATCGCCGCCGGAAACAAACATCATTCTGAGAGACACTCGACATCACCGTCGTACCAACATCACCTCTGCTGGGGATTTAAGGAGTCTGACATTGCCGTCAAACAAACATCCAACCTCGCTGCCGGAAACAAACGTTCAACCTCGCCGTCGAACAAAATACAACACTGGACAAATCTGACTTGGGGTTCACCCCTGGTAAATGGAACTTGCGTATTTGGAGCTACTCTGCTGGGGATGAGAGACTCAACCAAGCATACTCTGGTCTGGGGTTCACCCTCAGAACCATAACGAACATCGGAATACTGCTGCACACTGCCCACCGTAGAACTTCAACATTAAAGATATATGAAACCCTGGCCCCTGGCCACTTCCAGCTTCAGCTAGAAAAGATCTTCAAGTACTTCTGAAGATAGGCATCCTTGGCCTTCAAGGATGGCAACTCTGCAGGAGGTATCTTTGACTTCAGTCTGAAGAAAATGATCCTTGACCTTCAAGGATACATGGATCTGCCTTCAGGCAACTCCACCTCTGCTATATAGTATCCGTGACTTCAGTCAGGGGTATACTTCGGCCTTCAGCCCGAAAAATGAATCCTAGGTCCTTCATGACCTTGGGGATAACCTTGCCCTTAGGCACCTTCGCTTCAGCTTTAGGAAATCTGTGACTTCAGTCAGAGAAATGGTATCCTGAGCCATTCATGACTCTACGGGGATTCAAACACTTTGCCTTCAGGCAAAACTCCGCTTCAGCTGGAGAAACATCTTTGACTTCAGTCAGAAGAAAAACTATTCACTTGATCGCAATCAATCATCTCCTCAGGACAACTGACTTGGTCTTCAGACTCACACGAATCACTCTGTTGTATCTACAACCTCTGGAACCTTGTCTTCAGCTACCTGTTGATTCTTCAACACGGAAATCTGGACTCACCGGAACCTTCTGATATCGCCATCGGGCGCTTACGAAATCCATCTTCAGATTAGACATCGTTGCTGGAGCAGACATATCACGCTGCTGAGGACTTCAAGAATCATCTTGACCAAACAGATCCGTCGGGCATCTTCAAGAATCGTCCTGAACTGATAACCTTTCTGGAGCAAACATTCTGTTGGGTATTCCAGGAATCTTCCTGGGCAACTCTTGCTGGAGGTGCTATCGGGGAGCTCAAGTATCATACTAGGCGAACCACTCGGGAAGCTGTACTAGGGTCTTAAGAAACATCTTAAGCAAACGGCCTTGCTGAGGAATTCAAGCATCATCTTGCGCTGAAGACTTTGCTGGGGATCTCAAAAATCATCTTGAGCGAGCGAGCGACCGTGGGGATTACACCGGGGTCTTTAAGAATCATCTTAAGAGAGCGACCTTGTTGGAGAGAATATCAGGAATCGTCCTGAGCAGCTGGTCTTTTGGGGATACACCTGTTCAACAAGGATGATAATGATCTAGATCATGCTTATGATGAGTATGCTTCTGCGCTACGCCCCACACGGTGGGAGTGATATGCGTTTATGCTAAATGTCACGCAATCATGCACAATGCTATTGCAACGTCAGATGCTATGCAGTGTTAAATGCCATCCAGTCATGCACAATGCTATGCAATCATGCACAATGATGTGATCCCATCAGCAAAATAAATGCCGAAGGGGGAAATCCTCCTGTCAAGGAGAAAGAACCACTCAGGTAGAGGAATCATCCTGCTGAGGAGAACGTGAACACGCCAATATCAATTAGGCTCTGTCTGGGGAATTGATCTTCCGCGAACTGCTGCAGGGGAACAACTTCAGCTGACTGCTGCAGGGGATGAAGCTCTACGAGAACTTGGATCTGCTGATATCAATCGCGAGAATGAACTGTGCGGCCGTCTCGGCTACTCTTCTGGGGATAACCACTCTGTGGGGAAACAACTTCAGCTGTTCAACACTCCACTGGGAAAAAACCAATCATGATCTGATCAACCTCCAAGGATTCGGATCCCTTGGACATCTGCAAACTCGGCTGAGGAAGGAGAAGTCGTTCTGCTTCACTGGAGAGAGTACGACTCAGGGGAAATACAGCATCGGCCGTTCTACGCTCTGCTGGGGAAAATTGATCATGATCCGATCAATGTTCAAAGATTCTGCTTTTCTGCGGACTCAGCCGGGGAGAGAAATCATTCTACTTCACTGGAGAGTACGACTCTAATGGGGAAACTCAATTTCGCCGGGGAAGAAAGAATCATCTGACTTCGGGGGAGAGTACAACTCTGCAGGGGAATTCAACATCAGCTGTTCCAACACTCTACTGGGGAAGAGGGAAACATCGATCTTCAGGAGAGAGCATGATTCTGGTGGGAAATCTCAATCCCACTGGAGACTTCAGTCTGGCATCATCAGTTACTGCATACTTCGGTATACGACTAGCTTCCTGCACTTGTGACCCGGTGCTGGGGAAACACCTGCTTCAGCGACTTTACTGGGGAAAACATGAGCTTCGGCTCCCGAACATTTCTATGAACTCTGCACTTGTGACCCGGTGCTGGGGAAATACGACATCATTCTTCGGTGCTTGACTCAGCTGATGAGGTGACATTCCTTCAGGATGCGTCTGCCTGGGGAAGAGAATCACCTCTACCTGGAAGACATATCAATGCTCACCATTCTGATTCTGATTCTGCGGAGGAGAGACTACTGAACTCTGCCGGAGAAGGAGGACTCGCTCCGCTTCGGGGATATCAATCCTGGTCTGCTGAGGGCAATCTTGACCCTAATCTGATGAGGGATAAACGCCGTCTCAATCTGCTGCAGTCTCCAACTGTACGGGGGGAACAACCTCGAACCGTACATCTCTGCGGAGGAACAATCCTGATTCAACAACGCCAACACAGGGGATACAGGCTACCAATCGTGGAGTCAAGTAACAGGTTATGCTGTAGGATAGCAACCCAATGACCGCAAGGCTTCTTCAGAAGGTTCGGGTTTTGACGGGGTAATGACACGATTCCCCGATACTCAATTCTTGCTAGGGTGAACAAACTCATTTGAACAACTTGCCCCAGCGCAATTCAACTTGCCCCAATCCGACCTTTGGGAATAATTCATTCTGAGCCGAAAACAACTGGCAACAAGACAATCCTCAGAGGGCTTGCCCCAGCATCTGCACAACGGGAGGATTCATCCTCAACTGATCAACTCTCAGCATGGTTAGCTTCAATATCTCTGAAGTAGTTTGCCCCTGAACGAGCGATGAGCGACTCAACATGCTCTGATCGAACACTGGAGGGATCTGCCCTTAAATCGCAAGGATTCCGGATAACTGCCCCTGATTGGGTCTCAAGAAGATTCACTTCCGATCAACCGCTGCTTGCATAAACTGTCCCATAATCAACTGATGCTCCGGGACTTGTCCTCAGACAAACCAATTCCAAACTCACAGGAAGTCATTGCCCTAGATTCACAGGGTTTCAAAGCACACCATTCTGATCCAGACCTCTGGCGATTCAGTCCTGATTGACTATTCCTTGCTGAAGTTCTTTCGTATCAGCTACTTACCTGCAACTAAAATTGTTTATTCACGAATAGTAATTTTAATGCAGTGTTCATGCAAATTTCGAAAAAATGTTGTACTGTCACTCATTTACGTGTCATGCTAGTGAGTGACGAATGAACCAAAGAGTTCAAACATAGTGCTGATGTGATCATTGAAAAATACAATAAGGATATGATTAGTAAATCATGAAGGAGTCAGGTTACTCAACCTTATCGTAATGCACTCTCAGAATAAACCCTGCCTCAATTAGGTCTTTTAAGGGTTGTATCGTGGTCGGGTTCACGGTTCGTGAAACAAAGGACATTTGGCTCAAATTATGATTTGTACCCACCCCTTCTACGTGATGTTCTCCGATCCTAAAGTTCAGTTAACTTAGCTCGAGCGCTCGCCTCTGCGAGAGGTATGTTGAACATTGGGAACAACTGGTTAAAGAACTCTCAAGGTGTTTCGGAGTGACAGTTACTCCTTTTCGTTTTCGGTGTCTGCATCTACACGACTTCGCCCTTGTTCGAGGATTTTTCTTTTTTATATCCTTTCTTTTCATTCTTTTCTATTCCCTAATTTTTGCCTGGGCTGACTCCTTTTGAGTTCTTTTCAATTTTTTCTTTTGAAGTCCAGCGGGATGCCCTGATTTTTGCCTAAGTATTTGCTTTCTAGCTTTTCTTTTTTACTTAGCGGGCTTTCTTATTATTTTTTCTTTTTCTTGGAACAAGTCGTGTGACACTGGTTGTCTTGATTGCTCCGAAAGGATTGTAACTGTCTCACTCCTGATTGGTGAGGTTTAACCATTGTGGTTGATGAGGTACGACCTCTGGAGAGGAATATGATGTGATTGGTCCTCGAAGGACAACACTCCTCTATAAGACTTGAACGCTCGATCAAGCTAACTGACAACTACCCTGCCCCGGGTTAAGATGTAAGGGTTAAAAAAGTCCGAAAGAAACTCCTACTTCTCGGCTCGAAGTGGTTAACAAGGGATTCTCTTCCTTATCTCTCCGGTGTTTAGGGGATCTGAAACAATGCCTTGTACGTCATCGGCAAAGTTTTATACGAAAGCAATACGATCATCGGTTATGAGTATTCAGTTTCATCATCCTCCCTCCGCTCATTGCTAATCATAGTAAGAAATCGGAGTAAATAAAATGCAAGTGCCAGTGCAATGCAGTAAATGAGTGACAACGACATAACTAATTCAGAAGAAATGCATAGTCACTTTATTATCATTACCATTCGAAACATACAATGTTTAATAGCAAGTAGTAACTAACAGAAAAGAAACTACAAATGCAAATGGTAAAAAGTCCGAGGACTGCCAATGTTGAGGACGTCTGCCTGTCTGGACCACCGGCTTCTGGAAATAACCCTCTGAATTTGCGAGCTCAAACAGCTGAGAGGTCGCCACGCACAACCAAGACTCCCTCTGGAAAGGAAATACACCCTTGGTCGATCAATTGCTGCACTTTCGCCTGGAAAGCCTTGCAATCTTCAGTTGAATGCCCCAGAGATCCACCATGGTAGCCACACTGAGCATGAGGATCGTACCCTGGAGTGTAAGGCTCTAGCACGGGCTTGAGAGCTTTCGGTTCCACCAAGGAATTCTGAACCAACAGTGGAAGAATCTGGCTATACGGCACAGGCACTGGATGGGAAGAAGCATTCCTTTGTTCCACGTGGTTGCGAGGTCTTTTGTGATCCTGGTGCTGGTATTCTTTCCGCCCAGGAGCAAGAGGTCGTCGTTTCTGAATGGCGACGGTCTCTCGTTTAGGCGCTTGCGTCCTTGAGCTTGATCCAGGTAGAAACTGCGAGCGAGGCGATTCAGTCACCAAAGGTCGCGGGACATACTCCAGATCTTTCTCAGCTTCAGGCAAAGGAGTGGAATCATCCACCTTTTCCGCAGGGTAAGGGATGAACTTTCCCGATGCTCTTATGCCGCCCGACACAAGCCTAATTGCCCTTGAGTCAATAAGGTCCTGAATCTTATTCCGGAGAGCCTTACATGTTTCAACATGGTGCCCCGGTGCTCCCGAGTGGAAATCACAACGTATGCTAAGATCAACGTCTGGCGACACGTTATCTGGTGGATTTGAGGTCCGAAGCTTGAGAACACGGTTCTGAACCAACAGCGGCAGCAGCTGGGCATAACTCACAGGTAGTGGATCTACAGCTCTATCAAGTAGCTTCTTCTTTTGACCATAACCTTCAGGGTTATTCTGAGATGCTCGGCGCGGCTGATGACGAGACAGGCCTCGAGCTTCATGCTGTGTAGAGGGTCCGTGAGGTCCACTTGGCTTCGGCACAGGTGGCAATGACGACAATGGGGGAAGCACTTTGGTCTCCTCTTTGGGTGCTTGACCACTCTCTTTATTTAGCATACTTCTCACCACTCCCATGAGAAAGCTCAACTGATTCTGCAGCTGCTGATTCTCCTCTCTGAGCACTTGCTGGTCCAGACGCACTGCCTGTATGTCATTCATGACCTGCCCCAGCTGGCTTTGGATTTTCCCTAGTTCAGCTTGTATCTGCTCCATTAGTCTGAGCTGCTCGATTCTGAGTCAAACCTGCAAACACAAGGGTTAGAAGACAAGTCCCGGCTTTTGTCATGCAAGATGAATTATGGGTGTCTGTACGTTCAGGAGATCACCCCTGATTCTGGTGTCAACGTGCCAACACAGTGTCAATGCAATGATAAGACTGGATCCATTCATGGAAGAAAATATCTCATATTGCTCGGGACACCAGACTCAGGGTACGAAACGCGCCTGCAGCACAGACACATGCTAATGGGATGCAAAAATGGGTATGCAAACTAATGCAAAATGCCGGTATGCAACAATATATCCAGGTGGCTGCTGTGGAGATTCGGTGTCAACAGTCGCTGATGAGAAGGAAACCCCGGTGTAAGGCCACTAATCTGATCTGCTGAGAATAACCATCTGATAGGATTGAGATCAACATTCTGCCCTACAGGAACAAGGGCCTGATAATAAAGACCCCGGATGCAAGATCAAGTAACATCTGTTGATGAAGTCTTCAGACCCCAAATCACAAATCTGCCCTCTCTAGAACAAATACACAGCTGCTGATGAGATCTTCAAACCCCACTCAAAAATCTGCCCTGTCAAGAACAAAATAGCAACTGCTGACGAGATCCTCAGACCCCACTCAAAAATCTGCTCCATCCAGAACAAACCTCTGATAACAATACACTGATCAAAGCCTGCTCTTTCAAGAACAAACAAACACCCGACGATAAGATCCTCTGATCAAACCCTTGCTCTATCAAGAACATATCTGCAACTGAGAACCCAACATAACTGATTCACTGTCAAGAAAACCAGGTGGTCTGGAGGTCAAAGTTTCCTGCAATATCCCAACCCCACTCACAGGTATGATGGACCTAATCCACGGACAAAGGTACGGCATCCTATGCGGTCATCAGCGTCACAGACTTTCATGAGTGACAATACGATTCCCAGAAGGAGTGGCATCGTCAAGTCATGAAGAGGCCTCTCTTAGCTGACTTCCAAATGATCGGTCCCCAGAGTCGACAATCCTCACGTCTGGACTCCCCTCAGATCCTCAGGACCGGAAAGGAGCACCTCTGCAAGAATCTCGTCTGAGCGCAGATTTTCGTAGGGAACTGTGCCTGCTCAGCAGACAGGTTCGTCTACTACTTCTCCGCAACTATATCTAGGTGTGTACTCAAGCCCAGGTCCGGCTTTTCACTCACAGTAACATCCCTCTCCCCCAGCAGCACAGATAATCATATCAAACTGGAAATAAAATGCGGGAAATAAAATGCGGGAAGTAAAGTGCGGGAAGTAAAAAATGCGATAAATAAACGCAACCCAACAAGCAAACACACAAACGATAGGATTGACTCGCGTAGGGGATGGGAGACGGTCCCAGCATAAGGGATGGGAAAAGTCCCTAGATGCCCTCGTTCCCCAGCAGAGTCGCCAGCTGTCGCTTGCGCGAAAATAAGGTGCCGGCATGACAGAAGAGTCGCCACCTTTCGTTATTTATCCCTCAGAGCGGGAAAGGAAACGATCGGAAAAACCTGACGAATAAGGGTAAGACAAGGTCATCGCAACCATTGTCTGGGTTCGGGAGTCGGTTACGCAAGGGGAAGGTATTAGCACCCCTCACGTCCGTCGTACTCGACGGGATCCTCGCTTGTTTGTTTACTTGGACGGGTTGGTTATAATCTATCTACCTATCAAGGCTGGCTGAAAGAGAAAAGAAAAAATGAATGACTCGGCAAAGCGTCGCACTTTATGCCTACGTATTCTCATCAGAGAATGAGAAATCAGAGTCAACGTAGTTCGGCTAACTACGGGGAAAGGTGGGGGAATTGCTCGCTAGGACGTCGCATCCTATGCCTACGTACTTTCATCTGGTATGAAAGATCAGAGCAAACGTAGTTCGGGAAACTACGGGTTAAAACTCAACTAGGAGGGAGACTATCAAGTCCTACTGTTATCATGCCATGGATTCATCCTATGGTTGAGGTTTGAACAGGGAACTCCTAGATGTTGTCATGCATAGGTTTCAACCTAAAAGTCTATCATCAAGTCCTCGTCCAAGGAAATGAGAGTCCTAAGGGATCATGTCAATGATACACAGAAACAGACAAAAACATCAGCTTTAACAGTAAAATGCATGCAATGCAAGTGAGGGAGGAAATGTGTGTGGGGTTTCAGCCTCCACAAGCTCGTCTCGACCTCAAGCCAGTCATGAAATAACAGTAATCATACTGAAAATAAACAACATGCTATCAAGCAATAAACAGATAAAGGAAATGAAGCATCATCAGGTAAACAAAACACACATGCTCGAGAAAGAATCATCTACTCTCTAACCCTAATCACAGAATCTAAACAGATCTAAGCAAAGCTCTCAAGCAAAACCAATCCCAGTCTTCAAGCTTCAGAACAAGCTTACCAAAGAAAGGGAGCTAAGCAAGCAGACTCATAGTGTCTTCCTCAGGAAAGCACTAGGAGGTGTATACTCAGGAGTCATACCCTATGTGGCTCAACCACTGTGATCAGTTTATATTCCTCCTCAGGAGAAATTAAACTCACAAGCAGGCTCCAACATCACTGGATATTTAGGAAATCCTATCTGAACTAGTGGAACTAAATGAACAGGCTCATAGGACCTTCCTCAGGAAAGTACTAGGAGGCTTCCACTTAGGAGTTGTATCCCATGTGGCTCAACAACATGTGATCAGTTTACATTCCTCCTCAGGAGAAATTAAACTCACAAGTTGGCTCCAACATCATTGGATACTTGAGAAATCCTAGACAAACTAAGGGAACTAAGTGAATAGACCCATAGGACCTTCCTCAGGAAAGTACTAGGAGGCTTCCACTTAGGAATTGTATCCCATGTGGCTCAACCACTGTGATCAGTTTATATTCCTCCTCAGGAGAAATTAAACTCACAAGTCGGCTCCAACATCATTGGATACTTAAGAAAGAGGTGAGAAGAAAGAATGAAAGTCATTCATAGTGCCTTCCTCAGGAAAGTACCATGAACTCCCTTCAAACTTCAGGATCTCAAACCTCACAGACAGGGGACAAACCAAGCTCTGGGTCTCTGAATCTTGATCTACAATCTTCTCTTCATGATGCTCTCCATCAAAGATCTTCAAGGCAACATAAGCCCCTCAACAAATTCCTCAGAATGAACCCCAAAAATGAACAGATAACCACAGGGGAGACAGAACAATAGGCAACTTCAGAAAATACCTAAAAATACTAAACTAATGGGGAAAAATCTAACAAATATTCACAAGGGTCCTCAACACCTACTCATAACATCTACAAAGGCCTCTACCTAAAAATCAAGATAAAACTCAATCAAAGAAAATGAATCATCACCTAAACACAATTTAAACCCTAATTAGGATACCCTAAATCAACCCTAATTAAACTAATCAAGATTTAATTCTAAAAATCTAGAAAAAATCCTATGGGGAACTATGATTCATCATCTAATTGCACAAAAAAGAATGGATTAAAAACCCTAAAGGAAGGTCCTAAAACAATTCCTACAAAATCAAATACCAAATTAAGACTATTAAAAAGCTATTTAATTGGAAAATCTATTAAAAATATTAAACCTAAAAATAAAACCTCATTTTTATTTTTATAATTTTCTACACATTTTAATCTACTCATAGAAAAAAGAAGGATTAAAAAATCATTTATTTCCAATTTTTAATGAATTTTACAAAACAGAAAACATTAAAAGAAAAAATAAAAGAATTAAATGAATTAATGGAGAGGGGGGGTGCAGCAAGAAATACGCGCTAGTTAAAATGAATTGGGCTACATAAAAGGGGGGTGCAAGTAGCGCTATAGGCCCAGAAGCGGTCTTAAGTGAAACGACCGTGTTTCACTATATTTGAAATTCCCTCTCTTTCTCAGATTAATTCACAGCCATTGGATTAGAATAAATGGTCAAATACTGGAGACTGATCCTAGGGCTATCCTTTCGTCTTCTCCAAACGCGAATTAGGGTTTTCAGACCCCTCCCTCATGCATTCAAATTCGAGCTCTTCTAGCTCTCTCCACACGCCATGATTCCACATAATTCCAAAACAAGAAATGCTCTACTAAATGCCTAGAATAAGATGGTACGATTAGTTTTCCCTGATTCGTTCTCAATAATCCCAACAGAATGCTTCAACATATTGGTACCACCATGCTAACCTGATATCAATCTTCACCAAACTTCAGTCTAACAGTATACAGATGTTCTTGATGTTATCCTGATCATTCTAACCTAATTCATGATGCCTAAAACTAACAATCTACACCAATCTTGGAGATTAAAGATTCAAGGTTCTGTTATGGATTGTCATGGAACAAGCTGTAACTTCTAGGGTTTAATCATCTAGCCTAGTACATCATTTCTATACCTATAAAACTAACTAAAACTCAATAATTTAGAAGATATAAGGTGAAGAAGAAACCTGTCAAGCAATGATGGAGGAGGCTCGTGGGGATGCTTGCAAGGCTTGAAATTGATTCAAGATGATCCTACAATGGTCCTCAACCTTCTGTTTGCACTTGGGATGGTGGAGATGGCTTGTAGTGGAAGATATCTTGGATTGCTTCAACTTGAAGAAATTGCTTCAATGGCTATCTCTCCTTCTCTCTCTTCTGACTTGGCTCAAGTTTCACCAACCTTTGATCACTCTTTGATGCACTCTTTATATATTGATGGTTGGATGCTTCTAGATTCATCTAGAAAAGTGTGGAAAGTTCTTGAAAGTTCCATGATATGCCATATTGGTTAGCTCATCTCCCATGCTTCATGCCTTGTAATTTGGTCTCCAAATGTCCTTACATGAGTTATTGAAAAGTGATGAGTGAAAAACAAGTGTATCTTTTGGCTTATGTAGGGTTTTTCAACATTGCCTTCTTTTTCAAGCAACAAATTTCCAAAGGAACCTCATTTTTTAAGCCTCAAATGAAAATTCTACTTAAACCAAAGTTCTCAAAATGGTTTTTCCAATCAAAATGATATATTGGATGACCTATTTTGGATTTGTGGATCTCCCAAATCACTTTTCAATTTCAACTTTTCAAAGTTATAAGCCTTTTTTAGTTCATTTTTGACCAATCATGTAATCTTGTGCTATGAGCTTTTTCAACAATTTGTGACCTTCTTTATAGACTTAAAATCACATTTTGAGCAACTTTCATGTTTTGAGTTTTTCCATTTGAGGCTTGGAAATAGGAGTTTTAGGCATTGGCTAAAATGACCTATAACTGACAAATGACCAAAATACCCCTGTCTTGTTCAAACCATAAGTTGAGTTCCACAAATCCAATCAAGGACTTCTACCACTCAAATTAAAGCTAAGAAGATCCTCTTCAACATTCATGTTGACCAAGAAATCATAGGAATCCTCCTACTAGGGCAAAAGTTGTCTGCAAGTTGGGTGACTTTCAAGGACCCAGATTCACACACCTCTACTGACCTGTAATTTGTCAAAACCATAACTTGAGCTCTGTAACTCCTATCAAGGACTTCCACCACTCAAATTAAAGCTTAGAATAAGCTCTACAACATTCATGTTGTGGGGAAGATGAGATATCCATCACATCTAGAGCTAAAACTGCCTGGAAGATAGGGATCAAATTAGGGTTTTCTCACTGACAATCCTCAGAAACCCTAATTCAAAACTTCTCAAACTCCTCAATCATGATGAGTTGGTCTAGGAATCATCTTTATAACATCTCTATACATCATTCCATGATCTCATGGCCCTTGTATTAGGTCTCAATCCTCTCCAAATCTTTAGTTATCCTAGGGTTGACCCAGTCAAAACCCTAATCCTACCATTCATGGTTGAATCTCTTGAATTCTTGCATAATGACCTCTCTGGGCTTCATGATGGCTATCAAGACATCTCATAAGCTTTCTCAAATCATCAAATTCATTCTCAAAGTCTCAGAATCATCTGAGGAGCTCCCACAACTCTCAAACTGTGAAGCATACAACCCTGGTTTCAATCCACTTCTTCTGAGGATATCTTGAACTTTCTGATGAAGGTATCAACTTTCAAACACTCAATGAATAGATAATTGTTGGTCAAATTTTGGGGTGCAACAGCTGTGATCTCGGAATTCGACGTACGACAACAATTTCACACTTAAAAGGTCATTCGACACATCTTCAACTCTTGGAATATTTAAAGGTCTAATTATACCAATATTGCATTCCACATCTTACTTTCTTTAATAATCATCAGAAGTCACTGCCCACTCTTAATATACCCGACCTCACACTCTGTTGCCTTAGGACACACACCAGACACGAGTCTCAACACTGCTTAATCAGTTTAATTCCTTGACCATCCAAACAGACATATAATATGGAGCTCTCACTCTCGGACTAGTTTCCGTTACTAAGTCGGTCACAACACCACTTCACGTCCTGGATGTATATCACTATCTTGTCAGGCTAACTTCCAGACAACCATAATTAATCGGCAAATCGCCAACTTCCCACTTTCATTATAACTCAAAAATTCCCATCAAAATTAAACACCTCAACAATGTCCTGCGCCGACTCGTCAAAACAATTCTTAGGCACTTAGCTTAACCTAAGACAATTCACTACTCATGCCATCTAAGCTTGCAAGACGCGTCCATCCCGTGATGGGGTATAAACCATTCTTACCAAACTATAAGAGCGTTCAACCACACACCAAGCTACAACTCCACACTTGCAGCATCCTGGAGAAGCACAAGTTTCTCCCTCACTTGAATCATTCTCACTTCTGCAGACAAAGGTTAGACAACAAACATGTACCGACAGTGTTTTCACACACATGTCGCATACAAGGGAACAAACAACATTAGCAACTTGGCCGGATGAACCGACCTGCTCTGATACCAATTATAACACCCTACTCTAAACTCTCGCTGTAAAATAAGAGAAACAACAGAAACAATCAGAGTGCAGCAAAAAGAAGGTTTCATGACGACCGTCATGGATGTCACGACCATGGTTGTCATGACGAGCGTCATGGAGCTGTGGCGACCGTCACACTCACAAATTTTGGGACGCATCAGAGGTGTCACCGTTTCAACTTAACCAACAACAGACGCCTGCAACAGATTATTTAATAACATACGTAGCACAGATTCGGATGAACAGACAACGATAATTTGCTTAACATTTTAATCATAAAACGACATGTTATAATATACTTCTAACCATTCACAATAACCAAATTCCATAAAAATTCAGCAAGTAATAATCTTGCATCAATTCAACATAAACAACGAGTTTCAACCATAAAAATCAGCATTACTAATTCATCGGTATAGTGCATCCAACCAACATTTGGCACTTAACAGCAGCCACCAATTTAATGAAAAGTACTCGATAAAATTCAGCAACAAGGAAATTAAATAAAAGCAATAACATCAATCATTCATCCCCCAAGAGTGCTACGTATCAGAGCGACCAACAATCTTAAACGGAAAGCTACACTTTATTCCGGGTAACCTGCAAGTTACCACCAACGGAGGTAACATACAACATAAAGGGTGAGATATCAACAATATAACATAAGGCAGGATAAAAGTCATGTCAGAATATTATCACAGCATTATTCTTCCAACAGATCTAAAAATATTATCCATAATAGACCGCAATAATTCGGTATTCAAAATCCATGACAATTAGCATTAACAATTCAGCAACTCAACAATGCAACTCAACAAATGCAACTCAACTGTGCATATGCATGTGGTACCAATTTGCCATTAAGGCCACCAATACAGGCACAACCAATAATTTTGCCACTAAGGGCCGCCAATACAGGCCAACAATTTGCCACTAAGGGCCGCCAATACATGCCATCCAATCGCCAATACAGGTCAACCAAGATGATATGCCATGAAATGCAACTATTATGGACTACAACATAACCGCAACAACTAATTCAACAAGGCATTTAGGCCTACAACCAATTCGTCCATAACAGAGGCATACCCATCATCATATAACTACAACTTATCAACATAAGCAAATGAGAATATTATAATAACATTTTCTCAACAATAAAATAACAACTTCATATGCATTAAGTATTCATCATCTCAATCTGTTCATGTAAGGGAACAGTAACAACATACTTTCGACAATTAAGAATTCAACACATTATCGTAAGAACAACATTACAACTTTTACTCACTAAATTAATTATAGTTTCTGAAAAGGTTCGTTAACTACGGGGCAACTAATCATGCTCCATTAAGGGCAACCATACAGCATCATGCAAAATTAATGATATAACACCTCCATTCCTACACAGACAAACCTCGTCCCTAACATTTATCGATTAACGGAAACTATATCTATGATTCGACTCTCTACCTGAATTCGATCAAGTAAGAGCATAATAACAACCTTTTCTCAACAAATGGGAAATTAGCGCATGTCGGCGCCGTTTCCCAATATTAATATATAGAACTAATGACATAAACACTAATTCAGGCATAGACAAATATTAACCCTTAATATTGCTCAACCTACGGAAACATTACTACGGGAACATTACTACGGGAACATTACTACGGAAATATTACTTTGGGAACATCTCTACGGGAATATTACTACGGGAACATTACTACGGGAACATCACTATGGGAATATTACTAAGGGAACATTAACCCTATGATTCAATTCCCTACTTGAAATCGATCATACCCACAGTTATAGAATTGAACCTCACTCTTACCTTTGGATTGAGGACAACTCTAAACTTCTGATTTACTCTCCGGTGACTCTTCTGAAACTACCTTGAGTTCTTTCCGACGGACAATTCTTCTATTCCTAACTCCTCCACAGTCACTTTCCTTTTTCCTTCTTTTCAACCTTTTCCTCAATTTTGGTTTTTCTAAGCAGTTTATCGTGCGTTTTCTCTTTTTCCCCACAACCTCTCTAATAACTCCCTAATTCACATTATTCCATCCACTAATAATAATAATAATAATAATAATAATAATAATAATAATAATAATAATAATAGTAATATAATATTACTACTAGTTATTAAATTATCCTTATTGTCGCTACTGCGAAAATCGGCGCCGGCTGACAGAAGAGTCGCCACCGTGCGTTATTTATCCCTCAGAGCGGGAAAGGAAACGCTCGAAGTAAACCTCGCAAAAAACGGGGAAAAGGTATGGTCGTCGCAACCATAGCCTGGGTTCGGGAGTCGGTTACGCAAGGGGAAGGTATTAGCACCCCTCACGTCCGTCGTACTCGACGGGATCCACGCTTGCTTGGGTTGTCTACTGGATGCAAAACAATCTATTTACGGCTGCTAAATCTAAACGGAAGGGAATTGACTCGATAGAGCGTCGCACTCTATGCCTACGTATTCTCAAGAGAGAAAGTCAGAGTCAACGTAGTTCGGGACTACAGGGAAAATTGGCTCGCCAAGACCTCGCGTCTTGTGCCTACGTACTTCCACTGGATGGAAGATCAGAGCTTTACGTAGTTCAGACTAACTACGGCTAAACAAACATTCTCACACAGCAGTGAGAAAAACAACTGGCTTCACAGGGTCGGGAACCTATGGTCAAAACTATGGCTTGGTCTCAAATGCACTCGGGCAAGAGAGAAAAAAGGGTATCGATTAGTCGTCAGCGGAAAGTCTCGATCGCACAGCCGCGAGAGAACAACAAGTTAGTCGTTAGTGTGCTCGCTAGGATATCGCATCCTATGCCTACATATCTTCGTCTGGTACGAAGAATCAGAGCAGCTGTAGTTCGGCTACTTCGGGACCACAGCTCAAATCTCGTTTTATTCATCTCTGAAAAATGATTACAATGGTTGCATACTGCAAATAAATCTCCTAAGAACACTATCCTATTCTATCCTAAAAAATTGAATGAAAATAGCCCCCTAACAAATGGGCTTCTAAACTATCCTAAAATCGGGAAAATAATCTCTATGAAAATATCCTAAAAGAAAATGCACTTAAAAAAATATTAAATCGACACTTTAATATTTTTTCCTTTTTTCTTCTTTTCCTTTCAACATATTTTTCCCTTTTTTCAAAATATTTTTCTCTATTTTTCACAATATTTTTCTCCATATTTTTTCAATAAATTCTTTCCATATTTCTTTTTCTTTTCTTTTCTTTTTCAAATATAACCTCTTTTTTCTTTTTATTTATTTTTTCATATGAAGCAATATAGGCAACAAATACAAAAGAAACAAAAATAAGGGGAGGGGGTATGCTGTTACAAGGGGAGTAACCAAGCAGAAAATAAAATAAAACTGTGAGGATTGGGCCCAGCCCAAGTCTCTTCAGAAAAAACGCAGAGGGGGTGTGTGAGCAATCTGGGGGCAGTTAGCTTCATTGGGCCCAAAGCCCAGAACAGCCAAAAACCGTAAGGGAGGGAGTTGACCAAAAAAACTATTGGGCCTGGCCCAATCTCAACCTTCTCCTCCCTCTCTTCACTCTCAGTTCTGAAAAAACCCTAACTCCTATCTTCCTTCTCATCAGTGTCGTCGCCGCCACCCTCCGTTTCTGAACCTTCCTCTTCCAATCCTTCTCTCAGCCCCAAACTCGACCTTCGTCTCATTTCCCATCTCGATTTACTTCACATAACCTTCCTGATTCATGTTCATGCGTGCTTCTGGAAAGTGTTCTGGTGAAGATCTTCTAGATCTTCCATTGAAGAACGTTGAAGGTGATCTTGGATCTGGAATTTTCCTGAACGAAAACGATGAAGAACGGCGCATAAAATCCTTGAGGTCGTCGATGATTATCTGGGAACGGCGATGATCGTTGAAGGTTTCTTCTAGAGATCCATGTCTGGATGAAGTTTGTGACGGGTTTGAAGATCTTGGATGAAAGTAGCTGGTTGAGGTAGTTCCTGGAGAAGTTCGTTTCTGGAAATGTCATGAAGGTGTTCTTGATCTGACAGCGGTTGAGCGTTGTTCTTCTGGTAATAAGATGAAGATCGTTGATAGGTGATGAACATGATGAGGGATATTCATCCTTCTGATGAATTTCTGGAGTTGCTTCTTGTTGGAGGTTCTTTCTGGGAATCTGATTCTTTGGACGAAGCTTGTGGTGGAGATTGGTTGAACCTGGATGTTGATCGGAGGTTGAAGAGGAGATCTGAAGGTTGAGTTTCTGGATTGGTGATTTCTGAAGTTTGTTGAACAAATCGTTGATGATGATGATGATTGGTCGAACCTGGAGTTTTCTGGTAAGATTAATGGTGGCCGGAATCTGGGTGATGTAGGGTTTTCCGGCGACGGCGCGGTGGCCGCCGGCCATGCAGGCCGGCCGGAGGTGGCTTTCCGGTGAAGTGGTGTGGAGTGATGGGGGAAGGACGCGTGTGGAGGGAAGGTGGAGTGGGGTCTCTGCATGCTCTCCACGTGTGAGGTTGTGGCAGAGTGGGAGGCGATAGTGGGGAGGTGCTGCGCATGGCCTCCACGTGTGAAACTCGTGGGCCAGCCCCTGAGCCAACACGTGGCTTCTGCTATTTATACCACTGAAATGATCTGGGAGCTTCTAGAAGGCTCTGGAATACGCTGGAATATTTTGGACCTTTTCTGGACAAATGGACAAAAAATCATGCATTGGGCCTGCGAAAAGCCCACACGAAAATGTATAATAAACCCCCTAAAAAAAACTGCAAATGATTAATGAAAAAAAAGAATTAACACTAATTAATCTAATTAAACCTAACACTAATAAAATCCTAATAACTCTATATTATTTATTTAAAGTCTATTTAAAAATAAAATCTATATTATCCTATTAAAAAAGATAAAATCTATTCTATATTATTTCTAAAAAATGAATTAAATCACTATTTAAAATCTATTAAATTCTACATTATTTAAAAGAAACTTTTCAAAAAAATCAATTAATATTCTAAAAATCTATATTGCTTATCTAAAATCTATTAAACCCTAAAAAATGATTTAAAAACTATTTAAACCCTAAAAAATGCCAATAAAATCTAGAAAAATCACAATAATTCCCGAGGGAACAAAAATGAGCACCGAACGACACAAAAATAATCGGTAAAAATAAACGGGCACCGAAATATCCCAAAAATCGATTCTACCTATTAAACTGATTAAAAAACACCCGAAACACGAGACAAGAGCTGTGATCCCAATAACATCGAAACAAATGAACAATGCAATGTATGCAATATGCAGATGCGAATGCGGTCATGCGTCGAAACATCGAGCCCGATACGAGACCCGGTTGGTCAAATTTTGGGGTGCAACAGCTGCCCCTATTCAAGCGGCTTCGACCTGAATGGGTGAAGAGCGCTCAGCCTTCAAACATTCAAGGTAGATGACGGTTGAATACAAATGAAACCCTTAAATTTGCCAACCGCAAGAATATACTGCAAAACTGTCTGAGGAATAGCTTCCAATAACTGAAGTTTGGTTGTAACGACAACAACTGATCAATTTTCTGATACAATTTTCTTCTCCTTTTCAACACCTGTGTAACGCCACAAGTATTGAAACATTGCTTCGGAAAAGCAAACGACTTGATTCCCATTTCTCTCATGGGATCAAATCTGGTCAAGTCACAGTTCACTGCGAACTTGAGGACAATTCTCCTGGGGGAATTCTGAATCGACTGCTTGGCACCCATTCTGTCAACAGGCCGCAGCTTCAGAAATCTGATATATGTCAATCTCCATTGTTGTTGTTTTTTCCGACGCTGATGTAACAACCAAATATGAAGAATCACTCCGCTGGGGAAGTCGAGAAGCTGAACCAAACAACTCTGCAGGTGAACAAATTCGAAATCCAAATAGGTAACCATTCTGGTCCATGTTTCGACATGCGTATGCTTGATAATGATGCAATGCCCTATATGACATGAATATGCTATGCGTTTTGTTTGAAAATGCGATGCCCAGACGACATGGATATGTTATCTTTGATAGATGCAATGACTATATATGCAAATGCTAATGCAGGCTCTAGCTGCCAGGGATCACCAGGTCTGAAAACCACTTGGCAAAATAAATGCCGAAGGTAACGTCAACTCTACTGGGGATGACCTGAAGTCACAGAACCATCTCAGCAAAATAAATGCTGGAAACGGGAGATCAAATCCGCTGGGGATAACCGTTCTGCTGGAGAAATGAAAAGGCAGCCCTGCTTGGCGACTTCACTGGGGAAAGAAAACAACTCTGCTCGGGGATGCTCTCTTCAAACCATTGACAACTGATTGTACTCTGCGGGGACTGACCCAAAACTGAGGTTGATTGCGCGCGGCACACTGCTGGAAACGCCCCTACTATCAAGGATATCAATCTTTAATCTGCTGAGGACACTCCTGATCCTACTCTGATACGGGGTACAATACGATCTCGGCTCTTCCGGGGATAATAAGCAACTCTCATCTGCTGAAGAGTGGCAATTCTGATTTAACAACATCCACGAGGAATTCAAACATTACTCGGAGCATTGGCATTAATCGAGCTTCGTATCGGGGAACATGACAACATACGGGTCATTGGGAAATATTGTGTCAGATACCTTTAGGTTTTTTTGTTTTTCTGGTTTAGAATAAACATGGACTATGTACACAGTGGAAGATATAGGAAATACTAGACGAGAACTAGCATTCAAAGGTAGACTACCAGGCGAGAACTGATAGGAAAGTTGAACAAACATTGATTTGTTTTTTGGACATCAGACGGGCTGACTGGATAACAGACTGAGGCATAGACAACCAGGCGAGAACTGGCTGAAAGCTGACGTACACCAGGCGAGAACTGGTATAACACTTGGGTTAAAACACACGATGACCAGGCGAGAACTGGTTACGCGACGACATGTACCAGACGAGAACTGATACAACACTTGAAGAAACGGTGACCAAACGAGAATTGGTTACCAATAAACTGCACCAGGACGGGAACTGCTGCTTACAATAAACTGCACCAGGACGGGAACTGCTGCTTACAATAAACTGCACCAGGACGGGAACTGCTGCTTACGGAAGGGTGGGCCAGACGAGAACTGATTACCGATTTGCCAGGCGAGAACTGGACTTTGGAAACGACTGGTTACTGACACGCAACAGGTTTAAACTGCGGGATAATGATCCAACGACAACAAGACCTTCTTCGAAACGCTAAGTTTTTTGAAAAGGGTATTGACATGATTCCCCGATACTCAACTCCGGCTGGGGATAAACAGACTAGCTTGAACAACTTGCCCCGGTACACTCAGCTGGGGATAAAAAGGCTGGCTTGCAAAACTTGCTCCCAGTACAATTCAACTTGCCCCAATCTAACTCTTGGGAGTACTTGCTCTGAACAGTTTGCTACGAGAATACTTCGAGAACATTTGCTCCGGTATCTGTACGACGACAGAATTCAATCTCCATTAGACTCTTAACAACCCAGTTGGCTTCAACATTCTCTGCGATGACTTGCCCCTGAATGAGCGTTCTAGCGACTCAACCCGCTCTGATTATCCACTGGAAGCATCTGCTTTCAAATCTCCACGCTCTGCATAGCTGCCCCTGATTGGCTCTCGAGAAGACTCACTTCTGATCAACTGCTTCTCAAATGAACTGCCCCTGATCAACTGAAGCTTCGGGACTGGTCCTCAGACTGACTGATTCCGAACTCACTGGAAGACAATGCCCCTGATTCATTGGGCTTTCACAACATTCACCATTCTGATTCCGACTGCTGAATTACTCAGCCCTGCTCGATTATTCCTGCTGGAATTTCTTTCATGCCAACTACTAACCTGCAATTAGAATCATCTGTTCACGAATGGTAATCTTAATGCAGTGGTTATGCAGATTTTGAAAAAATTTGAGCTGTCACTCATTTACATGCATATGATTGAAAGTGACGAGTGAACCAAAGTTCAAACGTAGTGCTTACGTGGTCAGTGAAAAATACAACAAGGATGTGACTAGCAAGTCAAGAAGGAGTCAGGTTACTCAACCTTATCGTAATGCGCGTCAGACTAACCCTACCTCAATTAGGTCTTTTAAGGGTTGTATCGTGGTCGGGTTCACGGTTCGTGAAACAAAGGATATTTGGCTCAAATTTTGATTTGTACCCACCCCTTCTACGTGATGATCTCCGATCCTAAGGTTCAGTTAACCTGGCACGAGCGCTCGCCTCTTCGAAAGGTATGCTGAATGGTAAGGACCATAGCTAAGGAATTCACAATGCTTTTCTGGAGTAACAGTTACTCCTTCTTCGCTTTCGGTGTCTGTGTACACGACTTTGTGATTTGCTGGGGAAAATTTTCTTTTTAATCCCTCTTTTTCATTCTTTTGATTCCCTAACTTTTGCCTGGACTGACTCCTTTTGAGTTCTTTTCGATTTTTCGATTTCTTTTGAAGTCCAGCGGGATGCCCTAATTTTTGCCTAAGTATTAGCTTTCTCAGCTTTTCCTTCTTTTTACTTAGCGGGCGTTCTTTCTTTCTTTCTTTTGGAACAAAGCCGTGTGACACTGGTTGTCTTGATTGCTCCGAAAGGGTCGTAACTGTCTCACTCCTGATTGGTGAGATTTAACCTTTTGAAAGGTGTAAACTGATTGGTCCTCGAAAGACAACACTCCTCTGTAAGACTTGAACACTCAGTCAAGCTAACTGCCAACTACCCTGCCCCGGGTTAAGATGCAAGGGTTTAACAGTCCGAAAAAACTTCTACTTCCTGGTTCGAAGTGGTTAACAAGGGACTAACTCCTTATATCTCCAGTGTTTGGGGAATTTGAAATAATGCCTTGTACGTCATCGGTACGGTCTTATCTGAAAGCCTACGATCATCGGTTATGAGTTTCAGTTTCATCATCCTCCCCTTTAACTTTGCTAGTCACAGCGAAAAAGTGGAGTGAATGAAAATGCAAGTGTCAGTGCAATGCAATAAATGAGCGACAGCGACATGACTAATTCAGAAAAATGCATAATCACTTTATTATTATCACCATTCAAAACATACAATGTTTAAAGCAGGTAGTAACTAACAGAAAAAGAAACTACAAATGCAAATGATACATAAAAAGGCTTGAGGACTGCCAATGCCGAGGCGCCTGCCCGTCTGAACCACTGGCTTTTGCTGGGGAATACTTCCCGGGTCTATGAGCTTAGACAGCTGAGCGGTTGGGATGAACAAACAGAAATCCTTCTCGAAAGGAAATGCGATCCTGATCAATCAACTGCTGTACCTTCGCCTGAAATGCTTTACAATCTTCCGTCGAATGCCCTGGTGGGCCACCATGATAACCACACTGAACGTGGGGATTATACCCAGGAGGGTAAGGTTCTGGAACTGGCTTAAGAGCTTTAGGTTCCACCAAAGACTTCTGGATCAAAGATGGTAGCAGCTGGCTATACGGCATCGGCACTGGGTGAGGAGCGTTCCTTCGTTCCAAGTTGTTGCGAGGTCTGCTCTGATCCTGACGCTGATTCTGGTAACCTCGGCCACGAGTTCGCTGATTAGCAATGGAAGCGACACAAGATTCCTGATATGGTGCCCCAGGCACGACTGTCTGTTCAAAATAACGAGACACAGAAGATACTGACCGCGGAGAAGACGGAGAACCAACAGATTTCACCGATTCGACTTGAGGATATCCAACATCTGTCAGGACCGCGTTGATCATAGCTTCATCTTCAGATTGAGAGCTATAGAGAGATCCAGTTTCACTGGTCTGACCTCTTGAAACATACGGGATTCTTCCAGTCTTTACGCCATACTCGATGTGCTCTCCCGTCCTTACCAACTCAGAGAAATTTGGTGCGGTTCCAAGCATTCTTTCGAAGTACGGGCTCTGCAAGGAATTTACGAACATGCTTTTCAACTCTTGGTCTAGGAGCGGTGGTTGCACCCTACCAGCAAATTCTCTCCATCTCTGAACATACTTTCTGAAAGATTCATTGTTCCCTTGAGACAATTCTTGCAGTTGCATGCGAATAGGAGCTTCGTCAAGATTGTAGTCGTACTGCTTTAGAAAAGCATTGGCTAAGTCCATCCATGATCGGATCTGATCACGCTCTAACTGCATATACCAACTCAAAGGTGCCCCAGTCAGACTATCTTGAAAGCAATGAATCATCAGCTTGTCGTTGTGCACGAATGAAGTCATTCTTCGGCAGAACATCACCAAATGTTGCTTCGGGCAACTATCTCCTTTGTACCTTTCAAACCTCGGCATTCTGAACTTCGGAGGTAACACTAGGCCAGGAACCAGACACATATCTGCAGCACTAGGAGTAACAGCGTCTTTACCTTTCAAGGCTTTGAATCTCTCCTCTAATGCGCGAAACCTTTCAGCATACCCGGGAGCTAATGGGTCTTCATTCTTTGCTGTCGGGACCTCTCTTCGGGGCTTTGGCACAGGGAAGGCAAAACCCTGGTAGTCTGAGACATTAACAGAAGGAGAATGTTCACCTCGGGCAACAAACTGCTCACGCAGACCTTGGTCTTCAACAGATGGTTGCACAGGCTGAGCTACAGTAAGGTTGTTCACTTGCGGAAAGTCTTCGTCGCGCGGAGATCCATACAGAGGATTGGGCGTCACGGTGAAACCTGACAAGGTATCAATAAGCTGGAAGCTGCTCTTTGACATGGCTACCAATGGTCTTCAGCTGACTTCGATGCTCGATTCTGCTCAAATCTGCTTTGAATCTGCTTCAACCCCTTGGTCGTCTTCAATACTCACCTTCAAAACCAAAATAACGGCTGGATAAGAGCTCTGACTAGCTGGCGAATGGTATGCAATATGATGCGAAGATGCCTATGCAAATGCAATGCAATGCGACAAACACGGGATCACAGCCCCCACACAATCTAAATACTGCTGCACTGCTGACGGATTACGGTTGCTTTGAAGAGAAGACCAGAAAAGAGGGTAGGTTGGAAGTCAAGTTTCCTGCACAAAAAAACCCCCCACTCACAGGTGTGGACCTATATCTGACAAGGTACGGCATCCTATGCGGTCGTCAGCGTCACAGACTTTCAAGGCTGACGATACGATTCCCAGGAGGAGTGGCATCATCGAGTCCTGAAGAGGCCTCACTTAGCTAACTTCCAAATGATCGGTTCCCAGAGTCGACAATTCACCAAACCAGCAACCGTCTCAACCCAAAGGGTTGAAAGTGAAGCCAACCGGATGAACCTCGTCTGAGCGTGGATTTCATGAGACACTAGTGCCTACAAAGCAAGCACGCGCCCACTAATTTCCACTCTAAGTCTAAGGTGCACTCCAAGCCCAGGTCCGGCTTCTCTCAATCATAGAATACCCGTAACACCCCAACAGCAACAGATAATATTGATAAATAAGCCCCAAATAGACAAGCAAACAAACGCTAGGATTGACTCTCTCAAGGGACATTGGATCCCACATGCATAAGAATTATCGCAGTCCTTAGCAGCCAGGGGACGTTGGATCCCCAGCAGACTCACATAGGGAACTATCGCAGTTCCCCAGCAGAGTCGCCAGCTGTCGCTACTGCGAAAATCGGCGCCGGCTGACAGAAGAGTCGCCACCGTGCGTTATTTATCCCTCAGAGCGGGAAAGGAAACGCTCGAAGTAAACCTCGCAAAAAACGGGGAAAAGGTATGGTCGTCGCAACCATAGCCTGGGTTCGGGAGTCGGTTACGCAAGGGGAAGGTATTAGCACCCCTCACGTCCGTCGTACTCGACGGGATCCACGCTTGCTTGGGTTGTCTACTGGATGCAAAACAATCTATTTACGGCTGCTAAATCTAAACGGAAGGGAATTGACTCGATAGAGCGTCGCACTCTATGCCTACGTATTCTCAAGAGAGAAAGTCAGAGTCAACGTAGTTCGGGACTACAGGGAAAATTGGCTCGCCAAGACCTCGCGTCTTGTGCCTACGTACTTCCACTGGATGGAAGATCAGAGCTTTACGTAGTTCAGACTAACTACGGCTAAACAAACATTCTCACACAGCAGTGAGAAAAACAACTGGCTTCACAGGGTCGGGAACCTATGGTCAAAACTATGGCTTGGTCTCAAATGCACTCGGGCAAGAGAGAAAAAAGGGTATCGATTAGTCGTCAGCGGAAAGTCTCGATCGCACAGCCGCGAGAGAACAACAAGTTAGTCGTTAGTGTGCTCGCTAGGATATCGCATCCTATGCCTACATATCTTCGTCTGGTACGAAGAATCAGAGCAGCTGTAGTTCGGCTACTTCGGGACCACAGCTCAAATCTCGTTTTATTCATCTCTGAAAAATGATTACAATGGTTGCATACTGCAAATAAATCTCCTAAGAACACTATCCTATTCTATCCTAAAAAATTGAATGAAAATAGCCCCCTAACAAATGGGCTTCTAAACTATCCTAAAATCGGGAAAATAATCTCTATGAAAATATCCTAAAAGAAAATGCACTTAAAAAAATATTAAATCGACACTTTAATATTTTTTCCTTTTTTCTTCTTTTCCTTTCAACATATTTTTCCCTTTTTTCAAAATATTTTTCTCTATTTTTCACAATATTTTTCTCCATATTTTTTCAATAAATTCTTTCCATATTTCTTTTTCTTTTCTTTTCTTTTTCAAATATAACCTATTTTTTCTTTTTATTTATTTTTTCATATGAAGCAATATAGGCAACAAATACAAAAGAAACAAAAATAAGGGGAGGGGGTATGCTGTTACAAGGGGAGTAACCAAGCAGAAAATAAAATAAAACTGTGAGGATTGGGCCCAGCCCAAGTCTCTTCAGAAAAAACGCAGAGGGGGTGTGTGAGCAATCTGGGGGCAGTTAGCTTCATTGGGCCCAAAGCCCAGAACAACCAAAAACCGTGAGGGAGGGAGTTGACCAAAAAAACTATTGGGCCTGGCCCAATCTCAACCTTCTCCTCCCTCTCTTCACTCTCAGTTCTGAAAAAACCCTAACTCCTATCTTCCTTCTCATCAGTGCCGTCGCCGCCACCCTCCGTTTCTGAACCTTCCTCTTCCAATCCTTCTCTCAGCCCCAAACTCGACCTTCGTCTCATTTCCCATCTCGATTTACTTCACATAACCTTCCTGATTCATGTTCATGTGTGCTTCTGGAAAGTGTTCTGGTGAAGATCTTCTGGATCTTCCATTGAAGAACGTTGAAGGTGATCTTGGATCTGGAATTTTCCTGAACGAAAACGATGAAGAACGGCGCATAAAATCCTTGAGGTCGTCGATGATTATCTGGGAACGGCGATGATCGTTGAAGGTTTCTTCTAGAGATCCATGTCTGGATGAAGTTTGTGACGGGTTTGAAGATCTTGGATGAAAGTAGCTGGTTGAGGTAGTTCCTGGAGAAGTTCGTTTTTGGAAATGTCATGAAGGTGTTCTTGATCTGACAGCGGTTGAGCGTTGTTCTTCTGGTAATAAGATGAAGATCGTTGATAGGTGATGAACATGATGAGGGATATTCATCCTTCTGATGAATTTCTGGAGTTGCTTCTTGTTGGAGGTTCTTTCTGGGAATCTGATTCTTTGGACGAAGCTTGTGGTGGAGATTGGTTGAACCTGGATGTTGATCGGAGGTTGAAGAGGAGATCTGAAGGTTGAGTTTCTGGATTGGTGATTTCTGAAGTTTGTTGAACAAATCGTTGATGATGATGATGATTGGTCGAACCTGGAGTTTTCTGGTAAGATTAATGGTGGCCGGAATCTGGGTGATGTAGGGTTTTCCGGCGACGGCGCGGTGGCCGCCGGCCATGCAGGCCGGCCGGAGGTGGCTTTCCGGTGAAGTGGTGTGGAGTGATGGGGGAAGGACGCGTGTGGAGGGAAGGTGGAGTGGGGTCTCTGCATGCTCTCCACGTGTGAGGTTGTGGCAGAGTGGGAGGCGATAGTGGGGAGGTGCTGCGCATGGCCTCCACGTGTGAAACTCGTGGGCCAGCCCCTGAGCCAACACGTGGCTTCTGCTATTTATACCACTGAAATGATCTGGGAGCTTCTAGAAGGCTCTGGAATACGCTGGAATATTTTGGACCTTTTCTGGACAAATGGACAAAAAATCATGCATTGGGCCTGCGAAAAGCCCACACGAAAATGTATAATAAACCCCCTAAAAAAAACTGCAAATGATTAATGAAAAAAAAGAATTAACACTAATTAATCTAATTAAACCTAACACTAATAAAATCCTAATAACTCTATATTATTTATTTAAAGTCTATTTAAAAAGAAAATCTATATTATCCTATTAAAAAAGATAAAATCTATTCTATATTATTTCTAAAAAATGAATTAAATCACTATTTAAAATCTATTAAATTCTACATTATTTAAAAGAAACTTTTCAAAAAAATCAATTAATATTCTAAAAATCTATATTGCTTATCTAAAATCTATTAAACCCTAAAAAATGATTTAAAAACTATTTAAACCCTAAAAAATGCCAATAAAATCTAGAAAAATCACAATAATTCCCGAGGGAACAAAAATGAGCACCGAACGACACAAAAATAATCGGTAAAAATAAACGGGCACCGAAATATCCCAAAAATCGATTCTACCTATTAAACTGATTAAAAAACACCCGAAACACGAGACAAGAGCTGTGATCCCAATAACATCAAAACAAATGAACAATGCAATGTATGCAATATGCAGATGCGAATGCGGTCATGCGTCGAAACATCGAGCCCGATACGAGACCCGGTTGGTCAAATTTTGGGGTGCAACACTTATTATTAATCATATTATATTATCAAACTCTATATTTATTAAATGGTTTTCCTATACTTTAAGGACATCCACCTACGCTCTCAGACACACTCCCACATAAAGGCGCACCAACAATTCATAAATAATTAATTTAAAAATTAACGGGCGTTACAAAATCAAATTTAAAGAAAATGTGTTATGCTCATACTCAGAAACCAGAAGGCAAAATATCAGGTGACATGTCTCAGCATTGGGGCAAACATGATTACTAGGTTCTTAAGTGTAACTCCTCTGTTCCCTTATACTATTGTAAGATGTATGGTAGTCTACCACACCATCGGCATTTGCATCCTTAGTGGAATGAAAGAATTCAAAGGCAAGTATGGCTTGGCAAGCATAATATTCTTGTTTCTTGGTTCTCCCATAAGGAGTTCTACTGTGAAGATTGAGGTCTTAGCTGCATTAAGCAGATGATTGGATAAAGATACATTGTTGCTCCTTGTGATAGTCAAAATAGAATGAAATTTGTAAATATGAAGATTGTGGATGCCTCTGTAGAGAAGATTGTTGAAGATCATATTTCATAAATCATAGAAAACATGTTAGATAATGAAACTAAGACGTGGCACATAAAACTTGGGGATTGTTGCAAAAAGAGTTGTCACATATGTACTAATCTCAATGCTGGATAAGGAAGTTGCTATGAAGTTTTCCACCTTGATAAGCAAACCAAGTTGTCTTACCAGATGGTTCAAAATATTTCTCATACTCCTAATTTACCACATATGGATTTTATGAGACTTAAGTAAGGGTTTGTCATTGAAGGGAAGGTTGATGATCGGACTAGAAGTCCTCCCAACATTGAACAACTAGATTTGGTTCAAAAGAAGAAGTTGGAGAATAAGAGGAATTATGGCATTCCTTTTCACTATGGGTGCCAATTAAATCCATTAAAGAAAAATCCATCTGATCCATCTACTAAATAAGCCATCCATTAGGAAAAACATTAGTCAATGGATTAGATCTAATTCATCCATTTAAATTTATGGATGAGTTGAATCCATCCAACAAACTTTTAAAATCCATTGGATTGTCTCATTATTTATTTTGAATCCAATAAATATTTTTTATAAACAAATTTTTTATATATATATATAGTAGGGATCAAGTTACTCCAAGAGTAAGCCTTTAAATTGAATCTAATCTAGTAGTTAAATTAGCATTTATACTTATAACCATTCGATTAAATCTAATTTAAAGGCTTTGATTGTGGAGTAAGTTATAAAAACTTACTCTTGGAGTAAGTCGATCCTCATTCATGTGTGTGTGTGTGTGTGTGAGTGAGTGTGTGTGTCTGTGCGCGTGTGTGTGATGTATGTGTGTGTGTGTGTGTGTGTGTGTGTGTGTGTGTGTGTGTGTGTGTGTGTTGTGTGTGTGTGTATGGTGTGTGTGTGTGTGTATGTGTGTGTGTGTGTGTGTGATTAAACAAAATATTTTTTTTGAAAATCCCTCTTAATATTTTTACAATTTTTTTATATAACTTTAAAATATATTAAGGAATATCTCTCTCTCTAATGTGGGAGCACAAGGTTGAAGATGATGAAGAAGAGAGAGAGAGAGAGAGAGAGAGAGAGAGAGAGAGAGAGAGAGAGAGAGAGAGAGAGAGAGAGAGAGAGAGAGAGAGAGAGAGAGAGAGAGAGAGAGAGAGAGAGAGAGAGAGAGAGAGAGAGAGAGAGAGAGAGAGGAGAGAGAGAGAGAGAGAGAGAGAGAGAGAGAGAGAGAGAGAGAGAGAGGGAGAGAGAGAGAGAGGGGAGAGAGAGAGAGAGAGAGAGAGAGAGAGAGAGAGAGAGAGAGAGAGAGAGAGAGAGAGAGAGAGAGAGAATCTATTGTAACTAATCTTGCTCTCAGAATGAAAAATAGTTACAATGAATTTTATTACAACTGAAACTTGGCTTAGTATTTATACCACCTCTGAAAAACTAAATGAAATTCACATTAATTCTAAATACAAATAATGTGAATTTGGATGACACTTCAACACCTTCCCTTAATCCACATTCAAGACTAAAATCAACAACACCAATTTCATCCCTCAAATGAATTAAGTGTTCAATATTGATAGCTTTATTCATCAAATCTACAAGTTGCTTCTGAGTACTACATTAAACAACTTCAAGCACTCCATTCTGAACCGAATTTTATGGAAAATAGAACTTCGAGTCAATGTGCTTGCTCCTTCCATGCAGCAATAGATTCTTGGCAAGACTTATAGATGATTTTTTTATCAATCATCAACCTCACATGCTTACTCACCTTTATCTTTATATCCTGCAATAAGTTCATAATTCAAAGAGTTTAACAAGTAGATAAACCACCTGTAATGTACTCAACTTCACAGATTGACAATGCAACCACTGGTTGTTTCTTGGAGCATGTTAGGTGTCAATCTTGCCTTAATTTAATCATGTATATTGGGCATTTTTCAAACTCTTTTGTGTTGATTTGTTGATATTGATACTTGAAAGTTGTCATTATTCAATTACTTGGAAATACTTTTGGCACCTTTGATTTGTGTGTTATTGTATAGAAAATAGGCATTAAGTCATCAAAGTGTGAGACACAAGGAAAGCGAACAAAGTTACCAAAGGAAAAGAAGAAGACCAAAAAGTTTGCTGGGAGAACTTGGTAGCGAACATTCTCTTTGTAAACAACTGGCGAAGAACCAGTGAATGCTCCCAGATTTGAGCCAATAGAAAAAGGCACCTAAGTTTGCAGTGCGAACAAGCCAGCAAAGGTTTGCTGTGGCAACACTTCAGCGAAGAGGTAGCAAAGCATCCGAGAATTGAGGCAGTAGCCAAAGGGGTATAAGTTCACTGTGCAAACTTGTAGACGAAGTAGTTCGCAGGGCAAATAATCATTCACACAACGAACTTCAGAGGTGGTTTAACTGTGCAGAGGCACATCAGGTGCCTAATTTGATGTTCGCTAATCAAATAATTTTGTTCGCAGTGCAAACATGATAGATTCTGGTTGTACTTTATAAGTACTTTTGACCATTTCTTGGGATCATAACTTCACTTTACACACCAAAACCTATTTTTCTGAGTTTTCTTCACGAAAGGGTGAGATTTTTCATATAGAAGCTAGATTTGCATCTAAGTTTGATTCTTCGACGTGGATGCTCATTCATTTCCTCCCAAAACTTGTGAAGCAAGTTACCATGATTATGATAAGCTAAATCACTTTTGTGTCAAGATTAGAGGTAGTTATTCTTGTTATTATGTATTTCTTTTGATCTCTTGTATGTGAACAAGGTTTATGATTAATAGATGATGAAGATATTTGCTTTTAATGATGTATTTATGGTTTGAATTACTCTAGACATAGATTTTCCAAGTCTTGGCCTAATTTTTTCATCTATTAAGCAATAAACTATATACATATATTTAAAAGTTAATATTCGCTTTGTATCGATCTTAATGTTTATTGTTTCGATTGTTATTTCAAGAAATAATCTAGTAATTAAAACAATAATATTCACGTAGCCGCTTTAGACATAAACAGATTCGCGAGGATACACGATTGTATTAATCGGAACTAAGTTCACATACTTGATTAATCGGATACGTATGAAAAGGATTAACGAAATATAATCTTAACATGCTTTTCTCAAAACAAAACATCTTTTCCCTAATTTACTCTTTGCAACAAACTTATGTTACAAAACAAGAAATATTTTGAAAACTCTTTACTTAGAATGTTATGTTAAACTATTGAATAGCTAGCATCGAGATATCACTTATAATCCATGTGGATACGATAAAACTCCCCCGAAATACTTTTCAACAAAATGGCGATGTTGCCGAGGATTGTTTTTTATATTACAAGCATTGCAATTGTTTAGTGATTTTAATATATTTGTATTGTGAATCTCTTACCTCTGTAATTCTCTTGTACTTTTTTATTTGTTTGGGTAGTGTGCAGAATCCGTTTATGCGAGGGAGTGTACCTGCAGAAGAACATCTTTTTGATCCTGAGATTAAAAGAACTGCTCGTTGACTCAATAGCAGAACAGGGCAAAGATGGAAGATTGCTAGAGAAAGACAAGAGCGAGGAGAATTTTCTTCATTCACACCAATTGTTACACCAATCATGACAGATCCACTACCACTACCATCACCACCCCTGCTTCAACACCATGTGTCAACAGTCTTAGACACACTGCTCAATTTGCACGCAATGTCTAAAATGGTAGGCATTCGGAGATGAAAAGGGGAATTCTTGCGCTTCTATACCAAAATCCTTTTACTGGTATGGATTATGAGGATCCATTCATACATCTCACAAAATTTTCTGAGATTGCGAGTGCAACGGGAGTGCTGGAAGCTAATAAAGAATCATTATTCAAGAGATTGATTTCGTATTCTTTAATCGGGAAGGCAACGGAATGGTACCTTGATCAATCCACTTTGGTGATGACGGACTGGGACGTGTTAGAAGAAAAGTTCCTTGAACGATTCTTTCCACACAATCGATTCATGGAAGCAAATACAACAATTGTGGTATTCGCTCAAGGACAAAATGAATCTTTCAATGAAGCTTGGGAGAGGTTCAAATCCATGTTAAGAAATTCAAAGGCCACAGTTTTGATGAATTAACACAAGTGCAACTCTTTAGAAATGGGCTCCAATTTGTTCACATAACTTTGTTAGACGCCATCGTAGGTGAATCATTAATGGAAAAGAGTGCAGAAGATGCGGTAGCTATCATTGATAAGATGACATTGAATGATCACCAAGGAAATCACAGTCGTGGTACTCCTCAACGAAAATCAGGAATGATAGAATTGGGAACTAATGATGCTATCCTGGCGCAAAACAAATTATTTTTGCAACAAGTGGATTTGTTGACACAACAAATGTCAAAGCTTCCATAACAAATTAAAGAAATGCACGAGATTCCCAATAAGAAACAAGTGGCAAGTTGTGAGCTTTGTAAGGGAGATCACCCTACCGGGTATTGTCCTCTAGTTGTGGAATAGGTTAATTATGCATTAAATTAAAACCAAGGGTATCAAACTCAACCACCTTACCAACAAGGCAACAATGGTTACCAACAAAGACGTAATCAAGGTTATCAATAACAACGAAGGTAATCAAGGTTATCAATAACAATGGAGTCCTCAAGATGCCAGAACTTCGAATCATTGATCACGACTTTCTATGTCTAATACAACCTAACTGCAAGTGCACAGTCTATCGCGTAGTAATAATAGATATCGATCCCACAGGGACTCGTAATCAAACTAGTGTTCTCGGGAGTTACTATGTTTAGCTAGGTAGAATATGTTTAAGGGAATAAGATTGTCACTAAAAGGGAACTAAGAATGTAAATTAAAGTCTAATTAATTGAATCGATATGCAGTAATTGTGTTCTTCAGGGATTTGACAAGTTACCGGTGTATGAAATAATTTTCAAAGTTTATTTAAGCAGAAAATGGTGATTTGAAGACTCTCGCCTCACGATGGTTATTGACGCTAATCATAATTCTAAGGGCCAAACGTACACTTTCGTATCCCATTCGGGGTTAAAATTATATTTTGGAAATCTCTAAGTTCTAATTCATTTTAAAGTGCTTTCGCTGTTATTAAAATGGATGACTAGTGTTTACTATCTGATCTTACCGCAGCTTTCGCTTGTTGGTTCGTATCTTAATTAATTTCCCACTTTTGTGGCAAAACTACTTTTAAATAAGTTCTCTCTTTCGCGACGAAGTTTATTCAGTAAATTAATTTTAAACACTCAGACCATAAATTACTTTTGAAAAGATAATTTTCAACCAGTTATTATCAAATCCCTTTCGAATTATTACTACATATTGATTACTTAAATTTAGCTAGACATGGATTTGGGAAAGATAACACATAAATAAAAACAATAAATAATAATTTGCATTATAATAAAACTGGAATTACGATTGAAATGAGAAACCTGTAAATATTCCAATTGGCCTTTGGGCAGATCCTCCACAGATGTTGGCAGGATTCTGGTCTTTATGCCAATTTGATCGTACAATAGAAGTAGAAATTACAGAAGAATGAAATGGAATGCAGAAAAATAAAGGAGAAACAAATAAGAATATAAAACTGGAAAAGTATGCTCTGGAAATAAATTTGGCAGCACTTCGTTGTATGAATGTGGCTCCCTTCTGAGGTCCCCTTCTTCCCCTTTTATAGAAATGGAATTCTAACGGTTATAATTGGAGAGGGTGGACTTTGAGGCAGAAAAATCAGGGAGTAGTGGTCCATTATTTGGGACTCGGAACTGCTTCTTTAACGTGCAATTGAAGTGGGGCGTTTTTGCCTGCATGACGGTCGTCACAAGGTGTGACGGTCGTCACCCGTGTGACGGTCGTCACCCGTGTGACGGTCGTCATGGAGCTGTGACGGTCGTCACATCAGCAAAAACAGCCTTCTGCGCTTTTCATGATGTTTTCACTCTTTTTTCGTCCATATTTAATCTGAGATTGCTTCTTTTCTTCATGTTGCTTTGTTTAGACGTGATCGTTGAATACCTGCAAAACATCAGACAAATAACACGGAAATAACCCGAAATCGGATCGAAAACGGTTAAACTTTAGTTGAATTATGCATCAAAATATATATACGATTTCGTGTTATCAAACTCCCCTAAGCTTGAATCTTTACTTGTCCTCAAGTAAAACATGAAAAAGTCGGCATGCACGAGGCAGCTTCTTCGTTCGCAGAGTTGGGAAAAACCGGGATTCTTGGTAAGAACAAGACGAGTATCATGATGACACTGGACTACAAGTCTTCGAAGGTCTCCTTTTTATGCAAATCGGTCCCAGTCATGCTACTGTAGCTTGGTGTCAAGGTTCTCGTGGCAAGTTCACCCTGTTTGTTCTAGCGCAATCACATTAAGCCCGTTGTCCATACACTTTCATGGCAAGTCGACCTGTTAGTGAATATGATCTCATTTCTGTTTTTGATCTTCTTCATTGATCATAAGCTTATGTCATTGATTTTTCAATGAGTTTTCGTGTCGTTGGGCTAAATGTTCGGGTGAGGAACACCTAACTTAGAAGGAAACGTGTCTTATATTTTTGGGCTATTTAGCTTTCTTTTCATGATTTTTCATCTTTTTGGAGATCATACACTTATCTGCATCGGTCGCTTGCTTAGAAGTGTTTTAGGATGGTGCTGACTGCTAGTATAAACTACTTGGGGCTGAGTTTGCATAGACACTTGAGACTTTGGTACACGTAGGTAGTGAAACCGACTCGCATAAACCGGAGATCTAAGGTGTCAGGACGGTACTGGTTTTGTTAGAACTGTCGTTTCCTCGGAGTTTCAAAACTTGTTTTGAACTCGGGTGCATTCTCGTGGTGCTTTTGCTTTTGAGGAACGAATGAAAATTTTTGTTTACGTTGAATAATGTGGGGATGTTTGCGTAACGGAAAAAGGATATATAAACGAGCTTTATTTGCTAAAAATAGAAAATGTTTAAATAGAAATTACGAAATTCAAAGTACAGTGGAATGGAAATAAAGGCTCCACTCCTACACTATCTCAATCAGTGTCCCCACTGATTTGAAGCATGCGAGAGGGAGATACAACTGAAATGAAAGTACAAATAAACTGGAAATATAGTAAACAAATAAGGAAAGATGGATGACTAATCACGTCTGCTGCCTCGGTCACGTCCACGCTGGCGTCCTCTGGCTCTGGCAAGGGCTACTCGGTCCTCATAACTCATAGCTCATGTGTGGTAGACGGTGTCCCGGAGTCCTTCGACCTGCAAAGTCAGATTCTCCAGGTTCTCAGTAATGGTAGCTTGGCCGGTTTGAAGTTGTTGCATTTGAGTCCGGTGCCAAGCTTCAAACTGGTCTGCTCGCTGATTCTGCTGCTGCAGCATAGCGAGTATCTGGGCCTGCTGGTCGAGAGAGCGGCGGAGGTCCTCTTCTGTGTAGTCGGGCACTAGATGATGGCGGCGGCGGCGAGAGTATGTACCTTCAGAAGGAGGAGGCTGCGATGCCTCCGGTTGCTCGGACCTGTCCAACTCAGCTTGGATTTCATCGTCAGAACCTTGGGTGTGGTCCTGAGTAGGAACAGCGGCAGCAGGAGGGGCAGTGAGGTCAAATAACCAGTTGGTACGATCCTCTGGGTGTGTGCGGGTGCGTGATGGGAGGATGATGCTTCAGACGGTTTTGCCACGCACTACCGGATGGTACTTGCCGTCAGCTCTGGAGTGGATAAGGTGGGAGGCTTTACAGTGGTCGGTGTCAAGGAACACCGAGGGGATGGAATGGAGGTGCTGGAGGCGGTCGCCAAGGTTCAGCCCAAGTGCAATGGCAGTGACAATCCCGCCAAAGTAAAATGGCTTCGAGCCACGGTTGCAGTTGGCCTGAATGTGAGCTAGCAGGAACGAAACGGTGTTGACAGGCTCGTTGTTAAAGATGCAATGGAGGAAGAAGAGCTCTTTCGAGTTCACCTTATGGTTGCTGTCTCTGGCGAAGATTATGTTGCTCAATGCTCTGTGAAAGTATCGGATGGTTGGGTTATGGATATGCGTGGCGTGCAGAGAGTCCCAACCATCGACATTGATGCCGGTCAACTGGTACCACAATGCGAAAGCTTCGTACTGGAACTGATCGGTGAGGCGGCGGTGAGCATTGTCGCCTCGAGGGAGTTGTAAGATTGTGGCGATTTGGTTCTGGTTCACCTGGTAGTTTGTGCCGAACATCCGGAAGCATGCGGCACCTGAGTGTTGGCTAAGGTCGCCGCTGGATGTGACGTAGGTAAACAAACTCAAGAACTCGAGAGTGAGTGTTTCGTATGTTGGCAGTGGATTGGTGCAGAGGTTCCAGATGTCTGCTCTTTGAAGCATCCCAAGTTACGCCTTCAAGGAGTCCGAGCTCCATAAGCGACGGAATGTGTGGATAATGAGTCGGCTGGAGCGACCTTTGATGGAATGCGGTGTAGTTTGCCCGCTGTCTTTCGCCTAAGTCACCTTCGCTGAAGACAATGTTACTGATATCTGGGGTTTCGGCATTTCTCGCCATTGTTGGAAGATTGAGAGGGTTTTGAGGATTGGGGTTGTTCTGCAAAGTGGAAAAAATTGACAGAAGTGTGGTTGGAAGTTGAGATTGGAGTTGAAATATATGGTGCAATGTGGGGAGAACGAAAATTTGTAGTGGGGTAGGAGTTCTGATGATTGGAAGTTGAAATGAGGGTAGTGGGAGAGAAAACGTAACCCTGTTATATCAGATAGCAGTTTTGGGTTCGTGATGGTCGTCACGTATGTGTGACGGTCGTCACCCGCGTGACGCTCGTCAGGGTCCTGTGACGGTCGTCACAGTAGCAAAATCTGCAGAACGCAGAATTTTGCTCTGAGGGCGTTCTTGCAGTGACTTTTAGGCCTAGTATTGATATGGCAATGTAATATAGCAGCCAACAAACAAAGAGTAACGTAAAAACAGAATAATTGAATAAAGACTATAATTGAAATAACATGAAATTGAAATAAATGTATGTAGTACATAAAGAAATTACCAATGCGAAAAATCCAAATGATTAAACGAAACTAAACTAAACCAAACTAAAATAAATCTACTGCTAAAACTAGTATCTAGTCTTTTCGTGTCTTCGACTCATCGAACTTCCGTGCGTAGTAGTCGAGCTGGTCGCAGACTAAGTCCATGAAGACTACCAGTTCGCTGTGTATGCCTGCGATGTCATCTTTTACAGTAGTCAGAGCTGCATCAACGTTGTCTAATCGGAGAAGAACGGTATCCATTTTGTCGGTGGTCTCCTCAGGGATAGGCTTAGGATAGGTGTTGTAGTGCGGAGGAGTCATAGGGTCTACTTCAGCTTTGGATACAGCATCCTCATAGTACATATAGTCGTGTGCCTCAGAGATGTGGTCACTGTCATACATATAGTTCTGTGGTGTTGACTGTGGTGAAGGAGGTCCCATAGGCTCGTCCAGTTCATAAAGCCAGTTGTCCTTGTTGTGGATACTTGTCATCTGATGATCAGGCAGTGCGAATAGCTGTACTGGTTTTTCGTTAATGAGGTACTCATATGGTCCAGGTCCCATAGTTCCTAAAATGCGCCTGTTAAAGCAGAATTGTATATTCATGGGTCGGATGGTGCCAAAACGAGTGCTTGCATTTAAGTGGAATCTAAGGCCAAGCTCGTGGGCAATCATTGTCACGAGGCCTCCTATAAGAATAGGTGTCTGTGGTTCCTGAGTGAGGCGTTTGAAGGATCTCATCATGAAAGGCACTGCATTTACTGTACGTCCCTGAGAAGCACAGAACATGATGAATAACTCCTCTTTAGATATTGTAGTAATATTTTCTTCTTTCCCAAACAAGGTGTGAGCTAGTATCTTAAGGAAGTATCTGAAAGTTGGGTTATGAATATCATCATTATACATTCTGTCTGGTTCAGGGTGATAGTCGCCTGTGATTCTACCCCAGAATTGGTCGAGTTGAAAATCAATATCGTCATCTTCTGCACTGATGAACACATGCGGTCCGCTAGGAAATCCTAGGAGGTTAGCTAGTGACATTCGGCTATGGGTTTGGTCCATTCCAAACATTCGGAAGGTAATCAGCTCTGTGTTGGATCCAAAACCATAGTTGGGTATGTATCTGAAAGAACTAAGGAATTCATAGGTAAGATCCTTATAGGTAGCAAAACGTGTTTTCAAAGCAGTGTTCTCCCAACCTAGTTGATTGAACAGGTATTGAATGCTATCTGTGATTCCTAGTTTATCCATGGTAGCCTTATCATAATACAGCGTTAAGGCGAATTCTCTTTCGGTTAGTGCTGCAAATCTTGCCTTTTGAGCTAGTCCTCGAAAATGAACCTTTGTGAAGTCGTACTCGGCCATACTCGCAGGTAATTCAGAGAAAACAGAAGGAATGTTTTGAAGACTTTAAAAATCCTGAAAAGTTTAAAACAGGAGTTTGAAGTCAGGATTTTTAAAAACAAAAAGCGGTAGAAACAAGAGACAAAAGAGAAAAATAAAATAAAAATAAAAATATGAAAACAAACGGAAGTAGAAAGTAGTAGTAATTATAAGTTTAGAATTTTTGTTAAATTTTCAAAGTAAAATTTTAAATAAAGAATGAAATACAGTAACGAGAAAAAATGCGGGAAAAGTTAGGTTGCCTCCCAGTAAGCGCTGTTTTTAACGTCTAAAGCCTGACGATAGCTTGGTGACAAGCTACTCGGGTGTTTAAGTTGGAAGCTCAAGCAATGTTATACTGCAAACTTGAGGGTTGGTTTCATTCTTATTATAATGTTTTAGACGTTGCCCGTTTACGATAAACGGTGCATTCGTCTTATCGGTAATTTCAACAGCTCCACTCTGAATTACTTTAGTCACTTCATAAGGTCCAGACCACCTAGATTTTAGTTTACCTGGGAAGAGTTTTAATCTTGAATTAAATAGCAATACGATGTCTCCCACACTGAATTGTTTCTTGACTGAACGTTTATCATGCCACTTTTTAGTTCGTTCTTTGTAGGTACGGGCATTTTCGTAAGCGTCTAATCGAAGTTCTTCCAATTCGTGTAAGTTAAAGATTCGCTTTTCTCCTTCCTCGGTGTAGTTGAAATTGAGTGTCTTAATGGCCCAGAAGGCCTTATGCTCTAATTCTACAGGGAGATGGCAGGATTTACCGTAAACTAATTTGTAGGGTGTAGTACCTATTGGTGTCTTAAAAGCGGTCCTATAAGCCCATAAAGCTTCTTGTAGCTTTGATGACCAATCTTTCCTTGAGGTAGCGACAGTCTTTTCCAATATTTGTTTTATTTCTCTGTTCGAGACCTCTACTTGTCCGCTAGTTTGCGGATGATAAGGTGTAGCTACCCGGTGTCGGACTCCATATTTAGAGAGAAGTTTATCAAATATTCGCGATATGAAGTGAGATCCGCCGTCACTAATGACGAGTCTGGGTACACCGAATCTAGGAAAGATTGTGTTTTTTAAGAGTTTGATTACTACTCGTGCATCGTTTGTTGGAGCAGCAATGGCTTCTATCCATTTAGACACGTAGTCTACAGCGAAGAGTATGTAGTTATTACCAAAAGAAGGTGGGAATGGTCCCATGAAATCTATTCCCCATACGTCAAATATTTCTACCTCTAAGATTCCTTTCTGAGGCATTTCATCGCGTCGTGAGATGTTGCCAGTTCGTTGGCATCGATCACATTTTAGCACAGCGATGTGAACGTCTTTCCAGAGGTTAGGCCAGAATAAGCCGGCTTGGAGAATCTTAGCGCATGTCTTGGATGTACTAGCATGACCACCATATGGTGCTGAGTGGCATTGGGAAATGATATTTTCTACTTCTTCCTCTGGGACACAACGACGGTATATGTTGTCGGCCCCTCTCTTGAAGAGTAGAGGTTCGTCCCAATAATAGTGTTTCAGATCGTGGAAGAACTTCTTCTTTTGCTGATAAGTGAGATCCGGTGGAAGCACGCCTGCAGCGAGGTAATTAACGATGTCAGCATACCAAGGTAATGTGACTTGGGCATAGACGGCTTCTACGGCTTTTTCGAATTCTGGATCTTCCGAGATTGAGTTGGGTATGTCACTTTCTAATTTGGCTATCAGACGTTCGTACGGGAAATCGTCGTTTATCGGTACTGGTTCGTGTTTGATGCCTTCTATTCGGGATAAGTGATCTGCAACAACGTTCTCGGTTCCTTTCTTATCTTTGATTTCTAAGTCAAACTCTTGTAATAACAGGATCCATCTCAATAGTCTTGGTTTGGCATCCTTTTTGCTTATTAGGTACCTTATGGCAGCGTGGTCTGTGTATATGATAATTTTTGCTCCTACTAAGTAAGAACGGAATTTGTCAAGCGCAAATATAACTGCTAGAAGTTCCTTTTCTGTGGTAGCGTAGTTCATTTGGGCAGGATCTAAGGTTCTACTGGCATAGTAGATGGCATGGAGTTTCTTGTCATTCCTTTGTCCTAGAACTGCGCCTACGGCATAATCACTCGCATCGCACATGATTTCGAACGGTAATCGCCAATCGGGTGGTTGCATGATTGGTGCGGTGATAAGGGCTGATTTTAATGTTTCGAATGCTTTTAGACAGTCGTCGTCGAAGATGAACTCAGCATCTTTCATCAACAGGCCGGTCAGAGGTTTTGTGATTTTCGAAAAATCTTTTATAAATCTTCTGTAGAAACCGGCATGTCCCAGAAAACTCCGTATTTCTCGTACGGATTTTGGAGGTTGGAGATATTTTATAATCTCTATTTTATCTTTGTCTACCTCAATTCCTTTATCTGATATGACATGTCCTAGAACTTTTCCTTGTCGGACCATAAAATGGCATTTTTCCCAATTTAGGACGAGGTTCACTTTTACGCAACGTTCTAATACCATTTCTAAGTTTTGTAGGCATCCTTCGAAACTTTGTCCACATACCGAGAAATCGTCCATAAATACTTCCATGATGTTGTCTATGAAATTTGCAAAGATTGCCATCATGCATCTTTGGAAGGTTGCTGGAGCATTACAGAGTCCGAACAGCATTCGGCGGTAAGCAAAAGTACCATAAGGACAGGTGAATGTAGTCTTTTCTTGGTCATCAGGATGAATGGGGATTTGGAAAAATCCTGAATAACCATCTAGATAGCAGAAATATGAATGTTTGGCTAATCTTTCCAGCATTTGGTCTATGAAGGGTAACGGGAAATGATCTTTGCGTGTGGCTTTGTTAAGCTTCCTATAATCAATACACATCCTGCTGCCGATCACGACTCTTTTTGTTATTGATTCGCCTTTTTCATTTTTAACTATTGTGACTCCTCCTTTCTTTGGTACGACATGAACTGGGCTAACCCACTCACTATCGGAGATCGGATAGATGATTCCTGCATCTAGCAATTTCTTTACTTCATCTCTGACTACAGTGCTCAGGATGGGGTTCAGTCTTCTCTGATGCTCTCGAGAGGTTTTAGAGTCTTCCTCTATTGTAATTCGATGCATACAGATCGAAGGGCTTATACCTTTTAGATCGCTTATGTTATAGCCTAACGCGGTGGGGTACTTCTTTAGGACTTCTAATAGCTTTTCGGTTTCTGGTTGTCCTAAGTCGGCGTTGACTATCACTGGTCTTTTTAGTTCATCGTCTAGAAATTCATATCTAAGGTTTTTGGGTAGTGTTTTAAGTTCTAAAGATGGGTTCTTCGGACCTGGCATATGGTTTGGGGTCAGTGCTAAGCTTTCGCTTAGGCTGTCATCTTTATACGGTTTACGCCAATCGTCGTCTTCAGAAATATCAGGTATTTGAATCTTTATTATTTCTGAATACGTGGTCTCTTTATTTTCAAGTTCTCTTATGCATTCGTCAATTTCATCTACTAAATAGCAGGTATCGTCTATGGCTGGTGCTTGTAAGAACTTGGTGAGAATGAACTCTATCTTTTCTTCTCCTACTTCGAATGTTAGCCTTCCTTTCTTCACGTCTATAATCGCTCCGGCTGTAGCTAGGAATGGTCTTCCTAGGATAATTGGGGTTACAGTGTCCTCCTTGATGTCCATGATTATGAAGTCGGTTGGAATGTAGAATTGTCCTATGCGTACTGGAACATTTTCCAGTATTCCGACGGGGTATTTTACTGATCGGTCAGCTAATTGTACGGACATTTTGGTTGGTCTGAGGTCTCCCATATTCAGCTTTTTGCATATAGATAAAGGCATAACACTGATATTGGCTCCTAAATCACATAGAGCTTTGTCTATCACGAACTTTCCAATGACGCAGGGTATGGAGAAACTACCTGGGTCTTTTAATTTAGGAGGCATGCGCTTTTGAATAATGGCGCTACACTCTGCAGTAAGTGTAACTGTTTCGTTATCCTCGATCTTTCACTTATTCGACAGGATTTCTTTGAGAAATTTAGCGTATGACGGCATTTGAGTTATTGCTTCTGTAAAAGGAATAGTAATATTCAGTTGTTTAAGGAGCTCTACAAATTTCTTAAACTGTCCTGAAGTTTTGGAGTTTATTAATCTTTGAGGATAAGGAATAGGTGGTTTATATGGCTGGAGGTGCTTGAGTTTTTTCACTTGCGGTATCCTCCTTCTCGTTGTCTTCCTTCTTCTCTAACTCGGATTCCTTTTTTGCTTGTTCAATTGGTTTTTGTTGCATGGCTGAGTTTTCGGCCCTCGGATCGATCGGTTCGTCCAATTCTTTTCCACTTCTTAGTATTACAGCATTTGCTTGGCCCTTTGGATTCTGTTCGGGTTGTCCAGGAAATGTGCCAGCAGGTGCGGCAGCAGAGGCTTGTTGTTGAGCCACTTGTGATATCTGCATTTCTAACATTTTGTTGTGGGTGGCTAGAGCGTCTACTTTTCCGGTCAACTGTTTAATTTGCTCGCTAGTGTGTATGTTTTGATTCAGGAATTCTTTGTTTGTTTGAGCTTGAGTAGCTATAAATTTTTCCATCATCAACTCGAGGTTTGATTTCCTAGGTGCATTCTGAGCAGCAGCTAATTTCTGATATCCTGGTGGAGCAGTATGCATTTGCAATGCGTTTTCGCTTTTGTAAGAAAAGTTTGGATGATTTCGCCAACCTGGGTTATAGGTATTTGCGTAAGGATTTCCTTGAGCGTAATTTACCTGGTCTGGTGGAATTTCGGCTAGCAATGGGCATTCGGGTGCATTATGAGTGGTGCTTCCGCATAACTCGCAATTTGGAGTTACGGCAGCGACGGTTACAGTGGGGTTAACGGTCAGACTATCAATCTTCTGTGCTAGAGCATCTACTTTAGCGTTGAACTTTTCAAGGCTGCTGATCTCGTACATCCCACCTTTCGCTATGGTTTTCTCTGTTGGAGTGCGTTCACCTCCCCATTGGCAATGGTTTTGAGACATGTTTTCGATTAATTGATAGGCTTCGTCGTATGCCTTATCCATAAGTGCACCGCCCGCGGCAGCGTCTATTGTCAATCTAGTATTGTATAGAAGCCCATTATAGAAAGTATGGATTGTCACCCAGTCTTCTAGACCGTGGTGAGGACATGTTCTCATCATATCTTCGAATCGTTCCCATGCTTCGTAAAGAGATTCAGTATCTTTTTGTCGAAATCCGTTGATTTGAGCTCTAAGCATAGCAGTTTTGCTTGGCGGAAAATATCTCGCTAAGAAGACGTTTTTCAATTGTTCCCACGTCGTAACGGAGTTGGATGGTAAAGATTGTAACCATGTCCACGCTCTGTCTCTAAGAGAGAATGGGAATAGACGAAGTCTTATCGCGTCTGGAGTTACTCCATTTGCTTTCACTGTGTCTGCGTATTGTACAAACTTCGTTAGATGTTCGTTCGGATCCTCAGTTGCGTTTCCTGAGAATTGGTTTTGTTGTACAGCTGACAGCAATGATGGTTTCAGCTCAAAATCATTTCGGGTAATAGCTGGGGCAGCAATGCTACTTCTAGGCTCCATCTGAGAGGGTGTAGCGTATGCCTTCAGCGGTTTGTTTGGAGGTCCTTCAGCCATCGTTGGTTCTTCTTCGGATTTGGGAATGGGAGTGAGAGGTTCGGGAATGTTATGTTTTAGTTGGTACTCAATGATTCGACTTCTTAAATGTAAGAAGCGCTCTAGTTCTGCGACTGAAGGTTTTACGATATCGCCTTGTGGGCGATTACTTGGCATACAATCGACAGCACTAGTAAAGGAAAAATGAAAATAATTAACCTAGTCTATACGGTGTAACAAAAGGTTACACTATTGACTAAACGGGTCCCCGACAACGGCGCCAAAAACTTGATCGCGACTTTCTATGTCTAATACAACCTAACTGCAAGTGCACAGTCTATCGCATAGTAATAATAGATATCGATCCCACAGGGACTCGTAATCAAACTAGTGTTCTCGGGAGTTACTATGTTTAGCTAGGTAGAATATGTTTAAGGGAATAAGATTGTCACTAAAAGGGAACTAAGAATGTAAATTAAAGTCTAATTAATTGAATCGATATGCAGTAATTGTGTTCTTCAGGGATTTGACAAGTTACCGGTGTATGAAATAATTTTCAAATTTTATTTAAGCAGAAAATAGTGATTTGAAGACTCTCACCTCACGATGGTTATTGACGCTAATCATAATTCTAAGGGCCAAACGTACACTTTCGTATCCCATTCGGGGTTAAAATTATATTTTGGAAATCTCTAAGTTCTAATTCATTTTAAAGTGCTTTCGTTGTTATTAAAATGGATGACTAGTGTTTACTATCTGATCTTACCGCAGCTTTCGCTTGTTGGTTCGTATCTTAATTAATTTCCCACTTTCGTGGCAAAACTACTTTTAAATAAGTTCTCGCTTTCGCGACGAAGTTTATTCAGTAAATTAATTTTAAACACTCAGACCATAAATTACTTTTGAAAAGATAATTTTCAACCAGTTATTATCAAATCCCTTTCGAATTATTACTACATATCGATTACTTAAATTTAGCTAGACATGGATTTGGGAAAGATAACACATAAATAAAAACAATAAATAATAATTTGCATTATAATAAAACTGGAATTACGATTGAAATGAGAAACCTGTAAATATTCCAATTGGCCTTTGGGCAGATCCTCCACAGATGTTGGCAGGATTCTGGTCTTTATGCCAATTTGATCGTACAATAGAAGTAGAAATTACAGAAGAATGAAATGGAATGCAGAAAAATAAAGGAGAAACAAATAAGAATATAAAACTGGAAAAGTATGCTCTGGAAATAAATTTGGCAGCACTTCGTTGTATGAATGCGACTCCCTTCTGAGGTCACCTTCTTCCCCTTTTATAGAAATGGAATTCTAACGGTTATAATTGGAGAGGGTGGACTTTGAGGCAGAAAAATCAGGGAGTAGTGGTCCACTATTTAGGACTTGGAACTGCTTCTTTAACGTGCAATTGAAGTGGGGCGTTTTTGCCTGCATGACGGTCGTCACAAGGTGTGACGGTCGTCACCCGTGTGACGGTCGTCATGGAGCTGTGACGGTCGTCACATCAGCAAAAACAGCCTTCTGCGCTTTTCATGATGTTTTCACTCTTTTTTCGTCCATATTTCATCTGAGATTGCTTCTTTTCTTCATGTTGCTTTGTTTAGACGTGATTGTTGAATACCTGTAAAACATCAGACAAATAACACGAAAATAACCCGAAATCGAATCGAAAACGGTTAAACTTTAGTTGAATTATGCATCAAAATATATATACGATTTCGTGTTATCAATCATCATTAACAATATCAAAATTGCACTCAACCTTCATAAGCTCAAAATGGAAATTCAAAGATGGAAGACACCCTCACACAATTCACGCAAATGTCGATGTCCAATCAAAAGAACATCGATGCAACTATAAAGAATCTTGAAAACCAAGTTGGGCAACTTGTGAAGCAATTAGCCGATCAATAACTGGGGCCGTCCTTTTCCGCTAACACTCTACCAAATCCTAAGGAGCATTGCAAGACTATTCTTACAAGAAGTGCTAGAGAAATTGATATGGACATAGGTGAGGAAGTAGTTGAAAAAGAAGGAATAGTTGAAAAAGAAAAAGATATTGATGAGAAAGAAGTAGAAAAAAATGTTGGGGAGAATTAGTTGCAAATGAAAAGAAAAAGAGAGAGGAAGAAGAAAAGATAGTGAGAGAAGAAAATTTGAAAAAGACTAGGAATGGGAAGGAAGCAATGAGCAATATTCTGATTCAAAATTTGCCATGTCCTCATGCTCCATCAAAGAAAGATACTGCGAGGCACTATGCTCGGTTTATGGATATTTTTAAGCAGTTGCAAATTAATATTACATTTTCCGAAGCATTGGAGCAAATGCCAAAATACACAAAATTCGTGAAGGATATTTTCACAAAAAAGAAAAGGTATATGGATCAAGAAACTATCATGGTTAATGCTAGTTGTAGCGTTATCATTCAACGGACTTTTCCGCTAAAAGAAAGTGATTCGTGACGAGCCACTTTGTCGGTTACAATAGGAAAGATTTATGTTGGCAATGGGTTGATCGATTTGGGCTCTAGTATCAATTTGATACCTTTGCCCATTGTGAAAAGGTTGGGACATATGGAATTGATAGCTACTCAAATGACATTGTAACTTCCGATAAATCCACTACCCGTCCTCACGATGTAGCGGAAGATGTATTGGTTAAGGTAGACAAATTCTTTTTTCCCATCAACTTTGTGGTGATTGATATGGAATAAGATGAAGACACTCCATTGATTCTTGGGATCCCTTTTATGAAGACTGCTATAATGGCCATTGATATGGATGACGGTCTCATGAAAGTGAGAGTTCAAGATGAGGAGATTTGTTTTATTCTATTTGAAGCCATGAAGAATTCAAAGGACAAAAGCGATTGTTTTAGAATCGATGCCACAGAAATGGTGGTTGAAGAAGTAAAATGGCAATTATAAGTTCCCATCCCATTACAAAACATTCTTACAAATGCTCTTCAAAGTATCAATGAGAATGAAGAAAAAGAGATCAAAAATTGTTTGCGAGAACTTGAAGAATTGGATGAAATTCCTCCCTTGAAAGAAAGGGTGGAAATTATAAAAAAGGAAAATAATGAAGAAATCGGGCTTGAGTTGAAGTTGTTACTCACTCATCTTAAATATGTATTTCTTGATGATGAGGGGCATAAACCGGTGATCATAAGCAAGGAGCTAACAAAAAATGAGGAGGAAATTTTGATTTGTATTTTGAAAAAGAATCAAGATGTGATGGGGTGGACTCTTTCTGATTTACAAGGAATAAATCCTTCTTATTGTATACATATGATCTTCATGGAAGACGATTTCAAACTGGTTGCTCAATCTCAACGTCGCTTAAATCCTACCATGAAAGAGGTGGTTAGGAAGGAAGTGGTGAAAATGTTGGATGTCAGAATGATTTATCCGATATCTAATAGTCCTTAGGTTAGCCCGGTGCAAGTGGTACCGAAGAAAGGAGGGATGACAGTTATCCAAACCGAGAAAAATGAGTTGATCCCTACAAGAATCGTGACCGGGTGGAGAATGTGCACTGATTACCGTAGAATAAACCAAGCTACGAGGAAAGATCATTTCCCTCTTCCGTTCATGGATCAAATGCTCGAGAGACTTTCCGGTCAAGAATTTTATTGTTTTTTGGATGGTTATTCGGGTTACAATCAAATTATTATGAACCCAGAGGACCATGAGAAAACTGATTTCACTTTCCCTTTTGAAATCTTCGCTTATAGGAGGATGTCGTTTGGGTTGTGTAATGCGCCGATGACTTTTCAACGGTGTATGCAAGAAATATTTTCGGACTTGATTGAAAAGTCAATTGAGGTTTTTATAAATGACTACTCAGTTTTCGTACCATCGTTTGATCTTTGTTTGAAAAACTTGGACGTGGTATTAAAAAGGTGTGTGGAAACCAAGTTGGTGCTTAATTAGGAGAAATGCAATTTCATGGTAACCGAAGGAATTGTGCTCGGCCACAAAGTTTCTTCAAAGGGCCTCGAAGTTGATCAAGCCAAGGTGGACGTTATTAAAAAATTTCCACCACCATTGAATTTGAAGGGTATAAGGAGCTTCCTTGGTCATGCGGTATTTTATCGGAGGTTCATCAAAGATTTTGCGAAAATCGCAAAGCCTTTGAGCAATTTTCTCAATAAAGATAAGTCTTTTGAATTTGATGAGTCTTGCATGATTGTTTTTAATTCTTTAAAACAAGGTTTGACTATCGCACCCATAATCATCTCTCAAAATTGGAAAATGGATTTTGAACTCATGTGTGACGTGAGTGATTATATGGTAAGTGCGGTATTGGGTCAACGGAGAACAAATTTTTTTCGTGCCATGCACTACGCAAGCAAAGTCTTGAATGAAGCTCAAGTAAACTATGCAACAACAGAAAAAGAGTTGCTTGCGATAGTGTATACATTAGAGAAATTTTGGTCATATTTAACTGGGTCTAGAGTTGTGGTTTGCACGAATTATGCAACGATTAAGTATTTGCTTACCAAGCCGGATTCAAACTAAGGCTAATTAGTTGGGTCCTTTTGTTGCAAGAATTTGATTTAGAAATTTGCGATAAAAAGGGATTCAAGAATTTTGTGGCAGATCACTTATCATGCCTTGTTAATATTAAAGTGACCAAGAATGAAAGAGAGGTAAAGGAAGAATTTCCTGATGAAAAGTTGTATATGGTGCAAGTTAGACCTTGGTTTGTCGACATGGCAAATCACAAGGCCGCCTGATTAATACCAGAAGGTCTAACTCGTAACCAGAAAAAGAAATTTTTATCTGACGCTAAGTATTTTGTTTGGGATAAACCATATTTGTTTAAGCTTGGTGTCGATAACATTTTGAGAAGGTGTGTATCAAAAGAAGAGGCCAATAAAATACTTTGGCATTGTCATAACTCTCTGTATGGAGGGCATTTTAACAGTTTGAGAACGGCAAGGAAAATCCTTCAATTGGGCTTTTGTTGGCCTTCTTTGTTTAAAGATGCACATGCGCATACACAAAGTTGTGACAAGTGTCAAAGGAGTGGTGGAATTTTAAAACAGAAAGAAATGCCATTACAAAACATGTTGGAAGTTGAGGTGTTCAATTGTTAGGGAATAGACTTTGTCGGTCCATTTCCATCATCGTTTTCCAATGAGTACATTTTGGTCGCAATTGACTATTTATCCAAGTGTGTAGAAGTAATAAAATGTGATAAAGCGGATGGAAAAACTGTGATACGATTTTTAAAAGAAAAACATTTTTTCTCGATTTGGTACTCCAAGAGTGTTGATAAGTGACAGAGGATCCCACTTTTGCAACACTCAGCTTGAAAAAGCATTGGAGCAGTATGGTGTAAAGTACAAAGTTGCAACACCATACCATCCACAGGCTAATGGCCAAGGGGAGGTATCAAATCGAGAGATTAAAAGGATTCTGGAGAAAATGGTGTCGGCTTCTAGAAAATATTGGGTAAACAAGCTAGATGATGCTTTGTGGGCCTAACGGACAGCTTTCAAGGCTCCGATTGGTCTCACACCTTTCAAAATGGTCTATGGCAAGAATTGTCATTTGCCGGTATAGTTGGAACATAAGGAATTCTAGGCCTTAAATTTTTTGAATTTCGATTCAACTCTAAGCGAAGAAAAAAGAAAAGTACAATTGCATGAAATGGAGGTATTGCGCCTCCAAGCGTATGACTCCAACAAGCTGTACAAAGACCGAGTGAAAGCGCACCATGACAAAAAGATAGTGACCAAACAGTTTGAGATAGGGCAGCTGGTCCTACTTTTCAATTCTCGATTAAAATTGTTCCTTAGAAAGTTGAAATCTAAGTGGTCCGGTCCATTTCGGATTAGGGAGATCAAGCACTATAGGGCAATTATCATTGAAGACACACTGTCAAATAAGAATTAGACCATAAATGGTCAGAGGCTAAAGATTTATATTGGTGGTGATTTCGAGCGGAATACCACCACAATGCCTTTTTGTGATCCTTGAGGTCACATTGGACCGTCGAGCTCAAACGATGTTAAACAAGGCGCTAGTTGGGAGGCACCCCAACATTATAAGTATTCATGTTTTTATTTACTATTTTTATAGTACAAGTGGTGTAGATTAAATTTGGAAGGATGTGCTAAACAGAAGAAAAAAATTTCAAAATTTTGTCATATTTGCTAGGAAGTTCTCACGGCGAACCTAGAGCGAAGCATTCGCTGGCAAGTTCGCATGGAGAACTGAGCGAAACAAACATTTTAAGTCTGCTGCCACATCCCTTAAAATGAGAGAAATATTGGGTGGGCCATATTCTTTTGCCCAATACCCAATCTTCAGACTTTGTTGAGGGTAAACCCTACCTCACCTCACTTGTCACTCTCACTTCACAAATTCTTGTCTCTCACTCTCACAAACATCTCACGCATACATTGAAGCTTTTGCAACTTCTTGTTATTTTTCCAAGATAATCCTATCAACATAATAGGTTTGATTTCATATTTTCTCCTTTGATTATTCTTAGTAACATATGGTTAGAGTTGGTTGTGGAACTTAAATAAAACTTGATTCTAGGTTGCATAGATTCAATGCATGTTCTGTTTTTGTTGTTTTTATTACTATGCATATGGGTTTTATCATTAAGAAGAAATAGAATGTGTAATTGGAAATATCTCTATGCATATAAACATGTAGGCAGAACCTGCTGAATCAGAATTCGCAAGGTTTGCCATGAGTTCGCACAGCGAACCTGGGGCGAGTATTCGCCATGGCTTCGCCTAGCGAACTTGTGGGCGAAAATGACAGACGTTTCAACAAATTTGGTGATGCTGAATTATGGTTATGATTCTATTTGTTTTGTTTCCTCACTAATGTAAATTGTGTATTGTCTGGTTGTTTTGTTTGGTGCTTGTGCAGATGGCTCCAAAGACCATTTCGTCCAAGAAGCAAAAAGTCGGAAGCTCATCATGTCCGGCCCCAATCCAGTTTGATTCGGACAGATTCAGAGGAGTAAAATAGACAGCTCATAACCTAACGCTAGAGAAAATGAGCATCCTACATGAGAAGCGTTTCAACCTCAATCCAAAAGGATCCTACCGAGCGGTAGCAAGAATCCTTGAAAATAAGAAGTGGGATAGATTGATCACACCTGGTGATAGCTACAATGTAGAGCTCGTGAGAGAGTTCTACGCAAATTCAACCCCAAATGATGATGAGTTTTTCACGTGGACTACCATGGTTGGTGGAAGGGAGGTAAAATTCGATCGTGACACCATCAACACTATTTTAGGTAATCCTTTGTCTTTGGGAGAGAATAAGATAGATGCATATCAGCACACCTTGAGGTTTCACAGAGATACAGATGCTATTTCATGTGATTTGTTACTTGAAGGAAAATCAGTTGAATTGAACCCATCTGGGGTTCCTCGAAAATTTCACAGAGAGGACATGTGTCCTTTGGCACAACTTATTCTTTTGTTGGTTTTGACCAATATAAAGCCAAATTCGCACACCTCTACTATGCCAATCCCGATTGCTCACCTTGTACACAGTATACTAACCAATGTGCAGATTGACGTGGCTCAAATCATCGTGGATGAGATGCGTCAATGGTGGAAAGCGGACTAGGTTCAGCTTTAAGGAAGAACTGTCCTTTAGTCTTTCCCTGTTTGATTATGGCCTTATGTGTGCATGCGAGGGTGAAATTACCCTTCTGTCGTCAGGTGACAGTTCCTGCTGTGATTAATGAACGATATATGTTCAAGTTTTGCAAGCCAAAAGATTTGAAAGGACAGACATCTAGTGTCGGTATTGATGTTGGCGGTGCTTCTGGTTCTGAGCCAGCAGACTCCTATGGTTTTGACCCATTTCAGAGGGAGATCTGCAGTTATAATTAGGATTAGATGGCGGCTACTCAGTGCACCATGATTAACTTACATGACCCTACAAAGGTACTTCAGCTACAGTATAAGGAACCCTCAGGTGAGCACTCTATGATGTCTAGGGAGCAATTCCAAGCACATGTTATATGGCCTGGGGCCAGGCCACAGTTTAGCGAGGGGGCAGATGTAGGTCCTGAGGATGCTGCTGAGGAGGCCAAAGATAAGGGTGATGATGCTAATGATGGTGATGATGATGAGGAGGAGGTCGGTTTAGAGGAGGTTTTTGATGATGAGGAGGAGATGGAGTACGAAGAGGGAAAGACTATTATGTGTATTGTTGGTATGCTTGTGTGAATTTTAATGTTTCCATTTTTTGGTGTCTGTTGTACCCCAAAATTTGACCAACCATTTCTTGTACTTGGCTTGTGTTTCATTTCCATTTTAGCATCTTGCATTTGCATAGCATTGTTCTTATAGGGGATCAAGTGATTTTTTATGTGTCATCCAAGAGGAGAATCTTATTGGCTTCAAGTGCAAGCAAAGACATTGGTAGAGGTCATTAAGTGTGTGGTATTATCATGAGGTTTGCTATAGCTCCTTGTCTGAGAATCACCAGAGGATTTTGTCAAGAGTTCATGAGGTGCTATCATTTTTGTAAGCATGGGATAGAGATTTGTTGAGTACCTTAGAGGCTATGGTGAAGTTGGAATGGTTATTCAATTCATCTGCAAAGGGCCTAGACAGAGGACATGAAATTAGGGTTTTACATATAATTAGCCTAGACTTGTTTCTTGGAGCAAAGCTTGTTTCCATGATCCTTCATATGTCCCAAGGTGTTTAGAAGTAGAAGATTGAACATCAATTTCAACCAGAAGAGCTCCAATTGGTCAGTCAATTGCAAATCAGGAGATTTGGGGAAAAGTCAACTGTGCAGAGAAAAAAGTCAACTCCTGACTTTTTTAAGGTCAAAATCATGTTCCTCAAGTTCAATATGACCAATGGGTGAGATTTGACCAAGAAATGTCAAGGGGATCTGTCGCAACTGCGAAAAACAACCGGCGGAAAAAACAGAAGAGTCGTTACTTTCGTTATTTATCCCAAAGAGAGGGAAAGGAAACGATCGCAAAAACCTAAGGAAAAAGGGAAAGACAAGGTCATCGCAACCATGTCTGGGTTCGGGAGTCGGTTACGCAAGGGGAAGGTATGAGCACCCCTCACGTCCGTCGTACTCGACGGGATCCACGCTTGTGTTGTCTAGTCTATGGGTGAAAAACAATCTATCTACGGCTGCTAAAGCTAAACGGAAAGAAACTGACTCGATAGAGCATCACGCTCTATGCCTACATATTCCCTCGTGCAATGGGAAAGTTAGAGTCAACATAGTTCGGGAAACTAGGGGGAATTGCTCGCCAAGACGTCGCATATTGTGCCTACGTATTCTCGTCTGGCATGAGAAATCAGAGCAAAACGTAGTTCAGGCTAACTACGGGTAAACAAGGGTGTTCTCGGTCACACAGGGGTGAGAGAAAAGATTGACGATACTAGTGTACACATTCTAGCAGTTAGGTGTATGATGCTCGACCATTGGAGACTTAGGCGTTACCTGTTTGCGGTAGAAAAGACGTAGTATGTCGGGTTTAAAGGTACAGGAACCTACGGGAACTAGAACTACGGTCTGGTCTCAATTGCGCTAGGGCAAGAGAAAGGGAAAGATTAGTCGTCAGCGGGAAAGTCTCGATTGCACAGAAGCGAGAGAACAGAGAAGTTAGTTGTTAATGTGCTCACTAGGATATCGCATCCTGTGCCTACATATTCTCGTCTGGTACGAGAAATCAGAGCAGCTGTAGTTCAGCCAACTACAGCAAAACAGTCTAGATTGCACGGGGGAAAGAGAAAAGAACTCAATCGCCAGAACGCGAGAGAAAAGGGGAAGTCTCAATCGCCAGGACGCGGGAGAAAAGGGGAAGTCTCAATCGCCAGGACGCGAGAGAAAAAGTTCGGAACGGGACGCACACGCGAAGTTTTAGACGTAGGAGCGAGTGCGTCATATATCATCCAAAGGGTGTACACTAAACACTCTAGACAAATGAGAGGAAGCCCCCCACTTATCATTTCCCACGTGTCTAAACGAAAACTCACAACACTCGAAGGTTGAAATAAAAGGAGATGAAAGAAGTTAAATAAAAACAATGTTACCGAACAGAGTGCTTCCGTTGACCCTTGACTTTTGCGTGCAAGCTCCTTTCCAAGCTCTAATCTTTTATCCTTGACGATGATATTTTAAATCAGAACCAATGTGATGCTGAACCGTCATAATTTGACCTATAAAAGAAGTCAAACCCCAAGAGGTAGCGTATTGATATCCGTGTCAAAGACAAGATAGAGAAATGATATTGAGAATCATTCTCCGATTAAATCATGTCACACGGATAGTACAACAGAAAATAAAATCAGAAGAAGAAGAAAAGATGAGGAGAGAAAAAGTTGTCTCGGATTCTACATCATCCATCAACAAGTTGATTTATAATGGTTTACGGAGGTCTCGTCATCGACCTACAAAACTAACATGGTGAGAAAAATCCAATAATAAAATGAGATGAGAACTCAACTTTTAAAATAAAATTCTAATAGAAAAATCCACTCTAAAAGAAATTATTAAAAGAAAATGAAAATGAAAATGGAATATAAAACTAAGTATTTAATATATACATAGGAAATAAAATACAAAAATATATTCAAAGAAAATATATGCCATAATATTCAAAAAAGAAATACTATAATTTTCGTACAAAAATATATTACAAAACAATTGAAAACAAAACAGAGGGGGTGCAGAGCAGCAACAGGGGTTAATCCAGAATTCGGTTGGGCCTTGAGCCCAACATCACAAACAAACACTCAGCAAAACAGTAAAAGTAAAAAAAAACAATGGGCTCAGCCCAAATCACAAAACAATCAGCACACAGGGGGCAAAACGGGAAACGGGGGTACGAAGGTGGAAAATAAAACAGCTGGGCCTTACGGCCCACTAACCCATCTGATGGACCACATGAGTTTTCGTCTTCATTCTCATTTGGCCAAAAAACCCTAAGTTGCGCAGTCTTTTTTCACTTTACCGTCACCTTGCTGCGCCTATCTCCACTCTCAACTCAATTGCGCTTCCATCAAATATCATCATCACCTACAAAAAACAAACAAAAACTGACAATTCATCTGATCTTCTGATCATGTTGTGTGAACTCCGTTTTGAATTAACAGTTGGGTGTTCGAAGTTGATTGAAGTAGTAGTGAAGTTTGTCGGCGAAGATTCATTGATGGACGGTGTAGAGTGGATGAGGAATCGGATGAAGGTTGGCTCGATGGATGATATAGGTGTGCGTGCTTCGTCTTTGATGACGAGTTTGAAGATACAAGCTCGCGAAGAAAATGGCGGATCTGTGGCTTGCATGTGAGATTCGTTCATGGAGAATGAAGATCTGGTGATTACGGTTTGTAGATCCATATCACGAAGAAGTTTGATGGCTCACGACAATGGTGAATCGGAGGTTCCGTGTTAGATTGGAGATGTTTGTGAAGACGGTAATGAATTGTGGTTTGATTTACGTTGGTGAAGTTTGGATCTGTAGATCTGAGTTTGGGTTTTGATGTTTGGATGGAACTGGAAAATTGATGAGCGTGATGAAGTTGATGAAATTCTGGTGAATCTGGGAAAGAAATATGGATGAGCGTGATGAACTGGAAAATTGTTGTGATGAAGTTGATGCAGATCTACGAAGATCTGGAAAAAGGTTATGAAGGTGATGAAATTTCTGGGAAAAAACATGAACACGAATGAGTTTTGTTCATGAACACGATGAAGGTGGTTGAATGTTCAAGCAGATCTGGGAAAAGATTGAAGAATACATGAAGGTTTCTGGGAGTTATTGATGAACATGAAGAACTCGTATGAGTTTTCCGGTGAGGCCAAGAATTTTTCGGCGAGGATTTCGGTAGTGTTTGATTCATGTGGACTTTGCCGGCGAGAATTCCGGCGTTTGCATGGCATCTTGGGGAAACGTGTCACATCATTAATGGCACTATTTAAAGCGCTGACAAGTGTCAGCCTGCACTGACTTGGGCCTGCGAAAAGGACAAGTGGCCCTGCAAAATTGATTAATGGACATGCACAATTAATTAATTAAATTAAAGGTAAATGCTGAATATTAGTGAAGCTAATCGAAAATTAAAAGCTAATTAAATGGATTGATTAACTAAAACGAAAATTAAAGCTAATTAACACCAATTAACTCAAATTAAACTAACTAACTCAATTAAAATGCTAATATTCTAATTAAAATCTAGATTAATAAAAATAAAAGAAATTACTAATAAAATCTAGAAAAATCTATTAAGAAATAAAATCTAAAATAGAAAATTTAAATCCAAAAAAAAATATTAAAATCTATTCTAAAAACTATAATATTCTAAAAAACCCTCTAGAAAATAGAAATTAAATTCAAAACCTAGCCAAAAACTATGCCAAAAATAGAAAACAAATCTAGAAAATAAAATAAAATCAGTGAACGATAAAATGCGAGAATGCGACAAAATAAACGGTAATAAAAACCGGATACCGAAATACCACCGAAACCAACAACGTAGACTGAATCACCGGGCAGAGTGCAAATGCCACAATAAATCTCTGTATCCGAAACGGTTTGAATCATCTGGAGCACGACAAAAAGGGCTGTAATCCTGATTAAATCAATCCGGCTGCAAAAATGCACAGTATGCGGTATGCAGATGCAAATGCAAATGAAACGAAACATAAGTCAAATAACGAGAAACGGTTCGTCAAATTTTGGGGTGCAACAGGATCATGAAGAATCAAGAAGTGTGAAATTTGCCATTTTGGGAAAATTAGGGTTTTAGAAACTTTCCATTTATGGAAAGTTTCATGTGTAAACCAACCACTTTCCAAGCCATTTTTCTTCACGATCATGGTTTCAAATGAATTTTTGTCCATCATCAAACTTATTCCTCACATTCTAAGCTTTCTTTTGAGTATCAATTCATCATCATGTGATGCTTGAAGCTCAAGTTATGATATTTGAAAGTTAGGGTTTTCAAAGACATCAAAGTTAGCAAGTTTGGACATATTTTTGGACCAATTTTCCAAGCCAACTTTCATCAAGTTCTTGTTGTCAAATGGAACTTTGTCCCACATGATATTTGTAGGCCTTGTTCCAAGATTTCCATCCATTACTAGAAGTCTCTCATGTGATGCTTGAAGCTCAAGATATGGAAGTTCAAAGTTGAGGTTTCAAATGGATCAAAACTCATAACTTAGAATTTTTCTAAGTTATTTCAAGAAAGATTTTATGTCATGGTTTTCAAGCTCAATTTTCATGATCTTCCAAGTTGCAAACCAAGATTTCTTCAACATCAAATTTGTTCCTTGCCATGCAAGCTTCCATTTGAGCCCAAGTTCCAATCAAGAGGAGCCTTGTGCATCAAACTAATATGGTTCAAAGTTGGTGGTTTGGGAAACATCATAAGGTATGATCCATAAGTAATTTTGGCATATTTCTCACTTAAGCTTTGCAGCATTGTTGCATTGTTCATTTCAGGCGCATGAGGTAACAAATTGTGCACTCCAAACATTGCCAAAGTGAGGCCAATAAGGCATGTACTATGTTGACATGATTTTGAATTTTCTTGCCCAAATAAGGAAAGGACAAGCAGCCACAAACCTGACCATCTTTGTTGCTTCTGATTTATCCTCCCACTCAAGAAAAACAGCCACATTTGAAAAGCAACCCGTGCATGTTCCATCACTCACCATTGAATAAAAAAAATCCTTTGATCATAACATTTGCTCCATTGGTTTTTCACCATAGTAAAAATCCCCAACCTCACTTTTACTTCATATATAAGCTAAAGGAAAAACCCTAGATGAGGAGAGCCTCCATTTTGTGTGAAAATCAGAATTTGCCATTTTTGTTCTCTCTGGCTTTTCCTTCGAAACACACTCCACATTGAGCCTTTCAACAAGATTTTTCTCAAATCATCTTCACCATAACCTCCTCTACCATCTGCTTGCAAAAAAACCATCTGTGAGCACCTTGACTCACACCTGCTCAAACTTATTTGGAGGTTTAGAAGAGTTTTCAAGGCCATTTAAGCACATCTCAGCTCTCTCAAGTGTCAAGGAGTTGTTCTGGACTTTTTGGTCATCTTTCAGCAAGCATAGAAGAAGTAGTGGACATACTCCACTAGGTATTTTCTTGAGCTTTTTCCTTCCATTTTAGGCACATTCTAGGGGCATGCTGAGTACATCTGAAGTCCTACTCATGTAGGCATTGTTTTCATATTGTTTTGGTTGAGTTTCATGAAGTTTTGGTTTTTGATATCTTAACTGTTTGCCTTCGATTCACTGTGAGAACAATATTATTTTTAAAATGTGAGCTCATATTTGAGATCCTCGTGAAATTTGGAGTCGAGGGGTACCATTTTCCTCCATTTCTGGACATGTTGGACCTTGCTCCGGTGGCTTGTCGCCGGAGAAGACGACCAGAACTAGGGTTCCGGCGCCTGAAGGTTAGAGATGAGATGAGGTGGCCTTTGGCACCTTCATTTGAATTTAAAATTTTGTGTTGTCTTGTTCCCATTCGCCCGTGTGTGTGAATAATCGCCAGCTCATTTAATGAGAGTCCACATGGAATCTGAGTGTGTCCAGACTTGGATTGGGCCTTACTTCGTTTATTATTCACACCCTATACATTCTGGGCCCAAGCGCGTTTTGAACATGGTTTAGTGCATTCTGCCTTTACCTTTCGCACCCCCTTTAGGTTTTAATTTATTTTATTTTATCTTTAGTTGTTGTTTCCATTTTATTTATTTAAAAATAGTTCTTTAATTCATAAGAATTCACAAAAATATTTTTCTAATAGTTTGTCTTGTTATTTAATTTTCCAATATTTTTATTTTTATTTTCTTATTTTATTTGGAATTTACAAATTGATGTGTATTTTGGTGTTTACATAATTTGCATTGATCATTTGAACTTCAATTTTTAATCCCTAATGACCATTGCTTCTCTCTCATCTAAGTAAGGGATTGAGGCATTTTTTAGGGTGATTATGAGTGGCCATTGATCATTTTTCATGTGGTTTTGTTTTGGCTTTTGTTAACCCTCGATAAACCCTCAACAAGGTGGAACACCATGCTTTTGAATTTTATTTGGTGGTGCCTTTAGCAAGCTCTTCACTTGAGCTTTTGGTTTCTGTTTTCCCTTTATTTCATCTTGGTTTAAGATTTTATTTGGGATTTGTTGAAGCTTCCTCCCATTTTTGGTGATTTTTGCAAGTTAAGTCCTCTTAGAGGTGTTTGCACATGCTAGTTTGACCTAATTCTATGGGATATGATCTCAAGTGATACCCTATGCATCTTTTAAGCTTTGTTGATTCATTTTAACATACTTGAGGTGCTGTTCTACTTTGATTGGGTCATTTACATGTATAACTTGCATCACAAGTTACTTTTGAATCATGCTTCTCCACTTCTCTCAAGTGTTGAGATTGTGTTAGGACTTTGGTTCCTTCACTTCATATGATCATACTTGTGCATTTTCTCTTGTTTGGTGCTTGATTTGGATCATTTACATTGTGTTTCACTCCTGCCCTTTGAGGTTTGATCATCATTCAAGGTGATTTGGTATTCATATTCATACTTTGAGTGTGCGTTGAATGATGCATTTCTTCTTGCTTTGTTTTACTCCTCTCTTGTATATGGTCAACTTGAGTGGTTTGGTTCGGATTTTTTGCATGTTGCTTGCTGCCCAAGCCTACTTCTCCCACCTCCCTTTTGATCATGGCCTTTTGGTCATGCTTTGTGTTTTACTTTGGTTGTAGTGATTGATGGTTGAATGGTTGTAGGAGTTGTTACTTCTCCCATTTCATCTCACTATTTTTGTTCTTGCTTTGTGTTTTACTTTGGTTGTAGTGATTGATCGACGTCACTCTCAAAAACATGTGATCTCTCTCTTGGAATTCAAGTGCTTTTCTCCTCCTATCATGATAACTTTACTGACAACTTTGCGAAGTCCTCATTCTCGCTTGGATCATCTTAATCTTCTCGATTGTCTCCTGCACAATCTCAGGTCCGAGTACAACACTCTCGCTTGACTGATACCAACACAATGGAGTCCTACACCTCATACCATAAAACGCTTCATACAGTGCCATTCCAATACTAGCATGAAAACTGTTGTTGTATGTGAACTCAATCAGCAACAAGTGGCTATTGTTAAACGATGGCTCGGATCTAGAAGGGGGGTTGAATAGATCCCAATTAAAATTTGAGTAGGCGCTTACCAATTTAAAATTGGTTTTAAAAATATTTCTAAGTGCGGAAGTGGCCTTGGAAAAACACGTCTAAAACGAACCATTATTGGAAGATCGGATATGCGTTAAGCTAACGGATATGATAATAAAAGAAGAGTAGATTCAATACACTAGTCACACTAATCAACTTATTTCACCACTAATTAGTAGTGCTAGTTCCAATGCTCAACACAACCCACAAAATAAAGCAAGTAAACTAAGTAACCTTTGGTTCAGGCAATTTATCGAACACTTGTTGTGCGAAACACTCCAAGTGGATTTTGACTTAAGTAAGTAACTCTAAAATCCTTGTACAAGTGTTTATTGTACTAAAGCTTAAACAGTTCCAGTTACTTACTAAATTCAATGTTCGAATCAATAAAATTGCTTAAACTAAAATCACTTAATTTTTAAGCTGAAAATGAAAATACTGAAAAATAAAGAAGACAAAGATTTGTTGAGGCAGTTCCCCCGCCGTCCTCGCTTCGGGGTACGTCTGCCCTCAATTCTAAAAATAGAATTGAGATGATTTATAATAGATATCACCTGTAAAGTTGTAGTAGTTTATACAAGAGTTGATAAGCAATAATACAAACAATCCCTATAGATGTTGATAATGCTTTCACTTCTTGCTCCTTCATTCGAGTTGAATCAAGACCTTCAATCGTTGTGAATTGACCTCTGGTTCTAGCCCCTTTGTTGAATAACTTTAAGTTCTTCAAACCCTCGGCCCGGCTGATCTTAGACACCAACGAATCGAACCCAGAACTCCCTTCAACACTTCACAGCCCCAGCTACTAGATTGATGAAATCTTCCGTTTCTCAATCACCTTCGCACCGCTGAATGTTGGTAGAGACGATCCGTACCAAAAAACCCCAAATTCGTAGAATCTTGGAGGGCAAAACCTTCAAGGTTTTATTCAAGAAAAACCTGCCACAATTTTCCACCCGAACCGGATCTTCAATCAACGGATTTGAACCTTATCACCTTGAATGAAACACAAAGCACTCCGAAAATGGTTGTGTGTAGTTGCAGTGTTGTGTGTTGTTTGAGGATGAAGATGAAGAGAAATGTAGGCACCTATTTCACTTTTCTTGTTTTCACAATTTACTCAAAATTCAATTGTTAATCAGTTAAAATGAACAACCTACTATTTATAGTAATAAGCCAATTAACTAACACAACAGGATTTTAAACACAGTGAAAAAATACTTAACAACACGCAAACGGTCGACCATAGCAGGTCTATGCATCGACGCATGGCCGGCAGATTTTAGCAATATTAAAAACCCAACGGTATGCGTCGACCATTGATCGGCGTGCGCTGACCCGTGGGAAATGTGAAGTCTTCATGCGCCGACTGATGGTCGACTCATAGCTTCCATGCGCTGACCCGTGGGAAAGTGAACTGGGTTGTATGCTGACTGGTGGTCGACTCATAGCTTCCATGCGCTGACCCGTGGGAAAATGAACTGGGTTGTACGCTGACTGGTGGTCGACTCATAGCTTCAAAACTTGCAAAAATTGATCAATTGTTGTTTCGTGCATTTTGTCACGATTGAATATTTATCACGTGTTTTGCCGATGATAATATGACGAATTAAAGAGATATAGGAAGGATATGATATGTTAAGTATTGCAATTGTCTTCTGGGTGAAATTGACAGCTCCTATTGATCCGAGGTTGTACTTTGTCATCATTGAAACTTGAGAACATATGTTGTGTGACATTTTGCCCTCACATACTCCCCCTTTTTGATGACGACAACCTGGGCGAAGCTAGTGAGAACAACATTGCAATATTATTAACATAGTAGCACAAGCTCCCCCTTTCTTTTGTAATCCTGCACTTTCATGGAAGAATAATGTGAAAGTGTTGTTGTGATCTACTTGGCTTTTCTCCCCCTTTGACAACATCAAAAAGAGATGTAGAAGGTAAAGATTGACAGAATAACAACTAACAAAATACTCAGCAGGTGATAATTAATCATTTACCAATATTCACGCATAATATTGAAAATGAAAGAGTAAAGCAATTAATAGATAAAGTATATTGAAAACATTCAAATGGGCCTAATATTCTAACAACCATAACAATAAAAAATAACACATCATAGACAATGAAAATATGTAGTCATGCATCTAATATCCTCGGCCCCGGCCCCTCCCCCTGTACGCAACATCCAGATTGCGGTAAGGATCGGAATAGTCGACAAATGCTTCCATAGACAAATTGAGGTGATTAAGGCTGTTAGATATGTCTGTTTCCTGCCTCTCAGTTGATGCAGCGAGAGCCTCAAAACGGGCATCCATCCTTGTGGAAAAGGAATTTAGCCGTTCATTTTGTGTATGTATCTCAGCTCGGATTTGTTCCATCCGCGTATCTTGATTTCTCATAAAGTTTTGTTGGTCCAACTGCATGGACTGCAGCATGTTGAGAAGATCAGAGGTGTCTGACTGCGGAGGAGATGGTGAAGATTGAGGAGGTTGATGTTCTTGAGGATAGCCATGGTATGGATTATAATATTTTCCCAGAGTGGTCCAGCCTGTGTACTGCCACTCACCCCATCCTTGATTTGTGTATCCTTCTTCTTCTTTGTTAGGTGGAGCTGTGTGATGAAGCCAATCAGTATTTGTGAACTCATGTTGGTTTGGCTGGTGGTAATTGTCATATGTCTCATATGCTGGTTCTTGTACCTGTTATGCTTCATTTTCGTCTTCATCTACCTGTTCCTCTTGTTCTTCGTCCTCCCGTTCAGAACTTTCATCAGATTCTTCAACAACCCGAGGAATATTTGCTCTACGAACAAACCTGTAGGATTGTCGTTCATCGCACCAAAAGTAGCCCATCATGGCAAAAAATTTCGTGCTGAATTATTTGTCGAAAGATATGGAGACACATGGAAATGATGGATACACGACGTTAGTCGCGATGAGAACCTCTGAAATAAAAGACCCATAAGCAAGAGCAGTTCCTCTGCCTGAATCTCTCAAAGCAAATATTCGAATGGCGATGTAATAAGGCCAGTTGATTTTAATCCTATTTTTCAGAATGTATATAAGATGCACCTCAGCCTGTTCAACTCGGGACATACCACCTTTCTTCGGCCGCATGATGCGAGCCACAATCCATTGAAGGATGCGCTCCCCTGTTTGGAGTTTACCAGCCGTAACAGTTCTGGAAAAAGCATCACTGTTTACAATATTATCCGGATAAGGCCTTTTGAGCATATCATTTAAGCCACTCTTAAATTCATATCCAGGCATGGTGCGAGAATCGGTTACCTCATGAGGAGGATGTTCATCAGCAGCCACTGTTAAATCAAAATATTTACTCCAAACTTCAGAATTCAAGTTTACCTGTGTATTGCCGATAGTGGTGTGAAAATTCTGACCTTGAAACTTGTCATGCAGGCAAGTGTAGAACACACGTACTAAGTCTTCACTATATTTGGTGTTGCATTCAAGGAAGTTTACAAAGCCTTGAAACTCCAGCAGAGCCATGACTTGAATGAGATGCATGCGTTCCGCCGTTGCTTCGTAGAATGCATGTTGTAGAACAACTGATCTCTTGTCAATATCTTTGTTGAAGTTGTCAACAACAGGTGGTGGAACCAAAGATACAGCAGTAATGGGTAGAGAAGCAGATGTTGAAGCCCATGATCTTTTGCCGGTATCTCTGCGGAATAGTGAGGCCATGGATGATGATTATGGAGATTTGGTAGAGGGAGGAAGCAAGGATTTTGAAAGGATTGTTGAAGTAATTTGGAGGAGATGAGGATTAACCTTTTTATAGATGGAGATTAGGGTTTTTGGGAAAGAGGAGGAGACAAGGGGACACTAGGAATGAGTAGATGCAACTTACTAGAAATGAGATACCAATGCACAATTAATATATAATGCACATTTAAAGTAGAGTGTAGGAAGATGGAACGTTTTTCAAAAGAAAAAATCTGAATTTTTGCGCGAGCCGTCGACCATACTCCTGCATGCGTCGACGTATACTGTTTGATTTTTGACAAATTTAAAAGTGAACATCGTGCGTCGACCGCTGCCCTGTTTTGGTCGACTCAAAGTGAGCAAAAATGCAGATTTTCAATTAATGTCATATATAATGCCACATTTGATGCCTACTTACAATGCCACAACACAATTTGCATCCTAACACATAATACTCGTAGCAAATGTCATATATATATATACAATATTGGTCAAACAATACACTAATTGAATCATGAATATTTTGAGAGAGAAAGAATATGGAACGACATCACCTCTATACCGGAACCGCTTGATAACAATATACTTGTGCTTGCAACAAAACTTAACTTGTTAGAAGTACAAGAATGTAATTATAAATGAAGACAAAACAAGCAATTATTATACCCGATCCGAAATGTCGAGAATGCCAAGTTCTCGACGGATATGAAAGAAAGGTTCAGTGGCTAGCGGCTTTGTGAAAATGTCCGCTAGTTGATTTTTGGTGTCAACGTGTTCAAAAACAACATCACCTTTCTCTACATGATCCCTCAGAAAATGGTGTCGAATTTTGATATGTTTGGTGCGAGAATGTAACACAGGATTTTTGGTGAGGTTAATAGCACTTGTATTGTCACAGAAAATGGGAACACGATCTAGTTTTAGATTAAAATCCAATAGTTGCTGCTTAAGCCATAGGACTTGAGCGCAACAACTACCGGCGACGACGTATTCCGCTTTGGCGGTTGACAAAGCAACTGAAACTTGTTTCTTACTGTGCCAACTGACCAAGGAGTTTCAAAATAAGTGACAAGTATCGCTGGTGCTTTTCCTATCTGATTTGCAACCGGAAAAATTGGAATCGGAGAAACCTACCAATGAGCAATCATTACCTTTGAAATATCATAGTCCATACTTCGGAGTACTAGATAGGTATCGAAGTATACGTTTGACAGATTTTAGATGAGATTCCTTGGGACATTGTTGCACCCCAAATTTGTCCTACCTTTACATGGTTTCTAGTGCCACTTTATTTTGAATGAATAAAATAGCGCAATTGGTAAGAGACCATGTGTAGGGAATGGTGAGTGTGAGAGGTCGAGAGTTCGAATCCTACCTTCTTCACTTTTTGTTTTTTTCTTATATTTTTATTCTAACTTTTCTATTTTCATTAAAAAAATAACAAAAATAGTTTTTTATTATTTAATTAGTATTTTCGTATTTTATTTAAATTATTTTTTAAAAAATATTTTTTTTTCACTTTTTTTCATATTATTCATAAAAACATCCAAAAATCATAAAATTAAAAATATTAGAAAATATTTTATTTCTTTTTATAATATTTTTAATGTTTAGTAAATAAATAGGGTTTTAAGTTTGTTTTGATTTGTTTAAATTTTATTTAGTTTTGACTAATTCTTTAAGTTGTGCTTTAAAGTGGGCATTAGGTTAGAGTTAACCCTAATTTGTTACCTATATAAACATGAGTTGCATTTGAGAAAAGGGGGAGAAGGAGACAAAAAGAAAAACGGCAGCTGTCAAGATCTGGAGGTTCAGAAGAGCTTCGAAGCTCATCATCATCACCTCCATTTGAGAAAGAGGAAAAGAGATCCAAAGAAATTCGTCGAGAACCGTTGCCGCCGGCGAAGAACAAGCGAAAGCATCACCAACCGACAACTGAAATGTAAGCTTTTCTGTTATCCCAATTAAAACCTCTTCCAAATAATTAAACTTCCATTTCATTTTTTTAACCTTTTTCTTTTTCTAACTAAAAAAAACTCTTTTTGTGAATTATAACTAAAACCAATTTTTTATTATAATTACAGTAAGTAAAAACTTAAAACTTTTTCTTAATTAAAACACTAACCACTAGCAATTTTTTAAAAATAAATAAACAGTGTTTAAAACACTTTTATAGTTAAGTGAAAACATTTTTACTAACTTAAAATTAACCCACTCTTAAAGTTAAAACCTTCTTCTTCTTTTTTAAGTATTAAAATTAATATTTTTTTTTATGTTAAAATTAAGTTTTAAAGATTAAAAATTAAAACATGTTAGAAAGGGTTAAAAAAAATTTTAAACTAGAACTTTCTTTAAAATTTTAAAACTAACATTCTTTTAAAGTAAAACTAATGAGTTTTTTTAAATGTAAACTTCTTCTTTTAAACAAAACTTATGATTAGAGTTTTTTCTTTAATTTAAGACCTTCTCTTTTAAAAATTAAAATTAAAACTTTTCTTTTTAAATTAAGATTAAAACTTTCTAAAGATAAAAAGTTAAAACTAATGTTTTGTTATTTAAAAGTTAAAACTTTTTAAAATTAAGACTAAAATTTTAATAAAAATAAAATATAAAAATTAACAAAACAATAATAAAAATTTCAAATTGCATTTTCGTGTTTCTTTTAATATAAACTGTGTTTGCCATATTTCCGTCTAACTTTTCACTAATGTTCTCTGTTTCTCTCCTCAGATTATACATAGATTCCGATTCATATTCATTTCAATTTATTTTGTTCCATGGATGTAATTTACGCGAGGCCATGGTTACGGTTTTATTTTATCTTTCTTTTTTTTGGGGATTTGTAATTTACGCGAGTGATCGTCGCGACGTTTTCTTTACTTTCTGCATTTTAATTTCTGCCATATAATATCTTGCCATGTTTGCATGTTTTACCGTTATTTTCCCTCCAAAGGAATTAGGTTTAGCCGTTTGACCGCCGGGTCAATAACCCCAGTTTCAACAGCTTCTAAACCCTATTTAGCCTAGGCGTCCCGCCGTGGACGAAAATACCCTTTACCCTAGCATTAGGTCAAAGAGTCGCCGTACTCTGTTTAGGGTTTCCCGCCGTGGAATCCCTAATTTAAACCTAATTTCATTTAACAAATTCAACATAGAAATAGAAGTTTCAAGACTCCACGTAAGTGTGTCCTTAAGATACGTTTACTCCCATTGAAACCTTGACCACAGTCAAGAAGTTTCTAACCTCCCTTTCAAGGGGAACTACAATTACTCTGATTCCATTCCCGTTAGGATATGTAGGCACAAGATGCGACGTCTTGCCGAGTAAACTTAGGACTAACCCTTAGGTCTTTTAGGTCACTCTGTCCCTTAGCTCAATATATATACCTAAATCAGATAATAAAATAAAAAAGCATGCAGTAAACAAAAGGTTCCTGTAGAGTACTACAGAAGTTTAAGATGCTAATACCTTCCCTAAGCTTAACCAACCCCTTACCTAGGTCTCTCCCCGCATTGTGTTTACGATGCAAAAATAGTTTTTTCCTCTTTTGAACTCTTCCTTCGGATAAATCAAAGACCGGTTGTGAATTAAGAATTATGATTCAAACTAATTAATAGTTTGATATCCTATTTCCACCGCAACAAACATGATTGGTATCTTGCGCACATACATACGCTAAACATAATGTCGGGTCGAGAAGCAGTAAGATAGAGAAGAGAACCAATCATACCTCTATACCTTTTTACCTCTACGTCCTTACCGCTTTCATCTTTATTCAGGTTTACACATGTTGGCATAGGAGAGTCAATGGCCTTCGAGTTTGCCATGTCAAATCTCTTGAGAAGTTCCAAACAGTATTTTGTTTGACTCACAAAAGTTCCTTCTTTAAGTTGTTTAATTTGCAATCCGAGAAAGTATGTGAGTTCACCCATCATACTCATCTCGAATTCACCCTGCATAAGGTTAGAAAACTCTCTCACGAGATTCATGTTAGTAGATCCAAATATAATATCGTCAACGTAAATTTGTACAAGAATCAAGTGTTTTCCTTGATGTTTAATGAAGAGAGTAGTGTCAACCTTTCCTCTTGAGTAACCTTGATCAAGTAAAAATTTACTTAGTCGCTCATACCAAGCTCTAGGAGCTTGTTTGAGTCCATATAAAGCCCTTTTTAGTTTGTAGACATGATCAGGATACTCATGAGACTCAAAACCCGGAGGTTGTGCAACATAGACTTCTTCATTTATGTATCCGTTAAGGAACGCACTTTTAACGTCCATTTGAAATAACTTAAAATTCTTCGCATAAGCAAAGGCAAGCAAAAGGCGTATAGCCTCGAGTCGGGCAACCGGCGCATAAGTTTCCTCATAGTCGATGCCTTCTTCTTGGTTATACCCTTGCGCGACTAAACGCACCTTGTTACGAGTTATTACTCCGTTTTCGTCCAACTTATTCCTAAACACCAATCGGGTGCCGATTACTCGATGTCCTCGCGGAGGAGGGACAAGGTCCCATACCTCATTTCTCGTGAACTGATTAAGTTCATCTTGCATTGACAAAAACCAGTTTTCATCGAGTAAGGCTTCTTTAGGGTTTTTAGGTTCCATTTGTGAAACGAAAGCGAAATGATAATAAAAATTACTTATCTTAGATCGGGTAGTAACACCCTTTGATATATCTCTGAGAATGTTGTCTATTGGATGATCTTTAAAAGACTTCCAAGCTTGAGGGAGAGCATCACTTGTAGATGGATGATCTACCTCAGTTTCTTCATGTTGGACATCTTTTTCCTCCTCAACTTTTGCTTTGTCGGGCTGATCAATTCCCAGCTCCGCATCTTTGAGTATGTCTTCAGTAGATGTACCTGCACCATGAAACACACTACCTTTTCTGACATTTCTCGGACAAGATTCATCAAATGTTACATGTACCGATTCTTCGACAATAAGTAATCTTTTATTGTAAATCCTATATGCTTTACTCGACTGAGAGTATCCAAGGAAAATACCTTCGTCAGCCTTAGAGTCAAATTTTTACCCAAATTTTCCTTTCCATTATTTAAGACAAAACATTTGCAACCGAAAACATGTAGGTGAGACACGTTTGGCTTGCGCCCTTTTAAAAGCTCGTAAGGTGTTTTGTTTAGAATGGGGTGGATGAGCACCCTATTCAAAACATAACAAGCCGTACTTATGGCGTCGGCCCAAAGATATTTTGGTAGTCCACTTCATTGATCATTGTCCTTCCCAACTCTTCTAAAAATGCGATTTTTGCGCTCCACCACCCCATTTTGTTGAGGAGTTCGTGGAGCGGAGAAGTTACGATCAATACCGTAGTTACCGCAATATTCTTCAAATAAATGGTTTTCAAATTCACCACCATGGTCGCTTTTAATTGACACAATGTTTGTGCTTAATTTATTTTGGGAAAGTTTGGCAAATTTTGCAAAGGCGATAAATGTATCACTCTTTCTAGCCAAAAAAATAGTCCAACAAAATCTAGAATAATCGTCCACTATTACGAAACCGTAATAGTTTCCGCCTAGGCTCTTGATTCTAGAAGGCCCAAATAAATCCATATGGAGAAGCTCGAGAGGTCTTGTGGTAGAAACAGTATTTTTAGATTTAAAAGATATCCTCGTTTGCTTTCCCATTTGGCAAGCATCACAAAGGTGATCCTTGGTGAATTTTATTTTGGGAAGACCTAGGACTAGATCTTTTGAGACTACTTTATTCAGCAAGTCAAAGTTAACATGTGCTAAGCGCCTATACCATAACCATGAATCTTCACTCATTGTTATGAGGCATTTGTCACTTGTTAATGATACTTCATTTAAGTCAAGCATATAGACGTTGTTCACTCTTAGGCCATTAAACATATTCTTCTTGTCATTATTATGCACAATCTTGCAACACTCTTTTGAAAATGATACATTGTATCCTTTGTCGCATAATTGGCTAATGCTAAGCAAATTATGTTTAAGACCCTCGACAAGCAACACATCGGAAATCAGAGTGGAAAAAGGGTTACCTACACTACCTTTACCAAGTATTGCTCCACGATTTTTATCACCATATGTTACATACCCTTTCTTCTTAGCCACGAAGTCTATGAATAGGGATATGTCTCCGGACATGTGTCTTGAACATCCACTGTCGAGAATCCATCTTCTCTCAGTGGTTTCGACACATTGTACCTATGAAAAAATAATTAGTAAGAGGAGGTACCCAATGGCATATTGGGTCCTAATTTGTTAGTGACAAAGTGGTTGCATTTGGGCAACCATTGATAGATGCCTTTAGGAATCAAAAATCTCCTAAATTGACATTTAGCAATGGAATGGTCTTTCTTGCAACAATATAAGCATGAAAAGTCAACTTTAGAATTGCTTTTGCTCTCTTGATCCCTAATTACATATGTATATTTTTGATATGGATTCACCATACATTTTCTAAAATCAGCTCTATCAATAGCAAATGTAATTTTAGGCTCAAGAGCCTTATTTAATTTGGCCTTTAGGTTTCTAACTTCACCTTGCCAAATATAACAAGTAGCACATCCGAAGTCGAGGAATTTGCTATGGTCCTCACAATCCGATTTATTACTTTCCACCATGGAAGCCTTAAGTTCCTCAAGCTTCCTTTCGGACTCTTTAATTTTGTGCTCTAGGTAATTAAAAATTCTTTTATTAGAGGCAAGTCTCTTAAAGGCTTCGGTTGTTTCATTGTGTAAAGTATTAAATGCGGCTTGTAATTCGAAATGTGACATTTTTGAGGAATTCTCATAGTTAGAGTGACGTACCTGCTTTTTCTTATTCTTTTGATGTGCGGAAAGGCATAGATTCATAGATTATTCTTCATCACTTGAGCTTTCACTAGAGGAGGAAGAGTCACTATCGCTTTCCCAAGCTATATATGCTCTTCTCAGCTTTGATGACTTCTTATGTGATTTGATAGATTCCTTTTCTTTTCCCTTTTTGTTTAAAGGACAATCTGGCTTGTAGTGACCGGGCTTTCCACATTTTTAGCACGATCCTCTGGTTTTACTCCCTTTGATTTCGTTATTTCGAGAGTTCCTTGATTGCTTTCTGAAGTTGACAAGGTTCTTTTCTGAGTGTTGAATGTCGTTCTTTCTCACATACCGATTGTAACATTTTACGAACAACCCCATATCCTCACCCTTGTCATCTTCTTCATCGTCACTTGATGAATAATCACTGTGCTCCTTAGATTGAGACTTTGAGGAGGAAGTCTTGAGAGCAATTGATTTCTTCTCAGCATTCTTTGTTTTGTCCTTCTTTTCTTTCTTTTCATGCTGGTCAAGGCTTAGGAGCACTTGTTCGTGCTCTTGTAGCTTTCCAAATAACGTTGTTAGGTCCAAAATAGTAAGATCATTTGCTTCTTTTATGGCAGTCACCTTAGACTGCCATTCCCTGTTTAGACTCTTAAAATTTTATTAGTAGCAACGTCATTGGCCACCGGCCTACCAAGTGAATGTAACCTATTGATGAGATGAGTAAACCTTTTCTGCATGTCCGCAATGGTTTCCCCTTGCTCCATGTAGAAAAGGTCAAACTCTTGTGTTAGTGTATTAATTCTAGCTAACTTCACATCATTTGTCCCTTCATGAGCGATTTGAAGTGAATCCCACATGTCTTTTGCCGTAGGACAATGAGACACACGGTAATAATCATCAACTCCCAATGAGGATATTAAGAAGTTTTTAGCTTTCCAATCATAGTTGTATTTCTTTTCATCATCATCGGTCCATTGTGCTTCGGGCTTAGGCACAACCACATTATCCGTATTGGTCATAGTAATTTCTATTGGACCATTGAGGATAATGTTCCATATTTTTCTATCTATGAAGTTTATGTGCACCCGCATACAATCCTTCCAATAACCGTAATTTTCACCATTAAAAATGGGAGCTCTGTTATAAGCCCCTTTAGGTTCATTTGACATTTTCTATCAAAGTTATACTTGAAGCACAGAGTGAACCGGTGCTCCTGATACCACTTGTTAGACGATGGCTCGGATCTAGAAAGGGGGTTGAATAGATCCCAATTAAAATTTGAGTAGGCGCTTACCAATTTAAAATTGGTTTTAAAAATATTTCTAAGTGCGGAAGCGGCCTTGGAAAAACACGTCTAAAACGAATCATTATTGGAAGATCGGATATGCGTTAAGCTAACGGATATGATAATAAAAGAAGAGTAGATTCAATACACTAGTCACACTAATCAATTGATTTCACCATTAATTAGTAGTGCTAGTTCCAATGCTCAACACAGCCCACAAAATAAAGCAAGTAAACTAAGTAAGCTTTGGTTCAGGCAATTTATCGAACACTTGGTGTGAGAAACACTCCAAGTGGATTTTAACTTAAGTAAGTAACTCTAAAATCCTTGTACAAGTGTTTATTGTACTAAAGCTTAAACAGTTCCAGTTACTTACTAAATTCAATGTTCGAATCAATAAAATTTCTTAAACTAAAATCACTTAATTTTTAAGCTGAAAATGAAAATACTGAAAAATAAAGAAGACAAAGATTTGTTGAGGCAGTTCCCCCGCCGTCCTCGCTTCGGGGTACGTCTGCCCTCAATTCTAAAAATAGAATTGAGATGATTTATAATAGATATCACCTATAAAGTTATAGTAGTTTATACAAGAGTTGATAAGCAATAATACAAACGATCCCTATAGATGTTGATAATGCTTTCACTTCTTGCTCCTTGATTCGAGTTGAATCAAGACCTTTGATCGTTGTGAATTGACCTCCGATTCCAGCCCTTTGTTGAATAACTTTCAGTTCTTCAAACCCTCGGCCCGGCAGATCTTAGACACCAACGAATCGAACCCAGAACTCCCTTCAACACTTCACAGCCCCAGCTACTAGATTGATGAAATCTTCCGTTTCTCAATCACCTTCGCACCGCTGAATGTTGGTAGAGATGATCCGTACCAAAAACCCCCCAAATTCGTAGAATCTTGGAGGGCAAAACCTTCAAGGTTTTATTCAAGAAAAACCTGCCAGAATTCTCCACCCGAACCGGATCTTCAATCAACGGATTCGAACCTTATCACCTTGAACGAGACACAAAGCACTCCAAAAATGGTTGTGTGTAGTTGCAGTGTTATGTGTTATTTGAGGATGAAGATGAAGAGAAATGTAGGCACCTATTTCACTTTTCTTGTTTTCACAATTTACTCAAAATTCAATTGTTAATCAGTTAAAATGAACAACCTACTATTTATAGTAATAAGCCAATTAACTAACACAACAGGATTTCAAACACAGTGAAAAAATAATTAACAACGCGCGAACGGTCGACCATAGCAGGTCTATGCATCGACGCATGGCCTGCAAATTTTAGCAATATTAAAAACCCAACAATATGCATCGACCATAGGTCGGCGTGCACTGACCCGTGGGAAATGTGAAGTCTTCATGCACCGACTGATGGTCGACTCATAGCTTCCAAGCGCTGACCCGTGGGAAAGTGAACTGGGTTGTGCGCTGACTGGTGTTCGACTCATAGCTTCCATGCGCTGACCCGTGGGAAAGTGAACTGGGTTGTGCGCTGAATGGTGGTCAACTCATAGCTTCAAAACCTGCAAAAAGTGATCAATTGTTGTTTCGTGCATTTTGTCACGACTGAATATTTATCACGTGTTTTGCCAATGATAATATGACGAATTAAAGAGATATAGGAAGGATATGATATGTTAAGTATTGCAATTGTCTTCTGGGTGAAATTGACAGCTCCTATTGATCCGAGGTTGTACTTTATCATCATTGAAACTTGAGAACATATGTTGTGTGACATTTTGCCCTCACAGCTATCCCAAGATCCTCCTTGGTCCAACACATAAGCCCTCAGTAAATCCTTCAAATACTGGATAGTCCTCTCTGTCTGACCATCCGTCCGCAGATGATATGCAGAACTCATCCTCAACTTAGTACCCAAAGCGTCTTGCAAAATTTTCCAGAACCTCGACGTAAATCTCATGACACTATCTGACACAATACTCAAAGGTATCCCATGCAACTTCACAATTTCCTCAATGTACAACTCAGCTAACTTTTGCATAGAATGATTAATCTTCATCGGTAAGAAATGAGCCGATTTAGTTAATCTATCCATAACCACCCAAATCGAATTAATCCCCTTCGCAGTCTTTGGCAACCCCGACATAAAATCCATGGAAATACTATCTCATTTTCATTCTGGAATATTCAACGGTTGCATCATACTCAAAGGCTTCTGATGTTCAACCTTTGACTTCTAACAAGTCAAACAGACATTAAAAAATTCAGCAATATGCCTCTTCATACCTAGCCACCAAAACAACTTCTGTAAATCCTGATACATCTTCGTAGCACCCAGATGAATACTCATCTTACTTCGATGTCCTTCTTCAAGAATACTCTTCATAATTTATGGAACATCTGAAATAGACACTCTATCTTTAAACCTAATCACGCCATTCTTATCAATCTAGATTGAACCTCTATTACCTTTGTCTTTTGAAACTATCCGTCTTCTAGAAGTTCATCTACTTGCTTAGCAGACAAAAACATTAGTTCTCAATTATCACCAAACTCAGGAAATCTCAAAGTTTTATTATAATAGTTGATATGAACATAGTTGAACTCCAACCAATTCATTCCAAGGATAAAATCAATTTGGTGTAAGGGTAAACACACCAAATCCATCACGAAACTCTTCTCAAAAGTAGTTAAAGGACAACCCGAACACACAAAAGTAGTAGTAATAGAACCATAATGTCGCGGTGAAATTCGGATACCAAACTATTAATTAGTTTGAATCGTTAATTCAATTTGCAACCGAACTTTGATTTGTCCAAAGGAAGGGATAAAGATCAAAATTCCCACAATGCAATGCAAATGCAAGCTAGTTTGTTTAGGTTCGGGGGTTGGTTAAACTTAGGGAAGGAACTAGCATCCTAAGTTTCTGTAGTACTCTACAGGAACCTCTTGTTTTATGTTTGTTTACTGCTATGTGTTTATCTGCTTAAGGTTTAAAGAACCTAGGGGTTTATTTCTAAGTATACTCGATAAGATGTCGCATCTTATGCCTACATATCCTTACGGGAGTGGAATCAGAGTATGTTGTAGTTCACCCTAAAGGGTTAGAGGAGCTTTTTGACTGTGGTCAAAGTTCCTACGGGTTTAGGGTAGTTGTTTTGATTGGGTTTAGGAGAAGAGGTGAGTCTTCATGTTAAGGGAGAGATAACCACCACAAGTGTAAAGGGGGTTGTAGGAAATGGTCTTTGCATCGTCTTAAGAAAAGATCTTAAATACTCGGATGGTCGCCAAGTATGCCTTTATCGCTCTTAAGGCAAAGTTCCTACATGTTTTATTGTATTGTTGTGGAGGTGGAGATTATATCTCACTTAAGATGATTAACATCTATTCTCTATTTGTGTTTGAAAAGTTTGTATTGTTGATTGTTTGTCTATGTTGTAGAGATAATGGTCCTTCCTATGGGGTAGGTCCTAAACTTAAATGATCAACTTGAATGGAATCAAGGATGGAAGGGGATATGATGCAAATGATGTGAAACTACACACAACGTTGAATTATGTGTAGGTTTTTCCTTTGGACGAAATGCGATGCATAAATTGATAATGTAAAATTGCGAAAGGTAAATTGCAGAAATATAAACCATACACACGCATGAAAGTGCTAAGGTGTAAGTGCATGTGTCGTGGAGTGAGGGTGCGCGATTGATTTGTTTTTACGCGGTTGATTTTAATCGATTTGATTTTTAAAGAGGTTGGTTTTAAGATAAACTTATTTTATAGGGAAAAAGTTGTAGTTTGATTTTAGAATAAAGTTCGTTTAAGATTAATTGATGGAAGAATTATTTTAAAAAGGGTAAATTAGAAAAAGTTTTATTTTAAGGTTTAAAATTTATTTAGGAGAAAGATTTTTTTATTTATTTATTATTAAATAAAGTTTGACTATCATCATTAACTAGAATTAAATTAAGAAGGTTTCCTTTTAATTATAAGAATAAGTTATTTATTTTAAACTAAAAAGATTTTATTAAATAGAAATAGTTGGTTTTAGTTATATATAAAAAAGATAAAAAAAAGTTGACTATTTACTATTTATGTAGAAAATAATTTATTTAATTTATAAAAGAAAGGTTAATAGAAAATATCTGATTAAATATTTCATTAATTAATAAAACAAAAGTTTAAATTAAATTAAAAAAGATTAAGGTTTAGATTAGTTAGATTAATTAAAACCGTAGATTAGGGAGTGAATTAGTGTTCGATTAAGTGTGTGGTGTGTGTGTGATAATGGGTGATTAGCACTATAATCCAAAATTACAAAAAAAATTAACCAAACAAAGATAGAGAGAGAAACGGAAAGCAAACGCAGGGAGCCCCCCAACGAGGGAACCCTAAACCTCTCAATGGTTCGTTCGATCCTCCCCTCTCATTCTATCTCCGTTTCGATTTCCACTTCAAAATTCCCTGGTTCTTGTACCGGAGTTTGGCGAATCGGTGAGGATTAGCGCGGTGAAGTGGCAATGACTCGTGCAGTCTGCGGCGTCGGTGAAGTTCGCAGTGACCGAAGGTGGTATCGCCGCTTGAGATAAGTTTCTTCTCTTCGATTCTTCTGTTCCGAGAATTAGGTTTTTTTTACGGTAGCTGGCGGTGTTATTGACTTCGTCTCCTCCCGTTCAATTGAATCGTTTTCTCTTTATATAGGTCTTAGAGTGATACTGTCTTGATTGGAATTGTTAATCTCAATTGAATGCTGATTGGGGATTTTCCTATTTGGTTATGATCTGATTTGAAAACATTCCCTTTTCACCCCAATCTCGTTAGATATCCGTTAAATGAAAACCAAATCTTTGATATTGTATCAATTTCATTAACTGTCCAGGTTCAATGCTTTGGATTTAGGTTGAATATTCTTCGAATCCTTTTTTTTCACACAGGTATATTCTTCAATGTTTTACTAATCTTGAATTTGGCAGTTTGGCAGGTGTGGATAGCAAACGAGTTGTTGGGCCAAAGAAACTTATTAGTCCGGAGTAATTTCCACGTTGCCACCATATTATTAAGAGCTATTTTCCTCGCCTCTAGCATGTCTACTTCTGCTATATGGTCTGGTATGGACATCCAGCAGGAACGATAACAGCTTCTCCAACATGTTGCTCAGAGGTCCATGGTTCAATACTGTGAAGAGCTTAGTGTTTTCTCGGAATCTGAATCTGAACAAGAAACACGTTCTTCAATGTTGGAAGTAATATCCTCTAAAATCTGACTAGGTATGTTTTGACTTTATTAATGTAAGATGCTCTATTGACTCTCCTATAAAAGTCAGTTCTTTCCATGGCAATACTATCTATTTCCCTTTGTTCCTTGTCTTCTACATGCTCAGCGGTAATCATTGATGACCCACTTTGACACAGAGTTTGATGCTTTCAATAACCTAGTTACTTTAGTAAGATGGTCTGGAGGGAGAGGAGCATTTGTGGTATATGCCATAATATCAGCCACATCATATGGTTCATAAGAGAGACTTAGCACGGAACAAGTTTCAGCACAACCATAAGAAAAATATGGACATATGGCCCTTTGTCAATGTTTTGCACTCCCATCTGGCATATATGCCGATGAATTCAGAAGACCGGACCTGGGATTCATGTATTCTTGAAGTGGAAGAGCATCAATAATCTGGAAACTGTTTTCTAAATAGGCCGGAAGATAGCCTATCCGTTTAATCTCAGCATCTCATGGCAAACATTTTTCTGAGGTCGACATCTAAGAGGTCCAGTAAAGTGCTGTCTAATGTTAATTTCCACCTCGCACCAATCCAAACAAGCTTCAAGTAAGTCTTTATTATTCTTCCTCTCCTTGTCGAAAGGTAGCTTCCATAGTTAAATGCTAAACAATTCCTTCCATTTTGAACTGCTTCTCAGTGGCTGCTAATACTTCGTGTTCATGAATGTCTAGCTTCACTTCCTTTTGCAATGCAGGCACTCGTTGAGAAAGCTGTCTGAAGACTTAATCGCGTCGAGCCAGAGTCGTGTCAGGTATAGCGGGTTGGGTACTTTGAATCGTTTTAACATTAATAGCATGATGCCTTGATGTTTGAATCGTATCTTTGTTGATCAGTTATCCATCGTGTCTGATGTCATGGCCGATATATCCGCAGGATGCTCTGCTCTAGATTGAATATGTTGTCTCTACTCAGTACCGTCACTTAGACTTAAAGCATAGCAGGATTCTCTTACAGGTCCACCATCCTGTTGCACCCCAAAATTTGCCCTCACAATACAAGACTTTGTGTTCTAAGAAGGTTCACAAGGTTCACAAGTTCCACAGTGCTTTCAAGACCTTTCATGAGGTTCATGAAGTCCATAGGTTGCTTCTTGAAGGTTCACAAGGTTCACAAACTTCTCAACATCTACAAGACCTTTCATGAGGTTCATGAAGTCCATAGGTTGCTTCTTGAAGGTTCACAAGGTTCACAAGATTCACAATGTTTACAAAGCTTTCCTAAGGGTCATGAGGTCTACAAAGCCACTTCATGATGTTCACAAGGTTCACAAGCTTCACAATACCTCCCATGAGTATCGCAAGATATCTTATGAAGATTCACAAGGTTCACAAAGTTCACAATTGGTCAGGAGAGTTGACAATTCCCTCAGATAATGCACCTCCTAAGCAGTGCATCCAAAACTAAGGTCTTGACTTTAATCAGGCTAAATGGACTTCCAAGACTTCAAGTGAGCTTCATAACATCTTATATGTGTATAAGAACCCCCATGTCAAGTTTCAAGACTTTTCTCAAAAGTTTGCTCAGTCAGATGATCAGATAAGTCAAAAGCAGTCAATGCAGTTAAAAGGTCAAACTGAGGTCAACTGTGGTCAAACCAAAGTCAAACTTCATGATTTTTTTTTTTTTGCCAACATCAAAGAGAGGTTGGGTGAGAAATATTATCATAATAACTGTAATACCCCAAATTTTGCCCTAAGATTTGTCGTCGCATTTCATTGCATTTAATCAATTACTAACAAATTTGTGTAGTCGTTTGACTTTTTGCAGGTAAATATCATATGGCATGCATTTTTTTTCTAAAAAGTAAAAATGGCACAATTGGCAGGAGGACATGTGTAAGGAGTTATGAGTGTGAGAGGTTGAGAGTTCGAATCTCACCTTTGTCACTTTTTTTTTGTTTTTTATTATTTTTACTCTAAATTTTTCTATCTTTCATTAAAAAAATAACAAAAATAGTTTTTCATTATTATTTAATTATTATTTTCGTATTTTAATTAAATCATTTTTTAAAATATTATTTTTTTTCACTTTTTTCTAAATTATTCATAAAAATATCCAAAAAATCATAAAATAAAAAATATTGAAAAAAATTTTGTTCTTTTTATAATATTTTTTATTTTAGGAATCAATAGGATTATTAGTTTTTATTTTAAGTTTATTTTAATTATTTTAAATTTTATTTTTTTTTTCTTAACTAATTATTTAGTTTGGGCTTTAAAATGGGCTTTAGGGACATTATTGACAATTTGGTGTTAACCCTAATTTGTTCCCTATATATACATGTGTTGCCTTGTTGGAAAAGAGGAGAGAATGAAAAAAACCTAAGAGGAGTGAGTGTCGTTTGCCGTTATTTAGTTTTCTTCTTCATCCATTACTATTGTTTCTTTTTCTTCATTGTTTACCGTTATTTCTTTTCCTTCATCTATTACTGTTGTTTCTTTTTCTTCATCTTTTACCGTTATTTCTTTTTCTTCATCTATTACCGTTATTTCCTTTTCTTTATCTATTACTGTTACGTTTATATATATATAATTTTTAAATTGTTAGAGTTTATATATATAAGATTTTTGATCGAATTATGTCGATACGATGTTTGCACCTTTGTGTGCATGACGCGTGACATTTGTGTTAGTTCGATCTGGTTGTGATGATCGCATTTTTGTGTGAGCAATAATACTATTTTTTGCTTAATTTCTTTTTCTTTGCGATAAATTTTGTTTCGTCCGATTTAGATCTGGTTGCGATGAGCGCATTTCTGCGTTAGCAACATTGTTGGGTTATTTGGCACATTTAAAATTCATTATTGCTTTATTATTATTATTATTATTATTATTATTATTATTATTATTATTATTATTATTATTATTATTATTATTATTATCATTATTTATTATTATTATCATTATTATTACCATTATTATTATTATTGTTATCATTAATTTATTAAAATTTGTTATAATATAAAAATCTGTTTTTTAAAATAAATAACATTAACATCTTTTCCAAATTAATATGAAAACCTATTATTTTTAAGAAAAACTTTTTTTTAGATAAATTTAAAATAATAACTAAAATCTTTTTTTTAAAATAATAACTAGAACCGTTATTTATTTTATTTTATTATTGTTCAATTCAAATTTCATTATCATATTGTATCTGCTCCTCTCATGTAACCTCGCGAACTTAACAATCGCTCTTTAAATTCTGCCTTTAAATTTCTGCTTGCATGGTTTAAATTATGACATTATCTCTCTGTTTGCATGATTCAATTATCTCACGCGTTTACTATTATTTCTGTCACATTGCACACATCCGAAGGTTAGGTCTAACTGTTTGGCCGCCGCGCCAATAGTCCGTAAAACTTCACACATTCAATTTCAAATCCTCAAAACTACAAACTACAAACCCTAATTTTCACAAATGCCTCGCCGCAGGCAAAATTACAATTTTACCCTTAGCATTAGGTCAAAGAGCCGCCGCGCTCATTTTAGGGTTTCCCGCCGTGGAATCCCTAATTTAACCCTAATTACAACTTAACATTTCAACGTAAAAATTTGGAGTTCCTACACTCCGCGTAAGCGTGTCCTTAAGACATGTTTATTCCCCGTGAGACCTTGACCACAGTCAAAAAGTCTCTAACCTCCCTTTTGAGGGGAACTACGATTACTCTGATTCCACTCCCGTAAGGATACGTAGGCACAAGATGCGATGTCTTGCCGAGTAAACTTAGAATTAACCCCCTTTATTATTTATTATTGCTTATTTATATTTTATTTATCTTTGCTATTTAATTATTTTGCTTATTATTTTGTAATTGTTTCTTGGATGTAAAGTTGTTTAATTATTTAATTATTATTATGGTTAGTAATTAGGGAGTGTAACAACCTGTATGTAATATGAAAATAAATTTAGATCACTTTTAAATAAAGATAATTAAAATAAACACGTCACACACGTAAGTCGATTTTAATCGCCGTCTCACTTCCTAAGGATATCCCTCAAGTTGCCTACGAATAATGGTTAAGTGGGGTGTATAAAGCAAGTCCCTCAAATAGAAAAATCATCAAAGTCCCTTATGGTTGCCTTTACGAATCGAGTCCCTTTCGAAAAATGATGATGGTCCCTTATATGTGCTTATTACATCCCACAATGGCCTTCAAAGTCAAATTGTCCCTCCCATGTCCCTTAACATCCAAAGTAAGAACTACCTACTCCATTATAGTAGGGATAGTCTTACTAAAGGAAAGAATAAAGAATAAGAAAGACCTTTAAACATTAGGGTAGGTTACTCCTAGGTGCTTGCTCACTTCAAAACTGTTTCACACTTAAACAAATTTTCAACAAGTTTTCAAACAAGTTCTTAACACATCCTTATATGGATTATTTATTAACTATTCTGAAAATTTTCTATTCACACACTACAATTTCAAAACAATTCAAAAGTGAGCTTAAGTACCTAAGAGCCCATGGATAACCATGGATGAAAAGGGTGCTAACACCTTCCCTTTTCATAATCTACCCCCCGGACCCAAAATATTCTCTAAGGTCTTTCCTGTTCTTTTATAACCTTTCCTTATGGATAAAATAAAAGTCGGTGGCGACTCTTGCTATCCGCAACATTGTTTAAAGTCAGTTCTCCCACCGTGTTACAGAACTGGCGACTCTGCTGGGGATCTATTTAAGAGGGGTACCCTTAGGAATTAAGATCACTTTAAATTGTTTGCCTTGTTTGCTTTATTATTATATTGTTGGGGTGCTCTTATGTGTGAAAGGTCCTAACCCGGATCTAGTGTACCTTAGGTAAATGGCAATAGACCAAGGAAACTGTACGACGTATATCGATACAGTTGATCTGGTGGCCATAGTTAGTGCGACTTCTTGGTTGGTGCTTATATTCCTTAAGTCAAGTTGAGGATAATATTGAGGCTGCCATATGTTGTCAATGCACTAACTGACTTTTAGAACCCTAGTTAACTCATCTTGGCCTTTAGAAAGTAGTGAGGTAACCGGCTTTGGTGCAGACTGAAGTTGGTTGACACTCGATACTACGCTCATTGAGATCTTAAACTTGGATGGTTTTGGTTGGCAAGTAAGTTGCCTTCTGAACAACCACCCTTGTGAAGGATCAATGATATTGAGATCCCTTAGAACCTGGTTACTTTTGTAGGACAGGATGAACCATCTAACTTCAGGGGAGGGTACTTGCCTTTGAACCTCATGCAAGCCTTTAAACCTAGGGCAATTGTGTGACTTGTTTGTGTGTGCCACATGTTTGTGATTGAACATAACATCATGACATCATCATGCATCATGAGCATATCATTTTCCCTAACCATTTCAAGGACCAAGGGATTTATTTTTGTTCTTTGTTGCAGGTCATGGCTTCTGCTCGTAGAAACACCATCAGGATCAACTTTGTAGGGATACCTCCCAAGCTCAAAGAGTTGGTTTCCCAAGTGTCTGATCATTCCCAGTTCGTCCAGAGACATGGTCACCTATTGGATCTAGTCACTTCAGGGTTCAGTGAAGACATGATGAGTGTGCTCTTTCAGTTCTTTGACCCTAAGCACCATTGCTTTACATTTCCTGATTATCAGCTGGTTCCAACCATGGAGGAGTTCTCTAAACTTCTGGGTATACCTGTTCTTGATCAGAAGCCATTCACAGGCTTAGAGAAGGAGCTTAAACCAGAAGTTATTGCTGCAGCTCTACATCTGAAGAAGTCTGACATTGTTCTAGAGACGAGAAGTGGAGTTAAAGGTATTCTTGCCAAGGTATTAGTGGATAAAGCTCAAATGTTCTTGAAGGCTATGAGCTACGATGCTTTTGAGGAGATCTTAGCCTTATTGATTTATGGCTTAGTGTTGTTCCCCAATCCTGATCAGTTCATAGACGTTCATGCCATCAACATATTCCTGAGTCACAATCCAGTGCCTACCTTACTTGGAGACATCCTACATTCTCTTCACACCCGTACTACAAGGGCAAGAGGAACTTTGATGTGCTGCATACCTTTACTTTCTAGGTGGTTTATTTCTCACCTTCCTCGCTCAGTAATGAAGAATGAGCAAGGGTTCAGATGGTCCAAGAGGATCATGTCACTTTCTCACTCAGACATCCATTGGTGCTCCAGATCTAGGGAGAATGTCACCATCATTGACCGTTGTGGGGAGTTTCCTAATGTGCCACTTCTAGGCATAAGAGGAGGCATCACCTACAACCCATCTCTAGCTTTACGACAGTTTGGTTACGCCCGGAGCGATGGTCCACATGACATGTTGATTCAGGGCATTGTGTTTGACTATGAAAACGATCTTCAGGGTTACCGTCAGAGATTCATACGAGCTTGGGGAAAGGTAAACAGGATTGACAGCAAGACACTGGAGCCTAAGTACACCATTCCTATGGAGGCTTATCTCAGATGGGTACGATTTCGTGCTCAGACACTCATGATGCCATATCCTGCCATCCTACCAGTTACCATGGAACCTGTTGCTGAAGGAGACACAGCTTATACCATCCTTCACCCAGACATGCCTACTGATATGGAAGACTTGCAGAGATCATGGATCCAACTGAAAGAGCAAAGGGATACTTTCGAGGCTCATTACAAAGCAAGCCAAGCAAGGATCCTAGAGCTAACAAAGCTACTTCATGAGGAACGAAACCTCAACTCATACCTCAACACCAAGAGGAAACATCCATGGGAGACTTAAAACCCCATCTTTTGTACTTATTTCGTTTTCATTTTTTTTGTAAGCCTAAAAGGCAAAATAAGTTATTACTAATAAAAAGTTACTTTCTTGTTTGTTTAAGCAAATTTAAATCCTGCGGTCCTTGAAAACATTGCATATGCATTCCCATATCATTGCATCACAGGTTTATAATTGTGCACAGGTTTCTCATCTTCTCGCTGTTTATTTCAGCAATGGCTCTTGAACAATCAGTTAAGGATCTCCAGGCACAGAATGCACAGTTCCAAGAGCTGATCCTGAACCTATCCAAGGGGCAGGATGAATTGAAGACACTGCTGGCCAAGAAGACTAAGAAGGCTAGAAGGTCTGCTGGGTTGCTCAACATGGGAAGAAGGTTCAAAGGTCCTGTCAAGACCAAGGAACATGTTGAAGACTATGAATCTGAAGAATCTGAGCAGGAGAGAGGCAGTCTCCACAACACTATGGGGGACTCTGATTCTGAGGCTAACTACTACCATGAGCCTAACGAAGACAAATTCAAGATGCTGGTGGATAGAATGGATGCTATGGAATTACAAAAATCATCTGGGCTGGATTTTGAGGATTTGAGCTTGATATCTGGGGTGGTCATACCCATTGGGTTCAAAGTTCCTACATTTGTTGTCTATGATGGGGTCTCTTGTCCCAAATTGCATCTGAGGTCTTATGTCAGAAGAATGCAACCCCACACTGCTGATAAAAAATTGTGGATCCATTTCTTTCAAGAGAGTTTATCTGGAGCTCAGCTAGAATGGTATTATCAGTTGGAGAGTGTCAACATCAGAGATTGGAACGACCTTGCTGAAGCTTTCTACAAGCAGTATCAATACAATGCTGACTTAGCCCCCACTCGCATGCAGCTTCAAAGCATGTCTATGGGTGCCAAAGAAAGCTTTAAGGAGTATGCTCAGAAGTGGAGAGACTTAGCTGGAAGAGTTCAACCCCCTTTGACTGATAGGGAGTTGGTTGATATGTTCATGTGTACGCTGAATGGTCCGTTTTACAGTCATCTCATTGGAAGCTCATCATCTAGCTTCACTGAGTTGATCATGACAGGAGAGCGAGTAGAGAATGGTATCAAGAGTGGTAAGATCCAAGTGGGCACTTCTTCATCAGGTGCTGCAAAGAAGCCTCCCACTGGGAAGAAAGAATCTAATGCTGTGTATGGTCAGCCTGATCGTAACAGAAGGCATCAGTCTGTTAGTGCAGTTCATATTTCAAATCCAACTCCTGCAACAACAGAGCAGCCTCAAGGCAACCAACAGAGGGCTAGAAGACAGTTCACGAAGATCAACATGTCAATGGCTCAGGCATTGCAACACTTGTTGAAGGCTGAACTTATTACCCTGAGGGAGGCTCCTCAGAATCCCAATGTTACCTCTCCCAAGTACAATCCCAATGCACGATGTGCATATCATTCAAACTGTCCAGGACATGATACTAATAACTGCTGGGTCTTGAAGAACAAAATTCAGGATATGATTGATGCTGGAGAAATTGAGTTTGATCCACCAGGTACTCCAAATGTGATTACAGCTCCAATGCCAAATCACGAGAAGACTGTCAACGCCATTGATGAAGATATTGATGAAGATCTGCATGTCTATTCAGTTATGGAGTTGAGCACACCATTGTCTGTTATCAAAAAGAGGTTAGTACAAGCTGGGATCTTTCCAGGTTGTCATGAAGATTGTCTATATTGTACCTATAAGCCGGATAGTTGCTTCATTTTGAGAGATGGGATTCAACGTCTCATGGATAAATATACTATAGTGTTTGAAAGAAGACCAGCATCTGTAGAAAGTATGGTGGATCATCTGACTCAGGGTAAGAAGATTGAAGAGGTTGACATGGTTGACAAAGTACCACTAAGAATCACTTCAAAGGGTCCCATTAAAATCACTCATCAGGGCCCAATCAAGATTACTGCTGAAGGTCCTGTGAAAGTTGTCGCTGAAGCCAGAGTAGCTCCTCTGATCATTACCACTCCTGGTCCTATTTCTTATACATCTGACAAAGCTGTGCCTTGGCACTATGGGTCTGATGTTTACATCCATGGTGTCAAGCAGGAGCCTTTACCTGATATGCCTGTTGACATTGATAATATTGCTGGATCTAGCAAGATCACTCGTAGTGGAAGAGTCTTCTCTCCTCCAGTTGCTTCTAAGAGTGCAGTTACTCCTGCTGTTACTTCCACCACTGATGCTTGGGGCAAGGGTCCTGTTATTGAGCCTGTATCTACTGATGTGCCAGCTGCTGATGACCTCTCTAAGCAGATGGAAGAAGTATTGAAAATCATTCGCAAGAGTGATTATGATATTGTTGATCAGCTGGGGCATACTCCCTCAAAGATTTCTATGCTCTCCCTGTTATTATGTTCTGAGGCTCATGCCAAGTCATTGATCAAGTTTCTAAAGACGGCTCATGTACCCAGTGCAATTTCTGTGGACCAGTTTGAGAATTGTGTTGCTCACCTGACCTATGACAACGGGTTAGGATTTTCTGATGCTGACTTGACCCCTGCTAAGAGGGATCATAACAGGGCCTTGCATATTTCAATTGAATGCCGGGGCACTACCCTGTCTCATGTGCTGATAGACAATGGTTCCTCTCTGAATGTGTTGCCTAAGGAAGTCCTGAACAAGCTGAGTCCTGAAAATACGGTATTGAAGCCCAGTAATATCGTGGTAAAGGCTTTTGATGGTTCTAGAAGAGTAGTGCATGGGGAAATTGATCTTCCAATCAAGGTTGGCTCTCAGGTGTTTACTGCTACATTCTATGTGATGGATATTCGTCCTTCGTACTCATGCCTGCTTGGTCGTCCCTGGATCCATGGGGCAGGTGCTGTGACCTCCACATTACATCAAAAGTTGAGATATCCGGTGAATGGAAAAGTTGTTACTGTCTTTGGAGAGGAAGAATACTTTGTCAGCCATGTAAACACTTTCAAGTATCTGGAAGTAGAAGGTGAATACATTGAAACTCCATGTCAGTCATTTGAAGTGGTTCCCTGGGCTGTTAAGGATTGTGTGACTCCTCCTGCTGTGAAGAAGGTTCCTGTGGTCATCAGAAACCCTCCAACAATGGCAATGGCCTCCCTCAATGATGCAAAAGCTGTGGTGGAAGAAGGTGGTTGTACTATTTGGGGTCAGCTTCCTGATATTCCATACAAGTCTGACAAGTTTGGTTTGGGTTTCACTGCAGAGTCCCAGAAGGCTGTTCGTCGTGCTCGTGCTGTTCGTATCACCAATCAAGGGGTTATCAATGCTGTGGGAGATCAAGATGAAGACTACAACTTGGAGGCATGGATTTTTCCTACTGTGGGTGCTGGACTCAATAATTGGACAGCCGAAGATGTTATCCCTATCTCCTTTAGTCAGGAGTAAATACTATTACTGTGTTATGTTTTAAATTTATAATTTCTGGAACAATTAAAACTTTCAAGCCATGTGCCTTACCCGGGGCACAATGGTGTGCTTGTTACGGGTTGTCATTTCATTTGCATACATCATTCAATAAAATCAGTGGACGTGTCGTTTTCGTAAATATTGTGTTCCTTGTCTTTCTTTTTCTTTTATTTTTGCTTTATCAGCTATGTGTTCTTACACACACCCACGTCACTAAAATGCAGATCCTCATCCACTCTGGATCCAGTTGATAACAGTTCTACTATTGCCAATTACAATTTCGAGAATCCGATCTATCAAACTGAAGACGGAAACGAGGACGATTGTGAAATACCTGTAGGGCTTGCTAGGTTGTTACAACAAGAAGAGAAAGCTATACAGCCACATGAAGAGCCAGTCGAAGTTGTGAATCTGGGAACTGAAGAAAACAGAAAAGAGGTCAAGATAGGGGCTGATTTAGAGGACAGTGTCAAGAGCAGGTTGATTCAGATGCTACGTGACTATGTGGAGATCTTTGCTTGGTCTTATGAAGATATGCCAGGGTTGGATACAGACATTGTGGTTCACCGTTTGCCAGTGAAAGAAGATTGTCGTCCAAAGAAGCAGAAGGTTCGTCGTCCTGAAATGTCAGAAAAGATCAAAGCAGAGGTAATGAAACAGTTCAATGCAGGGTTCTTGGCCGTAACTTCTTATCCTCAGTGGGTTGCAAATGTGGTACCAGTTCCTAAGAAAGATGGTAAGGTACGTATGTGTGTAGACTACAGAGATCTGAACAAGGCTAGCCCTAAAGATGACTTTCCACTTCCTCATATTGATATTCTGGGAGACAACACTGCTCAGCATAAGGTATTCTCTTTTATGGATGGTTTCTCTGGTTACAGTCAAATCAAGATGGCACCTGAAGATATGGAGAAGACAACATTTGTGACACAGTGGGGCACCTTTTGCTATAAGGTAATGCCATTTGGTTTGAAGAATGCAGGGGCAACATATCAGCGTGCTATGGTGGCTTTGTTTCATGATATGATTCATCATGAGATAGAGGTATATGTGGATGATATGATAGCCAGATCTCAGAATGAAGAGCAACATCTTGATCATCTGCACAAGTTGTTTGAGAGGTTGAAGAAATACAAGTTGAGATTGAACCCAAACAAGTGTACTTTTGGAGTTAGATCTGGAAAACTCTTGGGTTTCATTGTCAGTGGAAAAGGTATTGAAGTGGATCCTGCAAAAGTGAAAGCTATACGAGAGATGCCAGCTCCCCGTACTGAGAAGGAGGTTAGAGGTTTCTTGGGACGATTGAACTACATTGCAAGATTTATTTCCCAATTAACTACCATCTGTGAGCCAATCTTCAAGTTGTTGAAGAAAGATCAGGTGATGGAATGGAATGATGAGTGCCAGACTGCCTTTGATGAAATCAAGAGATATTTGCTAGAACCTCCAATTTTAATGCCACCAGTTGATGGAAGACCCTTGATTATGTATTTAACAGTATTAGACAACTCAATGGGGTGTGTATTGGGGCAACATGACGAGTCTGGTCGAAAAGAGCAGGCAATATACTACCTTAGCAAAAAGTTTACCGACTGTGAAACAAGATACTCACTGCTCGAGAAAACTTGCTGCGCTTTGGCATGGGCTGCTCGCCGACTAAGACAGTATATGTTGACCCATACTACCTTGTTGATTTCGAAGATGGATCCAATCAAGTACATATTTGAGAAACCTGCTCTCTCCGGAAGAATTGCAAGATGGCAAATGATCTTGACGGAATATGATATACAGTATACCACTCAGAAGGCCATTAAGGGGAGTGTTGTTGCTGATCATTTGGCTCATCAAGCAGTAGATGATTACCAGTCAATGAATTTTGAGTTCCCTGATGAAGACATTATGTCTGTTACCAAAGAACCTGGACAATATGACGGACCTGAACAAGGATCCCGATGGACTATGGTTTTTGATGGTGCCTCTAATGCACATGGTAATGGTATTGGTGTTGTGATTAGTTCCCCTGAAGGTTGTCATACCCCGATTACTGCCAGACTTTGTTTCTATTGTACCAATAGCATGGCTGAGTATGAGGCATGTATCATGGGTATGCAAGTTGCTATTGATATGAAGATTCAGTTCCTTGAGAATTATGAAGGATGCAGGCTTGGATGAAGATGAGTGGATTCAGACTCGACTTGACCAGATAAATTTGATTGATGAGAAAAGGTTAGCAGCAGTTTGTCATGGCCAGATGTACCAGAAACGGATGATCAAAGCTTTTAACAAGAAGGTTAAGCCAAAGGTATATCAGGCTGGTGACTTGGTAATCAAGCGTATCATATTACCACAGGGTGATCCTAGGGGCAAGTGGACTCCAACATATGAGGGACCATTTGTAGTCGAGACAGTGTTCTCAGGAGGTGCCATGATACTGACTACAATGGATGGTGAAGACTTCCCACAACCTGTAAACGCAGACATAGTTAAAAAATACTACGCATAAAAAGAGACCCGCTAGGTTGACAGGCCTAGGCAAAAATAAGGGCATCCCGGCAAACCAAAAGGGTTTGGGCAAAAAGTAGGGATATATATATAAAAAGATGTACACCCGGCAAGTCGAAAACCTGAAAAGGCGGCTTGGGCAAAAAAGGGTATCCCGGTGGATTGAAAACCTGAAAGGGCAATCCAGGCAAAAGTTAGGGATTAAAGCGTATGACTATGTCTCGTTTGGATCACTCATGAAACTGCAACCAGTTGTACTACTTACTCAAGTTCAAACAGATAAAGCTCAATCCAATCGTTTCCGTCTCAACAGCAAGAAGATGAGATACTTGAGTGGCAATAGTAGAATTGAAACTCAATAGGATTATTTCCCACATAGCTGATTCTTTTTGTAAAACTTCATGACAAAATTCTCTTACTAGGGTTTATGTCTCCTTGTACAAACTTACCCGTGTATGAGTCACTTTTGATATAAATAAACTCCATCTTTTGAATCCAGATTTACTTTTACCCTATTTACATAAGCGAAACGTCCATTGGTTGTGTTTGAATGTATGTATGCCTTTTAATATGATTGATGTTTACCAGAAATGCATGAAAATGCAGTAATAGTATTTACTAAGGACGAACGAGGGAAGGATTTCAACGAAGCTTCGCCGGTTCATCTTTACAAGACAGTTACAAACCATCAGTAGGACTAATCCATTTTCACAAAGTCTAATCTCCCCTGGAATTTATATCCATCTCTTTTATCCTCATACGGATATACGGGAAATTACTTTCCAATAAGGGCACGATGAACGAAGACGGGATGTTATACTTATCCTACTATCAAACGAAAACGAAGGTTATCTATACCCTACTATCCCCAACAACGGGAGGTTATCTATACCTTGTTATCCCCAACAACCGAAGGTTATCTATACCTTGTTATCCCCAGCAGACGGAGGGTTATATATTCTTCAACAACGAATCGGGATTTATTTTCCTTGGCCAGCAGTTGTTATACAAGGATATCCAGACACTTCCAGCAGTGTCATAGCATACATACATCATTTACATCATACCATAACATATATGTCTATAGTACATTACCTAAGTGCATCATGTCATACATGCATACATAAAGCATAAACTAATGTTGTTATACAGAATGCTACCTTGTTTTCAGGTTAATTATCCAACAAACAATCTTATGATCTTTGGGACTGCTTTATTGTAACCTCAGGGTTACTTTATCCTCCTGATGAGCTTCTTATTACTTTGGGACTGCTTTATTGTAACCTCAGGGTTATTTTATCCTCCTGATAGCCTCTCATGACTTCAAGACTGCTTTAGAGCTACTGATTGCTCTATCCTCCTGAAATCATCCTATTACTTCAAGACTGCTTTAGAGCTATTCATTGCTCTATCCTCATGAGGTCATATTACTACTTCAAGACTGCTTTAGAGCTATTCATTGTTCTATCCTCCTGAAGCCATCTAATTATTTCAAGACTGCTTTAGAGTTCTCCATTGCTCTATCCTCCTGAAATTACATTATTATTTCAAGACTGCTTTAGAGCTATCCATTGCTCTATCCTCCTGAAATCATTACTTCAAGACTGCTTTAGAGCTATTGATTGCTCTATCCTCCTGAAGACATATCACATTATTATTTCAAGACTGCTTTAGAGCCATTCATTGTTCTATCCTCCTGAAATCATATCATTGCTTCAAGACTGCTTTAGGGTTATCACTATTGATTGTTCTATCCTCATGAAGACATGCTGCTCCATCATTATTATTCCAGACTCCTGACAGCTTTCATCATACACCCATATTTTGAACTGCTCCCCCCCCTAGTGGCATCTTTAAGCCCACTCAATCATATTCAACTAGCCATCTGTACCACTCTAGTGCACTGGTGAGTGCAAATTTTTGGGCTTTTGTGTTCAATCCCCTTCAACCTTCCAGGTTACGACTGGCAAATATACCAATCTAACCCCTCAGGTTTCAGAAAATTGAACAGGGGCAGCTGTTGCACCCCAAAATTTGCCCTCATAATACAAGACTTTGTGTTCTAAGAAGGTTCACAAGGTTCACAAGTTCCACAGTGCTTTCAAGACCTTTCATGAGGTTCATGAAGTCCATAGGTTGCTTCTTGAAGGTTCACAAGGTTCACAAACTTCTCAACATCTACAAGACCTTTCATGAGGTTCATGAAGTCCATAGGTTGCTTCTTGAAGGTTCACAAGGTTCACAAGATTCACAATGTTTACAAAGCTTTCCTAAGGGTCATGAGGTCTACAAAGCCACTTCATGATGTTCACAAGGTTCACAAGCTTCACAATACCTCCCATGAGTATCGCAAGATATCTTATGAAGATTCACAAGGTTCACAAAGTTCACAATTGGTCAGGAGAGTTGACAATTCCCTCAGATAATGCACCTCCTAAGCAGTGCATCCAAAACTAAGGTCTTGACTTTAATCAGGCTAAATGGACTTCCAAGACTTCAAGTGAGCTTCATAACATCTTATATGTGTATAAGAACCCCCATGTCAAGTTTCAAGACTTTTCTCAAAAGTTTGCTCAGTCAGATGATCAGATAAGTCAAAAGCAGTCAATGCAGTTAAAAGGTCAAACTGAGGTCAACTGTGGTCAAACCAAAGTCAAACTTCATGATTTTTTTTTTGCCAACATCAAAGAGAGGTTGGGTGAGAAATATTATCATAATAACTGTAATACCCCAAATTTTGCCCTAAGATTTGTCGTCGCATTTCATTGCATTTAATCAATTACTAACAAATTTGTGTAATCGTTTGACTTTTTGCAGGTAAATATCATATGGCATGCATTTTTTTTCTAAAAAGTAAAAATGGCACAATTGGCAGGAGGACATGTGTAAGGAGTTATGAGTGTGAGAGGTTGAGAGTTCGAATCTCACCTTTGTCACTTTTTTTTTGTTTTTTATTATTTTTACTCTAAATTTTTCTATCTTTCATTAAAAAAATAACAAAAATAGTTTTTCATTATTATTTAATTATTATTTTCGTATTTTAATTAAATCATTTTTTAAAATATTATTTTTTTTCACTTTTTTCTAAATTATTCATAAAAATATCCAAAAAATCATAAAATAAAAAATATTGAAAAAAATTTTGTTCTTTTTATAATATTTTTTATTTTAGGAATCAATAGGATTATTAGTTTTTATTTTAAGTTTATTTTAATTATTTTAAATTTTATTTTTTTTTCTTAACTAATTATTTAGTTTGGGCTTTAAAATGGGCTTTAGGGACATTATTGACAATTTGGTGTTAACCCTAATTTGTTCCCTATATATACATGTGTTGCCTTGTTGGAAAAGAGGAGAGAATGAAAAAAACCTAAGAGGAGTGAGTGCCGTTTGCCGTTATTTAGTTTTCTTCTTCATCCATTACTATTGTTTCTTTTTCTTCATCGTTTACCGTTATTTCTTTTCCTTCATCTATTACTGTTGTTTCTTTTTCTTCATCTTTTACCGTTATTTCTTTTTCTTCATCTATTACCGTTATTTCCTTTTCTTTATCTATTACTGTTACGTTTATATATATATATAATTTTTAAATTGTTAGAGTTTATATATATAAGATTTTTGATCGAATTATGTCGATACGATGTTTGCACCTTTGTGTGCATGACGCGTGACATTTGTGTTAGTTCGATCTGGTTGCGATGATCGCATTTTTGTGTGAGCAATAATACTATTTTTTGCTTAATTTCTTTTTCTTTGCGATAAATTTTGTTTCGTCCGATTTAGATCTGGTTGCGATGAGCGCATTTCTGCGTTAGCAACATTGTTGGGTTATTTGGCACATTTAAAATTCATTATTGCTTTATTATTATTATTATTATTATTATTATTATTATTATTATTATTATTATTATTATTATTATTATTATTATTATTATCATTATTTATTATTATTATCATTATTATCATTATTATTACCATTATTATTATTATTGTTATCATTAATTTATTAAAATTTGTTATAATATAAAAATCTGTTTTTTAAAATAAATAACATTAACATCTTTTCCAAATTAATATGAAAACCTATTATTTTTAAGAAAAACTTTTTTTTAGATAAATTTAAAATAATAACTAAAATCTTTTTTTTAAAATAATAACTAGAACCGTTATTTATTTTATTTTATTATTGTTCAATTCAAATTTCATTATCATATTGTATCTGCTCCTCTCATGTAACCTCGCGAACTTAACAATCGCTCTTTAAATTCTGCCTTTAAATTTCTGCTTGCATGGTTTAAATTATGACATTATCTCTCTGTTTGCATGATTCAATTATCTCACGCGTTTACTATTATTTCTGTCACATTGCACACATCTGAAGGTTAGGTCTAACTGTTTGGCCGCCGCGCCAATAGTCCGTAAAACTTCACACATTCAATTTCAAATCCTCAAAACTACAAACTACAAACCCTAATTTTCACAAATGCCTCGCCGCAGGCAAAATTACAATTTTACCCTTAGCATTAAGTCAAAGAGCTGCCACGCTCATTTTAGGGTTTCCCGCCGTGGAATCCCTAATTTAACCCTAATTACAACTTAACATTTCAACGTAAAAATTTGGAGTTCCTACACTCCGCGTAAGCGTGTCCTTAAGACATGTTTATTCCCCGTGAGACCTTGACCACAGTCAAAAAGTCTCTAACCTCCCTTTTGAGGGGAACTACGATTACTCTGATTCCACTCCCGTAAGGATACGTAGGCACAAGATGCGATGTCTTGCCGAGTAAACTTAGAATTAACCCCCTTTATTATTTATTATTGCTTATTTATATTTTATTTATCTTTGCTATTTAATTATTTTGCTTATTATTTTGTAATTGTTTCTTGGATGTAAAGTTGTTTAATTATTTAATTATTATTATGGTTAGTAATTAGGGAGTGTAACAACCTGTATGTAATATGAAAATAAATTTAGATCACTTTTAAATAAAGATAATTAAAATAAACACGTCACACACGTAAGTCGATTTTAATCGCCGTCTCACTTCCTAAGGATATCCCTCAAGTTGCCTACGAATAATGGTTAAGTGGGGTGTATAAAGCAAGTCCCTCAAATAGAAAAATCATCAAAGTCCCTTATGGTTGCCTTTACGAATCGAGTCCCTTTCGAAAAATGATGATGGTCCCTTATATGTGCTTATTACATCCCACAATGGCCTTCAAAGTCAAATTGTCCCTCCCATGTCCCTTAACATCCAAAGTAAGAACTACCTACTCCATTATAGTAGGGATAGTCTTACTAAAGGAAAGAATAAAGAATAAGAAAGACCTTTAAACATTAGGGTAGGTTACTCCTAGGTGCTTGCTCACTTCAAAACTGTTTCACACTTAAACAAATTTTCAACAAGTTTTCAAACAAGTTCTTAACACATCCTTACATGGATTATTTATTAACTATTCTGAAAATTTTCTATTCACACACTACAATTTCAAAACAATTCAAAAGTGAGCTTAAGTACCTAAGAGCCCATGGATAACCATGGATGAAAAGGGTGCTAACACCTTCCCTTTTCATAATCTACCCCCCGGACCCAAAATATTCTCTAAGGTCTTTCCTGTTCTTTTATAACCTTTCCTTATGGATAAAATAAAAGTCGGTGGCGACTCTTGCTATCCGCAACATTGTTTAAAGTCAGTTATCCCACCGTGTTACACATCCTTATGAGCTTCAACCATGGTAGGCCTGCGTAATTGTGCGCATATAATTCTGGATGGCATTATTGACTCTTCCAATCTCCTTACGTGTATTGCTTCTGTTTACAGGGCCAACAGCTGCCAAGGGATTCAATTGGAGGGTTCATAGGTTCTTTATGGTAACAGTCTCAGTAGCATTAAATATTTTACACCTTATGACCTTGTATTTACCCTTGCATCAATTTAGAAAGGAACACCATCAAATAATTGGATTAACGGTCTGCTATGGAATCCTTACACAATTCTCAATAGTAGAGATTTGTCAATCCTGGTTTATATTAACTCATTGAACTTTACTAAACACAAAACTGACTTATCCCGATTGGCCTGTTTAAGGTTTCACGCTGTTATTTCAGGTTCAGAAATTCGCCGGCGGATTCTGATGGAAGCAGGGGCTTATCGTGAATTCTGATGGCTGAATATAACTCCACCTCTCAAGGAATGGTTCCTTTGTGCCTAAAAAATGATAAAGAGAGACGAGACGGCATCATTGACAAGCTCCAGGTCAACATCAACATTACTGATATCGTCTAATGCCGTAATCTTTGATGAACTCTGCCATATGCTTATAGTTTTGAAGTCTCAGGTCGTCAATGCTTTCGGTTACCGCTAATGCTAAACACAAGCAAATCAGGTTTTCCCTCGGATTCTTCATTCACTGAATGTCTGTTAATGTTATTAATTGGATTTCAAATGGTAGGTTCCTTATCTGAATGATGTTGCTATGGATGTTTTGTTCTTCCAAGCCTTAGTTAAGAATTTTTATCCAGACTTGGTAATTCTGGTTCAACTTGGTCCTTTCTTGATGTTCCATCCAAGGCTGACTTTCACAATTCTTCTTGCAGGAAAATTAATTGTTGGATTGTGTTGCTTGGTATTAACCGTGATGGTTTTGGAAATGCAATTGAGGTTTTATTTCATGTCAAAGAAAGTAACTGCCAAACTCCCTCTTCTGCAGGAGCAACGCGACTAAACAATCACCGGCTTGTTGCCGTCTTCTTTTGCAGATTCAAACAGGTAAGCTCACTTTCAAACTATGCTGAGTTATTCGTGTCGGAAAGAGGATGTCCTTATTAATAGCCTCATTGTTTTGCAGTTTATACATTAACCAACCATCGATCCATCTGCTCAATATTGATGCCCTATTATGTTTTGGTGTCTATGTGTCGATACGTGTTGGCCCTCCAGGTGCAAGGTTCAAGATAATTAAGCTGTCGCCGCCGTCGTGGAGGTAGGAACTAGAACACAGTTGAGTTTACAAGCTGGCAGCACCTTGGAGTTATGAAATGCTGTATATAGATATATCCATTTAAAACTTTCCTTACTTTACTCAACTGTTTGGTGGCATGGTGCTGGAAGTTCTAATGGCCAAAACCATTATGTTGTATGGGCGTTAGTGACATTCTTTGTAATTATGAAGCATTTTCAATATCTATAATAAGATAAAGTCTTCGATTGGTTTGTCAAATTCAAAGTAAATTTCATTCTTGTATTTAGGATCATTTTGTAACATATGAATCCTTGGGCATAGTCACATGAAATCAACTCGTGGAGTTTGAACATCAAGGCATCATTGGTTGTATTTTGAATCTTTAAAAAACCAGTAGCACAGCGGCTTGAGTTCGGACCTTAACCATATGAATCCATAATTTTACCATTAACTCGCACGCCCTGACCTCTAGAAGTTTAAATTTGTAAATCTGTAACCCCTTGCACTTGAATCATGATACCAAGTACGTGTGGATCCTAATGAGCTTATGACTTAAGTAACAACCAAAATTCCTCTCATGATTTGAATTTAAATACTGGACTGAATTAAGGATGAATTTGATCATAGTAGGCAACTTCTGACAACAAAATGGCATAAATCCCAATCTTTGAATAATAGGCCCTTATATGTATCACTTCATGATTCCCTGAACTTCCAGCAGTAACCCAACCTTTCACAAATCAAAACAAACAAATGGGTTAAACGGTTAGCTATGCATAATGATTGACTATGAGAATGAACACCATCTCCTTTCGGTATTACCACGTCTGCACAAATCGGTTAGTCACAAAAAAAGGTATAAATATTAAAATAAAGTCGAATAACAATAGAAAAATGCGCAAAAAGAGGTGGTATCTCGTGGTCAAAAATTAGGGTGCAACACATAAGCAGGAGTTTCTATCACCATACTACCATTCATATCAGACAATTTCAAGCCCAACATAGTAGCACATTCAAGTGAAATAAACGAATGAGTAGCATCAGTATCAATAATAGCAATCAACTCAGTATTGTTAATAAAACAAGCACCTCGCATTAAGTTATCATTCTTAGGGACTTCTAAACCACCCAAAGCAAACACTCTGCCACTAGTCTGAGCAGCAATAGCAGTCTTCTTCGGCTCTGGTATTGAGTACTGATGTGACCTGTTCACCACAATTGAAACAAGTCGGATCCTCATTCTTGCAATTAGTGGCTCGATGACCTCTCTTACCACATCTGTAACATCTCAGCACATTATTGTTGCAACCATCAACATGGTGGCCTTGCTCGCCACACCTATAACACTTAACAGAAGCGGAGTTGCTCCCCCACTTGTCTTCTTCCCATCTGAAGCCTTCTGCTTCCCTTTGTCAGCTGGAGTCACATAAGGTTTTCTTCGAAACTTTCCTTTCTCTTTCTTCTCACTAAGATGTTTGTAGTGAGATGATCGAGCTCTGTTATCCTCATCATAAATCCTAATCTTATCCACCAGCTCAACATATCTACGAATTTGTTGGTATCCAATACCCTGCTTGATCTCTGGTCTCAGCCCATTCTCAAACTTGAGACATTTAGAAATCTCAGCATCAACATGATTGTAATGCGGACAAAACTTCACCAGCGCCTCAAACTTTGCAGCATACTCCGCCACAATCATGTTTCCTTACGTCAATTCAAGGAACTCTATCTCCTTCTTACCATGAACTTCCTCAGGGAAGTAATTCTCCAAGAATTATTTCCTGAATACATCCCAAGTTATCTCAGTACCAACATCCTCCAATCTCTGACATGCATTATCCCATCAATCTTCAGCTTCTTCTGATAGCATATGAGTACCAAATTGTACCTGCTGAGCCTCAGTGCATGCCATCACTCAAAAGACATTCTCAGTCACCTTAACCCACTTCTATGCACTCTCTGTATCATGAGTGCCCATGAAAGTTGGCGGATTGTTACTCTGGAACTTTCCCAAAGCACAAAACTCATAAGGAGTCCCTCCATTCTAATTGTTCTGTGTATTTTGGGCCATCACTTGAGCAAGTGATTCTGACGCATCAGCAATAACACGAGTGTTTCTCCCAGTCATTCTGCACACCATCAATCAACATTAGAAGAAACAAATTATCGACGGTGTACACACACTCGTCAACTAACAGGGGACTGGCATCATATAAAACCTAGTCGGACAAACCGGCCTGCTCTGATACCACTAATGTAACACCCTTCTAAACCCAACGAATATTTTAGCACATAAATCAATAATTAAATCAGAGTAAATCACCGAAAAGGGTGTCACATGCTTCATAAAAACATTCTTATCATACATCTTGCTCCATAACACGGGTTTCAAATAATTATAAAATTCATCTTAATAACTCCACATATAATTGAAACTTCTCATCAAAATCTTAGTATCAACATGACTTCATAATTTTCATAAAAGGACTTCAAGAACTTTGATCATAATCAAAAATCAACATAAAACAAATCATCGTGTCACACACTCTTAAAAACATGTTCTTAAATCAATAATGACTTCAAAAAACCAAATGTTCCCAAACCCCAATGTTACGTATCATAGAAAACCCTTTTAATTCACGAAAATAAGATAAATTGACTCCAAATATAAATCTTCACGCATCAACGAGCTAACCTTGATCACCTACACGTTACCCATGTAGAGGTAACATTCAAACAGGCATGGTGAGTAATCACAAATCATTATAAAAGGTATAAGAAATAGATATAGTAGTTACAACAATAATTATCCATACTTCATATATCCATCACGCATCACACACATACTCACACTGTCACTTTATTAAGTCATTCACAAAGTCATTACATCATCAATAAATCATCATCGTCAAAACATCACTTATGTCACAGTATCATCAAAACATTTACTAACTCATTTTTATGTAACGTCACTTAGTATGTAATGCAACAAAACGACTCATGCATGTTGATACACATGGTCATCTCCATCCAAAAATCCCCACTATAAGATCAATTCCCACTCGGAACCGGAGCACATCATAAAACGCACTCAATCCACACAATGGGATTGAGGCTACCTCTGCACCGGAGTCCTAACATCTTCACTGGACCGAAGTTCTAACATTGTCACTGGCCCGAGGTCCTAACATATGCTATGATTGCATGATGCAACACATCACAATAAACACGACTACTACTAGTCAAATTTGTGTCATCATTCATATAATCATCATAGTATATCCCTCATAATCAATCACACTCCATCATAACATCATTATTAGAAATACATCATATTAATCATTTCAATTCATGTGAGACAATGCAGCAACAAAAAGAAAGAAAAGAAAGACAGGAGAAAAGTAAAATAAAAAATGTCAGCTCATACTCGCCCGACGAAGCAGGGGCAAAACGCCTTCCCCATACAAAATTCCAGGAGCACCTCTTTTTCATCCTTCCTCTGTCTCTCCTTTCGCCCGGTGCTTTCTGAGCGAAGTAGCTTCGCCCGATGAAACATATGACTCGCCTGGCGAAAGCGCGAAAATAACAACTCTGTAGTTGCGTTTTCTGCATATTCCAGACCCCAAAACTCTTGCGATTCCAATATCGTTCAATCCAAAAACACACATAATTCATAAGATATCACAATATAACAACAACACTTCATAATAGGCATCATATACATCACTTAATAGCACTACAACATCATTCTATCACTTATTTCATCATGAATAATCACATTACCATCATATTACTACATTCTCCCTAAAACCCCAAAACCACCTACATAAATCTAAACCCTATATCAATTATAATGAAAAGTAATACTCTCCATACCTTAGATTCTTAGTTCTGATCCTTTTACTCGAGTCATACAGCAGTCTCTTAGAGCTCTAGCCCCTTCTACCTTTTTCCTTAGTGTCGTTTCTCCAAAACACGATCGTTCAGAATGAACTTCTCCACTTCTATTTTCCCTTTTATCAAACTTGCCCTTAGGACTCCTAATATGCCTTTCCCAACTTACCCTCACTTATACTTCTATAATGATCACCTTGCCCTCGATGTTTCCCCTTATTTTATTTTAATTAATAATAATAGTCTAAATAGCATAATTTGTATTACTCTATTATCAATAACTCTAAAATAATTCTAATTAATTATTTAATTTCTAAATAATCCTATTATTCACTTAACTCATCATCACCCCACAACACACAACAAGAACACATCATGCATAATAATTCACCAAAATTCACCGATAATCACAAATAATTTAACAAATATTAAAATATAAATATCGAGGTGTTACCTGTTACATGTGCGCAGGTTCTTATACTTGTAAATATTATTATCAGAATTTGTTCTACATTAAACACATTTTGAGAGTTGCTGCATTGCTAGCTTCTGGTGGTAGAATCTAAAGAACACTTGCTAAGTGATGTCTAGCAAAGACTATGAAGCTGAAGGCCTCGGCATCGAAAGAAGCAACGATATTGTCTCTACACTTAGTGAATGCAAATTGGCTTCTGGTACAATTCAGAGTTGGTGATAAAGCTGAATTCATCTGTACTATAAAAAGCAAGTTGTATTATCAAATCAGTTTGTCAACTAGAGTCTATAGATTTTAAGGCTCGAGAAACACTGAAATGCTTTATGGATATCTACCCCCAACGACTCTAATAGTACAAAATCTCTTAAATACTCAAAGGTTAAACATGTTACACATTGGATTAAGATCTTCTGGTGTATCTATCTTCAATGGCTCTTGTACTATGAAGTAACAACAAAGACTCTTGATTAAGTTACCTCCTCAACGGCTAGTTTCTGAAAAGGCTATAAATATGGATGAAGGTTCAAACTGAATCTTTAACAAGGATCAAATAAAAGAAGGAGTAACAATATCATCAATTATCAACTCGATGTATATGCATATTTTTATGATGTAGGTTATAATTGTAAAAGCCTTAAGATTTATCACATTTTGTATATCTTAGAAATCTTAAGAGCTTTAGGTTTTTTTATGGTGATTTCTTGTACCTCTGATACTTGTATCATGTACACCTTGTTCTCTATTTTTTTAAGCTTGTTCAGTAGTTTAGATAAAAGTCTTGTGTCATTGGGATACAAGTAAGAAGTCTTGAGTCAAGATGCTTGAGCCACGTAAGTCTCTTGCTATGTTCTTAAGTAGTGAAAGTTTTAATCAAGTAGATTGATTGGGCAGGAAAGTCTTGAGCATGTATGGCTTGAGTAGGATAGCTCAGTTCATGAAAGTGTAGCAGTAAGTCTTGGCTAGAAATGGTGCAAGCGGGTGCTTGTTTTATGGAACCTTGAGCAGAAGTCTTGGGCCGGAGGGGATTGAGCAGGAATGCTTAGTACATGGAAGTGTAGCAGTAAGTCTTGGCCAGGAGTGGTGCAAGCGGAGGCTCGTTTCATGGGACTTGGAGCAGAAGTCTTGGGTCTGAGGGCCTGAGCAAAGAAGCCTTGGGTTCGTGGAAATTGAGCAAGAAATCTCGAGTAAGAAGATTGAGCAGAAGTCTTGGACCTTGGGTCTGAGCAATTGTAAAGACTTACACATAAGCATAAGCGATTGTAGTCATATTTTGATTATAGTGAAAATCTCTTGTGAAACAAGGGGACTGGACTACTCTCAGTTAGGGGAGGGACCAATATAAATCTTTGTGTATTCTGCTATTATTTATTTGCTTCTGTTAACATTTCGCTGCTAAGAATTAACCAGAATCTGAACACCAATTTAGATTCTGAACTCTAATCAGATGCAAACTAAGAAAATGGAAAACACAATTCAACCCCTCTTCTTGTGCCCTTTTCTCACCTTCATTCATGAAGTCACTAAGACCACAACCCTTGCCGCTCAAGTGGCTCAAATTCACCAAATGATGAAAAACATGATAACAAGTCCTGACGTGCCAGCAGCTGAGCCTGTAAAAGTTGTAACTGATGCATCAGAGGTTGCATGTGCTACTATAGGAGAGCTAATTTATTTGAAGATTTCTCAATAAATCATATTTGTGTTAATTATTCGGGAAACAACAAGTACAACAACCCCTAAAATAACACTTACAACCCTGGGTGGAGTAAACATCCAAACATCTCATGAAGTAACACCCAACACCAACTCAAGCTTCAAGCACCTCAAGTTCCACTTGGTTTTTCTGCATCAAACAATGTTGTGGCTAATCAAGGGAATAACCTGCTAGAAAATATTTTTAATTACTTAATATAAGAAACCAATAACTTTCAAGCTCAAGGAGTAAGCATTAAAAACTTGGAGAATTAAGTTGGGGAAACTGCTTCACCACTCAGTTTTAAAACTATGGGAGCACTTTCAAGCTCAACTGAAACTGCAACATGTACCTCTAGATCCAAAAGTATTTAAACATGCAAGGTTATCAAGTTAAGAAGTCGAAAAGAATGTGAACGAGCAACATTAATAAGAGAAGATCCACAAACAAAAAGTGACTACCCTGACACTTCAGTAGTGGAAGTATCATAATCTACTAAGACTGTGCTCTTGGTAAAACTTAAAAAGAAGAATGTGGAAAATGAGCAAATTACTATGAAAACTTTTGTCTCCCACATGATGGTGTACCTTGTTAGACTTGAGACTTCATACACAAGAGGAGAGGGGTGATTTGTGTGGTTTGAGAAAATGTGGTTTTGAAAAAAATTTATAAGTAAAATCAGAGTTTGAAAACATTTTGAAAACTTTGGCAGCGGAAAATAAAATGCGATAAATCAAAAGTGTTAAGGGAAGAAGGAGAACACCAAGAGTTATATAGGTTCAATAAAAAACTACTTAGTCTTGTCCCCCAAAAATTGATCTTGAGAGTTTCCATTAAATATTTAGAGCTTTTAGTAGGAAAGGTTCATGAACCCCTTTATACAGAGAATAGTGGTTGATCTTCAACCAAGAAATACAAGACGATAGATTTGGGTGTTTGCATCTTTTTTCAGAATAATCTTGAGAGGGAATTGGAAAATTTTCATTCCCAATGGTGGATTGAAGCGGTTAGTCTTCTTTCCACAAACACTGACCTTGAAGTGGTTAGTCTTTAAGTTCCAAACCCTTTAAGCTCAATACCTTGGTCTTACACGGGATAATAGAAACCTGAGATATTTTAATGTTTGACTAATCTCCAACATATGAAGCTTTTAATATCGGGTTGAACTTCAACCTATCTTGGTTTCAACATCGGGCTGACCAAGAACCTAAGAGATTTTACCATGGTCTGATCTCCAACCTAAACTAGGATTGAATCACACAATCCCAAACAAAAAGCTTTTACAGGTTTAGCTTTAAACCAAAATAAAACCCTAATTTGACAGTATTCAAGCGAGGTGTATACAAAAGATTCCCTTGGTGAATTTTACAATTTTACCTATTCTAAAATTACAAAAACAATTTCACTCACAAAAGGACTTTTTTCACAAAAGTACTTAGGCTAAGTTTAACTAAGTGAGAGAAAGTTAAAGAAATGTTTAGAGAGAGACAGAGAGAGAAAGAAAGAGAGATGAAAGTGTCAAAACACGATTCTGTATGTTTTAAATGAGAAATGGAATCTCTATTTATAGGCCTGAGGTGGGCTCAAAAGGAAATTTCAATAAAATAATTTTGTAACAATCTAATCATTTGACACCTATTCCTAATCTATTAGAAGATAGAAATAATCATTTGTAAATTCTTAAAAAGGAAGTTTAAGATATCTAACAATTGCAGAGAATCAAGGTGCCTTCAAGATATCTTGGGCCCTAAGTTTACACATTTCTAATTGATTAGACAAAGATTCTAACCGATTAGAAAAGTCAAAAATTTGCCTATAACTATTTTGAATGCTCCCAATTCATCTGACACAACTTTCACATGCTTTTCAAAATATTTTCTTTTGGTGAAGTATTTTAAAAATGGTTTTGTATGTGTGTGTGTGTGTGTGTGTGCGTGTGTGTGTGTGTATGTGTTTGTGTGTGTGTGCATGTGTGTGTGTGTGTGTGCATGCGCACACACTTTAGCCATATGATTTTATGATAAAGTCCTTTTTCCTCACAATCACTCACTCATTACTAAACTTGGAGATCAAGACATTGCTTCAAGACTTTGTCTGATATTACTCTTTATGTTGACACATGCTTGAATGGCTTGAGATTAGACTTTAGTTGTAATCTTTGTTTTCCATCATTGGATAGCAAAGTTTATCAAACTCTAAATATAGGTTTACATTTTTATCAGTTTAGTCTTTCATGCTTGACTTATCACTAGTTATCATCGTTAAAAGTTGATGTCCTTCTTAAAAGCATATCACATGTAAAACAAGGTTCCACATACCTTGCTCAAAAACGACGCGAAAAGGGAGAATTGGAGGGAAACTTATTTATTCTTATGGGCCAAGCATAATTAATATTCAAAGGTATACGATCTGAGACTCCACAAGAACCTTAGATGAAGTTGACTATAAAAGGATTTCTTGGAGGAAATGGAAAAAAGGTTCAACAACTAAGAGACTCAGAGAAAAACATTTGGTAGAAGTTAGTGTGAAAGTAAGATGAATTAGAGTTGAAAGCTTATTATATCTTCATCTCAAGTTTATTATACTAGCATATGGTGTGATAAAATTCGTCTCTTACTGATTGAAGATTTCAAGAAGACGAAGAAGTTGCTTTGAGGTTTTCATTTCTTTTTCAGTACGTGTTTAAAAATGTCTAGCTTAGAATCCAGTATTGATGCATGTACTTAACTCAGCACGAGCTGGACTCCTTTATGTTGAGCAATGTGAAGTTACTATAAAGTAATACTTTGTGCTAAATGATGTGTTATCAGTGCTTTATTTTATCATACATTATACTATTATAAATATGATTCTTTGCATGATTAACTTAGAAAAGGATGAAAGCCTGTTGTTGTGAGGAATCCAACAAAAATCAAAAATAGTGTTAAAATGTGATTGAAAATAGTAGGTGTCGCTTTCGCGAAAATAAGGTGCCGGCACAACAGAAGAGTCGCCACCTTTCGTTATTTATCTCTCAGAGCGGGAAAGGAAACAATCGGAAAAACCTGACGAAAAAAGGGTAAGACAAGGTCGTCGCAACCATTGTCTGGGTTCGGGAGTCGGTTACGCAAGGGGAAGGTATTAGCACCCGTCACGTCCGTCGTACTCGACGGGATCCACGCTTGTTGTGTTTACTGGACGGGTTGGTTTTATCTATCTACCTATCAAGGCTGGTTTAAAAAGAAAAGAAAATGACTCGGCAAAGCGTCGCACTTTATGCCTACGTATTCTCATCAGAGAACGAGAAATCAAAGTCAACGTAGTTCGACCTACGACGGGTTATGGGGAAGGTAGCTCGCCAATACATCAGTATTGTGCCTAAGTACTCTCAACAGGTATGAGAGATCAGAGCTTACGTAGTTCGGGACACTACGCATTATTTTCTATCTTTTACGGAAGAAGTGTTTTTTATTGTGTTTGCAATTTCAATCGCACTAAAGACTATGACCTGAGAGTGAATGCGTCGCATGTCACCCAAAGGGTACCATACTAAACATCCAGACTGTGGAAAAGAAACTCTCCCACAATCCTTTCTCAGATAGCTTAAGGCTCGTAACGTACGGAAGAAATCATTCATGATTACTGTATCTTAAGTTGTTTTGAGATGAGAAGAGAACAGGCTCAACTAGAGGGAGACTATCAAGTCCTACTATTGTCATGCCAAGGATTCATCCTATAGTCGAAGTTTGAACAGGGAACTCCTAGAAGTTATCATGCATAGGTTTCAACCTAAAGTTCTATCATCACTTCCTTATCAAAGGAATGAGAGTCCTAAGGGATCATGTCAATGATACACAGAACAGACAAAGCATCAGCTTAAGCAATAAACAGCGAACGACTGTAAAATGCATGCAATGCAAGTGAGGGAGGAAGTGTGTGTGGGGCATCAGCCTCCACAAGCTCATCTCAACCTCAAGCCAGAATGAATAACAGTAATCATACTGAAAGATAAAACATGCTATCAAGCAAAAACAGTAAACTACAATCATACAGAAGAAATAAAGTCATGCTATCAAGCAAAACAAACCACATGGGCAAGGGAGCTGGGCTCTACCGAATACCCGCAAGCAAAGCCATACAGTAACAGTACAAGCAGAGGGAGCAACTCAACCTCTAGTGCAATCATGCTCCTAGATTCTACCTAGTCTAGATATGAACTTATTCTAATGCATCAAGAAAGTCAAACAAGGCACACCAATACAGAAAAGAAAACAGACAAGAAAGCAGATCAACTCCTCTCTCAACTCCAAGCTTCAGCTCTTCCAACAGCAACTCAGTCTTCAGACTTCCTCACCCTTGGCAAACATCAATTTGCTTTTCCAGGTTTCAACCCTTCAACATAAGTTTCAACTTATCTTCTCTTCTTTAAGCTTCAGCTTTTCAGTCAATCTCAATTGAATCCTCTTCCTAAGTATCAACTTAGTCTTCAAGCTTCAGCTCTCTTTGCTTTACCAGTCTCAACTTGGTCTTCTCTTCTTTAAGCTTCAGCTTCTCAGAGTAACCTTCAATCACTTAGAAGTATCAACTTCATCCTTCAGTCTTTAAGCCTCAGCTCTTCATTCAGTCTTTACTGGATCTTCAAGTATCAACTTGCTCTTGTTGCTCTTCAAGCTTCAGCTGGAATGGCAATGCTCAAGGAATCATCCTCTTCCACACTCTTCAATGAAGTCTTCACCTTTAAGCCCAACATCTCTCAAGATACTCAAACCAGAGGAAATCACTTAACTGGATAAGCTGGGGTGTTAAACTGCTTATTGACCACCAAAGGTAACCTATAAGGGTTTAACATCAAAGGAATGGTTCCCTCAAAAGTTCTACTTCCTAGGTACCATCACTTATCCCTCCTAAGGAGAGAGGTGAATACCATGGAAGGACTTTGAATCATGGGGAGGAATGGAGGTGAAAGATACCATCCATGTTTAAGAAAGGAGTCAACTAAGTCTAAGCTCTTCTTAATCCCTAACCCTAAAACAACAACAAAACACACAAGCTCTCAAGCTACTTCTTCAACCTTCAAGTCTTCTACTATGCTCCTCCATGCTCCTCAAAGCAAGACCAAGCTCACCAAGCCCACAAAGCAAAGCAAAACAAAAATACAAGCCCACAAGGGCAACACAAACAATCATCAACTACAAAAATCATCTAAAAATAGTATACTACTATATTAAAATCTAATATAATTCCTAGGGGATCCTACATACCTACCCTTACTACCCTATATGTCCCAATATCTAACTTGACCTAGAAACCCAAAATTCTAGTGTTATTGTGGACCTATGTTGGATTGACCTAATTCTACACAACCTAAAGTCATCTAATCAAAACTAATCAAAAATTAATCACAAAATTATGGAATAAATCCAGAGGGGAGCTAAAGTCCTAAGCTAACTGTCCTAAAAAGAATGGCCTAAAAATTCAAAGGTAACTAGCTAAACAAAATTCTACAAATCTATGCATCAACATAAAAGAATTAAAAAGCTATTAAAGGAGAAAATACACAAAAAATATTAAAAATGCATGAAGTGCAAATATTTTGATTTTATAATTTTCTAGACATTAACATGAAATAGGATAAAAAAATCCCCATGCAAAAATCATCATTTTTCTATTTAATATGATTTTTCAAAGATTAATGAAAAATGGAGAAAAAGAAATTAAAATATGAAATGTTTGGTGTGAATAGCAATGCCAGGCAGTACATTTCATGAATGGGCTCAAAATGGGGGTGCAAACAACATAAGCGCTGGGCCCAATTATTTAATCAGAAAATCAATTGAAAATCATAAAGAAAAAGAAAAAGACACGGTGCATAAAGTAACAAAATTCAGTTTAAAATCCAAGTGGGCCATGAATGGGGGTGGGGATATCAATCAAGCCCAATCTCCCTTTTAATGAAACGACGCGTTTTGGGGCATCTTCAGATTTCCTCTTCACACGCGAAATCAAATCCTGGCCCTCAGATCTCCACTCAGTCAAAGGTATACGCATGATCCAATGGTCACGGAGTCGTCTTCTTCCTTCAGCCATGGAAATGGAGGGAAAGCTCCATAGTTGCAGAGCTCCAACCCCAATTCGAACTCCATCAATTCTCAACCAAAAGTCAAGATTCAAAACCCTAATCTACTCTAAATTCCATGCTGATCATAACCATGGCCTTGAAATCAATTGAAATGCCCTAATTCTCCAAACCTGATCCAAGATCAAAGATATGCTCAAACTTCAGTTCTAACCATTCTTGAAATTAACTACCCCAGAATGATCACCATCTCACACTGGTTAATTCTTGATATCTAATTCATGCTATAGCTCACTATATCTCTTGTTCTTGGTCCAAACAAAAATGGTGTCACCAACTGAAACTCCACCAATTGATCTCAAACTTCCCAGAATCCATCACCTAATTGTCTCTAACCGTTCTAACCTAACAATTCTTGCTAATCATGCTTAAATTATGGTGTAGAAGAAAATTTACTAACCTGTCGAATCTTGATTAACAGATGGGGTAAACCTTCACTTCAAGCTCTCAAACTCTTCAGAATCAATCCTTGAATGATGATCTTGCTACTGTTTGCAAAAGATTGGACCAAGAAAGCCTGAATCTCCAAAACCGATTATGACTTGCAACCTTCAAAATCTAAAAGCTATCTCTTCAAATCTCCATGGTTTTGCCTCCAATATGGTCTGCACAGTTTCAATGTGATCAATGGAATGTATTTAGATTGAAAGAAGAAATGGAAATGGATCAGAATGTGGAATTTGATTTCAACTTGCAATGGAAGCAATTAAAATGGCTATCTCACTCTTCTCTCAAATCTCTCACCAACCTTGCATCTGAGCAAGTTCTAAATCATATATAGAATGGTTTAGACTCATCTAGAACCATCTGGAATCATCCAATGAGAAATTGGAATTCTCATGCCATGAGTTTATGGATTCATCCCATCTCATGCCTCATCTCATGCCAAGCCTCTTGCAACAACCAATTCTGACCTGAAATTCTCCTTAGATGAGATATGGGATGTGTTAAGATACTTTACTAGCTTGTACATTGCCTTTCCTTGAGTTTTGCATTTGTGCCTTATTATGCAAGCAAGCATTTTCCAAAGCAACCCCATGATCTAGGTCTCAATTCAAAAAAGTGGCTGAACCAATGTTTTTAGAATGTCTTTTAGAGTTAAAATGACCTATTATATGCCATGGTTTGGATGTGTAACTTGGAAATTTCAATTTCCAACTTGAACTTATTTAACTTATGCCTCCCTTTTAGGTCATTTTTATCACTTTTTGCTACAAGCCTTTTCAACATCTCATGACCTCCCTAGTAGCCTTAAAACATCATTTTAAGCAAGTTTGATGTTGAAGATTTTTCCATTTGAAGCTTGGAAATAGGAGTTATGGCCTTATGCTTGAAATGACCTATAATATCCAAATGACCAAAATGCCCTTGACTTGTCAAAGCCATAAGTTGAGTTCTACAAATCCTATCAAGGACTTCTAGTACTCTCTAGAAATCTAAGAAGATGAGGAACAACATTAATGTTGACCAAAAGTTCATAGGAATCATCCTTCTTGGGCAAAATTTGGATGCAAGTTGGGTGACTTTCAAGGCCCCAGATTCACATACCCCAGATGACCTGTAACTTGTCAAAGTCATAACTTGAGCTCTACAAATCCTATCAAGGACTTCTAGTACTCAAATTAAAGCTAAGAGCAAGCTCTACAACATTCATGTTGTAGGTAAGATGAGATGACAATCACATCTTGAGCTAAACTTCCTTGAAGATAGGGGTCAAACCAGAGGATTTTATACTGTCAAGCCTTAGAAACCCTAGCTTAAAAATTCTCAAACTCCTCAATCATGATGAGTTGGTGTAGGAATCATCCTTATATCATCTCAATGCATCAATCCATGATCACATGGCTCTTGGATTAGGTCTCAACCCTCTCCAAATCATCAGCTGACCTAGGGTTGACCCAGTCAAACCCTAATTATACCACTCATGGCTGAGTCTTCTTATTCTTGTACAATGACCTCTCTAGGCTTCATGATGGCTTTCAAGACATCTCATAAGCTCTCTCAAAGATTCAAGTCCATCCTCATAGCCTCAGAATCATCTGAGGAGCCCCCACAACTCTCAAGTTATGAAGCACACAACCTTGGTTTCAACCAATCTTTCTGAGGATCTCTTAACTTCTCTGACAAAGATATCAACCTTTCAACATTTGAATAACCTTCTTGGCTAGCTTTAAAGTATTGTATAGTTCTTGATTGGTAATCATACCTCTTGATCTACTGCCCACATATCAATGAGAAGCAGATGATAATGCTAGTGAACACAAGCTAGGTAAAGAAATGTTGGTCAAATTTTGGGGTGCAACAGTAGGATAGAAGTATTCACTAGACTATCTACTTTAGGGATCAATAGATACAATCATAGAGGAAATTTGGAATGCAACTAGGCATGCATTAAAGTTACAAGTGAGACTTAGAAATTTGTCCCCTTACTTTCTTGCATATGTTTTTAATGTTATAGGAATACACCTTTAGATCACATTCTGACCTCACTTGACACAACATAGCACATTATGTAGACACATTAGACAAGTTATATTAATGGATCATTGCCCAACATGTTCTCCATCACTGGTTTCTATTATTTAAACCAACATTATTCTTGCTACTATTTAATTTAAAATTGAACTTGTGATAACCCTAAATTATTATTATTTTTGATCATTCTCATTTACAAAAGATAGTTATACAAATCAATCTAAGTTATTTCCACTCCTTGTGGGTTTGACATCCTTACTTTTATATCACTTACACTTTAAAGAACATGTCCACTTTCATGTGAAACCATGCATTTTCAAGCAACACTTAAGTCTTAAAGAATGCACCTGAAACATACAAGAGGATGAATAATAAGGTTTTCAAAGAAGAAACAGGCAAGAATTAAAGGTGTACATGGACGATATGATCGCTAAATCAAGCAAAGAGAGATTACATAACCAACATCTTTTCCATGTATTCTGAAAGGTCCGACAATATAATAGGACGCTTAATCCAAAAAAGTGAACCTTTAGGGTCATAACCAATAAGTTTTTGGGCTTTTATCTGACAGAGAGGGGTATCGAAGTGACTTTTGATAAATATGAGGTCGTCATTCGGATGACAGCAACTAAATACAATAATCAAGATCGACTCCAAGAATTTAACCCTAAGGACCTCGTGTTAATACAAACTAATGTCGGAGAGAGAAATTCTAGAGATGGAAAAATCTTAGTTAATTAGGAAGACCCATACAGGATCAAGACAAAGACGGGATGCAAAGCTTACACTCTAGAGACTTTGGCTAGGGAATCCATCACAAGGACATGGAATACTGCAAAACTCAAGCGATATTATAGCAAAGTATTACAAATTTTTCCTATAAATTGTAATTATTTATCCTCACATGTAATTTTTTTATATGAATAATACAATTCTCTTGTTGGAATTATTTTAATTTCTATTAAAAAAAGTAGGAAACAAGGAGGTTACAGTGCACTATGCCATAGCTGACACACCCCCTCTCGGTAGCTAACTACTCCAGAGCATAAGTGATGAAGTCCAAGATACGTTAACCTCAAACCATACTTAAAAATAGGGGAAGGTAAGGGGACACGACCTTTGGTTGGGCACAATCCTTGTTGACATTGAAGCTTACACCAATTCCCAACAAATGGACAAGTAAGGATGACATCATGAAAAAAAATCATTGGCAAAAACAATGAAATAAAATTGAAGGAAAAAGCGATGAAACAAATTCGTAGGCAAAAAATATAGAACAAAATCGTAGGAATAAAGAATCAAACAAAGTCACTAGTCTTCGAAACAACAAAATGCGAAAAGTAGTACAAATATTAAACAACTAGCTTATGCTAAGTAGATTATGCTTCAAGCCATCTACCAACCAGACTTTATTTATAAGAGTTTGAGAATTACCAATGGTACCTGTACCCATGATTCTTCCCTTCTGGCCACCTCCAAAACCAACATTTCCTTCCTTTCTCAAATTCAGGGTTTGGAACATATGTTTTTCTCCCATCATATGTTGTGAGCAACCACTGTCTAGGTAACATGATTAGCTTTTCATCCTTTCCTTTAGGCATATCTGCAGCAAAGATAATTTGAGACTTAGGTACCCATACACATATGGATCCTTTTGGGTTAGTCCTAAAAGGTTCTCTCAATTCATGTCTTGCTGCCATGTGAAAAGGTTTGGCTTCACTTTTCGTTTCCAAAAACCTTGACTGAAGTTAACTTTAGTTATAGAATCAATCTTAGTTTGTGATTCAAATGTTGTGAGTACTGAAGACACCCGAGCTTCTGAACTGCCAGGTTCGGATATCATAATACCCTTCAACTTATGACCAATAGACTTAGTCAAATTCATAATTTTCACATTATTAGTAGTAGGAGAAAAATAATTACTTAACACTATTTGAGCAATGCTGGATGAGCAAGAATTTGGGAGCACTTTTAATGAAACATCAGAACTAGGGAAACCTTTATCATACCCCAACCTTCTCTATTATTTTTTCCAACTCCATAAATTGTAGATGCATGTTTAGTTCTACCAATGCCAGATGTAATGAATTTATGAAAAGCTTGATCATGTTTTCCTAGAGATGAACATTCATTTTGAGATGTGCTAATTTCTTTTAATTCTTCTTTCAAAATGAAATGATCTCTTTTTAAAATTTTAATATGACTGACTTGATCCTTGCAATAATTTATAAGATTATTAGCGCATGAAATAAAGTTAAAGTAAGAGTGTACCTCATCTTCATCTTTAGATTCAGATAAGTGCCCTTCATCAAATGAGTGTGCCATCAATGCAAGATTGGCATCATCTTTCTTTTATGAATCTTCATCATCTAGCCCTTCGCATGTAGCCATAAAGTTCTTCTTGTATTTGTTTCTGAATTTATTATTCTCATGACATCCTCTCTTCTAATTATCTTAATGAAAGTCAGGACAATCATTTTTGAAGTGACCAGGTTTGTTGCAGTTGTAGTAGATTATGTCTTCATCTTTTTCTTTGAAATTGGATCTTCTAGGAAATCTCCTGTTCCTTCTGGCCATTTTCTGAAATCCTCTAATGAAACATGACATATCATCATCATCATCAGACCTACTATCAAAATCTTCTTCAGAAGTTTCATCAGGTTTACTGCTCTTTGAGGATTTTTTTTGGACTTTTCATAAAAAAATTCAGAAGTAGCTCTCAAGGCAAGAGACTTAAGTTCCTTTGAAGACTCATCTCGATTTAGATCCATCTCATGACATTGAAGATTGTTGATTAGACTTTCAAGAGACAACGTATTCAGGTCCTTAGCTTCTTGAATAACTGTTACTTTAGGTCTAAACATTAGATGGAGGCTTCTCAGAATCTTCTTAACATAATCTGAAGAGGAGTAACTCTTGTTTAGCACCTGAAGGCCTGTTACCAAAATCTAAAACCTGGAGAACATAGTTTTGATATCCTCATCATCCCTCATTTTGAACAACTAATATTTTTGTATCACCAAGTTAGTTTTTACTTCTCTAACTTGCAGATTCCCTTCATATGTAGAGCATAGAGATTCAAAGATAGTATTTGCAGAAGACTTATCTATGATTTTCAAGTACTCAGCATGTGGTAGAGCGTCAACTAGAATACCTCTGACTCTATGATATTTTCTATAGATTTTCTTTTGAGCTGGAGTCAGAGTTTTCTTGTCAGATACCATACCAACACTGTCAACAACAATTTCAATGCCATCTTCAAATATGTCCCATATCTCATCATCGAGTTCAATGATATACGTGTACATCTTACTTTTCCACCATTCAAACTCAGTAAAGTCACCACTAAATACAAAAGGTTTAGCAGAGTAATGATTTCTCTCAGAGCTACTGTGATCATAGGGAAATCCCCTTACCGAGGAACTAACATTAGTATCCTCAGTAGGCATATTTTTCTCGTTGGATCTTTGACTGTACCACTGTTAAGTGTTATGTAAAGACCTTGCTCTGATGCCAATTGAAGATAAAAAAATACACAAGAAGGGGGGTTGAATTGTGTTTGTTAAATTTCTTTTTACTTCTGAACCAAAGTTCAGATTCTAAATCGGAGTTCAAAAACTGATAATGAATGTAGTGGAAAATGTAACAGAAGTAAATAAAAATAGCAAAGAACACACAACAATTATCATGATTCATCTCGAACTGAGAGTACTCCAGTCCCCTTGCCACACAAGAGATTTTCACTATAATCAACTTGATTACAACTGCTTATACTCACCAATATAAGACTTTTCCTTATCAGACCTATAGTCTAAGACTTTCCCTGCTTAATTAGAACCTAATTAAGACTTCTCTGCTTAGATCCTCATATCCTAAGACTTTTCTTGCTTAAACCCTCCTGGTTCAAGACTTTTATGTTTAGACACTCTATCTAAGACTTCTCTGCTCAGACGCACCGTCTAAGACTTCCCTTGCTCAGATTCTCAATCCAAGACTTCACTGCTTAGACACACTGTCTAAGACTTTTATCTAAATAGACTTGTTTAGAAAAGGAATAACTTACAACAACACTTGATTAACAACCCGAGGTGTTTAAATATAATACAACACATTTTTATAAAGGATTCTTAAGCTATACAAAAATAAGAACACTTTAACATATTAGCCTCTCTTGAGCTGATATGAATGTAATGCCTGTATATTTCAATTGTAGTTGTACCGTTATTTCTTGAGTTGATCTTCCAATCTTCTGCTTCTTTTATAGCTGAAGAAATATAGTCGTTAAAGTATCCGCAACGGCTATAATTAGATCAAATCTTCTAGTACATCTTCTTTTCCAAGAAAGTAGATGTTGGAACTCTTAGTTAAGGAACTATCAACAGAACAAGACCTTTTCCCGGAAAACACTTTTATGAAACAAGTACAACACAATCTTTTGAAGATAATGTCAACATATCTCGAGTCCTGTGTTAGCAGAGCTTGAGTTGACACTACTCAGTTTCAGATGCAGTCATAACGTGCTTCTGATTCTGAAGTGTACTAGTAGTAACTTTCTGATCAGACTCTCTCACGAGTGTATAATCAGAACTGAACCAAAACTACTTCTGTGTCAGAACCAGTTACATCATATAGATATAATTATGTACGAACCAGCTAGTTAGAAATCCTAATTGTTTTTCAAATACTTTGTTATCATCAAAATTTATAGGATACATGATATGAACCAAATTTATCTCAACAAAAATTGGGTTGGTCTAATAAATTTTGAAATTAAAAATAAATATTTGTATGATTTTTTAATTTTTATTATAAAATTATATTTAATATTTTTTATAAACTTTCATAGATTAAATTATAATTAATAAATTTTATAAAAATTTGTGTTATATATAAGTAGGGTTGACAATGAACCGAACCAACTCGAAAATAGTTCGAAATTTGATTCGACAATTAAATCGTTGAATTAGGTTCATGAACCAAATGAGTTGAGCATGAGCGAAAAATTAAGTTCGTTAACTAAATGAGCTGAACTTGAACTATACATAGTTCGACTCGTTAGGTTCATGAGTCAACTTGATTACATATGAGAAGAATTATATTGTCTTTAAGATTAGGTTTAAATATTTACTCCAAATCTTAGACAAATTTAATCTTCAATTTAGTAGTTTTTGAATTAGACTCTCAAATGTATCTCTTGAAAGTTGTGTAGGTTTTGAATTAGTAGATTTCGAAGATAAAGTTAAATTTCAATATGATAACTTTTATTTTATTTTAATATTTTATTTTTAAAAAATATATTTATTTAAAATGTCAAATATACTAAAAAATATATATATTTAAAAAAATAGTTTTTAAGTCCGTGAATCATGTGAGCTGAACCTAATGAGATGAACCTAACGAGTTGAACCGAACTGTTCATGAACTTATAACGAGTTGAATTTGAGCTTAAAAAAAGTTTGTGTCGAACTCAAACTCGAACTCGAACCAATTTTAACGAGTCGAGTCAAACTGAGGTGAGTTCGACTCGACTCGACTCATTTCCAGCCCTAATATAACTATATATAAGGATCTATTAATTTTGTTTTTGACCGGTCAAAAGTCTTGTATGAAGATCTAATTACACATAGATAAATTATAATTATCCAACATATATAATTGATATGAGATTCAAAATACACTTTTTTAATCTTTACTTTTTACTATAGTTACTTTAAACTTTAAAAATTATTTGGCATTTAGAGTGTACATTTTGTTAAATATAATTCGTTGTGTAAACAGATTTAATTTGATATGATTAGATATCATATGATTAGATTAGATTTGATATCATATGATTAATTTGATATGATATGATTAGATATCATATGATTAGATTTGATATCATATGATTAGATTTGATTTAGAATATTTTGGGCCTTTTATGTTTTGGGCTAGTGTAAACCTAAAACTATAAATAGGGTGCCTTGCTTTGTATTCTACATCACAACAGAACAGATTTCACAGTTGCAGTTAGCAAGTGAAAGTTCAATAAGAAATCCCACAGTTGTGGGTAACACATTCTCTCCAAATACTTCTTCTCTCATTCTTCTCTTTCTTGTTTGTTATTCTTCTTCTCTTTTGTTGTTCTTGATAATTACTTGTTATTACCATCATTATCATATTGTGGGTTTGTTCATCAATCTTGAGATCAAGATTGAAGGGAATTCTTCATAGGGTGTGAGGTGAATTTCCAACATCTGGTATCTAGAGCTCTGGTTGAGAGATTCAAGGAAGGAAGATAGTGATGGCGATGAACTATCCGAACGGCAACTTTCCGGCGACCCTGTCAATTCTCAAGAAAGACAATTATGAGAATTGGTGCAAGCAGGTTAAAGTGATTTTCTGTTATCAAGATCTTTGGGATCTTGTGAAGGACGGAGTGACACCGCTTGTGGAGAATGCAACGGAGGCGGAAAAGGCTGCGCACAAAGAATTGAAGAAGAAGGATTATAAAGCACTCTTTATAATTCATCAGTGTGTTGATCCTGATAACTTTGAAAAGGTTAGTGATGTTGATTCAGTAAAAGAAGCATGGGAGATTCTTGAAAAGTCGTTTGGAGGCGCAGAGAAGGTGAAAGAGGTGAGGTTACAAACTCATAAGAGAACCTATGAGTTGCTTCAGATGGAAGATAACGAAAGCATTACAGATTTCTTCACCAGAGTTACAAAGTTGGTGAATTAAATCAAAGTATGTGGAGAAGCGCTGACGACGAAAGCAGTTGTCTCAAAGATTTTGAGATCGTTGGCTCCAAAGTTCGACCACGTGGTAGTTGCCATAGAAGAGTCGAAAGATCTGTCAGTGTTGACGAAGGAAGAGCTTCAAGGGACTCTTGAGTCTCATGAACAGAGGATGTCTAAGAGAGCTGCAGGAAAGTCGAAAGATATAGCTTTGCAGGCACAGACGGAAAAGGAGAGAAAAGGCAAAGGTAGCTGGAATGGCAACAAAGGAGGAAACCAGTCGAATCAAAAGAAACCTTGGAACCAAGGCAACCAAAGAGGTGGTGCTGCAGGAAGAGGTGGTGGTCGAAAGACAGACAAAAGCCACATTCAATGTTTCAATTTCCAGAAGTATGGTCATTATGCTAGTGATTGTCCAGAAAGGAAGAGAAATCAAGAGACTGATGCAAAGCTGGCGAAACATGAAGAAGAAGAAACGTTGCTAATGGTTACAACAAAAGATGAAGAAAGATTCCAAGATCAGTGGTACTTGGACTCAGGATGCTCATCACACATGACTGGAAGGAAAAATTGGTTTGTCAACATGAAGACCTCGTCGAAGAACACAGTGAAGTTTGCAAATGACAACACTCTAGTAGCTGAAGGTGTTGGTGATGTTCTGATTATGAGGAAAGATGGCAAAAGGTTAACAATTTCCAATGTGTTGTACATACCAGGCATGAAGAGTAACTTGCTCAGTATAGGGCAGCTTGTCGAAAAGAACTACAAGGTAGTTGTCGAAGACAAGATGATGAGAGTTCTCGACACAGGTGGTAGATTAATCTTGAAGGCTCAAATGTCTCAGAATAGGACCTTCAAGATTGGACTCAATGTGATGGAGCACAAATGTCTAGCAACTGCAGCCAGTAAAGATGAGTGGTTATGGCATTTTCGACTAGGTCATCTCAACTTTAATGACATCAGAGAACTGAAGAAAAGAAATATGGTTTCAGGATTACCAGAAATCGACATTCCAAGTGAAGTCTGTGAGGAGTGTGTTCAGTCGAAACAACACAAGAATAGCTTCAACAAGGATGCAGGAAGGAAGTCGAAGGTAATACTTGAAGTCATATACTCTGATGTATGTGGTCCAATCCAGGTGGATTCGATTGGTGGCAATAGATACTTTGTCACGTTTATAGATGATTACAATTGAAAGCTGTGGACTTACCTCATCAAGAAGAAAAGTGATGTGATTGAGGTATTTTCCAGATTCAAGTCCATGGTCGAAAGACAGAGTGGTCGAAAGCTGAAAATTCTGAGGACTGATGGTGGTGGAGAGTATGTGTCGAAAGAGTTCGATACACTATGTGTAAAAGAAGGGATTGTACATGAGGTGGTGCCACCCTACACTCCACAGCAAAATGGGATTGCAGAACTCAAGAACAGAACCATCATGAATATGGTGAGAAGTATGTTGAATGGAAAGCATCTACCCAAAGAATTATGGGGAGAAACAGTTTCGACATCAACATATATATTGAACAAATGTCCGACGAAGAAGCTTGAAGGAATCACACCAGAAGAATGTTGGTCTGGTGTCAAGCCTAGTCTCAGTCACTTAAAGGTGTTTGGATCTATAGCACATAGACATGTGCCAGATCAGTTGAGAAGGAAGCTTGATGATAAGTCGAATCAGATGATCTTGATAGGATATCATTCGACAGGAGGTTACAAGCTGTTCGACCCAGTGAATAAGCAAGTAGTGATCAGCAGGGACGTGATCATAGATGAGCTTAAAGAATGGGATTGGACCGAGAATGCCAAGAAGGATTCAGTGAGAATATCTTGTGAAGAACCAGCCACTAAAGTCGAAATAGAAGTTCGACAGGAACCAGTTGCAGATGAAGCAGGTTCAAGCAGACCTCGACGAACAAGACACATGTCTGCAAGGTTGCAAGAATGTGTAATCACATCAGATGATGTAGTCGATGAAGAGGGTGAGCTGGTACATTATGATTTCTACGCAGATGTCGAACCAGTCAATGCAGCTGAGGCATTGAAAGATTCAAAGTGGGTGAAAGCAATGATTAAAGAGTTAGAGTCCATCGAAGTCAATGATACCTGGTCACTTGTAGAATTGCCGCAAGGCAAGAAGGCAATTGATGTGAGGTGGGTTACAAGGTGAAGGTAAATCCTAAAGGAGAAGTAACTCGACACAAAGCGAGACTTGTGGCGAAATGATTTCTTCAGAAGGAAGGAATCGACTTCGATGAAGTATTCGCACCTGTTGCTAGAATCGAAACAATCAGGTTGGTTGTTGGTCTAACAAATATGAACAACTGGCACACATGTCAGATGGACGTGAAATGGGCCATGATGAATGTAGACAGTTTAGACACAATGAATTAGGTGGTGTGTTAAATATAATTCATTGTGTAAACATATTTAATTTGATATGATTAGATATCATATGATTATATTAGATTTGATATCATATGATTAGATTTGATATCATATGATTAATTTGATATGATATGATTAGATATCATATGATTAGATTTGATATCATATGATTAGATTTGATTTAGAATATTTTGGGCCTTTTATGTTTTGGGCTAGTGTAAACCTAAAACTATAAATAGGGTGCCTTGCTTTGTATTCTACATCACAACAGAACAGATTTCACAGTTGCAGTTAGCAAGTGAAAGTTCAATAAGAAATCTCACAGTTGTGGGTAACACATTCTCTCCAAATACTTCTTCTCTCATTCTTCTCTTTCTTGTTTGTTATTCTTCTTCTCTTTTGTTGTTCTTGATAATTACTTGTTATTACCATCATTATCATATTGTGGGTTTGTTCATCAATCTTGAGATCAAGATTGAAGGGAATTCTTCATAGGGTGTGAGGTGAATTTCCAACACATTTTGCTCGTGCCACTTATCAGAGATCAACGTCATCCTTTTTAAAATTCTACACATCTATCAATATCAATTAATTTTAATACAGAATAATTTTAAAAAACATTAAAAAAATTAAAAAATATTTAAATACAATTATTTATAAATATTTGTGCTTCTTGATAATATCTAGAGTAAATGTAGTTAACACTGCCAATGCGACATCATAGATAGAAGTACACATTTTTAATTTAAGACAGCAAAATAATAAATAATCTTAAAAAATATAAAAGAAAATTCTTTTTTTCGACATTTTTAGAAATTTTATACTACCAATACCCTCAACTTTGAAAAAAAGTTAAATAGAAAATGATGTGATCCAACCCACAATAAATTAATTTAAGTTGTAAAACATTTAAAACCGTTAAACGAGTTTCAAAAAGTTCAACTCTGGCCTATGAAACAAAAAAAATTGATTGAGAAATTTCTCAATGAAGATTTGTTATCTTTAAAAAAAACAATTTCTTTTTAATAAAACAATAATTATTTTATTCATAACGTAAACATAAAAAAATAATATAAAAAGAAAGTGTGACCCACGTCAATTGAAACGTACCAAGCGAAGAAACTTATGGGTCATGTTTTTGGTTATTTTCCTTTAACCGTCCAGCACATCAAAGTTGGTATGATTTCCTTTTACTTTTCCTTCCTTCCTTCTTCAAAAACAATCACCAATTCACACACTATCTCCACTTCATCACATGCTTCACATCTCACTCAATCACACACTCTCTCTATAAATATATAAACCACACATCCCAAAACACAATAATTATTAGAAAAATGTTAACTCTGAAAGGAGGAAGCAGACCACCATGGGTAGGTTTAGGAGCATCAGTTTGGGTTCAGATTGCATCAGGAAACACTTTTACTTTTCCTCTGTACTCACACTCTTTGAAATCTGTTTTGGGTTTCAATCAAAGACAAGTTACACTTCTTGGTGTTGCTAATGATATTGGAGAAAACGTTGGTTTGCTTCCCGGTATCGCTTGCAATAGATTCCCGCCTTGGCTTATTCTTTCTGTCGGTGCGCTTGCTTCTTTTGTTGGTTATGGTGTTCTTTGGCTTGCTGTTACCCAAACACTCCCTAATCTTCCTTACTTAGTGGTATAATCAACTCTTAGATCTGATTTTATGTTTTTATGTTTTTTTTTTTAATTTTTATAATCAAGTTTGGTAAAGTAAATCCAACTGGAAATGGAATGCATTGATTATTTGATCTGTTCACTATACAAATTTCTAGTTTGCATCTGTTTCTAAAAGTGCTTAAGTTAGCTTTATTAAACTAGAAAATTCTTGGTCTGAGACAGAAAATGATTCTACAGCATAGGAAGTGGAGAATCATAGCAATAATGTTTTAAATAATACTACTAATTTTATTTTTAAAATACTATTGAAATTTTTATAGATTGTGAGAATACTACTAATTTTAGTGTCATGAGTTTGTTTTTCTTAAGGATCAATTTTTTTATCGTCTTTTTTCTTCGCATCTAATTTTATTTTATATCCAAAAAAAGAAGTAGTTTCTTAGTTTAATTTTAACATTTTCGTTATGGAAGTACGCAGATCAATATTGCATTTGCCATCCGATATAGTTTGACTGAAAATGACTAACTGTCATTTGCTTTTGTATCATGTTGCAGCTTTGGTTTGCCCTTGTTATTGCTTCCAACAGTAGTGCGTGGTTAACCACCTCGGTTCTAGTAACCAACATGAGAAATTTCCCTGTTAGTCGAGGCAAAGTTGCGGGAATCCTGAAAGGTTATGGAGGGCTTAGTGCTGCGGTTTTCACGCAAATTTACAGCCTACTGCTTAATAACGATTCATCGAAGTTCCTCATGTTGCTGACAATTGGTATTCCAGTTGTTTGTTTCAGTATGATGTTTCTTGTTAGGCCTTGTACACCAGCTTTGGATGAAGACTCTACATCTAGTTCTCATTTTATCTTTATTCAATCTGCTAGTGTCATCTTGGGTGTATATCTTCTTGCAACCACAATATATGGCAATCTTCTTCCATTAAGTGGTACAGCTTCCTATATTTTGGTGGCTGTGATGGTTCTTTTTCTCATGGCTCCAATTGCCGTCCCGGTAAAGATGACATTGTATCCCAAAAGACTTTCAAATTCAGACTCATTTGAGCAACCACTTGGATCTTCAGACTCTCTTGGTCAAGGAAAAGATGACAAAATAGAGCCACTGCTAGGATCTTCGTCAACAGGAGCCCTTGGAAGCTCGAACGACGATGATTCATCTGAGGTAGCTATGCTTCTTGCGATAGGCGAGGGAGCAATAAAACAGAAGAAGAGAAAACCTAAGCGCGGAGAAGATTTTAAGTTTACTGAGGCTATAGTAAAGGCGGATTTCTGGCTAATGTTTTTTGTTTATTTTGTCGGTGTTGGCACTGGGGTTACTGTCCTCAATAATCTAGCCCAAATAGGTATTGCACAGGGTGAAGAGGATACTACAACTTTACTGTCAATTTTCAGCTTTTGCAATTTTGTTGGTCGGCTTGGTGGAGGAGTTGTTTCAGAGCATTTTGTCCGGTTAGTGACACCGATTTAAGATCTATTATTTATTTTTATAGACAAGTATTAGTGGTTAAGAATTGATTGTCATAAGTATACAATCAACTGTTTAGAATCTCTTGGAATCGATTGTAGAAAAACTGTCATGTTTAATTGATATAATCTATTTCTCTGTTTTTGACGATTTTCAGTACCAAGTTGCTCCCGAGGACATTCTGGTTGACATGCACACAGACAATCATGCTATTGGTATATCTTCTGTTTGCATTTGCGGTAAACGGAAGCCTTTATCCTGCAGTTGCATTTCTTGGTGTCTGCTACGGTGTGCAGGTTTCCATAATGATCCCTACCGTTTCCGAGCTTTTCGGTTTGAAGAACTTCGGCGTACTGGGCAATGTCATGTCTTTGGGTAATCCACTCGGGGCAACCATTTTCTCAGCTCTGCTAGCGGGTTCTATATACGACAAAGAGGCAGCAAAGCAACACAGTCTTAACCTTTTTGCTGCTGAAGTTTCCTGCATCGGTGCAGATTGCTTTAAGCTGACATTTTTCATTCTTTCTGGTGTTTGTGCTGCTGGCATCTTCTTGAGCATTATTCTGACTCTGAGAATTAGGCCTGTTTACCAAATGCTTTATGCTGGAGGCTCTTTCAGAATTCCTCAACCATCTCCTCCACCATCTTCGAGTACCTAAGAAGGTAGTATAGTTGAACAATGAATAAAGACAGAACAATCTTTAAAGTCAGTTATATATGAGCAACAATGGGATCGTTATATACATAGTTGAGCAACAATGAGAGCACATGTTTAGTTATGAAGTTTTGAAAGTATATGTTTTCAACTTTACTTGGTTTTGGGATTGTTTATAATATGATGCATTTGATTTGCTTATATGCTCCAACACCTTTAGACATGAAAATATGAACTAATGTTATATTTCTTGTATTTTTCCGTTGCTGCTGATAATCATACAAAATTTTTCCCTAGTTGCTGTCAACTGGGCTGCAGGTTTTGCTTCCCGATAAAAATAAAAATAAAAATACGTATAGGGCAAAATGTGCAAAGAAATCATAATTTAAAGATTAACTATGCAAATAATTATGTGAAATAAATGATCATTTAAAAAATTATCGATATAAACTACAAGTTAATTTTTTAAAAGACTACCGGTGTAATTTTATCTTTTCATTTTTTTTAGTTTAAAAGATCACGAGTAGTTTTATCTTTTCTCCATTTTATTGCAGCCAACATACCCTTCAATCATTGAAGGGGATACGTGGTATCGAAATAGATAGAATTTGCATTATTAACTTTAGTTCTTGATATGATAGATATAGAAAGAGTAAAGGAAATGTAAAGACATTGAAATAGATAGAATCTGCTTGACTTCTTGAATGGATAGATATCGAATTTTTTCAATTCATGACACTTAAATTGAATATTTAAGATTTTGATTTTTTTTTAATTGTTTTATGTTAAAAAAAACTTAAATTTAAAATGAACTATAAGTTTTGAAATTTTAAAATAAAATTTAATATTATAAATATATAATATATTTATTTAATAATAATTTTAACAATAATCTTGTGTAAATCTAAGACGCTAAAAAATGAGATGACGAGTTTAGATTTTATGAACTCCAGTATATAGAAGGTATTTTTATATTTTGGTTTTGATAACGAAAGGGATGGTAGCGACAAACACTGAAATTTAAGTTAGTGATTTTCACTGGTGCGAAGTATTTTTAAGTTATAAGGTTTGTACATGTCTTTATTGACTTTTTATAACAGCTAGCACTCTTAGGTTTCAAGGACCTTTTTGCGTTGGGCAGCGGTTTACAAAGAGGTACAAAAAGCTATGAGATTCAAAGGTCCTGCTGCTCTAATTATTTTCTCTGATCAAAGTGTTCATCTAGAGTATATCCATCTCAGGTCTTGCATACATATAACGATTTTTTCACCACAGTGCCCTTGTTTCAAATAAATATTCCCACAATGCTCCATCTGAAAATTAATTTACCAGGATACCCTACTTTTGAAGGGGTTCGTCCAATCAATGGACGAACTAGTGAAGAGTTCGTGAAGACTATGAAGAAGTTCGTCCTTCCATTGAGCGAACGTGTTGAAAAAATTACCCATGCATGAGTTCACATAATGGACAAACTAGTGAAGAAGATGTTTTTTTTTTTTTTTTCATTTTTTAATTTTTTGTTAATTCTACATAAAATGTATTTAAATAATTTAATATAAAAACTATTTAAATGATTTAATATAAAAACTATTTAAATAATTTAATATACAAACTATTTAAATAATTTAATTTAAAAACTATTTAAATAATTTTATATAAAAATTATTTTATTAATTTAATTTAAAAACAATTTAAATAATTTTATATAAAAATTATTTTATTAATTGATTAAATAATTTACAACAATAAAATTACAAGATTAAATTACAACAATATAAATGATTAAATAAATACACATCTCATCGGAGATGACCTCCAGTTCCACACCTAGGGGGCCTTCATTGTCGGTATCCTCTGCCCAAATGCTCGTTTGCAGCTGATTGAGATGAGTCGGAAGACAAATCTTCATTATGATGTGTTCTCGGGGGGACTGTCTGCCTTGAAGAGGGTCCTGGTTCATCATCATTTAGAATATCTTCGATGTTAAAATCCGGCATTTGCGTCAGTTGCTCCTCTGTCAGTAAAAAATGTTGGAATGAATGTGATGGTTGTGGTGGTTGTGGGTAGGTTTCGGCTTGGGTTTGTTGAATGGTTAGGATGTATACGTCATCAGGCGTGAAGGCGGGTTGAGAGAAGGTAGTGTTGAAGGTAGGATTTGTAGGATATTGGAAATAAGGGTTGGTTTGGTCATAGTTGAGGGCTGTGCATGGGGTGAACTGTCTGGGTGGTCGGAGGTAGGGTTGGGGTTGATATTGTGGGGTGTACTGGGGGTAGTTGTAGTTATAGTTATGTTGAGCTGACGAGGATGGGTACCCCCAAAATTGAGAGGTGTTGGTTGGTGGGGCATCCGGATGCATTGATGCGGCAGTTGGTTGTGTCGATGATGATGCTTGCGTCCGTGGGTCGGTCAAAAATTGATTCGGAGCAACATGCACATTAGGAATTACACGGAACCAAGTTAAATACTCTTGACTTGGTTTGCGTTCACCAAATACAGTGCCCCCTTGCAAAATCACATTTCTTCTGTGTCTCCATTCTCACACCTCGTCCTATTTTAACTGTTGCCAATGAACTTTTTGCGCTTTTCGCATGGTAATTGCGTGGTGTTCCTTCAAGCACCTAGGAAGTGGAGGGATCTGTTGGTCAAATCCAAACTGGAGTGTTACCCTATCTGATTGATGCATCTCAACGATGTAGAAACAAACAAGGTAAGTTGTTGCACTCCAGATTTGGCTATCTTCTAGACGCGGCACCGGATACTGAATGTACGGCCTCCATATAAACTGTCACATAACAAATAAAATTAAGATAACATTAAATTGAAGAACCGACCACTATTTTCAATTGGTTTAAAACTTACATCTTTTTCTTGCATATGGTCCAACGTGTTTCGATATCCTTGGAGATGGAAACGAGGAGTTGCACGGTAATTCATTCCCCTTTGTGTCCACCTTGTGTAACCAAAAAAAAATTAATATTGTTAGACATAGTTGAATAACAAATATATATATTACGTACATAAATATGAGTGTTACAAAAATACCTTTGTGCATATGGAAACGATGGTTCCACAGTGTTGATAGGAGCGAACAATGGGATGCGTGTGAATGCCCAAGAAGTTAGTAGGAGAGCACAACCACTCATGCTCCTAACATCTTTTTCTGCTGCCTTGCACATTTCTCTGTACAATTTCGCAAGGCATGCAGAACCCCAACTATATGTTCCACATTTAATGAGATCCCCCACGAAAAGGGACCCAAGAAGAATGCAAAAGGTTTTGAGTTTTGTCAGGAAACAAAACCGTTGCGATCACGAGCAAAATAAAAAGTTTAGCTTCTAATAAAACATCTTCTTGTGTGGGGTTATCTATGTTTTTTAAATTTTCATATTCGCTCTCAATCCAAGTTATCTTAACAAAACCTTTCATTTTATCTGTTTCTGTTGGTTCCTTCCCCAAGTAATCCATGTAAACGGAATTTGTTACCTCGGTGGGACCGTTGATAGCTTTGTCATCAACTCGTAGACCTAGTAACATACATGTATCTTCAAGGGTTATGGTGCATTCACCGGTTGGCAAGTGAAAAGTGTGCGTTTCCGGTCTCCACTTCTCCAACAGAGCCACAACTAAGCTTGAGTCAACTTTCAAGCTGTTTATTTTTGAAATGTTTGCGAATCCTGCGATTTCAAGATAAGGCATTATTCTCTCATTCGCTTGAACAGGAGAATGTGAATGCACCCTAAACCTCGGAGCATTAATCTGTAACAATATTAAACCAACATTAATTACTCACGATTTTTACGACGAAAAAATAATTTCACAAACAACAATATACAACAATATAAAACTTACACTATTATTGATATTTTGTTGAGTACCACGGTGGTCTTCGCCCATCCACAACAATGCCATTTTAGTCGGGTAAAAATTATAAGATAGTAGAGAAATATATGTGATAATTGCTAGATAGTAGAGAGAATGTAAAACTGTGTGTAAATTTTGAAAGAATGTAAAAACGAATTTATAGTAGATTGTATGAAAATTTAATATTTAGTTTAAGTATTTTGGAAATTAAAATGTGACAAGACCATTGCATGGCACTAGGTTTTTTTTACCATGCATGCAACACTAGCTTCTTACACAATACGCATGCATGTGAAACATTTTTTTGCAGACTTCACGTGTTCGCCCATGGAAAGGACGAACCTAGCATTCCCTTCACGTGTTCGGACATGGAAAGGACGAACTTGTGCATTTCCCGTGAGAAAGTTCGCCCATGGATTGGACGAACTAATGGTGCACTTCACATGTTCGCATTTGTGTTGGACGAACTCAAGCTTACCTAATTATTCCAATGTTCCTCACTTATATTCGTTTTGTTGAATGTATGTTTGCATGGTATTACAAACATCTCTTGTATACCAATATTCATCACTTACATTCAAACTCATTAACACTCCATCTTGCAGTACAAAAAAATTCAAACTTCTCAACATTCTCAAAAAAATTCAATCCTACAATCCGAAATGTCTCAGAGAAACATAATTACCACATGCCACTTTAACGGTGTTGTTTCAACAAACACTCCTGTTGGATTCTCGTTCAACAATACAGATACATATGCCTTCAAAATTCATGTCAATTCAGATTTTTTTCATTTTAAAGATAGAATGGAAACAAAATTGGCACGTTGCGTTGAGGAAATCATTTATCGCCATCCCACCCTTAATGAAGACGACTGTACGATATTCTACATTATGACGCCAATAAAAAATGACGAGGATGTGAAGGCAATGTTTCGGTGCCACATGATGTTTGGTCAATTACCTACAATTGAGGTGTATGTCCGACTAGTATAAAATCCCGAAACATTTCCAACGCAGGAGACACAGTCACACTGGTACGGGATGAGCCAAACATCCGACGACGAAACAACGCAAAATAATTTACCTTTCATACCAAATGAGGAGGTGGGCGAACCAAGTGATGACGATATTCTTGAGGAAATCAGGATGCAAGATATTTTTGGTAACAGCGATGACGAAGACAATGAAGATGAAGATATAGTTGTCCCGTCTACGCAACCGATCCGCGCACAACCCGTAAGTTTGTATAACCCGCCGGCACACATGCAAAATATTTGCGTCGAATATGACGACACAACCTCTGTCTTTGGAAATGCTATTCAAAGCCATATAGGTGACGAAATAGAGATAGGTATCGAGTTTGAAAACAAGGAAGCCTGTGTCCTCGCCCTGCAGCATTGGCATATAACACACTGTGTGGACTATTGGGTGTGTCAGTCTGACAATGAACGATATGTCATTAAGTGTAAGAAACAAGAATGCAAGTTCAAGTGCAGAGCTTCATTTAGACAAAGGAACTCGAAATGGGTGATTGGTAAGCTGTCTGGGTCTCACACATGCACCACAACGTCTATGGCACAAGACCATAGCAATCTCAGTTCAGAAATGGTTAGCCATAGCATCAGAGAACTTGTAAACAGCGACGCCTCACTTAAGGTAAAAGTGATCATTGCCCATATTCTAGAAAAATACGGGTACATTATATCTTACCGGAAGGCGTGGATCGCTAAGTGCAAGGCGGTAGAGTCGCTTTACGGCAATTGAGAAACATCTTACAACGACCTACCGTAGTGGATACTAGTAATGAAAACCTTTCTTCCTGGAACCGTTATGGATTTGCAAACCATACCTGCCATATCAAGTGATGGTTCCCAGATCTCCGGAAAAAGAACATTCCTTCGTCTGTTTTGGGCATTTCGTCCGTGTATACATGGTTTCGCCTACTGTAAGCCCATTGTGCATGTAGACGAAACTTGGTTGTATGGCAAGTACAGAGGAACTCTATTGACGGCGGTGGCACAAGATGGCAACGAAAATATTTTCCCATGACATTCGCTTTGGTCGAAGGAGAAACAAAGGAAGCCTGGAGTTTTTTTCTGAGGAACCTAAGATTACACGTGACACCACAACCGAATTTATGTCTAATATCTGATAGGCATGAATCGATAAAAAGTGCATACAATAATCCAGAAAACGGTTGGCAAAATCCTCCATCTTCGCATGTCTACTGCATAAGACACATCGCTCAGAACTTCATGCGCGAGATTAAGGACAAGGTTCTACGAAAATTAGTTGTTAACATGGGTAAGGAAAAAATTTCGCTTATCTAAAGTATATTAGCACTTTTTTTTCATTTTTTCTAACACAATTTCTGATACAGGTTACGCATTGACGGAGGCCTCATTTAATTATTATCGCGGAGAAATCAGAAGATCCAACGCTGAGGCTTTAAATTGGATAGACAATATTCCTAGGGAGAAGTGGGCTAGAGCATTTGACGGAGGACAACGTTGGGGACATATGACATCTAACTTAACAGAAGCAATAAACTCTGTATTAAAGGCCACAAGAAACCTTCCCATCACTGCATTAGTCCAGTCTACATATTATCGAATGGGTTCACTATTTGGTAAACGAGGACACAAATGGACAAAAATGCTATCTTCAGGCAAAGTTTTCACAGATGGTTGTAACAAGGGAATGGCCGAGGAGGTAGCCAAGGCTAACACACACAATGTCGTGCAATTTGATCGGGAAAGATTCTGTTTCATGGTGCAGGAAAAGATTAATTACAACGATGGTCGTCCAAAGGGTACTTTCAGCGTTGACTTGAGGAATCGTAGGTGTGATTGTGGAAAATTTCAAACGTTCCACTTGCCTTGCTCCCACGTGATAGCGGCATGTTCTAGCATACGACAAGACTATGCAATTCACATTCCATAGGTCTTCACAGTACTTAACGTATTCAAGGTCTACAAGGAAAGCTTCCTGGGACTACCGCACGAGGAGAACTGGCCAAAATATGAAGGTTTCACTCTCTGCCACGATGATTCAATGAGAAGAAATAAAAAGGGGCGTCCAAAAAGTAGTAGAATCAGAACTGAGATGGACGACGTAGAAAAAGAGAAGAGACGGTGTGGGATTTGCAGAGAAATAGGTCATATGCGTAGAAAATGTCCCAATGTTGCCGGTCCGTCAAACCGACCGAATAGATAATTATATTGTACTACTTTTGTATTTGATCAATCAATTATTTTTAATTCAAAACAACTTTCAAATTACAACAACAGCAGCGAACTACAAACATAAAGTGGATCCGTGACTCCACAAACGCAAAAATAAAACTCATGAAGCTAACATAAACTCTAACAAACAACAGCGACCAACACAAGTGGATCTGTGACTCCTCTGTTGACTTCACCATTATGTGCTGAAAACATGCAATGGACATCTTCATCATTTTCTATACGATCTAGGTAGTACATGTACGTCCCCTCCGGGCTAGCATCAGTAAGCGTTATATATGGACAACGATACTCAATTTTTCTCACCGTCACGCGACGACCGCCCAGCTGCCGAAACCCGGTGTTAATTGCTGCGACCACGATTCTGAAATTCCACAGCGGATCTAGGTAAACACTTAATTTTTTCTCAGGTCCATAGAAAACATGAGCTTGCACAGACATCTTTGTAAATCGGATAAGTTGATACAAATGATAGTAAATCGGCATACGCTTATTTATACAAAAAAATTACGTCTGAGTTCGGTCATTCCGTGACCGAACTATGTAAATTATTTAATCAATTAATAAAATTATTTTTATTGTTGTTTGTAATTTTATTGTTGTAAATTATTTAATCAATTAATAAAATAATTTTTATATAAAATTATTTAAATTGTTTTTAAATTAAATTAAAAAATAATTTTTATATAAAATTATTTAAATAGTTTTTAAATTAAATTATTTAAATAGTTTTTATATTAAATTATTTAAATAGTTTTTATATTAAATCATTTAAATAGTTTTTATATTAAATTATTTAAATACATTTTATGTAGAATTAACAAAAAATGAAAAAATGAAAGAAAAAATAACCATCTTCTTCACTAGTTCGCCCATTCAATGGGTGAACTCATGCATGGGGTAATTTTTTCAACACGTTCGCCCAATGGAAGGACGAACTTCTTCATAGTCTTCACGAACTCTTCACTAGTTCGTCCATTGATTGGACGAACCCCTTCAAAAATAGGGTATCCTGGTAAATTAATTTTCAGATGGGACATTGTGGGAATATTCATTTGAAACAAGGTTACTGTGGTGAAAAAATCTACATATAACCTTCATGTGAATTACAACTTAAAAAGATGACACCCTCATTCTGACGTCATTGTCATTTGACAATTATTTGATTTCGTAGTCTAGAGGCTCTTCAAATGTTAAATTTTTTAGTGGGTTGGATCCTAGTTAGTTGAGCCTTGTATCGGTCCAAAACAGTAGTGTAATGTCCTGACTTAGAGTTTTTTTAATTACTATTATATGTTTGTTGTGTGAATTATGTGATTTTTAGTGTTTGGGAGTTTTAGGAGTATTTTGGTAATTTTATTATTATTATTGAGGTTGGCTGGTTTTGAGAGAAGGGAGGGTAGAATATTATTTAATTAATTTAAATATTTATTTTAATAGTTATTTAAATATTTATTTAAGGTGTGACAATATTTATTATTATAGTTAAATAATTATTTAGTTGGGATATTTATTTTTGGAATCAAATTGATCGTAGGAATTGAAAAGCCAGTGAGAGTGAAGAGTTACAATAATTATTTTTATTATTATTATGGATTATTAATATTAGTATTATATTATGGAAAGGTAGCGAGGAAAAGAGAAGTTAATTTAGACCATCTTCAGCATTGCATTGTGAAGCTACGTTAATGTATTAAAATATATTAAATATAATAGAAGTTAGTCGTTCAAGTTTCAACGGCTATTTATTTTTTTATTTTTTTTTTTTAATTTATTTTTTATTATAAATATAATTTTGGTTTTCAAAAATTTACCAACACAAATTTCTCTCACTTTTATTTTCTCTTCAATTTGAAATTTTCCATTCACAATTTCGTCATTTTATTCTTATATTTTTAATTTTTTTTCAACAATTTTTTCTCATTAGCATTTTTTTTACAAAATATTTATCTCAAAATTTCATCTTTTTACTTCAAATTACAATTGTTTAGGCCAAATGGATCCTAATCATTTTCATTATCAACAAGCTTTTTTCAATTACATGCAAAATTATCAAAATCCTGATCCTCAAAATTCTCAAATTCCACCGGTGCCAACAAATCCCGCTATATTTTTTCTGTCACCAAACAATCCAAATATGTATCCTATACCTCAAATGAATTCTAATAGTATGGAATTCTCAACTCAAGTTCCACCATTTTCTACTCAAGTCCCACCATTTTCTACTCAAGTTGGTATTGAAAAAGAAGAAAGGGTTGTCGTTAAAAAAAGATCTCAAGAGCAATTTACAAGGGAAGATGATATACTACTTATCCAATTACGGCTCAATGTTTCAAAGGATCCAATTGTGGGAGTTGATCAAAAGGCTGAGAGTTTTTGGTTAAGAATTGCTGCTAGTTATAACCAATATCGTGAGCAATTGCGGGAAAAGTTAGGGGGACAATTAAAATGTCGATGTCATAGAATAAATGGCATAGTTCAAAAATTTGTTGGGTGTTACAAAATTGCAATTAAAGGAAAGAAAAGTGGGACATCCGAGACCGATGTCATGGCAGATGCACATGCTATTTTTGCTTAGGATCAAGGTACAACATTTAATCTTGAGTATGCATGGCGATTGTTAAAAGATGAAGCTAAATGGCGCATCGTCGAAGAATCGATTGGAAGTTCTGCAAAAATAACAAAGACTTATGCTAGTGGGGCATCATCGGAGAACCCAGATACAACTTCAAGTTATGAGTTTAACTCATCATCACCAATGGAGTGTCCAATGGGACAAAAAGCAGCAAAAAAGAAGGGTAAGGCATCCGAAATTCCAAATGCAACGCAAGATGCAAAGAATAAAAGAGCAATAACAATGGACAGACTTGCGCAAGCTAAGGAGGACAAGCTAGAATTAAGGGTAGTGCAAATGATGATGAAAGAAACTTCTACTATGAACGATAGTCAACGAAATATTCATGAAAAATATTGTAATAAGATGAAAAAAATATGGAATGTAGTTAGTATCACTTATGTAAAATGATCATTAGTACCACTTTAATTTATCAACACCTATGTAAAATGGTCATTAGTACCACTTTAATTTATCAACACCTATGTAAAATGGTCATTAGTACCAGTTTAATTTAAACTAGTCGTTATTCAAACTAGCACTTTAATTTAAACTAGCCATTATTCAAACTAGCCGTTATTCAAACTAGCTGTTATTCAAACCATTATATATACTACCACTTATGTCATTGTTCTCTCATTCTCATCTTATTCTTCTCATTTTTCTCTCATTCTTTACTCACTAAATGGATTCAGACAATTCAGATAATTACAATCAAGAATTTTGGGAGTTGGTTGAAGAAGAATTTATGGACGACAGTGATGAAGAACAACAACTTCAAAATGAACGTCGATCTGGAAGTTCCTCTAGGCCAAAGAGAAGAACAACGGTAGATCGAGATCGTGAAGAAGGGCACAATCGATTATTCAATGACTACTTCTCGGCAAACCCAATATACACAGATGTTCAATTCCGAAGAAGGTTTAAAATGCATAGGCATGTATTTTCTTCGAATTGTAGATGCCCTTGGAAATCACGATGAATATTTCCAAATGAGGGTCGATGCAACAGGTAAAATGGGTCTTTCACCACTGCAGAAATGTACATCTGCTATTCGTATGCTGGCATATGGGTCTCCTGCTGACCTTGTAGACGAATATGTTCAAATCGGTGAAAGCACTTCAATTGAGTGCTTAGAAAGATTTGTTAAGGGTGTCAATGTTGTATTTGGCGCTGAGTATTTGAGAAAGCCTAACAACACTGATGTTGAACATCTTTTACAAATAGAAGAGTCACGTGGCTTTCCAGGTATGTTGGATTCCATCGATTGTATGCATTGGGTATGGAAAAATTGTCCTGTTGCATGGAAAGGACAATTTTGTCGAGGTGATCATGGTAAGCCCACAATCATGCTTGAAGCAGTGGCATCACAAGACTTATGGATTTGGCATGCTTTTTTTGGTATTGCAGGTTCAAACAATGACATTAATGTGTTAAACCAATCCAACGTGTTTAACGATATTTTGGAAGGACGTGCTCCCAATGTGCAATATACAATCAATGGGACACCATATAATATGGGGTATTATTTAACAGATGGTATATATCAAGAGTGGACTACATTTGTCAAGACTATTTCAATGCCACAGGGAGAAAAGAAAAAATTATTTGCTCAACATCAAGAATCGGCTGGAAAAGATGTGGAGCGAGCATTTGGAGTGCTTCAATCTCGATTTGCAATTATACGTGGCTCAGCGCGTTCCTGGCACATGGACACTCTCAAGCATACCATATATGTATGCATCATATTGCACAACATGATTGTGGAAGACGAACGACATACATATGGAGGTAATTTTGATTACTCTTATGATAATGTGGATATCAATAACTTAACAACTGAAACATTTAGCGGTTCTCATCCGAATCTTGCAACAAGACTACAAAGAAGAGCAAGTATTCAAGAAAAACAAGTTCATCGTAAACTTCAAGGAGATCTAGTCGAATATATTTGGGAATGTTTTGGACATGAAGATGATGAAATTTGAGTTTGATTAATTATGTGATGTTATTTATTTTTATTGTTTTTAATTATATATCATGTATTTGAGATTAATTTTAATTATCATTTTAAATTATAAGTTTAATTTAATTTTTTTTTATTTTATATCAAATTTAATTTAAAACACTAAAATTATTATTTTAATTAATTTAAAATTTAATATGAATAAAATATTAATATATAAAATAAAGTTGTGAGATCCAATCTGAGTTCTTCAGAGTTGCACTATTGGAGTAAAAAAGTAGTTGAGTTGCTTCAAGTTGACATGACTTAATAGGTCCCATAAAGAACCCAAAAATGGATTCACAGTTGGAGATGCTCTTAGAATTCAGAGAGAACTCAGAAAATAGAAAAGACAAAAAGAAGAGGAGATGAGGAATATAGCAGAAGAAGCTAATATACTCAGAGTCTGTCGGAATAAACTTATTTTTAAAATAAAGAGAAATTTCTTTACTAACGAGTGCTCAGAATAGTGAGGGGTTCTTACTCTCATATCTTTATATTTTCATTACATGGTCTATAACCTTAGTGATAACACAAGGTTTTTTTGGCCAAAAACGTATGATGTCATACAAATAAGTTTATATCTGCATTATACTTTTTTGGATTTGGAATAAATCTCTCTGGTCATCTATTGATAAGTTTTTGTTATTTTCTTAAATATAATTTGAAATAATTTTTTAATAATTGGATTTTGGTATATAAATTGGTCTATATTTTCACTTTGAAAGAGGTTGATTGTAAAATATATTGCCGTGTATTTTTGAAATCAATGAAAACTGTAACGACATGTATTTGATATAACCATGTTGCTATTTCATTTATAAGCTTATTATTCAATTATTTGTCTTATTATAATTCAGTACTCTATTGCTACAAAATTAAGTGCTTCTTAATTTTATCGAAACCATTACAGTAAAGCTGCTCCTAAATTTCTGACGTAAATTTGTGTTGGTGATTTTAGTATCATTAATGTATTTTAGTAATAATGTGATTTATTGTAGGCCGATGCAATTATGCGTTAAGCTTGGAAACTAGTTAGGGTAGTGTGGAGTACACGCTCGTCGAGCCAACGTGTAATTGAATGCGAATAATTGAAAAGGGGTTCAAGATATACAAGGATAACAATGAAGATGTTTTAAGATTTTCCTTTAAAATAATGTAGGTTAAATTGCAAATGCAGGGTTCGAGGGTTAAATTGAAAACTTTTCATGATTCCCTTCGTTACCTCGTATATGAAATTGAGGTAAAAACTCTTTTTACATTGAGGTAAAATGGGTTTTTCATTTCCGTTTGGACTGATATAATGAGATTAATTTTAATAAAGTCAAATAATCATAAATGTTACTATTTATGATCTAATTTTTATAACAACCCCCCTTAAACTAGTGAGTTGATATCAATAATTCCAAGCATGGAAATTGCTAGAATCGTTTTGTCCGTAAACTCTTTGTTAACCCATTTGTTAGCAAATGCCCATAAGGTATGTAAATAGTAATTTTCAATCCATTATCGAACTTGTTTTGAATAAAATGTCACTGAATTCAAAAATTCCAAGGGTTATATTCCAGAATTCTACTTCTCCATACAACATGATTTTCTCACAAGAAAGTACAATAATTCGAGGTGATCTTTTATCAATCATTGAACCTACATAATTACCTTCAATTTGTACCTTCATAGTTAGACTTCAACCTCATTTAAATTAGAGTTATCTCTATATAATATCTTTAATATATTATAGAACATGATGTACAATGTGTATGTTAGTGCACCCTCCTATTAGAAATGTTTTGTATGATGTAAAAATTACGACATGTTAGCATTTATGTATATTAGATGATATTCTCCGAGTCTAAATGCGCATCTTAGTATTAGGAAGTTTAGGAATGGATTAGAAAAGGTTTCATGCATTAAAACATGTTTTTATGTAAAAAAAAAACAGGTCTATGTGACGACACATACATGCTACGAGTCGACACATGCGAATCATTTTTAAAGCCTATAGCCTTTGTTTGATGTGCCGACTGTGGAGGGGTTTCAGGTTGACACATAGAAGAAAATTTTCTTCTATGAGTCTACACATGACCTATACAGGTCGACACACGCTTTGAAAGTGTTGACACATGAATTATATAGGTTGATACATACGATGCATTTTTCCAAAAATTCATGATTGTTTTCAAATCTTTTGCATTCCTTTTGCCTCCAACTTGCGCACACACACACACACACACACACACACACACACACACACACACACACACACACACACACACACACACACACACACACACACACACACACACACACACACACACACACACACACACACACACACACACACACACACACACACACACACACACACACACACACACACACACACACACACACACACACACACACACACACACACACACACACACACACACACACACACACACACACACACACACACACACACACACACACACACACACACACACACACACACACACACACACACACACACACACACACACACACACACACACACACACACACACACACACACACACACACACACACACACACACACACACACACACACACACACACACACACACACACACACACACACACACACACACACACACACACACACACACACACACACACACACACACACACACACACACACACACACACACACACACACACACACACACACACACACACACACACACACACACACACACACACACACACACACACACACACACACACACACACACACACACACACACACACACACACACACACACACACACACACACACACACACACACACACACACACACACACACACACACACACACACACACACACACACACACACACACACACACACACACACACACACACACACACACACATATATATATATATATATATATATATATATATATATATATATATATATATATATATATATATATATATATATATATATATATATATATATATATACCTCATACATGCATCATTTGAAAAAGATGAAACCAGAAATATACAAAGAGGTCTCTTCATCTTCAACCTATGTTCTATACATACACACAAACAAATTACACATAATCATTTTTTGTTTCGGTGCCATCTAGAATCAGAGTTGATAACGTCCAATTTAGGTTGTTGAATTGTAAATTGGGTTAAGAATATTTGGGGGTTTCGAATAAGAAAACCAAGCTGGGGTTTTCCTTCAAGATAAATTGGTGATTTGAAGGTTTTGGACAAGATTACGCAAGTTGTATTCAGCCGAGTGAAAACTTCGAAGAATGATGGGTTCGATCTAAGGAGTAATGGTAACCAGAGGATCATCTTGGTAAAGCTTGGTTAACAATAATTTGTAATTTGGATTCAATCGAGTGAAAGCTTTGAAGATCAGGGTTTCTTGCAAATTAGTAGCATGAGACGGTGGATCAAATTGGTATTTTTGGGTGATTTGATCAGGCTCAGATCAAGGGAAGAGAACAAGTTAGGATCAACATAAAACATGGGGTTTGTATGGTTGGATTGCTACTTTTCTATTGTAAACAATCTTTTGCAAAGTAAGATTGATATCTTAATTCCATTTGGAATTGCAGGTGGACGTAACCACAGTGAAGACGATTGGTGAACTTCCTGAACAAATCCTTGTGTACTCTCTCTCTCTCTCTCTCTCTCTCTCTCTCTCTCTCTCTCTCTCTCTTACTTTTCATTTGTAAATTGTTGAAATCATAGATTGTGCGATCAATATGTTTGGTTAAACTTTTGTTGATAACATTTTGAAAATGGTTTTGTTGGGTTGATTACAATTCATTAGATTGTAGTTGTTTTTTCAAATCAACAAAACCATAGAAAAGTCTAAAAGAAATTGATTCCACAAAAGGTGTTCGATATAGTATTCAAGTGATTGTTATTAAAAGTATATCGATTAATTTGTTCTCATTATCATAACTTGATTCTATATACGCATATTCGGGCTTTTTGATAACGGTTCAGTTTAGACAATTGCATCTGAGTCACTTCCGCTAGTCGTTAAAAGTTTCAAAATAGTTTTTGTAAAGTTATTTAACTTGAGATCTATTCATCCCCTTCTAGATTAGTCACCTCCATCTAACAAGTGATAACACAAGCTCCGGTTAATTATGTCCTTCAATATTTGCTTATTAGAAAATGGCTACCGAACCTAAAAGTGAATTCAATAGAGTTCCCATCTTTACCGGTGAATATTATTGATATTGGAAAGCTTGTATGCATATCTATATAAACTCGATTGATAAGGGTGTATGGGATGTCATCACTAATGGTCCTAATAAAATTACAATGACCAATGGTGAAGGCGTCGTCGTACGAAAACCGAAAGCACAATAGAATGATAATGGCAAGAAATTGTGTCCACTTGGTTGGAAGGCACAAAATATTTTCATATTCGCACTTGGAGTTGATGAATATTATCGTGTTTTCCATTGTGAAACTGCCAAAGCTATATGGGACACATTAGAAGTTAACCATGAGGGAACTAATGAAGTTAAACAAGCTAGGATCAATATCTTAACTCAAGAGTTTGAACTATTTCACATGAAGCATGGTGAAACCATTACCGGCTAAAAGTGAACGTAATTGGATTCGATCAAGTGAAAGCTGGGATGCTTTCTATATCGTCTTTTCTCTCCTCATCTATGGTTTGGTACTTTCCAATACAAACTCAGGGAACCCAAGCTAGATGAGTTAAGAAAGCTTGGAGCTCACTTGGTTGATGATCACTAAGATTCTTTCAAGAAGACTATTCTGCTTACCAAAGAAGACACTGGCTTGATCCTCACCTTTGCTCAACTCTATGATCCTACTCTGCACTATTTCACATTCCAATATTTCCTATTAGATCCCACTTTGGAAGAGTTTGCTTATATCTTATGTATTCCAATCAAAGACCAAGTTACTCACATAAGCTTGGATGGCTTTCTAGAGTCTACAAAGGTGAGGATCAAGAGTTTGATTCTCTTTTTTTGGAAAAGTCCACTTGGTGATAGTTGGATAACACACCAAGAGTTGCATTAAAAGCAGAAACTAATGTCGCCACAATTACTAAGGGGAAGGTTGGGGCTTACCAAGTGCCTTACTACCAAGTGGAAGCACTAGTACCAAGCTTATACAATTCTTATCGCACAACCTACCGAGAAAAAACTAGTGCAATATTAGCAACTGTATGTTCAACAAGAAAAAAATTACTATCAGTAGGGACAACAAAGACCAAGAAGGCCCAAGAGAAAGTTTGACCCAATTCCTATTCCTTACAATCAACTGCTTACTCATTTCCTCAACAGCTCATTGGTTCAACTAAGGGAGGTTATGCCTCCTCCAACACCTCTTCCTCTAGGCTATGACGTGAACTCTAGATGTGAGTTCTACTCTGGAGCACTCAGATACACAATTGAGAATTGTAAGGTTTTCAAATACAAAGTACAAGACTTGATTAATTTCAAAGCTATCACCTTCACGCCCAATGCCCAAATGTTTTAAAAAAATCCCATTCCTACTCATGTTGGTCCTTCTAAGAGTGTCATATATGAACCTACAAGACACAATGTAGTGACAAAGGCAGATAAAATGAAGACTTCTATGGCAGTAGTCAAAGAATAATTGTTGAAACATGATGTGTTCCTCGGTTGCCAAGCTGATTGTGAGCAATGTCTTTTGAACCCTCAAACATGTGAAAAGGTGAAACTCGATATTCAATAATTGATGGACCAAGGAGCCATCCAATTAGAGAAAGTTCACATTGACGAAGATGTCGCTACCTTGGAAATTCCATATTATTAAGCTCAAATATCGGTACCAGCAAACCCAATGACTCCTTTGATAATCATTGTACCATCTCCTTTCCCTTTTGAAATCACAAAGGACGTTCCTTAGAATTACGACTCCACAGTCTACATACATGGTCAGAAGCAAGAAGATAAACTACTTGTGATCAAAAAGACCGTTGTTACTAATATTGACGGAACGGGAGGAATGACTAGAAGTGGTCGAATGTTTGCACCTGCACCACCTCCAAAGGAGAATAACAGTGAAGCCTCGACTAAAGCTAAAGGTAAACAAGTTATCAATGCCAATCAGGGGCAAAAATCATCTTGGAATACATCTCATTAGGAAGAGGTCAAAGAATTTCTCCGAATCATAAGAAAAAGTGACTACAAAATGGTTGAACACCTAAACCAAACACCTTCAAAAATATCCATTTTAGTTTTGATGTTATGTTCTGAAGCCCATCGAGATGAACTAATGAAATTTCTGGGGGCATCCCATGTTCCTCAAGAAATAAAGGTGAATCAATTTGAAGGGGTAGTGGCTAATATCATAGTGGGAAATTGCCTGGAGTTTAGTGATAATGAATTACCGCTTGAAGGGAATGCTCATAACAAGGCATTGCACATTTCCATTGAGTGTGTAGACACTATTTTATCCAGAGTTTTAGTTGATACAGGGTAATCTTTGAATGTTTAACCTAAGAATTCCTTAGTAAAGCTAACAATAGAAGGACTAATGATGAATCCTAGCACTCTTGTGGTGCGAGCCTTTGATGGTTCTAGAAGATCAATCATTGGAGAAGTTGAACTCCCCGTTAAGATTGAAACCCATGCCTTCTTCATCACCTTTTATGTTATGGATATATACCCTGCATACATTTTTCTCTTAGGATTACCTTAGATTCACTCAGTCGGGGCAGTCACCTCGACTTTTCATCAGAAACTCAAATTTATAGTCAATGAGAAGTTGATCGTCGTACACGATGAAGAAGACATACTTGTGAGCCATCTGATATCTTTCAAATATGTTGAAGTGAGAGGGGAAATTCATGAGACTCCTTTCCAAGCCTTCAAGATAGAAAATATTATAATGGCTCCTCTTTCCAAAGGACCCAAGAAGCCTGAACGTTACATGACCTTCTAGAAAGAAGCAAAAACGGTGGTAGAAACTATTCATCCTGAAGGATAGGGAAGAGTACTTGAGCTACCTACAAAGAAAGATTGATCTTAAATAGGGTATCAATCACCTCAGGTGTCATAGAAGAGGACAATCCCAGAAGTAACCAAAGGCCAAATTCTTCCATTGCCAGAAACTTTTACCAGTGTTGGACACCTCCAAGAAGACCAGATTTCCTTTGTGGATGACGAAAACAAGAACATTGGTGCAACTTGTCTTGTGTACTGGAAAGATCAAGGAGAAGAACTCAATAATTGGACTTCCATGGACATCCTTGTAGTCATTTTAATTGAAACGTAACTCTCTTATTTTTCTTTCAAACCCCTAAGCTTTGCCCAAGGCATAGTGGAAGCTTGTAGGGCCCCCCATTATTTTCAATCAAAGTTTATCATGAATAAAATGAACATTTTTCTTTCATTTGTGTTCTTGTCTTTCATTTTTTCTTTTACAAATATGGCAATGCTTTTTCATACATTTTTTCTTCTCCTTCATTCTAAAATAAAGCATGAATTATAAATCATGCAGATCCGCCTCAGATTCCATTGATAACAATAATGTTATGTTTCACTATGACTCAATCTACCAGGCCGACGAGGATTGTGAACTCCCTAAGGAGTTGGCCATATTATTACAACAAGAATTAAGGGTCATTCAACCGCATCAGGAATAAGTGGAAATCACTAACCTTGGGATATAAGACAATGAAAAGGAAGTCAAAATAGATGTCATCCTAGAAGATGATGTGAAAAAGAAGATGATTGAACTTCTGCACGAGTGTGTAGATGTATTTTCCTCGTACCAAGATATGTCGAGACATGATACAAATATTGTGCATAAATTGCCTCTCAAAGGAGAGTGTCTGCCGATAAATAAAAAGTTAGGGAGAACGCAACCTGGTATGGCTATCAAGATCAAATAAGAGGTTCAGAAACAAATCAACATGGGTTTCTTAGCTGTGGAAAACTATCCTCAATGGGTTGCGAATATTGTACTTGTACCAAAGAAATATAGCAAGGTACGAATGTGTGTTGATTATAGGAATCTAAATAAATCAAGCTCAAAAGATAACTTTCCACTATCTCATATTTATGTGTTGGTAGATAATACGACTCAATTCTCTATATATTCTTTCATGGATGGATTCTCTAGTCATAACCAAATTAAAATGGCCCCGAAAGACATGGAAAAAACTACATTCATCACCCCTTAGGGAACTTTTTGTTACAAGGTTATGCCTTTCAGGTTAAAGAATTTCGGTGCAACATATCAATGAGTAATGGTCACTCTCTTTCATGACATGATTCATAAATAGATCGAAGTATATGTTGACGATATGATTGCAAAGTTCAAGACTGAAGAAGAACATCTTGTCCATCTACAAAAGTTGTTTGCATGATTGAGAACATTTAGGCTGAGGCTAAATCTCAATAAATGCAGCTTCAGGGTAAAATCTAGCAAACTATTGGGTTTCATTGTAAGCCAATGGCGAATTGAGGTTGATCTTGGTAAGGTTAATACCATACAAAGTATGTTGACACCAAGAATTGAGAAAGCAGTTCGTGGTTTTCTAGGAAGATTGAACTACATTGCTAGATTCATACCGCACCTTACAACCACTTGTGAACCTATATTCAAGCTACTCCGAAAATATCAAGCTATTAAATGGAATGATAATTGCTAGAAAGCATTTGAAAGAATAATATAGTATCTGCAAGAACCATCGATCTTAATGCATCCAGTGCCGTGTAGACCCCTCATCATGTATCTGACAGTTCTCGAGGAATCTATGGGATGTGTACTTGGGTAACATGAAAAGATAGGTAGAAAAGAGCATTCCATTTACTACTTAAGAAAGAAGTTCACTAATTTCAAAAATAGATATTTTGTGCTTGAGAAAACATGTTGTGCACTCGCATGGGCTGCAAATGCTTGAGACAACACATGTTAATCCATACAACATTGTTGATATCAAAGATGGATCTAATCAAGTACGTCTTTGAGAAGTCCACTCTAACCGGAAGAGTTTCCCGTTGGAAAATGGTATTAACAGAATACGACATCCAATATGTCACCCAAAAAGCCATCAAGGGGAGTGTGTTGTCAGATTATCTTGCCCACAAACCCGTGGAAATTTATAAGCCAATGCGGTTTGACTTTTTAGATGAAGACATCCTGTTTATTAGAGACAATGAAATTCTAGGCTCTGATGAAGGACTTGAACTAGGATCGTGATGGACACTCGTGTTCGATGGTGCCTCAAATGCTCAAGGTCATGGGATTGAGGCATTCATTACTTCTCCAAAAGGTTTTCATCTTCCTTTCACAATAATATTGTGTTTCGACTGCACCAATAATATGGCAGAATATGAAGCATGTATCTTCGGAATTGAATCAACCATTGATCTGAGAATGAAAATACTCGAAGTATACGAAGATTTAGCTCTGGTTATCAGTCAGATCAAAGGATAATGCGAAACTCGTGATCACAAGTTAATCCCATATCGAGGACATGTCTTAAAGTTGATTCCCTACTTTGATGAAATAACTTTTCATCATATCCCTAAGGAAGAAAATCAACAGCAGGCGCTTTGGCTACCTTGGCATCCATGTTCAAAGTTAAGTGGACCAACCAAGCACTCTCCATTTGCATTGAACACCTGGATGAACCTGCATATTATCTAGAAATTGAGGAAGAATTTGATCATAAACCTTAGTTCTATGAAATCAAAAGGTATCTAGAGAAACAAGAGTATCCTGAGAACGTTTCTATTATAGATAAAAAGACCTTGAGGAAGCTCTCAGCCAAATTCTTCTTGAGCAGAGACGTGTTCTACAAAAAGAATTACGACTTGATCTTACTCAGATGCATGGATAGACACGAAGTAGACGTGACCATAAAAGAAACTCATGAAGGCTCCTTTGGGACCCATTCCATTGGGCACACGATGGATAAAAAGATCTTGAGGGCAAATTATTATTGGTTGAAAATGGAAACTGACTTTTATCTCCACGTACAAACGTTCCACAAATTTCATATATATGCAAAAAAAGTGCACGTACCACCAACTCCTTTGAACGTCCTATCATCATCTTGGCCTTTTGCCATGTGGGGCATATATGTGATTGGACACATTGAACTAACTACTTCAAATAGGCATCAGTTTATCTTAGCAAGCCATCGATTACTTTACCAAATGGGTAGAGGCTATTTCTTATGCAAATATCACTAAACAGGTGGTTGCTCGCTTCATAAAGAAGGAAATCATCTGTCGTTATGGGATTCTCAACAAGATCATTACTGATATTGGATCGAACCTCAATAACAACATGATGAAAGAGTTATGCAAAAGTTTCAAGATCGAACACCATAACTCATCGTCATACTGTCCGAAGATGAATGACATTGTTGAGGCATCAAACAAGAACATTAAGAAGATAGTTCAAAAGATGGTGAAAACATGCAAAGATTAGCATGAAATGCTACCTTTTAATTTACATGGCTATCATACTTATGTACGAACTTCAATTGGGGCAACTTCATTCTCTCTTGTGTACGGCATGGATGCAGTTCTTCCCGTCGAAGTAGAGATTCTCTCTTATTTCGTTGTCTAATTCGGTTTAATTTGGTTTAGTCACATGGTTCGATCAATGACCCCATAGTTTGACCAATGAACCATTTGTTGGAATTACGACAAATTCCTGATGTGGAATCTCTCAAATCTTGGAGAATTCCGAATGAATCTTGATGAACAAGAATTAATACTTCTGATTGATTACTCCTCTTGTTTTTCACTCTTCACTTGAGTGAATCAACCACACATTGGTTGTAAGATGATTCTGCTGCACAACGATTATTGAAGAAGAAAAGTATAGATGAAATGGTCGGGAAAGAAAAGAGAAATTAGAGTTTTGGAGAAAAGTGAAAGAAGAAGAATATTTCTACAGACTTTTTCTCTCTGCTTTCAAACTGAAATTTTATTCAACTTTTCTTTTACAAATACATTTTACAATACCATATTTATAAGTTGAGATTGCTTGAAAACCAAACAATCTCCATCTAACCTAACTAGCTAAAAACAAACAAAATAAAATTAAGTCTAAATTTATGTCGAAATACACTTCTTTAACATTTCGACATTTCAATATTTTGACCGTGATACAATTTTTACACGGAGCAGACTATCAAAATAGTGTTTTGACACATAATTATACTTTCAATACCATTGCTTCGGTAGTCTCGCCTATTTGACAAGAGATCTTGTTTTTGAAACTTTCATGTTGAAACTTATACTTTAGGATACATTCAAGTGGACAGAAAAACAAAAAGAAACGCCAAAAAGAAAATATTACAAGATTCAAGAACCATTATATTGCATAAGAAAACATTAATGTGATGCCAAGGAAAACACAAATATAAAATCAAGTTGGTTTAAGATCTTCAAACAATGCACGCCACATTTCAGAATCCTCAAAATCATAATCATCTATTGTCTTGTTGTAGAGACAATGAAAATCAATTGGGCTTATTGGTCCAGAAAATCTTGGACTCCTTCCTTCAATAGGCCTATTTCTCACTGGACTTCTATTTGTGTAAACCATTTTTCTTTCACTCACTTTTCCATCAAGAGGACCAGAAAATTTCAACATATTTTTGTTGGTAATTACCATTTTCTCATTATACATTCTTCCATCTAAAGGCCCTGAAAATGCTACTCTCCTATTTCTATGCATACCCTTTTCTCCTTTGAGTTCCTCACTTACCAATGCTCTTCTCCATTTCCCTTGGTTCCAACTTTGCTCTTGTTGCAATGAAAACATGTTCATGTTTTTTTCTTTTTCTTGATGGAAAATGAGCTTGCTAAGACACTTCTTTATACACTTTTTGATAACCAAAGAAAACTTGTTGGTGTTTTTTGGCACTTTGTCATTTTGGTTGTTGACAAGCTTGAGAATTTCTAGCCTATGTTTGGCAACTGAAATTCCCATGCTTTGAAGAAACTCATGGGTGAAGTGGATTGAATCTTGTAATTGAAGCTCATTGCGTGTAAAAGTGAGGCTATATTCATAGAGTAGAAAAGGGTCTAGGTTGGTCTTGGATAGCCAAGAGAACCAGTCCATTATTTATGGAAATGGGTTTGTGATGTAGTAATAAATGTATAGCTTCTAGCTTTACTTGTAGGTTAAATGTTTTGAGGTGTGTGGTTCCATTTATAAGGTATAGTTGATAGTTGAAGAGGTGAGTGAGTGAGACTATAGTAGTTGATAGTTGAGTCAATATATAGTATCATATTTATTGTACAATTTATTTATTTATTATTTCCTAAATCTGAAATTTAGGATGGTAGTTTAGATTTAGGGTGACAAAATTGAAGAATATGTGTGGAAGGGATATATAGCCCACGGGCATGGTCCGCGTGGATATAGGATATGAAGATACTTAAAAAAAAATAGAATTGAGAACTTTACGGAAAGGTTGTGAAAGAAATTTGTTGTATTCCTACTAAAGAAATAAAAGAAAAGATGAAATCAAAATATGCGGCTGTTTTTGTGGAGCTTATTATCATGACACTGTTAGAAAGAATATGACAGGAGCCTGTTAAAGGGGAAATGAAATGGCTTAGTGGCATCATGGGCCCAGATGATGAATTAACTTATTAACAAAACAATCAATTTGTTTGAAAGAAAATTTTTTGAAAGAGTTTGATGGTTAGGATTAATGTCCCCAACAGTGGAAGGTTTGATGGTTAGGATTAACGTCCCCGATAGTGGAAGGATATATATATATATATATCAATTAGAGATAGGTGGTGGTGAAAATTCATTTGAGTATATGGGGAAAGATATGTATAAGAGGTTATCTACGGATGACCAACCATGCTCAAATCATTATTGGTGGAAGGTTGAAATAAGGCAATGCCTTTAAAAGTGTCTTGTTTGGTTCGGTTCGGAGACTTCTTTAAAATAGAATCTCAACAAAAGATAATTTAGCTGAAAGAGGAGTTCTATCTTACCGTAAAGGAGAATGTGTAAGTGGGTATGGGGGTGAGGAATTGATCTCTTACATTTTTTTTAAGTGTCTAATTTTTACTAGGCGTGTGAAGTTCTAAGTGTAATTGGTTTCGAGTGAGTTCTTCTTTATATAATGATAGTTGGCAGCATTTGGAGCAATTCAAAAGTCTATTTGAGAAAGAAACTCGTTATCCTAAAAAATGACGGTGATTTGGTTCGCTACATTCGGAGCATTTGGAAGTTTAGGAGCAATAAAGTCTTCCAAAACAAATTCACATAGAAAATTTGGCTGAAGAGACATAAAATTTGGCATTGAGGTGGTTTAAGATTAAATCAAATTCGATAACATACAATATATCTATATGGTTTGTTAATCCTAAAAGTGTGTATCGGCATTATAAATTATTGAAATCAAGTGTTCTCTCTTTGCGCTAATTCAAATATGGCGCGTAATTGCAGCGTTTCAGGAGTTTTAAAATCGAATATGATGTTTATCTTGAATCTTTGCGCATTGTGGTTGTGTTTGCTTTTTGAGGAATCGATTATGTCACCATTGATGTAATATTTTGATGTTCTGTTATCGTATTGAGGTATTTTGGTGACGGCTTTGTTTAGCGATGTGCAAAATATCCGATTGTGAGATCCAAATACATAACTAAATTCAAATTCATTTAAAATTTTTGAATATAATTAAATAATTATTAATCGGTTTAGTTATTAATGGTTGGCTATCCAACTATATTTTATTTTTAAATAAAGTTATAATCCGGTTATTATCCAAAATTCAAATGTTTTAATTTATAATTGTTTTTATTTTTGAAGAAAATTTAACTTTTTGAAAAAACACTAAAATGTTTTAGAAAAAATTAAATTTTAAAAAAAATAACTTTTTTGAAAAATAAATAAATTTGATTACTCATAAGTGAATAATTATTTAGTCAGAGTGTCATTGAGATTTTAAATGAAAAACAATGTAAATTAAATTCTTGAAGTTAATCTCTATGTAATATCAACAGAGTGAACGGGTTCTTAAGACAACTTCTCTCATAATGTCCACAAAATATATATATATATATATATATATATATATATATATATATATATATATATATATATATTTATATATATATATATATATATATATATATATATATATATATATATATATATATATATATATAAAGATGTTGACATTAAAATTTTTTGCAAACCTTTTATGGAAGAATCCAATTGATAAAAATAATCAACGGTTGAATTAGGATAATACAACTCATTAATTTCAACTAGAGTGAAGCATCCTAAGCTGATTTGTCTTGGAAAACCAAACTAATTTTAACTGAGCAAGTTTAGAAAAATTAATTTTTTGAAAATTTTTTTTTAATTTGTTTAAAAATAACATAACTCTAAATCAAAAAATAATATATATTTTTTCAAATTTATAAAAAGTTCGTTTAAAAATAATTTTTATAAAAAATTCATTTAAAACTGGATTTTCAAAAGAAAATTGATTATATAACTATAACTAAATTTATAAACAGTTTTGGTTGGAATATAGTTATGAATCCAAACTATTTAAATAGTTTAAAAATAATTATGGTTTAATATTTAAAAATAATCAATCATGCACACTCTTGGCTTTTTTTTTCCTTTTCATTTATAGTTTTCTTGATTCTGATTAAAGAGGTTTCTGTTTTCAAATTGTTGATTTTGGCGTCGGGTTAACTTAGTATATAATGTTAGTTTAGGTGTCGACTTAATTTTCAAGTTTAGGTGCCTTGGAGACATTGTTGTTTCTTGTGTATTTTTTAGGTCTTGTGTATCCATCTTCTTTATATGTTGTAACAAATTCTTTAAGGCATTACTTATGCCTGTCTTATGTTAATATATTGTGCTTTTTTTTTTGCTAGTTCAAAAAAAAATTGGTAACCTAGTAATTGTGATTTACTCAATATATGTTTGAGTGATTTTTCAAAATTTTATAAATATTTGAAAAATACTATTGTCCAAAGGTTAATTTTCGAACGCATCTATACTATGTTAGTCATATGATTTTACTTTAAAAATAATTAAAAAAGTTTTTCAAAAGTTAATTTTTAAATACTATTCATGCAAAAAAATATCACAAATATATTCATAAAAAATGTTAATTTCAACTATTCCTACAACCGCTAAATAAAAATTTGAAGAAAAAACCAAACAATTGTACCCACATATTTTTTCTTAATAAATTTAAATGTCTGAAAGTTAACTTATGGACGCACTCTATACCATGACCTAAAAGTTGTGTACGGAAGTTAACTTCAGAATAATATTACCCGTAGAAAAAACAGTTAGTATATTAAGGGTGACAAAATGGATGGATTGGATTGTTAATGAATGGATTAAAATAATTTATTAGTCTATTAACAATCCACTATTTTTTTTTTTAAAATTATCCAATCCAATCCATCCATTAAGAATAAAATTCATTCAATCCATCTATAACATATTTTTAATGGGTGGATATCCATCCATCCAACTTTTTTTTATTTTGAAAAAATAAATGTATTTTTTTTTTTTTTTTTTGAAAAATTCATTTTTTTATATTTAAAAAAAATTAATATATTTATGAAAAAATTGAATTTTTGTATTTTCAAAAAAAAATTGATATTTTAGTTTATAAAAAATATCGATTTTTTTTATTAAAAAAATTGGTTTTTTGTTTAGGAAAAAATCGTTTTTTTTCAAAAAAACAAATCAGTTTTTTATTGGAAAAAAGACGATTTTTTTCGGAAAAAAAAAACTAATTTTTTTTTCAAAATAAATCATCTTCTTTTCGAAAAAAATTTGATTTTTTTTTTGGAAAAAAATTAATTCTTTTCTTTAGAAAATCTATTTTTAATTATTTAAAAAAAAATAAATCTAACGAAAATAAAAATAATTCATTGGATCCTTAAAATATGTTGGATGGATCGAATCCATCCATGCATATAAATGGATATATTTAATCCAATCAATTAATTTATTTTTTATGTGGTGGATGGATTGAATGGATTTTTTGATGGATGGATTGCATGGATTTTTCCTTAATGGATTCAATTGTCACCTCTAGTATATATGCATAAAATGTTAAATATTTTCAAAGTATGTCTGAATTGAAATATAATTTTCATAAATGGTGAAGGGACTTTTTTGGATTTTCATAGAATTTGGTAGTAACATATAAGGTGTATTGAGCCCAAAAAACATCTAACTATATGATACACTATTGATATGGTGCCGAGACCCACTAGTACAAAAGACGAGACCAACACTATTGATGATGAAATTGGGCCAAATGGGCCAACTATTGTTCCGTGTGAGAAATCCAAAACGGATAACAAGAAACCAACTTGGGCACATGATTTTTGGATCAACAATAGGGAGTTTCTTCTCCCACCCTAATTCGTGGAAAAGAATCCTAAAGAAAACCAAAAATGTATTTGCGAATCTGAAAATGCATTTTCGAACGTACCTATTTCATACCAAATACTATTCTATTGCATATGTGGGACTCATGTTCTTACGTTTCCTTTTGTGCTGCAGTGGCATCCGTGTCTTGGTAAGATCGACATCTAAAATGTTTCTCCCATGAGAGCCTTATGGAAAGACTCCTCTGTCTATACCCGCTCGACATAGCCGCGTGCATAGCTAAAATCGCTAGGAGCTACGATACCTCATGCTTCTTCCGGTACCAAATGATTAAGGAAATCATCACACATGGAATCTACATCTACGTGGTGTCGCATCTCGAAAAATATGATCTTTCACGAAGTGTATCGCGAAAAATGATTCAAACAGAGTCGCCACCGAACTTTATTTATTCAAAAAGAGGAAAGAGAAAATATTGATAAAATCCTTGAGAGAAAAAGAAGATGTTCATCACAACCATATTTGAGTTTAGGAGTCGATTACGCAAGGGAAATGTATTATCATCCCTCACGTCTGTTGTACTCAACGGGAACCTTTTAGTTAAATTTGTGATTGAATGTTAGTTAATGTTAATTGTTTTCTTTGAATTCTAAAAAGTGAAAAAGGAAAAGAAAATGGGTCGCACAAAGGTTTTTTTTATTAGGGTGCTTGAAAAGATTGCGGGTCTTACTCTTACGTATCCTTAAGTACAATAAAGAATTCAAAGCGATGTAGTTTTCTGCAAGACGAAAGATATTTTTGGGTTTTTTTGTTATAGTGCTTGACAAGACATTGATTTGTAAAAATGATTTGTTATAGTGATCGAGGGTTTATTCGCGTTAGTGGAAAATGATTAGTGAAACGGTTTGAAATTAGTTTGAAAATTGATTTTGTAAATGTGGTAAAAAGAGTTTAAAATTGAAATTATTAGTGAAATCGAATGAAATGTTAGTGAAATTGAATATGATTATTTAGATGTATGAAATGGACATGGGTAGATACTAATCGACTAAATACATCCAAATCGACAAAACAAATAATCAAATTAACCCACTTAGCAAAAAGCAAATAATTAATCAAAATTATAATCAACTAATAAATTAAAAATATAATCAATCAATCAACTAATAATTTAAATTAATCAAATAAAAAATAAGACAATACTGAAAGATATACGATAAAACAAAAAGGATGCATCCATGAACATGGGGTGCAAGCATCAAAAATAAATTAGGCCCAACCCAATAATCAACATTGAAACCCTAATTCAACAATAAAAGAATATGATATATATATATATATATATATATATATATATATATATATATATATATATATATATATATATATATATATATATATATATATATATATATATATATATATATATATATATATATATATATATATATATATATATATATATATATATATATATATATATATATATATATATATATATATATATATATATATATATATATATATATATATATATATATATATATATATATATATATATATATATATATATATATATATATATATATATATATATATATATATATATATATATATATATATATATATATATATATATATATGATCTCACCTGATCAGAAAGGAATCAGTAGCCTGCCACGCGTCGCGAACTCCTGTGTTCATCGTCGTTGTAAAGGAGGAAGGGGTGTACCTGCAAGGTACTCGGATGCTTAAGCGAGTAACGGAGTTTTAGAAAGAGAAAGTACATAGAGAATAGGTGTAGAGAATAAGATACCTGACCCTTTATTGAAAGAGGGTATTTATAATGTGCCCCAAACGTAGGGCCAACTGTTACATTACATCGGGTTGGATTGTCAAGTCCAACACAAGTAACTGCCAGGGCTTATGTGGCGTTGGGAAGACCAGCACCTGGTCTTCTCCATGGATCAACTGCCCCGTGATCTTCGGAAGGTGGGTTGACCAACTCTTTCGGAAGTGGATAGTTGTTTGATGATGTGTCCCCGCGTGAGGGCACGTGGAGTTCGTGGGGAAAACGCGTGAGCTCTCCCCGTGCAAGATAATGATTTTCCCGAGTGAGGTGCCTTGTTGAGGTGCATGCCTGACAGAGGAGGATTGGGCCTTATCAATGTAGTATTGGGTCGGGCTTGCCCGACTGAGGGGCAGGTCTCAGCCCAGTCCTAAATAGGTGCCCCCAAGTCGTTGCTCCTAAGTGGAAGAGTAATGACTTAAGAGCAAGTCAAGGTGTTGAGGACTAGTTCAGAAGATGGTAGCTTGCCCGACATATAGAGTTGAGGGTCATGTGCGCGGCTAGGAGCGGAGGATGCTCGACGAGACAGTATGTCGGGGAGGTGGAAAGCGAACAGACATACTTGATCTTCGAGCACGAGGGGAAGACAAATGGGTGTGAAGCGTCTGGTAATCCCACGTGTCAGGGAAATTAATGCCTAAGTCGGCTAGGGGTAGGGGCATCAAGTGTCTAGGGACGCCTCGAGTCCCGTGCTAGGTTTATAAATAGGGGTTGAGTCTGTTTCAGTCTCACGGTTCACTTCTTCCGTTCAAGACGTTCTCTCTTCCCTTTTCATGCTCCTCATCTCTTTGCTCTAAGACGTTCGTCGTCCGCCGCCGTCTCGTCCTCCCAAAACCGTCGTACCAAGTAAGTCACAACCACTTTACTCTTATTTTTTCCATTTTCTGACGATTTCTCCAGTGGACTTGATGAAGGTCCCAGGGAAACTATGAAGTTTCCGGCGAATACGCTAGAACTTCTTTGAATTGGTACTCTTTTTGAAGGAGCTTCCGGGGACCAGCGATGAAGTCCTCGAGGATGTAGGATGAGTGATTCGAGGACCTGATAAAGGTCCCAGGGAGTTGGGATGAGGATCCCGGGGACATAAGATGAACGTCTTGAGGACCTGATGAATGTCTCGAGGACCTGAGATGGGATCCTCGGGGACATTAGATGAAAGGCTCGGGACCCAATTCCCGCCCGTCGAGGCGGGGCAGACTCTCCCCTTAGAGGTTCCCTTCTCTTCGCCCTTTCACTTGATATGTGGTGGAAGAGTGGATTTGATTTGGAGTGTCAAATTCACCGTTTTCCTCTGCTTTTCAGTTAAAGATGGCTACATGGATTGGGGGGTTGTTGATATTGATGACAAGCCTGATTCCCCGGTAGCACAGACTGACGAGGAGCAAAAATGGACTGCCGCGGATTGGGCTGGACAGTAGCCCCTGAGTATTTTTTTTCTCGCTTTCTTGTGGATGAATTTGAAACCAATGCCACAGTTGAAGATCGTTGTGAGGGTTCCCCCCTGAACTGGCAAGTGTATAAACCCCGAGCAAACCATCGGATATGTTCATCTTTTAAAGGGATGAGGTTCCCTATGCATGAATTTACTTTTTGAGAGGCGGGCTTGTGTCTTCCCTTTACTGATTTCAACAGGGAGTGTTTGACAGGTTGCAGCTAGCGCCTTCGCAGCTCCACCCCAATGTGATCGCGTTCGTGTGAGCGTGTGAGGTCGTCTATCGGTATCTCAATGTCGGGACCATGCTTACTCTTTTTTTCCGCATCTTCCATCTATAACGACAGATGTTTGAGGGTCAACACAACTGGGTGTCTTTGAAGCAGCCGAGGAGACTGTTTCAGGCATATCTAGATTCCATCTGCACTTTCAAAGACCAGTACTACATTCTCAAGCTCGTCACCCATACGACCGTGGACTCACTGTTTGACCTCGTCGTCCTGGAGAAAGACGGGTAGCCGAAAGAGGTCTTAGAGCCAAAGTTCCCGTTGGTATGGATGAAGGAGAATTTTGACAAGGGCACAAATATCTACATAGTAAGGTCGAGCTCGTTGGATGCTGATGATCGGGCGGCCTACTAGAAGCTGGTCGCATTTGTCTCCAGTTTCACTTCTATAAAGTGTGTGACGTTGGACGAAAACTTTATCCTCGACTCTCGTAGGGAGGTTCTTCGGGAGTCGCAGTTGATCAACACGAAGGCCCTCCTCGAGTGCGCGTCCGAGGAGGAAGCCTTGCGGTTTTTAGGAAGTGGTCCGCCTCTCGCTCGGGCTCTCTCTGTGTTTTCGTTGTTGGTTTATCGTTTGCTAAATTGTAGATTATTTATTTTGCAGGAGAAATGTCGAGCATGCAGGAACGTGTAAAGAAGCTGGCGGCCAACAAGGGAGGAAAGAAAACCTGCTAGGGGCAATTCGCCCAAGTACAACAAATGCTCGGTCCCAACCACATGCCTGGAGGCTCATCCTCTTCCCCTTAAGGTAGTCAGTCCCCATCTTCGCAGGGGACGTTAAAAAGTCAGCGGGTCAGTGAGCCCGAGACTGTCGACCTTATCGAGGGTAATGTCAAGGAGAGGTTCGTGCTCTTGCCATACTATCTGCAGCCCGATTTCTCCTACGGGGCCAATTCCCCGGTTGTGAGCGCTGCTGAGTCCAAGGCCATCTTGGGTGTCGACCGGAAGGCGATGAAGAAATCCTTATCAGAGGACCTGTCCATGGTGATGCGGGTCTTTGAAATGACTCTGGTCCTCAACGATGAGACTTGCCCTTCGGTTGACCGAACCAAGCTGCGGGATGACCTCGCGATCATCGAGGCTGAGAGGAACAAACTGGCGACTGACCTCGACCAGGCCAAGGAAAGAAACGCCGCCTAGATAAATCTCTATGGCAAGGTGGAGAAGCAGTTGAAGGCTGCTGGCGAGGAGAGGACAAAGCTCTTGGCGAGGATCGCTGAGTTGGAGGCGGCTTCCCGCCCTGCTGAGAAAAAGCCTATGGTGTCTCGGGCTGATCTGGTGTCGAGGATCCGGGAGCTCGAGAAGGTATGTGTAGGGGATCTCGAGGTGGGATTTTACTGCATTGTGGAGTAGCTCCGGATCGTGAACCCGAATATCCAGTTTGTCACTGAAGGGACAGACCCTTTTCATCAGGTTGTTGAGGGCGACTTGCAGTCCAGCTTCTTCGGAGGGTGGTGATACTTCCTCGACCTTCTTGGCCTCGCGGGTATCAGGTCGGGGAGCCTCACCTCTTCAGTTTACTATTTCAAGTGGCCTTCCTTAATTAAGATCTTGATTGCATCCTTGAGGTGGATACAATCCTCCGTGACACGTTCATGACTCCGACGGAACCGGCAGTTTTTGGATTTTTCCATGTTAGGCTTCGAGGGTGTTGGTTTCGGGAAACGGACACCACCCTCTGAAACTATGAATTGATACATTCGGAAAGGATGTGCTCGTTGGGAGTTGTGACCAGCGTATACTCAGTGAACCAGTCCGCTGGTCCTCTCTGCTTGCAGGATCCGTCTTCTCTTCTTCTTTCCCCGCTTCATCGAGGAGGAGCGACCTCCTCATGCCTGAAGCCTCTGAGGCCTTCCTAATTTCGCGTGTCACGGGCGGTGTTGGCGGCCTCTATCTCCTCATACTAGATATATGATTGGTCCTTGAGGAGAAGAGCGTTCAAGGTGTAGGGGAGTTCGATCCTGACGACTTTGGCGAAGTCAGAGTGAGGTCGTATGCCTCTCTAGATCAGGAATTTCTTCATATCATCCATGGTGGACACCTGGACAGCTTCTCGATTGAACCTCTCTATGTAATCTTTGAGAGGTTTGTTCTTACCCTGGATGATGTCTTACAGGGCTGCCTCTGTCTTCAGATGGCGCCGGGAAGCTGTGAAGTGCCTAGAGAACTGCCTCTTCAGTTCGCCCCAGGAGGTGATGGATTCGGGTGCGAGACATTTGTACTACGCCATGGCACCCTTTCTCAGGGTAGTAGGGAAAAGACCGCACTTGATGGCTCCCCACACATTTCTATAATCGACCATCACGTCGATGCTTTCTATGTGGTCGTCTAGGTCGGTCGTGCCATTGTATGTTGCCAAGGATGGGGTTTTCTCCATCCCGATGGGCAGTTAGGCCTCTCTGATGGCCCTACACAGTGGTGAGAGTTGAACATCCTCGTCACTCCTGAAAGGTGACAGTGAGGGGGAGACTGATCCCTAGTTGTTTTTGTTCTATCGAGGAGGGCTCCTCGGTCGGGCTCTTGGCTTGGTAACGCCTCCTTCGACTTTGTTCTTCTTCTGAGCTGGGGAGCATCGTTCCTTTCGGGGAAGTGACCGGTCGCACTTCTGGGAAGCCATTGGTTGTGGTCGCACTCCGAGAATCCTTGACGTGTCACGGCCTCTGCGGGGGAAGAGAGGGGCTACTGGAAACTGGGCGGCGATGTCTCCGTGGGGGAGAGCATGATGGTCGCTTCCTCTTGAGCATCCCTATTCACTCGTTCTGTTGGAAGATCAACAAGTTGGTCTGGTTGATCTCCACGAACAGAACCATCATGGTAGGGTCAGCGACTACTAGTACCTAGATTGGCTGGTAAACAGTCGGGCTATCGAAGCGTCGGGCGGCGTTGAAGCTTGTGTCTTCCGAGAAGGGAGAGGTAGTGCATCCTTCCCTGTAGTTGCCCTCGTCATTTTGAACGATCACGTTGGGGTCGTGGCCGTCCCTGTTCGTGAAGGGGACGAAGGCGGTTTCCGGAGCATTATCATCGCGTATGTTGGCCATGATCAGAATGGAAATTGAAACTTGCTTTGGTTCTTGAGCTTCTATGCTCGGATATGAGAAAGAACGGGGGAGCAAAGGCTTCCCACAGACGGCGCCACTGATCTCACCTTATCAGAAAGGAATCAAAAGTCTGTCACGCGTCGCGAGCTCTTGTGTTCATCGTTGTTGTAGAGGAGGAGATGGTGTACCTGCAAGGTACTCCGATGCTTAAGTGAGTAACATAGTTTTAGAAAGAGCAAGTACAAAGAGAATAGGTGTAGAGAATAAGATACCTGACACTCTAGTGAAAGAGGGTATTTATGATTTTCCCCAAGCGCAGGGCCAACGGTTACATTGCATTGGGCGGGATTGCCAAGCCTAACACAAGTAGCTGCCAAGACTTACTTGGTGTAAGGAAGACCAGTACGTGGTCTTCGCCCTAGATCAACTGCCCCGTGATCTTCGGAAGGTGGGTTGACTAACTCTTTCAAAAGTGGGTAGTTTTCTGATATTGTGTCCTCGCGTGGTGGAAACGTGGAGTCAGAAGGGAGAGCGCGTGAGCTCTCCCTGTGCAAGATAATGCTTTTCCCGAATGAAGTGCCTTGTTAAGGTGCATGCCCGACAAAGGAGGATTTTGCCTTGTTGGTCCTCATCAGCGTAGTAGTAGGTTAGGCCTACCCAACTGAGGGGCAGATCACGGTCCAGTCCAGAACAATATATATATATATATATATATATATATATATATATATATATATATATATATATATATATATATATATATATATATATATATATATATATATATATATATATATATATATATATATATATATATATATATATATATATATATATATATATATATATATATATATATATATATATATATATATATAATGAAGAAGAATAAATTATAATAAAGATGAGGGGGTGTTCTTTATAAAAAAACAAATATAGTCAACCAAGGAGAGGGTGGCATGTGGCTTAGATGTATAGAAAAAAAACAAAAATAGAGAGTCATAATGTCTCTCTTTCTTATTTCTCTCATGCTCCTTCCATCTCCCTTATTTTTATCTCATATAAAAAACTGCAGACCTCCTCTCTCATTCTCAATGCTCACTGCTTTTCATCTCAAAAATAAGAAAAACGTAAAGAACTCTTTCACTAAAATGAAAATAAATAAATAAACAACAACACCATATGCCAAACACAACTAAAATGGAAACGAAAATTCGACAAATTGATGGCGGATCAGATAGTAATGAATGTCATCGAAGTTGGCCTGTGCATTCCGTTTCACCTCCCTTTCTTTTTGCTCTAACTATCTTTCTTTTCCGTTTGTGCCTTATTGTTGTCGTTCCTTATAATTGAGGATTGTAATTTTTGTTGGGGATATATGGTGGAGATAGAAGCTTAGAGTGTGGCTTTGTGAAGAAAAGGAATTATGATGGTGTACTTTTCACGTTCATGTTCGATGAAGAGTTTTTGTGTCAAGAGATCTGTAGTTTGTGTTAGGGAGTTTATGAGGTGTGGAAGTAGTATGATTATTTGTAGAAGATGATATGAATGGGATGTTGGCAGTTCTGTTATTGAGTTGCCTTAGAGGTAAAATAGTAATGTAAGGTAGAAACGTGATGGTAGAGGTTTATGGAGAATTTCGGTCGTGAGATACGTTTAAGGAAGGGATGATATGTGTGTGTGTGTGTGTGTTAATTATGGTAAGTTAGATTGAAAAATGGAGTAACGAGGGAATAAAGGTCTGTAGGAAAAATAAAACAATGGGAAGAGAGAAAGTCTCATATGAAATGGATAATGAAGGAGCTTGGGTGGAGTTACGTTGCAGTGATGTTATTTGGTTGATGAAGATGAAAAGGGTATTGGTGTTGCTCTCAATAGGAATAAGAATAAACAGCGAATGTTCTTGTATCCTCTCCATTTTTCCTGAGGTTTTTAATCTCTTGGGTGGATCAAGTCAATGGGGCTCCGTTTGGCCGAGTTTTATTGGTCTCCTCCTAAAATCCATGTGTTGCACATATATATACATACATACATATATATATATATATATATATATATATATATATATATATATATATATATATATATATATATATATATATATATATATATATATATATATATATATATATATATATATATATATATATATATATATATATATATATATATATATATATATATATATATATATATATATAAAATAAGATTTGGTTCTGCATCTGACCTTATGTTTTTATGATAATAACACATAGTGTTTTAGAGAAAAATTTTGTACCCTAATAATTTTATTTAGTGTGTAGATTTTATGTACAAGTTCTGACTCTGATAAATAGGACGCGTGACGTCATCAGACTCTGAAACTATGTACTCTGACTCTGAATTTTTTGTTTACAAATTTGATCAAGCTCTGGATTATGTACTCAATGCTTATGACATCTACTTATCCAAGGCTTTGATACTCTAAATTTGTTGAAGTTGTTACGCTCTAAAGCTCTGCGCTCAACTCAACTATGAATTGTGTCAACAGATTCTGAAGACTAGGTTCTCATGAACTAGATCAAGACTCTGAAGACTAAGTTTATGAAGACTCTCTCAACTAGACTCTTACTCTTCTCTCATGCATGCTTTATCACCTACTTATCATAAGCCTCTAAATATTGAAGATAAGATTAAAAGGTTTTACGTGAGAAAAATAGTACACAGTACAAGATCAAATATTGTTTCCACTACACTGATTTTGTAGGCTAAGGTTTGTACTATAGTACCATTTTGTCTCCCATTTTCATAAATTTTTATGCAAGGATACAACTGCATTTTGGTATTCCCATTCTACCCTCTAACCTATCTCTTCATTTCCTATATAAAGAAGAATTGAAAGAATAGAAAAGCACGAACTTTTCTACACTATTATCATACGTGAATAGTGTTATTTTTGAATACTTTGGGAGAAAAGAAACACTCATACAAGAACTTTTGTTCATACTTTTCATTGAAAATCTTTTGTGTGATATACTTGTATTTCAGTTGTGTATTCTACTTTCTTAGAAGCATTTCGTAAACACACTTTGTATTTTGATTGTATTTTTGTTCCTTGAGTGACTAGGGTTTAGTCGGTATACTCAAGAAGACATTGACTGTTGGTCTTTATGTTGTAATCAAGTTTGATTATAGTGGATTAAGTCCTTGTTTATAAGGCGAAATCAACTTGGAGGGTGGACCAGAGGTAGCTTTATATTAAGCAAACCTATATAAAAATAATTGTTTCATTATTTTTATTCTTCGTGTTCCATTTTTTCTACTAGGTTAAAAAACTTTTCAATTTTAGAAACCCAATTCAAACCCCTCTTTCTTGTATTTATTTTCACCTTCAATTGGCATCAGAACTCTGGTATCGTATTGATTTTTTTATCAAAAATTTCACCGTGTTAGATAAAGATCCAGTTTGTGAAGCACAATGGCTGCTATCCCTCCATCAGCTGCACCTGTTGATTGAGATCAGTAAAGTGCCAAACCTCCAGTTTCTCATGGAGAAAAATTTGATTACTGGAAAGATAGAATAGAAAAAAATTCTTGGTCATGATGTAGATCTATGGGATATGATAGTTGACGGATACGTTCATTATGTTGATGCTAGTGGTAATAAGGTGGAAAGAAGAGTGATGGCTGATCTGTAAGTAGTAACTGCGCCTAAGAGGGGGGGGGGGGGTGAATTAGGATCTTCAAAAAAAAATTATTATCAAACTTGTTAAGGCTCCTTGGTTCTTTTTCTTGTTGTTATGTTATGACTGAAAGTAAAGGCAGAAAGAAAAAGAGACACAGGAAAATTTATAGTAGTTCCCTTCACACTCCAAAGGTACTCCACTCCCCTTTCAACACGAAAGAGAATTGTACTATAGTTTAGAATTATTGTACAGCCTAATCACATCCAAAGTGATGCTTACTATCTAAACCTATAGGTAATCAAAGTGTTGAAGAACAATCCTCTTCAATACATTTCACTTGTTTCCAACAGTCCTGGACAACAAGGTAAAACACAAAATGTTCTTGATAAAATAATTGATGGAAAGTTGTTTATCAATCTTCAAGGTTGATCTTCTTCTCGAAATAAATTATACTCAGATAATATATACAAGTGTTCTTTGTGAAAGAAGGCTGTGAAGGTGTAAAAGTTATTTCAATGCTTCTTTCAAAAATGATTTGAACACTTAATGAAAATTCAAAAGGTTGAAGATAAAGAGTAATTTGATTAATTTGTTTCTTGAAGGTTGTTTTTTGATTTTGAAATGGAAATCAATTTATAAGAGTGAAAAACCTTTCCAAAAAGGTATGACTTTGGGACAAAAAAAATAGCCAGTAGGAAAAAAATAGAAGAATGCAATTCTTCATGAAAAGCTGCTATTTTTGCTTGCTGTTACAGTGTTAATCGATTAACCAAATAGGTTAATCGGTTAACACCTTTCCAACGTTCAAATATTTGAAATTTTACAAGTGTTAATCGGTTAACCTATATGGTTAATCGGTTAACACTGTTATGAAGTCCCAAAAACATAATTTTAAATTGTGTTAATCGGTTAACCCATATGGTTAATCGGTTAACACTGAAGGTTTTTGTAAAAATACTTAATTTTAAATAGAACAAGTATTTTAAAATAATTTTGAAAGTATTAGGTAAGTGGTGTAGTGAAATGTGGTTTTTAAAGAACACTTGTATAAATTTTCTAAAGTAAAAATGTTATACTGTTCCATGAAACACCATTTTCACTTGTAGCTTGTAGACGAAGCTTTGATTGAGAAAGTTGTATGCAATGATACTCTCTTGATCTTTGTTGATCTTGTTTTCTTGCTTGCGTCTCTTGCTTTTTGCGATTGTCTTTAGAAGAATGATGATTCTGGTTTCATCTTTAATATATATACCCCCACGGGTATATAGTGCTTATGGTCATCTCTTCAATATACCCTTACGGGTATATAGTGTAAGTATCTTGCCTTGTATATCAAGCTTGTATGAGTTGTCTTCATCAAAACACAAAAGCCTTGAAGCTTGATTCTACAATCTCCCCCTTTTTGATGATGACAACCGATTCTTTGAAAATTTGCTTTGATACTTGATTCACAGCATTTCTCCCCCTAAGTTGGATAGCTCCCCATAAATACAAGAGAGATAGAAATTCTTCTCCCCCTTACACATAAGAGAGATATAATTTTTCTGCATAGGGAAATGTTAGAAGCCAAATCCTTCTCCCCCTTTGTCATTAGCAAAAAAGAAGATGGGCAATGATAGAAAAACAGTACACAAGCATTCATAGTAAACACATAAACACTTATCATATAAAACAATTTGACCAAAATTTCGTTTCTGATTTTTTGAAAAATTAACAGTGTTAATCGGTTAACCCTATAGGTTAATCGGTTAACACAAGCAAAATTTCAGAAAATGCTTAAAACCAAAATGTAAACAGGTTTGAAAACATACAATATGCACACATTAACTTAAGAAGAGGTTAGATGTCACCTTCATCGAGAATTCCGAGTTCTTGTCGAATCTTGAAGAACGATTCTTTTGCGAGTGGTTTTGTGAAAATGTCGGCGAGTTGGTTATGCGTATCCACGAAGGTAACTTCGACATCTCCTTTAAGCACGTGATCGCGGAGGAAATGATGTCAGATGTCGATGTGTTTGGTTCTTGAGTGCATGACCGGATTCTTTGTGATGTTAATCGCACTTGTGTTGTCGCATCGGAGAGGAATGCATCCAAGATCAATTCCGTAGTCGCTTTATTGTTGCTTTAGCCACAGATTTTGTGCACAACAGCTTCCTGCCGCTATGTATTCTGCTTCAGCCGTACTAAGAGCAACACATGCTTGTTTCTTACATGACCATGAAACTAATGCATTTCCAAGGATGTGACAGGTTCCACTTGTACTTTTTCGATCAATTTTACATCCTGCATAATCCGCGTCAGAATAACCAATTAATGTACAAACACTACCTTTTGGATACCATAGGCCGACGTTCGATGTTCCCTTGAGATATTTCATGATCCTTTTGACAGCCGTGAGATGTGACTCCTTTGGATTTGCTTGGAAGCGAGCACATAAACACACACTAAACATTATGTCAGGACGGCTTGCCGTCAAATATAATAAAGAACCAATTATACCTCGATACTTTGTAATATCAATTGATTTTCCCGATTCATCTTGATCGACGTAAGTTCCGAATCCCATTGGTGTTGACATATCTTTACATTCATCCATATCAAATCTCTTTAGCAATTCTTTGCAATACTTTGATTGGTTGATAAATATTCCGTCTTTTAGTTGTTTGATTTGCAATCCAAGGAAATAGTTCATCTTTCCCATCATAGACATTTCAAACTCGCCTTGCATCATCGAAGCAAATTCTTCACATAGATCCTTATTTTTTGATCCGAAGATGATGTCGTCCACATAGACTTGAACTAGTAAGGTATTATCCTTTATCTTTTTAATGAACAAAGTTTTGTCTACCTTGCCTTTTTCAAATCCTTTTCCGCATAAGAAACTACTTAGACGATCATACCATGCCTTTGGTGCTTGCTTTATACCATATAGAGCTTTCTTGAATTTGTATACATGTGAAGGATGCTTGAAGTCTTCAAATCCTGGGGGTTGTTTGACATAGACTTCTTCGTTTATGTATCCATTCAAGAAGGCGCTTTTGATGTCCATTTGGAAGAGTTGAAAATTCATTGAACATGCATAAGCAAGCAATAAACGAATAGCTTCTTGTTGCACCCTAAAAATTTGCCCAACCTTATTCACTTGGTTTATGTTTCAATAGCATTAGCATTTGCATATAGGGCCATGTACATAGGTTACTCATCTGCATAGCATAAGCATAGCAAGTCAGCTAACAGGGGACCAATCATTATTCTCATCTCTAGAGGCCTATCAAGAGGTTATTATCCTGATTCAACCTCATTCAAGTCATCAGAAAAGAATTTGGAAGCTATCAAGTCAATGGATCAAGCAGTTCATTTATCTCCTAACTGAGGGTATCTGAGGATCAACAAAGAAATGGTGAGCTGTGGGCTGAGCATGGGGAGTATCTAGACATCTTGGAGGACTTAGAAAGTCATTTGGAGAAGGAGACAAGTCATTGGTGTGATCACAAGTATTGCAGTTGAAGACAGTCAACTAGGGTTTCATCTGGGTCAACTCTAGGTCAATTGACTGATTGAAAGGCATTAAGGGCTATTGGAGAGATGTGGGGTTCATCATTTGACATGGAGAACAAGGATATGTTGTTATGCTAAGAAGAATTCAAGAGAAATCAAGGAGAAGAGGAGTCTCTAAATTAGGGTTTCTGTGTAAAATCCCCTAGTTTAGGTCAAGTTTCCAAGCAAGATAAGTCAAAATGCAAGCTTCAAATGGCTTCCTGGTCAACATGAAACTTGTAGAGGATCTCAAGACCTTTAATTTGAGTGGTGGAAGACATCAAGGAGATTTATATAACTCAAGTTATGGTCCTTGCAAGTTACAGGTCATCTGGGGTGTCTGAAATTTTGTCTGTGAAAGTGACTTGACTTCCAAGCAACTTTTACCCCTCAAGGAGATTTCAAATGAATTTCTGGTCAACATAATAATTGTTCCTCATTGTCTTAGCTTTCTAGAATGGCATAGTATGCCTTCATATGATGTGTGGAACTCAACTTATGGTCTTGGCAAGCAAAGGGTATTTTGGTCATTTGTGAATTACAGGTCATTTTAACCTATGTCCAAAACTCATACAAGGAGGCCTCAAATGGAAAAATTCCCAACATCAAAGTTGCTTAGAATGTCATTTTAAGTCAAGGAAGGAAGTCATGGAAGTTGGGAAAGGCATGGAACTTAGGATTATAAAATGGACCAAATATAAAGGAAAAAGTCCATTTCTTAATCACCAAAATTGTGAATTTTTGATATGAGGGCAAAACTAAACATGTGACCCACCATTTTGAAGGTAAATCATATTTTAAGACCAATGGCAATGTTAGTTTTTTGAGTTGAAGTCAAGAAATGGAGGATATCCTTAGTTGCTTATGCATGAAGCAACACTTGCCAAACCAAGCTTTGGTCAAGGTACAGCACAAAAGACCATCCAAACACTCCCTATTTCTCATTTGAAGAGAAATTCAAGTGTCATTTGGAAGCTGCAGCAAGGTATTCATAAGCTGGTTTTTCAATTCATCTTTTTTCAAATTCTCATACCATGAGATGCCAATTTCTCCTTGGATCCTTCTAGCATGTTCCAGAACCCTCAATCCTCATCTACATAAGCATTGAAGCTGATCCAAAGCTTTTTTTGGGATTCATTAGTGAAGAAACTCAGAACTGCATTTTCACATCTCTCTCTTACAATTCAGTTTTGATTTTCCTCAATCCTCCATCATTTCCTAAGATTCTTGATCCTATTCCACTCAATCATCACTACTGAGAGTGCTCCAATCAAAATCTGAGGGAATCCTAGCATAAATCGTGTTTTTGAGTTGCTGCACATTCAACTGCAAACCAGATTCTGTTATGGTGATCCAAGCCGTTTGAAGGAGAATCATTGCAAACAGAAGCGAGATACTAATACATTGAGTGATCCTGGAGTCTTACAAGCCGTGAATTGAAGAAAATCGCCTTCTGTTTTCATCATTTTTCCAGGTTGGTACTTTTCTGAAATTGACTCGAATTAGAGATCTTAGTGAATTGTTAGGGTAGGCATACTCTAGGTGATTAGAGGTTGGTTTCTGGATAGTTTGAGGGGATTTGATGAAGGTTAATGTGTGTGTGCAATTTCTGTTAGGAGCAAGAACTCCCTCAATAGTGAAGGATAATGTTGTTTCTTCAGTTAGTTTTGATCAGTGTAAAGAGAGGAACAGGTTTATGCCATTAATTTTGAGAATTATGAGAGTCGGTTCTTGATCGTATTTTGGGGATAGCTATCGGGTTTAGGGTTAGGTTGCGTTTCAACTATTTCTGAAGCCATGACCGAGTTGCTGATGGAATTTAGAGTGAGTTTGGTCTTTGCACCTTAGATTTTCATCAAGAACTGAGGAAGTTCGTCTGAGGATCAGTTGGTGTTCTTGGAAGCATTCATCTATGGCGTTTGGCTCCAAGGCTGATTTCAAATGAGGAAGAAAGGTTCTGCACCCTTAGATCATGATAAATCATTGACCGAGACCATGATCCAAAGGCTGTGCGCGGTCCATAATGTGTGAGGGATTTCTTTTGATGAGCAAAACGCACCGTATCATTTAATCTGACCATTGGGCTTAAGTGAATTTTGCTTTTAACACCCCTCTCAACCAGGCCCAACATGAAATCAACTGGAATTATTGCTATATACACCGTTCTGGAGTTTTTGGTTTTGGTGAGATTCTGAAGCGAATTGGGCCTATGGATTTGTCCTATCTGCACCCCCGGTCCTCGGCCCACTTAATAAAACAACTGCAGCGTGTTTCTATTCTTACCCCCTTCAAATATCTCTTTACATTTTCTTTTTATTTTCTTTATATTTTTCATGCATCGTATAAAAATCATAATAAATGGAAAAATCATTATTTTCAATTCATTCTTTTTGCATATTTTTCTTTAGGATGTCTAGAAAATTATAAAAAATAAAAATTGCATTTTATTTTTTATTTGATATTTTTCTCATATTTTCTAAATAAATAACATTTTAAATGGTTTCATTTCATACATGATTTTGTTATTTTTTGTTCTATTAATTGCTTCAATATTTTTCATCCATTCTTTTTAGGTTATTTAGGTTAGACATTGAACTTGTAGATTCAATTTAGTTCCCATTTTTAGAAATTAATTTTAGGTGCTTAGTGTAGGTGTGAATAACATGAACAAACTAGGGTTTTTAGGTGATGACTTAGGAGATTTGATTCTTTCCCCTCAGGGCTTAGGGTTTGACTAGTTTAGTTATGGGACTATAGGGGCTATGGGTAGTTATTAGATCCCTTAGAAAAAGTCAGGATTCCCCTACTGCTATTAATATGTTGTATATCTGATTGACTGGTGTGGTGTGCCATCTGGGGATTATTGCTTGATTGTTTGGGTATTGGGTTTGTCTGGGAACTTGGGGGAGCTGAAGACTTGAGGAGATGAAAGCCATTGAAGATCCAGAGATTGGAGATCAATTGCCAGAGTTGAAGAGGAGATTCTTGCTAGCAGATGCTGAGAAGACTAGGGTTTAGGAGCTAGGCAGAGCTCTAGATTAGAAAGTTTGTTTTCCAAACATGGATTGCCTTGTCTGCATCCATTCTTCTCTGTGATTCAGAGTCTCTCTAAGACACTCCCCCCTTTCCTTTGGAAGGCTTGGTGATAGTGTCTGAGAGATAGAACTCTTGAGAGAAAATGTCTTTTGTGTTAGAAGCAGTTGGTTTACCACCATTGGTAGTCAACTAATTGTTTAACACCCAATTTACTCTTGTGACTGATCCCTCATCCTGGAGGTTTGAGCTTGAAGAAAAGCCCTTGCAGATAGAAGACTGATGATCAAAGCCCTTACCTGAAGGCCGTGAAGACGGAGATTGATGCTTGTTGAAGCCTGTAACTGATTGGAGATTACTTGAAGCCAGATGTTGATTCAGAGCTGCTATGGTTGTTTATTTTGCTGTATTTCATTTCTTGATGTATTGATTGGTTTTCCTGACTGTATTGTTTGCTGTTTACCCTGCTGGGTTGAAAGTGAAGCCTGTTCACTTTTGCCTATTGTTTTCCAGGTTCGAGGTTGAGTGCGACTCCCTTGCCTCGCTTGTATTGTTGCATCCATGCATTTTACTGCTTTATTATATCTGGTTTTGTTTCTGTTTCTGCCTATCCCTTAGGATCTCTGTTTCTCTCTGCGCAGGAGAGGAGCATGATAGACACTAGGTCTTAACCCATGCATGATAACATTAGGTTAGTTTGATTCCCTTCGCAACCGTAGGTTAGAGTTCTGTCTCTTTCTTTCTCAAAACAAACAGAAAAACACAATAAAGATTTCAAACACAATAAAAGACACTTTTTTCGTAAAAGAAGGTGAACTCATCAAAGCGTCATTTTTGTCCGCCGGGACCGCTAATCAGAAAACCTTTTTCAGAAGGAATAAAATCAACCAAGGCAAGCTTGTGTCGTGCGTAGCCCGAACTACGTTTGCTCTGATCTTTCATGCTGTATGAAAGTACGTAGGCATAGGATGCGATATCCTAGCGAGCAACCTTCCCCTCCTTTCCCGTAGGTAGGCGAACTACGTTGACTCTGATTTCTCGTTCCAGGCGAGAATACGTAGGCATAAAGTGCGATACTTTGCCGAGTCATTTTTATTTTCATTTTATTTTCTTTTTAACCCTCGACCTATAGTTTAGATAGAATAAATCCATACCCGAAAACAAGCGTGGATCCCGTCGAGTACGACGGACGTGAGGGGTGCTAATACCTTCCCCTTGCGTAACCGACTCCCGAATCCAGGTTTTGGTTGCGACGACCATACCTTTCCCATGTTGTGCGAGGTTTACTCTGAGCGTTTCCTTTCCCTCCCGTGGGATAAATAACGCACGGTGGCGACTCTTCTGTTCAGCCGGCGCCGATTTTCGCAGTAGCGACAGCTGGCGACTCTGCTGGGGATCCAACGTCCCCTGGATGCTAAGGACTGCGATGGTTCTTATGCATTTGGGATCCAACGTCCCTTAAGAGAGTCAATCCTAGCGCTTGTTTTCCCGTCGAGGATTTTGTATGGAGTTATTTTATATTTCTAACCTTGTATTTCCAGCATTATATATATTGACTATTGTTGCTGTATCTGGGGTGTGACAGGTGTTCTGATATTGAGTGAGAAGCCGGACCTGGGCTTGAGTGCACCTTAGACTTAGAGTAGAGATTAGTGGGCGCGCACGTGCTTTGCATGTCCTAGTGTCCCGCGAAATCTACACTCAGACGAGGTTCTTCTGGTTGGCCTCCTGTCCTGCCCTTTGGGTGGCTTGGGTTGCTGGTTAGTTGGATTGTCGACTCTGGGGACCGATCATTTGGAAGTTGGCTAAGTGAGGCCTCTTCAGGAATTGATGATGCCACTCCTTCTGGGAATTGTATCGTCAACCCTGAAAGTCTGTGACGCCGACGACCGCATAGGATGCCGTACCTTGTGCCAGTTATAGGGCCACCCACCTGTGAGGGGATTCAGGGTTATGCAGGTAACTAGACCTTCAGACCACCGGTTTGTTTCTTGATCAGGGTCCTGGGTATTTATGGAGAGTTAGGAGGTCTGTCAGAGACCATTTGGAGGTGTGTTCTGAGGTCTGTCAGAGACCAGTTGGAGTGTTCTGAGGTCTGTCAGAGACCAATTGGAGATGTGATTTGAGGTCTGCCAGAGACCAGTGGGAATTATGGTTTGAGGTCTGTCAGAGACCAGTATTGGAGCTTTGTTTTAGGTCTATCTGAGACCAGGGTTTGATGACTTCTGGATGGTCTATCTGAGACCTTTCTTGATTGGGTTCAGGCTATTCAGCTACAGCTTTGGTCCCTGTTGCATGTTACTCGCATTGCATTCTGTTTGCATACTCATCATCATTGCATCCCACTAACGTGTGTCTGTGCTGCAGGTGCATTTGCATTCCCCCGGTTCTAGTGTCTGGACTCCCGAGTATTTGATCATGGCTGGTTTGAGGATGACCGTTGCGTATAAGCTACCTGTCCCCGATATTACGCCACTCCTGGGTCTGATTTCTCTTGCAAATGAGGATGTCCGTAGAAGCTTCAGGCAGAGTTACGGACGGTTGTTGGGTTTAGTGCTCAGGTCTACTGAGGATGAATTGAATGGGCTGTACACATTAATGCATATCTATGACCCGGCTTTGAGATGCTTCACGTTTGCGGACTTTATCTTGGGGCCCACCATGGAGGAGTATGTAGAGTTTACTGAGCTGCCAGTTCAGAATGCAGTTCCTTTTATTCACTCAGCCGCTGAGCCCAATTTGGAGGATTTAGCCAAGGCCCTGCATATGAATGCTTCTGACTTGTTGATGACTGCATGGCGAGGGGTTCCGGGTTTTTCTCTTCAGTTTCTGGTTGGTAAGGCTCAAGAGTATGCCAAGAATGGGTGTTGGGTGGTCTTTAACGCTATTTTGGCCCTCTACATCTATGGGATAGTGTTGTTCCCTAACTTCCCAAACTTCGTGGACATGGATGCATTTCATCTATTTGCTGCCAGTAACCCAGTACCAACACTGATCGGGGACTTTTACCATTCGATGCACTACAGGAATGAAAACAGGAGAGGCAAGAATGTCTCCTGTTGCGTACCTTTGCTATATATGTGGTTCAAGAGCCATTTTCCATCGAGGGGACCTTTCATGGATAACGCAATTACGCCCGACTGGCCAAAGCATATGATGAGGTTAACTTCCGAAGACGTTGATTGGTTTGACAGAGATCTGCTGGGATCCGAGCTTATCTTCAGTTGTTCTGGTTACCCTAATGTTCCGCTGATAGGAAGAAAAGGGTGTATCAATTACAACCCTTCTCTGTTCATTCGCCAATTCGGATATGCGTTGAAGAACCCACCAAAGGAGGAAGAAGTACAGGAATCTCTGTACTTCACCGGTGACGTGAAGGGGGAGTTACTAGCCAAGCTGCAGCATGCCTGGACGCGTATTATCCGAAGAGGGAAGCCGTTGTTAGGAAAGAATGACTGTCAGGCCTATGCACCTTATAGAGTTTGGATTCAGGAGAGAGCCAGTCAGTTGGGGATGCCATTTCCAGATGCACCAATTCTTGTTCCTGTTCCGGTAGCAGAGCCCAATACTGTTTCTAGGGAAGCCTACGAGCAGGTTGTGAGAGAAAAAGAAGCCTTGTTGAAGATCAACGAAGGGTTAGAGCAGGAGCTAGCCCAGATACGCAGTGAGAAAAACAAGGCCGTTCATGCTTTCCAACAGCAGATTGAGATGTTAAACAAGTTAGGGGCTGAGTTGACTGAGGAGAGGAAAAAGCGCGAACGTCTGGGGCAAGAGTTCAGAAGCTCCCATGACATGCTGGAATCCAAAAAGAAAGCGCTTGACGCGGCACATCGAGAAATCTCCTCTTGCAACAAGACTTGGAATGCTACACTCACCAACAATAAGAAGAGGGAAGATAAGCTAAAGCAGCAAATCTCCGACCTCGAAGAGAAGTTGAAGGCTAGCATCAAGAAGTGTGAGGAAGAAGTGATGACCCGGTATAGTGTCCAGCATGCACTGAACAAGGCAATCAAATGCAGAGATGAAGCAGTATCTCAAAAGCGAAAACTAGAAGATTGCTTCGGAGAAGCGACATGGGAAGAAACTGCTGAAGACGTGCGCCGTGTTCTTAAGAAGAGAAACCAACTTGTTGAAGGGATGCTTGGTCGACCAAGTCATCCAGAGACCAAGAAGTTGATCGAAGAGTACCAGGCTTTTGGGAGGATTTGATCATTTCATATAGTAACTTGTATGCTTTATTTGCATAGTGCTGACCATCACCAGGATTGTTGGTTGAGGTCATGCCTTCTTGTTGTACTCTCAGCGACGTTGTATTCTGGTTTTCTCAGTAATATATGAGGCTTTCTGTGATTCAGCTCCGGTCTTTATATCATTAGCACTGTCACCGCACTGGCACCTTCGCACTAGAACTGGGGGAATGAACTTCCCTAATGCACAGACACATTGCATTGCATTCATATTCATATTGCATTACAGGTAATCTTTGAATAAGTGTCTTATTTCCTGCTCTGTACCAGGTACTTTCCAGGATTGCAGATCAACACCCGCACCGCTATTCTACCCGCACCAACTATCGAAGAATCATGGATCAAATGCAGAACGAGATGCAAGATGTGTGCGAGAAGCTCGCTCTCTTTATGCAGACCATGGAAGCTATTGCAAAAGGTCAGGAAAATCTGCAAGCCATGGTCCAGCCTCTGTTGGCTCGAAATGCTGGTCACGGTAATGAAGATCATCAGTCTGTACGGGTCGATACTGTTCATGGAGACGGCACTCCCACGCCAGTGGCTCCACCTGTAGTCAATATACCTGCTGCTAATGTCAACCACGCTGTGAATGGTAACGTCGGAGTTGGGAATGAGACTGCTGTCCATAACGTTGGGCTGGGTGATGTCAATTTGGGAGATAACACGGGAGGCAACGGCTTTGTCAATACTGGATTCGGGTTCAACGATCAGGGATTCGATAACGCGGGGAAATATGGTTTCAATGCTCAAGGCTTTGGGCAAGACGGTTATGGCGCGACCAACCAGGGTTACGGAGGCTTTGGAAACGGAAACAGCGCTGGATTTATGGCTTTTGGTCCTGCTGGAGGTGTTCAAGGGTACGACAACAGAGGCCGAGGTCCGGGGATGAATCAGATCAGAGCTGGACGTAATAATGGATATGATGGGTATGGGGCTGGAAATGGTATGTGGCAAGAAGATCAGCAGGAGGACGCTTTCTCCGGAGGAGGTTTCGAAGGGCCGATGGATGACTCCCAGAAGATCAGAATGCTGGAAGAGAATATGAGGGGAGTCCTGAACCAAAGTGCTGTGGGTTTGGACATGGCAACAATGGGTCTGGTACCTGGCTTGAGGGTGCCAATTAAATTCAAAGCTCCTGCGTTTGACAAGTACAAAGGAGACACATGTCCAAAAGTGCATGTACGAGCTTATTATAGAAAGATGTCTGCATACTCAACTGATGAAAGAATGCTAATGCATTTATTTCAAGATAGTCTGTCGGGTCCTTCCCTAGAGTGGTACATGGGGTTGGAGCCAACTGATATCAAGACATGGAAGCAATTAGCAGAGGCATTTGTAGTTCACTACAAGTATAACAGCGACTTGGCACCCAATCGGGTCCAGTTGGCGGGACTGTCGCAGAAGAAGGGGGAGAGCTTTAAAGAGTACGCGCAAAGGTGGCGCGATATGGCTGCCAGGGTCCGTCCTCCTGTAGAAGATAAGGAAATGAATGACATGTTTGTCGGCACATTCACAGGTCTGTTTCATGACATGCTGTTTCACACGTCTCTGGCCAGTTTTTCAGACCTAATTCTGATGGGAGAAAAGATTGAGCATAACATTAAGCAAGGAAAGTTCCAGGTTGAGGAATCAACTGCATCTGGCAGTAATAGGAAAGCTTATGGTGGGCGCCGTCAGGGCGAGGCAAGCGCAGTATTTGGAGGCCGAGGCCGAGGCCGAGGCAGGGGACGAGGTCAATATCGTCAGCCGCAGCAGGTGGCGAGTGTTACTATCCCGCATCAACAACAACCGGTCCAGCAGCAGCCAATGCAACAGCAGCAGCAGCCTCAGCAGGGGGCACAGCAGGCTCAGCGAAGATTCCAGGGTAGTAAACCGAGAAGAGTGTTTGAGAAGCCTCCCTCGACCTATGCAGATTTGTTGCAGACATTGTTGGGATTAAACCTGGTAGAGAAAAGAACTCTGGCACCGATAACGGGAGCTCCCCCATTTGGTTACGATGCAAGCAGGCACTGTGAGTTTCATTCTGGGGCTCCGGGTCACGATATAGAGGGTTGCCACGCTTTTAAGCACGTGGTGCAGGATCTTTTGGACAATAAGACTATCAACTTCGGAACGGCAGGTCCGAATATAGTGCAGAAACCCATGCCTAATCATGGGGCCAACGCCATTCTGACTGAGGAAGGGTTGAATCTGATTATGAACGTCGAAGATTTAAAGACGCCGCTGAGCAAGATAAAGAGCCGATTGTTACGAGGGGGTGTTTACCCAGGATGTAACGAGTATTGCTTAGAATGTTGGGCCCTAGCTGGGGGGTGTGATGATTTGAAGAAAGGCATTCAGGCTTTAATTGATGAAGGTACAGTGCAGTTTGACCAAGCAGCAGCGGAAGAGCCCGCAGGGGCAGTGGCATGTGATCAGACTGATGTGGCTACGGTAACGATTCCTCGGAAGACAATCACTATCGCAGCACCAGCTCAGCGCCCACCGATCACCATAACTAAGGCCGGGCCAATCCCGTACGAGAGCACGAAAGCAGTCCCATGGTCATATGGGTTGGAAGTATATTGTGACGGAATAAAAATTGATGTTAATAAGCAGCCAACCGAGACTGTGGATAATGTTGTTGGGTCGGGAGGTATGACAAGGAGTGGTAGGATCTTTATATCCCCTGAAGTGGAGGCCGAAAGACTAGCGAAAGGAAAAGGGAAGACAGTTGAGAATGTCCCAGTGCAAGCAAGTGACAAAGAATCGGCATCGAAAGACGTAGAAGAGTTCATGCGGTTGATTCGAAAAAGTGATTATAAGATTGTGGAGCATCTGCAACAGACGCCGTCCAAAATATCTATCCTGTCATTGCTGTTGTGTTCGGAAGCTCACAGAAATGCGTTGCTGAAAGTCCTGGATACTTCTTTTGTACCCCAAGACGTCTCCGTGAATCAGCTGGAAGGAGTGTTGGCACATGTGAATGCAGGTCACAGCCTGCGATTTACTGATTTTGACTTGACTCCGAAAGGGAGAGATCATAATATGGCGCTGCACGTATCTGTCGAGTGTAGAGGATTAGTAATGTCGCACGTATTGGTTGACACCGGATCGTCTTTGAATGTGCTGCCCAAGAAGGCGATGATGAAGCTGGATGTCAGAGGAATCTTGTGTACGCCCAGTGATTTGGTAGTCAGAGCGTTTGACGGCACGCGGAGAACAGTCTTTGGATCGATCACATTGCCTCTACAGGTGGGGCCGGAGGTGTTTGCAACTGAGTTTTATATCATGGATATACAGCCTGCGTACAGTTGCTTGCTTGGAAGACCTTGGATTCATGGGGCGGGGGCAGTCACGTCTACCCTACATCAGAAGTTAAAATATATGGTCGGAGACAGCGTAGTCACAGTATGCGGAGAAGAGGACATCCTGGTTAGCCATTTGTCGTCGCTTAAATATGTGGAAGTCGACAGAGAGATCCACGAAACACCCTGCCAGGCATTTGAAGGGTTGTGCATCAAGAACAAGGGTCCCGGGCCGAGCAAAGTGCCAGAAATAGCCGTCTCATCGTATAAAGAAGCTCAAGCTCTAGTAGAAGCAGGAGAAGCAAAGGGCTGGGGCAAAGTGCTGGACATTCCTGTGAAGATGGACCGGTTCGGGCTGGGATACCAACCGTCGTCATCAACTCCGGCCGTGGGAGCGCCCCGTTTCAGGGGGCCAATCACCATCTCTGCCAGTGGGGTGTGTCATGAAACCGTCAATGCTGCTTCGGAGTCTGATGAAGGAGACAGCGACTGTGATATGGATGCCTGGATTCAGCCAAGCACGCCAGGACAAGGACTGTGCAACTGCTCTATTCAGGAGCTTGTTCCTGTGACTTTTAAACAGTAATGCTTTGCTTTATTAATTGTTGAGTAATCTGATGTCTTGCCCGGGGCATCAGGATTTGCTTAGGGCTGTGTTGTTATGAACATTGCGTGTTAATCATTAAATAAATGGCGTTTTTTTCATGTGCAAATACTGTAATCCCTGTCTTTCTTGTCTTGTATTTTTCAATAAAATGGCAACGCGGTTATTCGCTTTATACGCATTTTGAAGCACTTAACCATTCCTTGTGCAGGATAACATTTTCAGATGACATCCTTGAACCACCTATGACTCGTCCCGACTTTGAGCACCCGGTATTTCAGGCCGAAGAGGAGGTTGTCGAAGATAGCGACGTTCCTGAAGAACTGTCTTGGTTAGTGAAGCAAGAGGAAAGAGCCATTCTGCCTCACGATGAGGTCATCGAAATTATCAACTTGGGGTCAGAAGGGGTTGAGAAGAACATTCGTATCGGTGCCGCGCTGCAGAATGATATCAAGCGAAGACTGGTTGAAATGCTCCGAGAGTATAACGATGTATTCGCTTGGTCATATGAAGATATGCCGGGGCTCGATACAGACATGGTTGTGCATCGCCTGCCACTGAAAGAAGATTGCCCGCCAGTCAAGCAAAAGCTTCGCAGAACTCGACCAGATATGGCAATGAAGATCAAAGAGGAAGTTCAAAAACAGTGGGACGCTGGTTTCCTGGCTGTGACAAAGTATCCCTCATGGGTTGCCAACATCGTACCAGTGCCAAAGAAAGACGGCAAGGTTCGAATGTGTGTGGATTATAGAGATTTGAATAAAGCAAGCCCAAAAGACGATTTTCCACTTCCTCACATTGACGTGTTAGTTGATAATACCGCTCAATACTCCGTATTCTCCTTCATGGATGGCTTTTCGGGCTACAACCAAATTAAAATGGCGCCAGAGGATATGGAGAAGACTACTTTCATAACGCCTTGGGGAACATTTTGCTACAAAGTGATGCCCTTTGGTTTGAAAAATGCTGGGGCAACATATCAGCGTGCGATGACGACTCTTTTTCATGACATGATGCATAAAGAGATCGAAGTTTATGTTGACGATATGATTGCCAAATCCCAGACGGAGGAAGAGCATCTGGTGAATCTGCTGAAGTTGTTTAAAAGGCTTAGGAAGTTCAGGCTGAGGCTGAACCCTAATAAATGCACCTTCGGGGTGAGATCGGGTAAGCTCCTGGGGTTTATCGTAAGCGAAAGAGGAATAGAGGTCGATCCTGCTAAAATAAAAGCGATTCAAGAAATGCCGACGCCTAAAACAGAGAAAGAGGTGCGCGGGTTTTTAGGGAGGTTGAACTACATCGCCCGGTTCATATCTCACCTAACGGCCACGTGTGAACCATTATTCAAGCTGCTAAAGAAAGATCAAGCTGTAACGTGGAACGAAAATTGTCAAAAGGCGTTCGATAAAATAAAGAAGTATCTGCAGGAGCCTCCTATTTTGATACCCCCAGTGGCAGGTAGACCCTTGATAATGTATTTGACGGTTCTTGAGGGAAGCATGGGTTGTGTTCTCGGTCAACACGACGAGACAGGGAGAAAAGAGCATGCGATCTATTACCTGAGTAAGAAATTTACAGATTGTGAATCTCGGTATTCAATGCTGGAGAAAACTTGTTGCGCGCTAGCCTGGGCCGCCAAGCGTTTGAGGCAGTACATGCTGAATCATACAACCATGCTCATCTCGAAGATGGATCCTATCAAATATGTATTTGAAAAGCAGGCGTTGTCAGGTAGAATTGCCCGTTGGCAGATGGTCTTGACTGAATATGATATTCAATACGTCTCGCAAAAGGCTATAAAGGGGAGTGTGCTGTCTGAGTATCTGGAGGAGCAGCCTATTGAAGAGTACCAATCGATGAGGTTTGATTTTCCTGACGAGGATATCATGTACCTAAAGATGAAAGATTGTGAAGAGCCGTTGCCAGGCGAGGGACCAGAGTTGGGTTCCAAATGGAAGATGATATTTGACGGAGCTGTGAATGCTTACGGTAGCGGAATAGGGGCAATCATCACTACGCCACACGGGTCGCACATCCCGTTTACTGCCCGATTGACCTTTGCCGTTACCAATAATGAAGCCGAATACAAAGCTTGTATAATGGGGCTTGAAGAAGCCATTGATTTGCGAATCAAAAATCTACACGTATACGGAGACTCAGCTCTGGTGGTGAATCAGATCAAAGGGGAATGGGAGACACGTCAGCCCAACTTGATACATTACATGAACTATGCAAGGAGATTGTTGCCTTTCTTCGATAAGGTTGAATTGCATCACGTACCGCGGGCAGAGAATCAAATGGCTGACGCCCTGGCTACTTTGTCTTCCATGTACAAAGTCAACTTCTGGAACGAGGCTCCCCGAATCATTATCTCTCGGCTTGACAGGCCAGCTTATGTATTTGCTATTGATGAAGCATCCGACGACAAACCGTGGTATTTTGATATCCTTAATTTCCTGAAGAATAAAGAGTATCCGGCTGGGGCATCCAGTCAAGATCAGAAGACTCTCAGGAGATTAGCGGGCAATTTCTATTTGAACCCGGATGGCGTATTATACAGAAGAAACCACGATTTGGTGTTGTTGCGTTGTGTAGACGAAAGAGAGGCAAAGTTGCTCATGGAAGAAATACACGAAGGTACCTTTGGTACGCATGCTGGCGGACATGCTATGACGAGAAAGTTGCTGCGGGCAGGTTACTTTTGGCTGACCATGGAAACTGATTGTTTCAAGTTTGCAAGGAAGTGTCACAAGTGCCAAATCTATGCTGATAAGATCCATGTGCCTCCAAGTCCTCTAAATGTGATGTCATCACCTTGGCCATTCTCGATGTGGGGGATCGATATGATTGGAAAGATCGAGCCGACAGCTTCTAACGGGCATCGGTTCATCCTAGTAGCAATCGATTATTTCACCAAGTGGGTAGAAGCGGCGTCTTACGCAAACGTAACTAAGCAGGTGGTGGCCAGATTCATCAAGAGAGATATCATTTACCGATATGGAATCCCCGAGCGGATAATCACGGATAATGGTTCAAATCTGAACAACAAAATGATGAAGGAGCTCTGTCAGAATTTCAAGATCGAACATCACAACTCCTCCCCTTACCGACCCAAGATGAATGGCGCTGTAGAGGCGGCCAATAAGAATATCAAGAAGATCGTTCAGAAAATGGTGGTGACCTATAAGGATTGGCATGAGATGCTACCTTTCGCTTTGGACGGTTATCGTACGACGGTACGCACATCAACCGGGGCAACTCCGTTCTCGTTGGTATACGGAATGGAAGCGGTGCTACCATTGGAAGTTGAGATCCCTTCTCTGAGGGTATTGCGAGACGTTCAGCTGGACGAGGCAGAATGGGTGAAAGACAGGCTGAATCAACTGAGTTTGATGGATGAGAAGAGGCTCGCTTCTCTAGCATACGGTCGTTTGTACCAGAGCCGAATGAAGAAAGCGTACGACAAGAAGATACATCCGCGAAGCTTTCAGACGGGCGACCTTGTGCTGAAAAGGATTCTCCCGCCGCAAGCAGATCACAGGGGCAAGTGGACCCCCAACTACGAAGGGCCATACGTTGTCAGGAAAGTATTTTCAGGAGGAGCATTGTTGTTGTCCACTATGGACGGTGAAGACTTCACGTCGCCTGTGAATTCGGACGCAGTTAAAAAATACTTTGCTTAAAATAGACCCGCTGGACAGAAAAAAGAGAGTCCAGGCAAAAATGGGGCATCCTGGCGAACCAAAAACAGAATGAAAGGTTCGGGCAAAAATTAGGGATAAAATTGAAAAAATGTACACCCGCGAAGTTGAAAACCTACACTGGGCGACTTCGGCAAAAAGGGGTATCCCGGTGAACTGAAAACCCGTAAAGGGCGGTTCACGCAAAAGTTAGGGATTTGAAAAGCAAATGACTGCGGTCCGAATTTGATAATTGCAATGAGCATCAATGCGGGAGAATACATTTGAGGAGTCAGTTATCCGATACAATCTCTTCAGAAGTGGGGATACCGGGAAAGCATTAGAGTCGGATGAGTCACGGGAGGATCAGTTCGTGGTGTTCATCTGCATCCCGTTGCCGACATGTGTACAAATTTAAGTTGTCAATATTTATGCTTCTTGTGCATACTTGTATACTGGTATATTTGCTTTGTGTAGCTTCCTCATTTCAGGAGTTACATCCCGTGTACAAAAAACTCCGCCCATTCAGGGGCCAATCAATAAAATACGTTATTCAGTACTTGACACTGTTCTTTACTGTTTTGTGCATGATTAACGCCTAAGTTTGATGAAACTAGCGTGTGTATAACGTCACTGGCCCTTGCCAACAGTTGCTAAAGCTTTGAATTAACTGAAAATAACGTCACTAACCTGAGTTGATTTGGTTGCATAGGCTTGTCTTGTCTTGTTTACGTTGGTGCAGGCTTCATAACCGTACGAGGAAGATGATCAAAAGATTGCAATAACTAAAGACTCAGCCCTCATGCAGGTCATGCAGGTTCTTCCTGAAGAAGGATAGAACTCTCCAGCTAGTCGTAGCTTGTGCAAAAGGATTATCCAGCAAAGTCGTTCATCCTCTACGGAATTGACGATTCAAAGATTGTAGGCTGTATGCAGGCAGTGTGGTGTCCCCCGGAAGGATTCCTTATTGTTGCGGTGGAAATAGGATCACAAACTATTAATGAGTTTGAATCGCAATTCAATTCACAACCGCTCTTTGATTTATCCGAAGGAAAAGGTCAAAAGAGGGAAAACCTATTTTGCATCGTAAACACAATGCGGGAAAGATCTAGGGTTCGGGGGTTGGTTAAATTTAGGGAAGGTATTAGCACCCTAAACTTCTGTAGTACTCTACAGGAACCTTTTGTTCAGATGTTTACTATTTGCTTTATTTATTTGCTTAAGGTATATGTACAAAGGATTAAAAGTGAGAAAAGAGACCTAAGGGGTTAATTCTAAGTTTACTCGGCAAGACATCGCATCTTGTGCCTACGTATCCTTACGGGAGTGGAATCAGAGTAATCGTAGTTCCCCTCAATAGGGAGGTTAGAAACTTCTTGACTGTGGTCAAGGTCTCAAGGGGAATAAACGTATCTTAGGGACACGCTTACGCGGAGTGTAGAAACTCCAATATCTATGTTGTAAATTGTTAAGTGAATTAGGGTTAGGTTAGGGATTCCGCGGCGGGAAACCCTAAAATGAGTGCGGCGACCCTTTTGGCATAACACTAGGATAAAAGCAATTTTGCCCACGGCGGGACACCTAGGCTAAACAGGGTTTGATCCATTAAAGGGGTAAGGCTATTGACTCGGCGGCCAAAAGGCTGGACCTAATCCTTCGGAAGGATAAAACTGTAAAAAAAATGTGAAAATATGACAAATCATTATATGGAGGAATAATTAAGGTACAGAAATAAGAAAAGTAATAAAGGCAGAGGGTATAAAGAAACAAAGAAACATTTCTGAAAACATGAAGAATATGAAAATATGTAATGACACTTAGAATGAAGTGAGGGAGGAAAATAGTGTGGGGCTGTGGCCACCACAAGCACATCTCAACCTCAAGCATGCAAATGAAATGCAGGAATAAAGAAAATAAAAGGTACACAAAATGACAAGGCAAAGGAGTTCCTTACGAAAAGGTTTTAATTTTTTAATATTTTAATTATGTAAAAAAATGTTTTAATTTTTTTAATATTTTAATTATATATATAAAAAGGTTTTAATTTTAAAATGGAATTACTTAGTTAAAAAAAATTTAAGTTTAAATTATAAAAAAATGTTAAGTTTAAATTATATATAAAAAAAAATGTTTTTGGGAACAAAAAGGTTTTTTTTGGAAAAAATGTTTACGGGAACAAAAAAAGGCTTTTTTTGGAAAAAAATGTTTACGGGAACAAAAAAAGGTTTTTTTTGGGAAAAAAATGTTTACGGGAACAAAAAAGGTTTTTTTTTGGGAAAAAAATGTTTACGGGAACAAAAAAAGGTTTTTTTTGGGAAAAAAATGTTTACGGGAACAAAAAAGGTTTTTTTTGGGAAAAAAATGTTTACGGGAACAAAAAAGGTTTTTTTTTGGGAAAAAATGTTTTGATAAAAAAAAAAAATAACAATAGAATTGCAAATGCAAACAGACAATTAATGGACATGCAAACAATCCTATACGACACAATCATGGTTCATACATATCAAAATCTACGGATCTAAACAACAATGAAGGTTAACATGGCAAGGATGCAAATAAATATGAAAAATGCAAAGGATTTAGTAATTTAACGGACCTAAACACATTAACATGGCAAAATATGCACATAAACATGAAAAGGCAAAAGGTTTAGTAATTTAACCTACGAAGCGGAGGTTTGCTTCGGTAAATGTGAAAAAGGTTTGAATAAGGGAACACTGGAGAGCTCCAATCCTTCTAACGAGTTGTGGGAACGACCGCCTTTCTTCTCTGGGGATCTCCTTTGTTTCTCCCTCTCTCTCCTCTTTTCTGAAGAAAACCTTCTGACCCCTCTTAGGTTTTTTTCATTCTCTCATCTTTTCCAACAAGGCAACACATGTATATGTAGGGAACAAATTAGGGTTAACACCAAATTGTCAATAATGTCCCTAAAGCCCATTTTAAAGCCCAAACTAAATAATTAGTTAAGAAAAAATAAAATTTAAATAATTTAAAATAATTAAAATAAACTTAAAATAAAAACTAATAATCCTATTGATTCCTAAAATAAAAAATATTATAAAAGGAACAGAATTTTTCAATATTTTTTTATTTTATGATTTTTTGGACATTTTTATGAATAATTTAGAAAAAAGTGAAAAAAATAATATTTTAAAAAATGATTTAATTAAAATACGAAAATAATAATTAAATAATAATAAAAAACTATTTTTGTTATTTTTTTAATGAAAGATAGAAAAATTTAGAGTAAAAATAATAAAGAACAAAAAAAGTGACAAAGGTGAGATTTAATTTTTAAAATAGTTAGAAAAAAAAAAGATTTAATTTTAAAAAAGAATTTAGAGGAAAAAAAGATTTAATTTTAAAAAGAAGTTAGAGAAAAAAAGATTTAATTTTAAAAAAGTTAGAAAAAAAAAATTTAGTTTTAAAAAGGTTAGAAAAAAATATTTAATTTTAAAAAAGTTAGAAAAAAAGATTTAATTTTAAAAAGTTAGAAAAAAAGATTTAAAGTTAGAAAACAAGATTTAGCTTTAAAAATAGTTAGAAAAAAAAGATTTAATTTTAAAAAAGATAGAAAAAGATTTAACTTTAAAGAGGAGTTAGAAAAAGATTTAAAAAAAAGTTAGAAAAAAGATTTAATTTTAAAAAGAAGTTAGATTTTTATTTTTAAAAAAAAATATTAGAATTTGATTAAAAAATGTGTTAGAAATTAATTTAAAAAAAGGTTATAAAAAATTTACTCTTGAAGAAAAGAAAAAAAAAAAAGTTAAATTTTAATCTAAATCCTAAAAGTTAGTAAGAAGAGCTTTAAATAAATAAACTAAATAGAAAAAAAAAAGTTAATAAAAAATATTAGTAAAGTTATAAAAAAAATTTAATTAAATTATTATTAGTTAAAAAAACAAGATCTAAAAAAAAGGTTAATTTATTAGGTTAATAAGAATTTAAAATAAAAATAAAAAAGAAAGGGTAAAATTTGGGGTATTACACTTATCTCAAGCAGAGGGGTTCAGCCTCAGAAGATTAATATTTCCAAATTGGTGAGCTGTATTCAGGCGGTTCCCCTTTCCCCGCAAGGTCATTTATTCTTCCCCAGTGGAGTCAGTTATTTTTCCCCGAGAGAATCATCCCATCCCCAGCGGAATTCTCTTTTCAGCAAGTGTTTTTTCCTCCCGGTGGAACTCGAAGATCAAGACTCTCCCCAGCAGAGTTGGTGGTGGGTCCTGTCATTTATTTTGTCAGGGATACTGTGTAATATCAGTTCACTCTCCAGCAGAAAGTCCGATCATACGGTGCACATCTGCTATTCCCCAGCAAAGTTATATTCCCCAGCAGGGGGTTACCTCAACAGGGTGTTTGGTTTGAGTTCCCAATTTCCCAGCAGGGTTGACTTCACCCTTCCAGCATTTATTTTGCTGGAATAATTCTGTAGCATCTGGCTATCCCCGGCGAAGTCGGCATTATCTTCAGCATTTATTTTGCTGAAGCAGTTATGTACTCTAGCAGTTCAGGTGGAGAGAACTCTTGCTCAAATGAACTACCAAACATTCAAGATCTCGGCATGGGACATCCAATGATAATGTCAGTTTCGGCCGTATTCCCCACAGAGTTATCAGGATAAGTTTCTCTTTATTCCCAGGCAGAGTTAGTTGTCATCAGGGGTTCCATGAATCAGAATTTCAGAGGCCACCGCCGGTTATCAGAACAGGCGTCTGGTAGTTTGGTTTCCAAATATCCCCAGTAGAGTCCGCCTCAAAGTCGCTGTCACGTCGGTGCTAAGAAGTTTGTGAGTTGGGATCAATGGAGAACTGAGTCTTGGCGGGGACAAGATGTATTTTCTCAGCAGAAAAGATGTAGTCCTTACGTGGACAAATCAAGACGAAACATGGGTCCTGACGTGGGCGAATCTATTCCTTACGTGGAAAAAGAGGTTTCAGTTCCTTACGTGGAAGAGCGAGTTCATTCCTTACATGGAAAGATGGGAGTCCTTACGTGGGCAGATTAAAATTGTGATTCCTTACGTGGAAAGGTGGGTCCTAACGTGGACGATGTTCTCCTTACGTGGAAAGACGAATGTATTCCTTACGTGGAAAGAAGTTGGTATTCCTTACGTGGAAAGATTGAGTCCTTACGCGGACATATCGAAATGGATTCCTTACGGGGAAACAAGTGCATTCCTAACGTGGAAGGGTTTAGTCCTGACGCGGACAGATCCAGACGAAGTCTTATTCTTTACGAGGAAAAATGGTGATTCCTTACGTGGAAAATAGATTGATTCCTTACGTGGAAAAGTTTAGTCCTGACGCGGACAGATCAAAGTTTGATTCCTAACGCGGAAAGATCAGAATCCTTACGTGGACATATCAAAAGGTATTCCTTACGTGGAAGAAAAATAGTTTCCTTACGTGGAAAAAGATGGAGATTCCTTACGTGGAAAGACGAGTTTATTCCTAACGTGGAAAGATGAGATTCCTTACGTGGAAAAGAATGGGTTTCCTTACGTGGAAAGATTGAGTCCTCACGCGGACATATCAAGATTGATTCCTGACGTGGAAAGAAAGAGATTATTCTTGACGTGGAAGAGTTTAGTCCTGACGCGGACAGATCAAAGAAGTTATTCCTAACGTGGAAGAAGAAGATAGATTCCTTACGTGGAAAATTTAGTCCTGACGTGGACGGATTCAGAAGAAGAAGTATTCCTAACGTGGAAAGAAGGCGTGTTCCTTACGTGGAAGAGAAAGAGAAACTTCAGGTCCTTACGTGGAAAGATGGGAGTCCTTACGTGGACAAATCAGAAAAATGGTTCCTTACGGGGAAAGGAGATCGTGTTCCTTACGTGGAAAAGATTGAGTCCTTACGCGGACACATAGGAGGAGGATTCCTTACGTGGAAAGAGCGGAGTCCTTACGTGGACAGATTAAGATGGCATTCCTTACGTGGAAAAGTGTACTCAGGACATGGACAGGTTCAGAACCAAAGTTGTATTCCTTACGCGGAAAGATTGGAGTCCTGACGCAGACATATCGAGTTGTACTAGACAGATTGATACGGTTCTCCTTACGTGGAAAAAGAAGATTGCATCCTGACGTGGAAAGATGGAAAGTTTAGTCCTGACGTGGACAGATGCAGAAGAGATGATTCCTTACGTGGATGGTGTTATTCCTAACGTGGAAGAGTCTATTCCTAACGTGGACGATTTATTGGAATATCCCCCAGCGGAGTTGCCGAGATTTTTCTGGGTTGGCGGCAAGTGGAGTCCTGACGTGGACAGGTTCTAGTTGAGATTTCTTCGTATTGATGACAGGCAGAGTCCTAATGTGGGCAAGCAAGCAATCTGTTATCCCCAGCGTGGTCATTACGGGATCAGTGAGCGGTTACAAACAGTCGGATCCAGGCAGTGGATGTCGTTACCCAAGCAGGGGTGCAGTTTATTTCTACGGTTGGCAAATTTCCGGGTTTCTTAGTATTCAACCGTCTCGCACCGCGAATGTCTGAAGGCTCCGGGCTCTTCACCCAATCGGGTCCAAGCCGCTCTAATAGGGGCAGCTGTTGCACCCTAAAAATTTGCCCAACCTTATTCACTTGGTTTATGTTTCAATAGCATTAGCATTTGCATATAGGGCCATGTACATAGGTTACTCATCTGCATAGCATAAGCATATCAAGTCAGCTAACAGGGGACCAATCATTATTCTCATCTCTAGAGGCCTATCAAGAGGTTATTATCCTGATTCAACCTCATTCAAGTCATCAGAAAAGAATTTGGAAGTTATCAAGTCAATGGATCAAGCAGTTCATCTATCTCCTAACTGAGGGTGTCTGAGGATCAACAAAGAAATGGTGAGCTGTGGGCTGAGCATGGGGAGTATCTAGACATCTTGGAGGACTTAGAAATTCATTTGGAGAAGGAGACAAGTCATTGGTGTGATCACAAGTATTGCAGTTGAAGACAGTCAACTAGGGTTTCATTTGGGTCAACTCTAGATCAATTGACTGATTGAAAGGCATTAAGGGCTATTGGAGAGATGTGGGGTTCATCATTTGACATGGAGAACAAGGATATGTTGTTATGCTAAGAAGAATTCAAGAGAAATCAAGGAGAAGAGGAGTCTCTAAATTAGGGTTTCTGTGTAAAATCCCCTAGTTTAGGTCAAGTTTCCAAGCAAGATAAGTCAAAATGCAAGCTTCAAATGGCTTCCTGGTCAACATGAAACTTGTAGAGGATCTCAAGACCTTTAATTTGAGTGGTGGAAGACATCAAGGAGATTTATATAACTCAAGTTATGGTCCTTGCAAGTTACAGGTCATCTGGGGTGTCTGAAATTTTGTCTGTGAAAGTGACTTGACTTCCAAGCAACTTTTACCCCTCAAGGAGATTTCAAATGAATTTCTGGTCAACATAATAATTGTTCCTCATTGTATTAGATTTCTAGAATGGCATAGTATGCCTTCATATGATGTGTGGAACTCAACTTATGGTCTTGGCAAGCAAAGGGTATTTTGGTCATTTGTGAATTACAGGTCATTTTAACCTATGTCCAAAACTCATACAAGGAGGCCTCAAATGGAAAAATTCCCAACATCAAAGTTGCTTAGAATGTCATTTTAAGTCAAGGAAGGAAGTCATGGAAGTTGGGAAAGGCATGGAACTTAGGATTATAAAATGGACCAAATATAAAGGAAAAAGTCCATTTCTTAATCACCAAAATTGTGAATTTTTGATATGAGGGCAAAACTAAACATGTGACCCACCATTTTGAAGGTAAATCATATTTTAAGACCAATGGCAATGTTAGTTTTTTGAGTTGAAGTCAAGAAATGGAGGATATCCTTAGTTGCTTATGCATGAAGCAACACTTGCCAAACCAAGCTTTGGTCAAGGTACAGCACAAAAGACCATCCAAACACTCCCTATTTCTCATTTGAAGAGAAATTCAAGTGTCATTTGGAAGCTGCAGCAAGGTATTCATAAGCTGGTTTTTCAATTCATCTTTTTTCAAATTCTCATACCATGAGATGCCAATTTCTCCTTGGATCCTTCTAGCATGTTCCAGAACCCTCAATCCTCATCTACATAAGCATTGAAGCTGATCCAAAGCTTTTTTTGGGATTCATTAGTGAAGAAACTCAGAACTGCATTTTCACATCTCTCTCTTACAATTCAGTTTCGATTTTCCTCAATCCTCCATCATTTCCTAAGATTCTTGATCCTATTCCACTCAATCATCACTACTGAGAGTGCTCCAATCAAAATCTGAGGGAATCCTAGCATAAATCGTGTTTTTGAGTTGCTGCACATTCAACTGCAAACCAGATTCTGTTATGGTGATCCAAGCCGTTTGAAGGAGAATCATTGCAAACAGAAGCGAGATACTAATACATTGAGTGATCCTGGAGTCTTACAAGCCGTGAATTGAAGAAAATCGCCTTCTGTTTTCATCATTTTTCCAGGTTGGTACTTTTCTGAAATTGACTCGAATTAGAGGAGATCTTAGTGAATTGTTAGGGTAGGCATACTCTAGGTGATTAGAGGTTGGTTTCTGGATAGTTTGAGGGGATTTGATGAAGGTTAATGTGTGTGTGCAATTTCTGTTAGGAGCAAGAACTCCCTCAATAGTGAAGGATAATGTTGTTTCTTCAGTTAGTTTTGATCAGTGTAAAGAGAGGAACAGGTTTATGCCATTAATTTTGAGAATTATGAGAGTCGGTTCTTGATCGTATTTTGGGGATAGCTATCGGGTTTAGGGTTAGGTTGCGTTTCAACTATTTCTGAAGCCATGACCGAGTTGCTGATGGAATTTGGAGTGAGTTTGGTCTTTGCACCTTAGATTTTCATCAAGAACTGAGGAAGTTCGTCTGAGGATCAGTTGGTGTTCTTGGAAGCATTCATCTATGGCGTTTGGCTCCAAGGCTGATTTCAAATGAGGAAGAAAGGTTCTGCACCCTTAGATCATGATAAATCATTGACCGAGACCATGATCCAAAGGCTGTGCGCGGTCCATAATGTGTGAGGGATTTCTTTTGATGAGCAAAACGCACCGTATCATTTAATCTGACCATTGGGCTTAAGTGAATTTTGCTTTTAACACCCCTCTCAACCAGGCCCAACATGAAATCAACTGGAATTATTGCTATATACACCGTTCTGGAGTTTTTGGTTTTGGTGAGATTCTGAAGCGAATTGGGCCTATGGATTTGTCCTATCTGCACCCCCGGTCCTCGGCCCACTTAATAAAACAACTGCAGCGTGTTTCTATTCTTACCCCCTTCAAATATCTCTTTACATTTTCTTTTTATTTTCTTTATATTTTTCATGCATCGTATAAAAATCATAATAAATGGAAAAATCATTATTTTCAATTCATTCTTTTTGCATACTTTTCTTTAGGATGTCTAGAAAATTATAAAAAATAAAAATTGCATTTTATTTTTTATTTGATATTTTTCTCATATTTTCTAAATAAATAACATTTTAAATGGTTTCATTTCATACATGATTTTGTTATTTTTTGTTCTATTAATTGCTTCAATATTTTTCATCCATTCTTTTTAGGTTGTTTAGGTTAGACATTGAACTTGTAGATTCAATTTAGTTCCCATTTTTAGAAATTAATTTTAGGTGCTTAGTGTAGGTGTGAATAACATGAACAAACTAGGGTTTTTAGGTGATGACTTAGGAGATTTGATTCTTTCCCCTCAGGGCTTAGGGTTTGACTAGTTTAGTTATGGGACTATAGGGGCTATGGGTAGTTATTAGATCCCTTAGAAAAAGTCAGGATTCCCCTACTGCTATTAATATGCTGTATATCTGATTGACTGGTGTGGTGTGCCATCTGGGGATTATTGCTTGATTGTTTGGGTATTGGGTTTGTCTGGGAACTTGGGGGAGCTGAAGACTTGAGGAGATGAAAGCCATTGAAGATCCAGAGATTGGAGATCAATTGCCAGAGTTGAAGAGGAGATTCTTGCTAGCAGATGCTGAGAAGACTAGGGTTTAGGAGCTAGGCAGAGCTCTAGATTAGAAAGTTTGTTTTCCAAACATGGATTGCCTTGTCTGCATCCATTCTTCTCTGTGATTCAGAGTCTCTCTAAGACACTCCCCCCTTTCCTTTGGAAGGCTTGGTGATAGTGTCTGAGAGATAGAACTCTTGAGAGAAAATGTCTTTTGTGTTAGAAGCAGTTGGTTTACCACCATTGGTAGTCAACTAATTGTTTAACACCCAATTTACTCTTGTGACTGATCCCTCATCCTGGAGGTTTGAGCTTGAAGAAAAGCCCTTGCAGATAGAAGACTGATGATCAAAGCCCTTACCTGAAGGCCGTGAAGACGGAGATTGATGCTTGTTGAAGCCTGTAACTGATTGGAGATTACTTGAAGCCAGATGTTGATTCAGAGCTGCTATGGCTGTTTATTTTGCTGTATTTCATTTCTTGATGTATTGATTGGTTTTCCTGACTGTATTGTTTGCTGTTTACCCTGCTGGGTTGAAAGTGAAGCCTGTTCACTTTTGCCTATTGTTTTCCAGGTTCGAGGTTGAGTGCGACTCCCTTGCCTCGCTTGTACTGTTGCATCCATGCATTTTACTGCTTTATTATATCTGGTTTTGTTTCTGTTTCTGCCTATCCCTTAGGATCTCTGTTTCTCTCTGCGCAGGAGAGGAGCATGATAGACACTAGGTCTTAACCCATGCATGATAACATTAGGTTAGTTTGATTCCCTTCGCAACCATAGGTTAGAGTTCTGTCTCTTTCTTTCTCAAAACAAACAGAAAAACACAATAAAGATTTCAAACACAATAAAAGACACTTCTTTCGTAAAAGAAGGTGAACTCATCAAAGCGTCATTTTTGTCCGCCGGGACCGCTAATCAGAAAACCTTTTTCAGAAGGAATAAAATCAACCAAGGCAAGCTTGTGTCGTGCGTAGCCCGAACTACGTTTGCTCTGATCTTTCATGCTGTATGAAAGTACGTAGGCATAGGATGCGATATCCTAGCGAGCAACCTTCCCCTCCTTTCCCGTAGGTAGGCGAACTACGTTGACTCTGATTTCTCGTTCCAGGCGAGAATACGTAGGCATAAAGTGCGATACTTTGCCGAGTCATTTTTATTTTCATTTTATTTTCTTTTTAACCCTCGACCTATAGTTTAGATAGAATAAATCCATACCCGAAAACAAGCGTGGATCCCGTCGAGTACGACGGACGTGAGGGGTGCTAATACCTTCCCCTTGCGTAACCGACTCCCGAATCCAGGTTTTGGTTGCGACGACCATACCTTTCCCATGTTGTGCGAGGTTTACTCTGAGCGTTTCCTTTCCCTCCCGTGGGATAAATAACGCACGGTGGCGACTCTTCTGTTCAGCCGGCGCCGATTTTCGCAGTAGCGACACTTCTAACCTTGCAACCAGAGCAAATGTTTCTTCAAAGTTGATTCCTTCCTCTTAATTGTACCCTTGAGCCACCAACCTTGCTTTGTTTCGAACAGTTATTCCATTCTCATCAAGTTTGTTCTTGAAAACTGATCTTGTTCTAATAATATGTTTATCTTTTGGTCTAGGAACAAGTTCCCAAACTTGATTTCTTTTGAATTGGTTTAATTCTTCTTGCATTGCAAAAATCTATTGATCATCTTCAAGAGCTTCATCAACTTTGGAAGGTTTTATTTGAGAGACGAATGCCATATTCAAGCATGCATCTTTGAGATTTAATCTTATAGAAACACCTTGACTTGTGTCTCCGATCACTTTGTCGATAGGATGATCTCTATGAGTCCTCCATTCTTTTGGTAGATCGTTGACATTGGAATTTCGTTGAACCGGTATATCTTGTTCTTTCATGATATCTTTAGAGGTATCTTCATCGTGAATTCCTACTATTTCATTATCATCATCACAAAATACAATGTCCTCCTTGGAGGGGTTAGATTCATCAAATTTGACATGCATAGACTCTTCAATAGTTAATGTTCTTTTATTGTAAATTCTAAAAGCTTTACTAGTAAGAGAATAACCAAGAAATATACCTTCATCTGATTTTTTATCAAACTTACCGAGGTTGTCTTTTTCGTTGTTCAATACAAAGCACTTACATCCGAATATGTGAAAGTATGAAATATTTGGCTTTCTCCCTTTGAAAATTTCATACGGTGTTTTCTTGAGAATTGGTCTAATATTAACCCGGTTACTTACAAAACATGCCGTACTCACTGCATCTGCCCAAAAAATACTTAGGAAGATTTGAGTCACTTAACATTGTTCTTGCAAGTTCTACCAATGATCGATTCTTCCTTTCCACGACACCATTTTGCTGTGGAGTTCTTGGTGAAGAGAAATTGTGTTAGATTCCATTTTCCTTGCAGAATTCATCAAATAATGCGTTTTGGAATTCTCCATCGTGGTCGCTTCTTATGGAGGCTATTGTAAGAGACTTCTCATTTTGGATTTGTTTGGCAAACTTTTTAAATGCTTTAAAAGAGTCACTTTTCTGCACTAAAAAGTAAGTCCAACAAAATCTAGAATAATCATCTACAATAACTAAAGCATAGAAATTACCTCTGAAGCTTTTTGTTCTTGATGGACCAAAGAGATCCATATGCAACAATTGTAGTGGCCTTGTTGTGGACACCACATTTTTGGATATGAAAGTTGATTTAATTTTTTTCCTTTTTGAGAAGCGTCGCATAACTTATCTTTGATGAATTTGATCTTCGGAAATCCAATAACCAAGTCATGTTTAATCAATTTATTCAAGTGCTCCATATGAATGTGAGCAAACGTCTTACGCCATAACCATGATTCATTGTTGCTTTCCAAGAGACACCTAACATTCAAAGATACGTTATCCAAGGAAATTAAGAAAATATTATTAACTCTTTTACCTTTTAGCATAACTTCATGAGTAACTTCGTTTTCAATCAAACATTCATTTTTAGTGAAGTTGATTTTAAAACCTCGGTCACACAATTGGCTTATGCTAAGTAAACTATGCTTTAGACCTTCCACATATAGGACATCCTTTATGGTTGTTGAAGGCGGTGAACCAATGATGCCTACGCCAAGAATTCTTCCTTTATTGTTGTCACCATAAGTAACGAATCCTTTGGCCTTAAGCGTTAGATGTGAAAATTTGCTTAGGTCACCCGTCATGTGCCTCGAACATCCACTATCAAGATGCCATTCATTTGAAGAGGTCTTCAAGCATACCTACAAAAAAGAGTTAAGTTTTATTAGGTACCCAAATTGCCTTGGGTCCTTCAAAGTTAGTTCCTTTCTTTACCCATACATAATGGCCTTGAGCAACACTAAAATTTCTAACATAACATGCATTTGGAGTATGTCCTTTTATACCACAATAAAAACATGTTGGCTCAAAATTGCTTTTATATCTAGGAGGTTAGGATTTATTCTTATTGTTTCTTTTCCTCTTGACATATTGATGAACCTTTTTATGATTGTCATTCTTTTCAATAGGAACTTGTTCTTTGGCTTTGACAAATATGGTATTGTTAGAAGTTGGTTTAGAAAATTTGGAATAACCAAGACCACTTTTATCATTTGAAAATCTTTGATTCCTAAGAACACTTTCCAATCCAATTTGTCCTTTTTCATATCTTTCTAGGACCCTTTTTAATTGGACTATTTGAAAAGATAATGACTCACATTTAGTGCATGCAAAAATTTTTAATTAATTTTTCCTTTTCATCTTTAAAATCATTTTTCATTTTCTCAATATCTTTTTCCAAAGATGATATTTGTTTCTTTTGAGATGAAATGGTTTTATAAATAATTTTTCACTCACTTAAAAGTTCAGCAATTGCTCCTTGAGCATCATCATCAAAAAGAGAGAAATCACTACTAACCTTGTTGTCTTCATCGTCGAAATGATATGATGCCATTAATACGAGATTTGCGCTTTGATCACTATCAGAGTTTGATGAAGAACTTATCTTGTTGTCATCCCAAGAAATGTAGGCTTTCTTCTTGGAATCCTTCTTTCCTTTATGATCATGATTCTTTTTGAGTTTAGGACATTCTGGTTTTATATGGCCTTTCATCCCACATTCAGAGCATGTAATATCTCCATTTGATGTTGATGTTTCTTTTTCCTTATTCTTTGAGAACTTATTTCTTCTTGTATAACTTGAGTTTCTAACATTATTTTTTGCACCAAAATATTTCTCAAGTCTTTTTACAAGAAGAGTAAAGTTTTCATCTTCATCGGAATTGTCTTCTTTCTCCACTTCTTTGGATTCAGCTTTTAAGGCAATGTTCTTGGATTTCTTTTCTTGAACTTCATGTTTCTCCAATCTTCTGAGTTCTGTTTCATATTCTTGGAGTTTATTGAATAACGTAGCGGACGTCATTGTTGATAGACTTTTCTTTTCAGAGATCGTCGTCACTTTCGGTTGCCATTCTCTTGATAAAGACCTAAGCACTTTAAGATTAAGTTCATCATTGGTTAGTGTCTTACCAAGTGCATGTAAGTGATTTGTCAAATGCACGAATCTTTTCTACAAGTCCAAGATAGATTCTCCTGGTTTCATTCTGAACAATTCGTACTCTTGACTCAAAGTATTTAATCTGGATCTTTTGACTTCGGCGGTTCCTTCATGTGTTTCAACAAGAGTGTCCCAAATTTGATTGGCTGTTGAACATGTTGCAATACGGAAGAATTCATCCATTCCAAGTGCACTTTGTAAAATATTTGTCGCCTTTTTATCGTAGAGAACTTTCTTCTTATCATCATCGTCCCATGATCCTTGCGGTTTTGATGAGCTGACACTGTTGACCACCGTTGTAGAAACAAATGGACCATTCTGGACAGCCTCCCATATTTCACTTCCTTGTGCTTCTAGATGTGCTTTCATTCGGATTTTCCAGAAGTCGAAATATTCGCCACAGAACAAAGGAGGCTTGTTGCTACTGCACCATCTTTGAATACAAGATTGTTATTTGCGGAAGCCATCTGGATCAGATAGGAACATGTTACCTATAACATGATCTGATGCCAATTGTAAGTAGTAACTGCGCCTAAGAGGGGGGGTGAATTAGGATCTTCAAAAAAAATTATTATCAATCTTGTTAAGGCTCCTTGGTTCTTTTTCTTGTTGTTATGTTATGACTGAAAGTAAAGGCAGAAAGAAAAAGAGACACAGGAAGATTTATAGTGGTTCCCTTCATACTCCGAAGGTACTCCACTCCCCTTTCAACACGAAAGAGAATTTCACTATAGTTTAGAATTATTGTACAGCCTAATCACATCCAAAGTGATGCTTACTACCTAAACCTATAGGTAATCAAAGTGTTGAAGAACAATCATCTTCAATACACTTCACTTGTTTCCAACAGTCCTGGACAACAAGGTAAAACACAAAATGTTCTTGATAAAATAATTGATGGAAAGTTGTTTATCAATCTTCAAGGTTGATCTTCTTCTCGAAACAAATTATACTCAGATAAGATATACAAGTGTTCTTTGTGAAAGAAGATTGTGAGAGTGTGAAAGTTATTTCAATGCTTCTTTCAAAAATGATTTGAACACTTAATGAAAATTCAAAAGGTTGAAGACAAAGAGTAATTTGATTAATTTTTTCTTGAAGGTTGTTTTTTGATTTTGAAATGGAAATCAATTTATAAGAGTGAAAAACCTTTCCAAAAAGGTATGGCTTTGGGATAGAAAAAATAGCCAGTAGGAATAAATAGAAGAATCTAATTCTTCATGAAAAGCTGCTATTTTTGCTTGCTGTTACAGTGTTAATCGATTAACCAAATAGGTTAATCGGTTAACACCTTTCCAACGTTCAAATATTTGAATTTTTACAAGTGTTAATCGGTTAACCTATATGGTTAATCGGTTAACACTGTTATGAAGTCCCAAAAACATAATTTTAAATTGTGTTAATCGGTTAACACTGAAGGTTTTTGTAAAAATACTTAATTTCAAATAGAACAAGTATTTTAAAATAATTTTGAAAGTATTAGGTAAGTGGTGTAGTGAAATGTGGTTTTTAAAGAACACTTGTATAAATTTTCTAAAGTAAAAATGTTATACCGTTCCATGAAACACCATTTTCACTTGTAACTTGTTGACGAAGCTTTGATTGAGAAAGTTGTATGCGATGATACTCTCTTGATCTTTGTTGATCTTGTTTGCTTGTTTGCGTCTCTTACTTTTTGCGATTGTCTTTAGAAGAATGATGATTCTGGTTTCATCTTTAATATATATACCCCCACGGGTATATAGTGCTTCTGGTCATCTCTTCAATATACCCCTACAGGTATATAGTGTAAGTATCTTGCCTTGAGTACCAAGCTTGTATGAGTTGTCTTCATCAAAATACAAAAGCCTTGAAGCTTGATTCTACATGATCAAAAAAAGTAAGACTACAAGAATCATCACAAAGCAAGAACCATCTTGTTGAATGTTATTTCATACGCTGAGTATGAAAATATCACAAACAAAGATACAATTAAGTCTATATTTGATTCAATGGGAATGACTCACAAATAAAATGCTCAAGTTAAAGAAACCAAAGCATTTTCCTTGATACAAAAGTATGAAGCCTTTAAGATGGAAGACAATGAAATTTTTGAGAGCATGTTCTTATGGTTTCAGAATCTTGTTATAGAAATGAAGGTTCTGGACAAAGGTTACTCAACTGTAGATCATGTGTAAAAAATTATCAAAATCTTACTCAAGAGATGGAGGCTTATGGTAATTATGTTGAAACTTTCTAAGGATCTGAACAACACAGTTCTTAAAGAACTTGTGAGTTCTTTGAGAAGTCGTGAGATAGAGCTTGAAGAGGATGAGCCTCTTAGAAAAGTTAAGTTTGTAGCTTTGAAATCTATGGGAAAGTCTGAGAAGACCAAAGCCTTTCATGCTGAAAAAGAAGAAGATTCTGAAGAAGATGATGAGTTGTCTATTCTTTCCAGACGTGTTAATCAACTCTAGAAGAAAAGACAAGGTAAACTCAAAGGCTCTAGAAGGACAAATGGTCGCTCTGAGTCTATATCTAGATTGAAGAAGGCAAGTGCAGGAAAGGACGTCATTTTCTTTGAGTGCAAGGAGCCAGGTCATTATAAGAATGAGTGTCCCAAGTTGAAGAAATATAGACCAAAGAAGAAGGACTTCATAGGAAAGAAGAAAGTTCTGATGGCTACCTAGGATGACTCTGAATCATCGGGAGATGACTTTGAGGAAGAGCAAGCTAATGTGGCACTGATGGAAAGCACATAAGCACATGATGAAAAGATTCAATCAGGATCAGAATCTGAGTCAGACTCTAAAGAGGTATTCCCTAATATTTCTCGCTCTGAATTAGAATCTTGTCTTTTTGAAATTCTAGACAAGTATCTGTCGCGGTGAAAATTGGATACCAAGCTATTGATTAGCTTGAATCTTAATTCATTACAACCGAACTTTAATTTGTCCAAAGGAAGGGAAAAAGATCGAATTACTCATAATGAAATGCAAATGCAAAGGTTAGAGAGTTATAGGTTCGGGGGGTTGGTTAAACTTAGGGAAGGTGCTAGCATCCTAAGTTTCTGTAGTACTCTACAGGAATCTCTTGTTTTAGTGTTGTTTATTGCTAAGGGTTTATCTGCTTAAGGATGAAAGACCTAGTGGTTTATTTCTAAGTATACTCGCCAAGACGTTGCATCTTGTGCCTACATATCCTGACGGGAGTGAAATCAGAGTATTTGTAACCTAAAGGGTTTGAGGAGTTCTTTGACTATGGTCAAAGTTCCTAAGGGATAAGGGTAGTTGATTGATTGAGTCTAGGAGAAAAGACGAGTTGTCATCTCGAGGGAGAATACTTGACTTAGCCACCACAACTTGTAGGAAAATTGATTGTATTGTTATGAGGCAGGAGATTTATATCTCGGATGTCAAGATGACTCATGTCTTATTCTCTAATGTGTTTGAATGGTTTAAATTGAGTTGTTGAATTGTTTTTCCTATGTTGTAAAGAAAAGAGAAAGGTCCTCCTATGGGTAGGATCTATTTTAAGTGATCGACTTGAATGGGATCAAGGATCAACGAGGATTATGATGCAAATGTAATGCATACGCGCAAGTTTTATATTACGCGCAAGTTCTTCCTTTGGACATTTATGCAATGCGATAAGATAAATTGCGGGAAATAAAGGCAGATAAATAAATCCATACACAGACACATGAAAGCGCTAAGGTGTACAAGTGTGTGAAAGTGTAAGTGAACACGTGAACGGGTTGGAGCAGAGACGGAAGCGTGCACGATTGATTAAGTTGGGATATTGATTGATTTTAGAGGAAGGTTGATTAATTTTTAAAAAGGGGCTATTAATTATATTAGTTTTAATAAAAATTTCTAGGTGAATTAAATTCTAAGTAAAAACTAAAGGATTCTAACAAGGTTTATTTACTTAAAGAGAAATTGGTCCAATTATATAAAATAAAAAAGTTGAGATATTTTAAATGAAGAGTTTTCTCACAAAAAGATTTAGTTATTTTTAAAAGAGTTTTATAAAAGAATTCTAGTTATTAATAAATAGGAACAAGTTACTTAAAAGTTTTTATTATTATCATAAAAGGGTGGACTAATTAATAAAGTATTTCTTAAAAAAAGTTATTAGTAAATGATATTATTATTAAAAGAGAAATGGGTCTTAATTATTAAATAAAGGTTTGTGAGATAAATAAATATTAATAAGTTGTTTCAAAAACTAATAAAGGTTAAGCAAATTAATTAATAAAATAAATAGATTTTAGGTTATTATAGGCTGATTTATTAAAACATAAATATTAGTCAAAATAGTTAAATAAAAGGGTTAAATTAATTAAGAGGTTTTTGGGTTAATTAAAAGGTCAAATGATTATTAGGGCGATGATTTAACGATTAATTAATGGTTAATGGGTTAATGGAGATAATTAGGGAGTTGGGGCGAGTGATCTAGTGTAGTACACTGGCGAGGGTTTATGGTGGGTTGCGCAGGTGTGGCCGTATGATGAGATCCGTTGGAGATCTGCAGTGATGTGTGTGAGGGTGTATGGTAGTTATCGTGTGTGTGCGCGCGTGAGATTATATTACAACCAAATGACAACTGCAAAAAAACAAATCCCTAAATCCCTAATTCTTCTCCCCTCTCCTTCTTCGCTCGATTCACTCTCGCTCCTTCTTTCTTCTTCGCGCTGCATGCTTCCTTTCATTCTCTTCTTCGCGTTCTACCTTCTCCCGCTCCACCGTTCTTTTTTCTTCTTCCTTGACTTCGCCATTCTGACAAAACAGGACATAAAAAACGTTAATCAAACCTTAGTAAATCTTACGATAATGGCCTCTTTTTTTTGTAGGTTCAATGATGGACGGCCGACGAGGATGAAGGTTTGGACGGTGATGGTGATTTCCAAGGGGCTTCCGGTGATAGTCGAAGTCCGCGACGGCTGTGAAAAATGAGCGAGAGTTTGAGGGTCTTAATCGATTCGTAGGTGGAAATGGGGATTTCCGACGACGGAAGTTTCGACGGTGGTGGATGGCAATTATCGGCGAAACTTTCAAGGAGATAAGTTTTTCTTTCTCTCTTTACAAAATTTTAAGGTTTTTTGATTTGGAATTTCTATGGTGTTTCCAGATTGCTGTCCCCTTTCTTCTTCCATTCGATTCCTCTTCTTATAGGTTGTTGTCATTTCAAACCTTTGAAAAGCTTTCCTATTTTAAAAAGATCTGTTGGGGGTATTGTTGGCAAGTAATAACAACTTCTTATGAACCCGATTTTGTTTGATAAATGTGTTAAATTCCTTTCCAAATTGTTTGAAACATGTCTAGATGTAGTAAACCTTAATATGGAAATAAATTAATATAGTTTGAAATCATGTTAGAATGCTGTTTAGGAATACGGTTTATAACGATGACATCCTTTCCTTGTTTAGCGAGATGATGTTCCAACTTGTTTTGGAAAGAAACTGAGTCATGACTTGTTATCTTGACCAACTCGAGATGGAAATGCACAATGCAACCATTCTGCCCAGTTTAAAATGTAAGTGTTGATTATGCTTGGAGAAAACATGGTTGCTATGATTCTGTTGAAAAAACTCCTTTAGAAAGAACCTGTACCGCTGTTAATACATTCTTATGACGATAAAATTGCATCTATTTTGGCTTAAACTGTTAGAACACAGATTAGTTCTTAATTATATCTCTATGTTTTGATGATAACTCTTACGAAATTTTGTATTAAGAAATTATATACTCTAAAATTTGTTCAAGTATGTTTGCTACAGATATTAATGTTTATATACTTCTGAAAGCAAATTGGATCTGAACATTAAACTATGCAAGGCTCTGAAGCGTCAGATGCATCTATTAGAAGAATCTGAACGCTTCCTACAGAAGATTCTGAGCGCTGCCTACAGAAGGATCTGAAGCAGAACCTACAGAAGCATCTGGAGCATAGTCGGAAGACTTTTGTATGAAGAGATTCAAGCACAGTTTTTCAGAAGACTCTGATAGTACTGTACGCTGCAAGTACTGAGGATCTGATTTCAAACTTTGCTCTGAGTTATTACACGCTGAAGCACACTTGCTGCAATGCTCTGATTCAGAAAACTCTGATAAACATCAAAGACTCTGATCACTCAAGGCTCTGATGTTATTTGCTGAGTATTAGGAACTTGTTGAAGAAGAATTCAAAGTTATGTCCGTTGTTTAGGCTAAACGACTCTTTTCTCATTTATGCTAGACACAAGAACTCAGGCAAAAAGGATTTCTCTGAACGTTCTTCTTCTAGGAAAGGTCAAGTGATGTGAAGACAAAAAGGTTACAGCTACTTTGCAGACACGGTCTTCAAAGTGCAAATGTCTTGGACTTTTGTACCTATAAAAGCAAGTCTCCAACACTTTTCTTCAGTTGACGATTATTGAAAGAAACTCATTGAAAAGCTCTCATACAATTTATTCTCTTTGCTGAATTTATTTCATACGTTCTTAAAACTTAAGTGTAAATCACAGTTGTGATATAGCTTACTTAGAAGCATTTAAACACTTGTTTTAGTTTTACATTTGATTGTAAAAGTTCCTTGAGAAGACCCAGTTGTGGTCAGTAGTTCTTGAGAAGACTAACAACAGTTGTTCTTAGTGCTTGTTATTGTAATCAGTTTGATTAATAGTGGATTAAGTTCTTGTGGAGAAAGCCAAATCACTCTTGATAGGGTGGACTGGAGTAGTTGAGTTCAACGAACCAGGATAAAAATCTTTGAGTTTTTATTGCCATAATATTTTCTATATACTTATTCAACCCCCCCCCCCCCCCCCCCTCTAAGTATTTTCTCACCTTCAATTGGCATCAGAGCTCCGGTTCTGTGTGTGCTACCACTTCACGTGACAGAAAAGATCCAGTGAGAAAACTTTGATATACATTCTTGGTTGTTATTATCGCTGAAACTTCAACATCTAACAGCAACAACATATATGAAGAAAGGGATAGAATCAGCACGAAACCCCCTATGTTTGATGGGGAGAAATTTGACTATTGGAAGGACAGAATAGAGAGTTTCTTCCTTGGTTATGATGCTGATTTATGGGACTTAGTCATTGATGGGTATGTTCATCCCACTGATGGGGATGGAAAGAAAATTGATAGAAAATCTATGACTGGAGCCCAAAAGAAGGAGTTCAGAAATCATCACAAAGCTAGAACAATCTTGTTAAATGCAATATCTCATACTGAGTATGAGAAGATCACCAACAGAGAAACTGCATTTGACTTGTTTGAGTCTTTGAAGATGACACACGAAGGAAACTTACAAGTTAAAGAGACCAAGGCTCTGGCGCCAATACAGAAGTATGAAGCGTTCAAAATGGAAGAATCTAAATCTATAGAAACTATGTTCTCTAGATTCTAGATCCTCACAGCTGGTCTAAAAGTGCTGGACAAAGGATACTCAACTGCTGATCATGTGAATAAGATCATCAGAAGCTTACCCATCAAATGGAGACCTATGGTCACTGCTCTAAAGCTAGCTAAGGGTCTGAGCAAGATCACATTGGAGGAACTAATCAGCTCACTGAGGAGCCATGAAGTTGAACTTGAGGAAGATGAGCCTCAAAAGAAAGGTAAGTCAATTGCCTTAAAATATAACAAATCTGTGAAAGCTTTGCAGGTGTTAGAAGAAAGCTCTGAAGAGTCTTCTGAAGAAGAAGAAGATGAACTGTCCTTGCTGTCCAGAAGAATCAACAGACTCTGGAAGCACAAATAGAGGAAGTTCAAGAACTTCAAGAAGCCAGATCATCGCAAGGAGTCCTCTGGACCAAAAATATCTGGAAAGAAGGAAGTTGTTTGCTTTGAATGTAAAGAACCTGGCCATTACAAGAATGAATGTCCAAAGCTTCTAAAGGAAAAGCCAAACAGGAAGTTTGAAAAAAAGAAGAAGGTTCTAATGGCAACATGGGATGATTCAGATGAATCTGGATCCTCATCAAAATCTGAAGATGAATGCGCCAACATGGCTCTGATGGCAGGCGTGGAAGATCAGAATGAAGGATCATTTGGATCTGAATCTGATTCTGAATCTGACTCAGAAGAGGTACTTTCTGATCTCACTAGGGAAGAGCTTATTAAAGTTTTATCAGAAGTCCTGAAAAACTATAACCAGATTAAGCTCAAATGCAAGAAGCTTAAATGCAATCTTGAATCTGAGAATAATCTGTTAAAGTCAGAAGTTGCTGAGCTCAAAGAAAACAATTTGAAAATGAAAACCAATTTTGAAAAAGCTCAACAAGACTCTGAATCTGAAACTAAGTCAAAATGCAAAAATATTTTAGAAGAATATGACTTCAGCTTTCAGAAGTTTCTGGCTAAAAGCATAGATAGAAGCAAGATGGCTTCAATGATCTATGGAGTTAGCAGAAACAACAGGAAAGGAATTGGATATGAATCTTCCTCTAGAAAGGATTTAAATCCAATGCCTGTTGATAAACTTATCATTAAGAAGACTCCCTTATATTCTCATTTTAAGTTTGGTCATCTGAATAATATAAAACACACACGTTCTGATCAGAACGTTCCTGTGTTTAAACCAAAAGTGAGTCAGAACAAAACTGTTATAAAAAGACAGAAGTTCAGACTAACTTTTCAGGTAACTAATCCAAAAGGACCCAAAAAGATCTGGGTACCTAAGGATAAGATAATCCCTGTTGCAGATGTATTTAGCAGAAAAGTCAAGACGCCAGTCATGGTACCTGGACTCTGGCTGCTCACGTCACGTGACGGGAGAAAGGTTTATGTTCCAAAGCCTGGAGCTTAAATCTGGAGGAGAAGTGAAGTTTGGAGGGAATCAGAAGGGAAAGATTATTGGCTCTGGTACTATTGGCAATGGTAACCTTCCCTCTATATCTAATGTTTTACTGGTAGAAGGATTAAAGCATAATCTATTGTCCATAAGTCAATTAAGTGACAATGGTTATGACATAATCTTTAATCAACAATGTTGCAAAGCTGTTAGTCAGAAGGATGACTTAATCCTATTTAATGGAAAGAGGAAGAACAACATTTACAAAATCAATCTTTCAGAACTTAAGGTTCAAAATGTTAAATGCCTTATGTCTGTTAATGATGAGCAATGAGTCTGGCACAGAAGATTGGGGCATATTAATATGAGACGTATATCTCAGATTAATAAACTTTATCTGGTTAGAGGACTTCCTAAGTTGAAGTTCAACTCAGATGCTCTTTGTGAAGCATGTCAAAAAGGAAAATTTTCAAAATCTTCTTTTAAAACTAAGAATGTTGTTTCAACTTCAAGACCATTAGAATTACTTCACATTGATCTGTTTGGACCAGTGAAAACTGCATCCATCAGAGGCAAGAAGTATGGATTCGTCATTGTTGATGACTATAGCAGATGGACATGGGTGAAATTCCTAAAACACAAGGATGAGTCACATTCTGTGTTCTTTGACTTCTGCAAACAAGTCCAAAATGAAAAAGATTTTAATATTGTTAAAGTCAGAAGTGATCATGGTGGTGAATTTGAAAACAAATATTTTGAAAAATATTTTAATGAAAATGGCATTGCTCATGATTTCTCTTGCCCTAGAACTCCACAACAGAATGGAGTTATAGAGAGGAAAAATAGAACTCTGCAAGAAATGGCTAGAACCATGATCAACGAGACTAATCTGGCAAAGCACTTTTGGGCAGAAGCAATAAACACAACGTGTTACATTCAGAACAGAGTGTCTGTAAGACCTCTTCTTGAAAAGACTCCTTATGAATTATGGAGGAACAGAAAGCCCAACATTTCTTATTTTCATCCTTTTGGATGTATATGTTATATGTTGAACACTAAAGAGAATCTTAACAAGTTTGATTCTAAAGCACAGAAGTGTTTCATGCTTGGGTATTCTGAATGCTCAAAAGGCTACAGAGTATACAATACTGAAACACAGATTGCGGAGGAATCTATACATGTTAGATTTGATGATAAGCTTGGCATTGAAAAGCCAAAGTAGTTTGAAAGTTCTGCAGATAGAGAAGTAATTCTCACAGACTCTGAAGGCTCAGAGGCAGAAAAAGTTCAAGTGAAGGAACCAGAAGCAACGCCAGATGCAATTCCTTTAGCTTCTCAAATGAATAGCTTGAATATTTCTGAAGAATCAAATGTTAGAGGATCATCTTCCAGGAGCAAGGCCTCTCACCCAGAGAATGTGATCATTGGAAAGAAAGATGACCCAATAAGAACAAGATCCTACCTCAGATCATCTGAAGCGTCATTATTTGGGTTGGTGTCAGTTATTGAACCAACTTCTGTGGATGAAGCTCTGCAAGACAATGACTGGATAATTGCCATGCAAGAAGAGCTCAATCAGTTCATAAGAAATGACGTTTAGGACTTGGTTCCAAGACCAAAAGGATTCAACATAATTGGAACTAAATGGGTGTTCAGAAATAAGTTGAATGAAAAAGGAGAAGTTGAAAGAAATAAAGCAAGGCTTGTTGCTCAAGGTTATAACCAGCAAGAAGGAATTGATTATACATATACTTATGCTCCTGTAGCTAGGTTAGAGTCCATTCGTTTACTCATTTCTTTTGTTGCACAAAATAACATCACTCTTTATCAGATGGATGTTAAGAGTGCCTTTCTAAATGGAATTATAGAAGAAGAAGTCTATGTTCACCAACCTCCTGGTTTTGAAAGTGAAAAATTTCCAGAACATATTTTTAAACTAAAGAAATCTCTTTATGGTTTAAAACAAGCTCCCAGAGCTTGGTATGAGAGATTAAGCAATTTTCTTCTGGAGAAAAATTTTATCAGAGGCAAAGTGGACACAACACTCTTTTGTAAAACATTTAAGAAAGATCTGTTAATTTGTCAAATATATGTGGATGATATTATATTTGGATCTACCAATGTTATGCTGGAAAAGGAGTTTGCTCAATGTATGCAGGCTGAATTTGAGATGAGCATGATGGGAAAATTGAGATTCTTTCTGGGAATTCAAGTCAACCAGACTCCAGATTGCACTTACATTCATCAGACCAAATATGTTAAAGAGCTTCTGAAGAAGGTCCACATGACTGATAGTAAGATGGCAAAGACTTCTATGCATCCAACAAGTACTCTTGGTAAGGAAGAGGTAAGTAAGAAAGTAGATCAGAAACTCTACAGAGGTATGATATGATCTCTTCTATACTTAAATGCTTCTAGACCTGACATTTTATTCAATGTATGCTTGTGTGCAAGATTCCAATCAGATCCTAGAGAATCACACTTAACAGCTGTTAAGAGGATTCTAAGGTATCTGAAAGGTACTTCTAATGTGGGTTTGTGTTACAGAAAATCTGATGATTTCAAATTAGTTGGATCCTGTGATGCTGATTACGCTGGAGACAGAGTGGAAAGAAAAAGTACTTCTGGAAGTTGTCAATTTCTGGGAAGAAATTTAATCTCCTGGTACAGCAAGAAACAACCTACAATTGTGCTATCAACTACAGAAGCATAATATATTGTTGTTGCTGGATGTAGCACGCAAATGCTCTAGATGAAAAGTCAGTTAGAAGACTATCAGATCTTTGAGAGTAATATTTCTATATTCTGTGATAATACTTCTGCTATATGTTTGTCTAAAAACCCTATTTTACATTCTAAGGAAAAACATATAGAAATTAAACATCACTTCATCAGAGACTATGTTCAGAAGGGTATTATAAACTTAGCCTTTGTTGATACAGATCATCAGTGGGCTGATATTTTCACAAAACCCCTTGCTAAAGATAGGTTTAAGTTTATTCTGAAAAATATTGGTATGAATTTTTGTCCAGAATGATATTTATTAGAAGCAAACTTCTCAGATGCAAAATGTTTAAAACTCTGAAGTATTTCATCTGTCATTAATTTGAATTCTTGAATTATTATTATTTGTGTGTATCTGAACTAACCAATCTCAGAGGATCTGAACGTTGGCTAACGTTTCATTTCTCAAGAGAATTCAGAAGCACATGCAAGCAAACATGTGTCACTCTGAATCTGAAAAGATGGCGTGCACAATACTGAAGAGACATTTGAGGTATTGTTTGAATAGTTAAAATCTTGGTTTTCCCCCCAAATTGTCAGGATCAATTAATGTTTTGAAATGATTATTATTCTTTTCATTAAATGCCATTTAATGCTAAGTGAGAACGTGCTGAATGTGTCTGTTTGTGTGCCCTGATTTCTCTTTATATATACCACAAATCACACCATTTCACACTTTTCACTTCACAAACAAGTATATGCATTTCTGTTTGCTATTTGGCCTTCATCAAAACCCTAAACCTTCATCCAAATCTTCTTCATCTTCAACAATGGCAACATCATCTTCAACCTCAGCTCAGTTTCAATCATCAATGGCTGCAGTTGCTTCATCAAACATGGGTGCTACTCTGTTTAAGGAACCAGAGAGAACCTTGTTAACCCCCGTTGATAAGCTTGAAGTTCTTTGTGAATCAATGGTGGAATTTGATTCTCTGACTGATAATGGATTTGATTTGCATTCTATTATTGATGCACAAGGTTGGGTTAAGTATTTTGGTAGATTATTTGGACCAGTGTATCCACACTTAGTGAAGGAATTTTGGATTCATGCATCTGTTTACCCAAAGTTCATCCTCTCTTCTGTTCTGGAAAAAGAGATCATAATCACTGAAGATCTCATCAGAAAACTCATTGGGTATGAGGAAACTGATGGAGTTTGTCATCTGCCAGCTGGGCGTGTTGATATGGAAGAAGTGTATGCTGAAGTGATTTCTTCTGGACAAGCTTCAAATAAATTCAAGGATCTGAAACCTAATTACAAAATTTGGGCAAAGATTTTTCTGGGCTACATCAACCACAGAAAATCCACAAATTCTTCAGATTATGTGAATAATGAACAACTCTATTTCATGTACTGCTTAAGTCAGAGTACCAAAGTAGATCTGCCATACATTCTCTTCATGCATCTGTGGAATCATATTAATGCATCCAGAGAATCCATTAAAACTAAGGGACAGAAGATCAGGACGTGGATTCCTTTTGGAAGACTGATCTCATACATTCTGACAGAGAATGGTCTGGGAGCTGCTTTACATGAAGCTGGAGTTAAAGAAGAGCTTGAGTCAATAGTTGGAAAACCTTTGAATGGAAAGAATCTCCAGAGGCTAAAAGTTGTGGATGAACTCACAACTGCTCCTTAGAAGCTGAATGTTGCTTAAGTAAGTCAGAGAAGGATTTCAGTTCAAGACTTTCCAATCTTTGGTGCTGAAGAACCTAGGGATATTATTCTTAGGTACATTGAGTTGTGCAAGGAAAATGAAACACATGTTCCTGATGATATTCTGATTCGTGCTAGAGAACCTATTCCAGATGTTTATGAGGAGAACATGAGGAAAAGAAGACAGTTAGAGGCAGAAGAAGCTGCTGTTCAGAAGAAACAAAAAGTTGCTGAAAAACCACAGAGGCAGATAAAGAGAAAAGCTTCTGGAGAAGTTCCTTCTGTTCCTACCAAACGCATCAAGATAAAAGGTACTAAAACATCTTTACCTTCTATTTCTGAAATTGCAGTAGATATATCAACTATTAGTTCTGTTCCAAAACCTCCTCCTTCTAAAACTCAAACAACTTCTTGTCCATCCCAAACCTCTGAACCACCTACAACATCTGATCCTGTTTCCACAACACCACTTAAATCATTTGAAATTCCTCAATCGGAACCACAAACAACAAAACCAGCAGAACCAATTCCAACATAACAACAACCTGAAATTCAACAACCAGTTGCATCTGAACCCATACCATCTGACCAATTGTATCTGAACCACCAACATCCGAATCTTCTAATCCTCAACCAGAACCATCCAATCCTACTGAATCAAACATACCTAATTCTGAGATTCTGGATGTCCAACCTCTCAAGACTGTGTTTGAAGTATCTTCTACATCTTGTACCCCATCTACCTCATCTGATTCCTCTGAATCTAATGTTCATCCAGATGTTATCTCACCCCCTTCTCTCAGAGAATATGAATCTAAATAATCAGATCCACCTGTTTCATCTAAAGCTATCATTCCTGAACCCACTCCAACACCTAAACCCAGGACATCTGAGTTTGTTTCAGTTGCTTCTTTTAAATCACTTCCCTCTGATCCCCTTCCTTCTGGTTTAAAGCTTAAACATTTTTATACCAGAATAGAACCATTTGACACAATCACTCCATACAAACCCAGTCCTTCAGCCACTTTTCCATCTGAACTTCAAACCCAATTTGAACAACTACCAGATATCATTTCATCAGAACCTCTGTTGTCTGATAAGTCTGTTTTCATTCCCTACACTTCCACTACATTTGATGTCGTTCCCTCTGCATCACGTGTAAAACCATTTTTGGTTCATGCCTTATCCAGATCCAAAACTGCTACTTCATCTGACCATCCATCTTTTCCTTCCTACCCTCGTCCTCTGTTCATCATCCCACATTTCACCATACCAATTCCACCAAAACCACCCAAACAATCAACTCTTGAAGCCCTTCTCAAACCAAAACCTAGGCTAAACGTTGATATACTATTTGCTAATTTTCTGAAAGAAATAAAGATGAATTTAGGATCTGTACAGAAGAGATGCTTGTCAACCATGAATGCAGAAGAATCTGATACTATCTGGAATAACTTCATTTCCAGATTCAGTAAAGTTGCTTCAAATCTGAAGAATGTCTGTTCTGATGATTCAAAGATCAGGTTTGCTGAGACTTCCAGAACCATGGTATGGAACATGAAAAGATCTGCACCTTTGCTTCTTGAGGATGTATCTTCATCTTCTAGAATATCTGCTACAGAAACTTTTGCAGAATCTGCTTCTGAAGAAAATCCATTGGCTCTGACAATTGTAAATAAACCCTCTGCATCTGTGGCTCCAGACTCTGCAACACCAATGGAAATTGACTCTGCTTCTATTCCTTCATCAGAATCTGCTCCATCTTCTTCATCTAAGATCAAGAAAGAGAACCCAGACTTAGAAGATAAGATTGCAGTATTGGAAGCTGGGCAATCTGAGATCAAGTCCTGGATGGCTAAGCAAGATCAGAAGAATGAGAACATGGCGAAATGGATGACAAAGCAAGAAGAATCCTCATCTGAGATCACTCAACTTCTGAAGATGATTCTTTCCAAGCAAACCTAGTTTTATGTCTTCTGTATCTGATGTTTGTGCACCTGTACTTGAATTTCTGATTTGATGTTTTTGTCTGTTCTATCTGAGTACTTATCTGAATGAATGAATGACTCTGATGTTTTCTCTACTTGAATGTATCTTTTCTCTATTTCCTTTTATTTTGTCTTTAAAGTTTTCTTTTTGATTATGACAAAAAGGGGAAGAAAATGGATCTGACTGTTCAAATAAACTCTACCTGAATGAACTTCAGACATATCTAATTATAACTAACGAGAACTCTTAGTATTTCAGAACATATGAAAAATCTGACAAATTCTTTAAAGTAACTCTGAGATCCCCAAATCAAGTTTTAACAAATCAGGCTTTGATTCTGAAACATTCATCCAAGTCAAGATTTAATCTTTTGGAACAATCAGGCTCTGATTCTGAAAAGAATACTAATGCAAAAAGGGAAGTTTCTATTCTTTCTAAGTATTCAATTCAGGGGGAGATTCATAATCTCAGGGGGAGTTATAATTATTGCTTTATTGAACAAAATTTCTTATGTTTTTGTCATCATCAAAAAGGGGGAGATTGTTAGAACACAGATTGGTTCTTAATTATATCTCTATGTTTTGATGATAACTCTTACGAAATTTTGTATTAAGAAATTATATACTCTAAAATTTGTTCAAGTATGTTTGCTACAAATATTAATGTTTATATACTTCTGAAAGCAAATTGGATATGAACATTAAACTATGCAAGGCTCTGAAGCGTCAGATGCATCTATTAGAAGAATCTGAACGCTGCCTACAGAAGATTCTGAGCGCTGGCTACAGAAGGATCTGAAGCAGAAGCTACAGAAGCATCTGAAGCATAGTCTGAAGACTTTTGTATAAAGAGTTTCAAACACAGTTATTCAGAAGACTCTGATAGTACTGTACGCTGCAAGTACTGAGGATCTGATTCCAAACTCTGCTCTGAATTATTACACGCTGAAGCACACTTGCTGCAATGCTCTGATTCAGCAAACTCTGATGAACATCAAAGACTCTGATCACTCAAGGCTCTGATGTTATTTGTTTAGTATTAGGAACTTGTTGAAGAAGAATTCAAAGTTATGTCTGTTGTTTAGGCCAAACGACTCTTTCCTCATTTATGCTAGACACAAGAACTCAGGCGAAACGGATTTCTCTGAACGTTCTTCTTCTAGGAAAGGTCAAGTGATGTGAAGACAAAACGTTTACAGCTACTTTGCAGACACGGTCTTCAAAGTGCAAACGTCTTGGACTTCTGTACCTATAAAAGCAAGTCTCCAACACTCTTCTTCAGTTGACGATTATTGAAAGAAATTCATTGAAAAGCTCTCATACAATTTATTCTCTTTGCTGAATTTATTTCATACGTTCTTAAAACTTAAGTGTAAATCGCAGTTGTGATATAGCTTACTTAGAAGCATTTAAACACTTGTTTTAGTTTTACATTTGATTGTAAAAGTTCCTTGAGAAGACCCAGTTGTGGTCAGTAGTTCTTGAAAAGACTAAGAACAGTTGCTCTTAGTGCTTGCTATTGTAATCAGTTTGATTAATAGTGGATTAAGTCCTTGTGGAGAAAGCCAAATCACTCTTGATAGGGTGGACTGGAGTAGTTGAGTTCAACGAACCAGGATAAAAATCTTTGAGTTTTTATTGCCATAATATTTTCTATATACTTATTCAACCCCCCCCCCCCTTCTAAGTATTTTCTCACCTTCATAAACATGGTTTGGGAACTGTTTAAAAATGATGATGTTTATTTGCAGCAGGTTTGGATTAGTGAACCGAGAAGACGACATTGGGTAACACTCCCTCAAAGGTTTTTTTTATATGCCGACGCCACATTTCTCGCAGCCTGATGAGGCCACCATCAGAACAAACTTGTTGTCATGATGCTTCGAAGCAACGCTGGTGTGTATGAAGCTGTGGAGTGGGACCTTGTTCGAGAGCGTGACGCTTCACAACCATGTTCGACGAAAATAAATGCTTGTTGTGAGCTTCTAATTCAAAAGAGGGCTTGTGGTTATAAAGTCAGCATCTCTTTAGTTTTTTGCTTCTTTAGGAATTGCTTTGTCGGTAGCGGCGATAGGCTTATACTCGTTGAAGCTTTTCCCTAATGTTCTAAATTCAAGAATAATTGTAATAATCCTAATTCACGTTTGTCTAGTATCGGTTGGACTTGTCTATTGATAATTTGAATCATTTTAGACTTTGTAATCATAAGATTAATTTAACCTTGCGTTGAAACAACACGTCATGGATCATGAACTCCTGGATGACTTGAGCTTGTGTCATTACGTGAAAAAGAATGTGGATCCGAATTTGTGGAGTTTGTTGTACTTGTCTTAGCTTTATGAATATAACAAGTTGGTCCTAAAACAGATTGGCTCAAATTCCACAATTCCTTTCTTATGCTTACGAATTTCACACGCTTCTAATCACTTGTTCATCATGCCACTGGTAACATCCTCTTGTCCGAGCCATTATTTCATCCAAGATACGAACTCATACGATGTTTGGGCCTTGGATTAGTGAACTTAAATTTGATAAATTGAACCCAATATATCTTCATCCAAGATTAATAAGCATTGCAACTCCAATAATTCGATCATTGAGGTGGATTTCATGAGTCTCGACTTGGCTTTAAACTTTATCATTTCAAAATAATATATTCCCCGAGTCATCAATCCATACCCATTTCCTGATACTCAGAACCCCAAAGATGTAACCTGCGGTCCCGCTTGCCACACCACCATAACTAGTCCCTGGACGACTTCACTTAACACCAATGGAAAGAAAAGAAATCTAGTCTACACTTGAAAATGTTGCACCTGTGTAAAATGGGTTAGTCGTAATAAATGCATACAAAAGTAAAATAAAATAAGCAAGAAATAAGCACAAGGAGGCGGGATCTTATGGTCAAAAATTAGGGTGTGACAATATCAGAAGCTTTAGAAAAAATACAAGGATCTGAAATAAGTCCATGTATCTGAATCTGAAGCGCATAGTAAGCTTAAGAAAGATGTCTCCGCTTTAATTGAAGAGAATTTTATTCTAAAGAATTTTCCTATACTGGATAAAAACCATTTAGGTTGTTCCTAGAACACTTAACTTTTTATACCTGAGATTTGATGGCGAGAAGAAACACAAGAAAAGGGGTTTGAATTGGATTTCTGAAAATGAAGTTTTTTTAACCCATCACAATAAATAGAAAACAAAGAATAAAAATAATGAAAAAAATATTTTTAGACAGGTCCACTATTAGCTAAACTACATCCAGTCCATCCGCCAAGGTGATTTTGCCTTACCAACAAGGACTTAAGGAAAAATATAATCAAACCGATCGATACAAAGTGTGTTTACAAAATGCTTCTAAGAAAGTAGAATACTCAAATGAAATACAATTATATCACACAAAAGATATTCAATGAAGAGTATGAACAAAAGTTCTTTGTGTGAGTGTTTCTTTTCTTTCAAGGTATTCACAAATAGCATTGTTCATGTATAAGATGATAGTGTAGCATAGTAATTGTTCAAGTACTTTTCCATTCTTCCAAGTCTTCTTTATATAGGAAATGAAGAGATTTGTTGGAGAGTAGAATTGCAATACCAAAATGCAGATGTATCCTTATATAACGGTTTGTGAAAATGGGAAACAAAATGGTACAATAGTACAATCCTTAGCCCACAAAATCAGTATAGTGGAAGGAATATTTGATCGTGTACTGTGTACTATTTTTCTCTCGTAAAACCTTTTGATCTTATCTTCAATATTCAGATGCTTCTGATAGTTAGGCAGTAAAGTATGCATAAGAGAAAAGTAAGAGTCTGGTTGAGAGAATCTTCAGAAACTTGATCTTCAGAGTCTTGATCCAGTTCATCAGAACCTAGTCTTCAGAGTCTGGTGACACAATTCAGAGTTGATTTGAGTGCAGAGCTTCAGCGCGTAACAAATTCAGAAGCTTTAGAGTAATAAAGCCTTGTATGAATAAATGTCAGAAGCATTGAGTGCAGAATCCATAGCTTGATCAACTTGTAAACACAGAATTCAGAGTTAAAGTACATTAATTTCAGAGTCTGATGACGTCACACATCCTATAATTAGAGTCAGAACTTGTATATAAAATCTACACACTAAATAAAATTATTAGGGTACAAAATTGTTCTCTAAAACTCTATGTATTGTTATCATCAAAACTTAAGCTTAGATGCATAACCAAATCTTATTCTTACAAGATTTTCTTACACAAAATATAAACCTCACCCATGTGTCCCCCGTAGTAGTAGCTCATTATCGATTCATTTTAATTATCATAACATACCTATATCATACTTAATATTCATTATATTATGCATTTACTTATCAAGCCATCTATGTCATACCCAATTAGGGTTTTCCATCCCAAAAATGTTACTCATTATACCTTAGTCATTCACTAAGTTCATACTCGGGTCATACATATTATTCATTATCATGTATATACTTAGTTATCTTACTCTAAGATTGAACTAGGCCTTTCATCATCATTTGCTTACTTATAATCATTTAAACCCCTTTCTTTACATTTCATATCTAAATACATTTATCTTATTATTATACTTGTATCAGAGCTCATAAGTGTTATTCAATCTACCTTTGACAACACTTAGTACACCTTGGTCTATGACAACCTTACACTTTTCCTTATATTACTCCTCTTTAAGATCATTTCTCAACCTTGAGTATGACTTAACCACTTATTATAATGAAACTATTTTTTTATGGAAATTAAGTCTAATTTATAATTACTTAAGAATCATTAGAATTTGAGTTACATGTAAAATGTTATGGCCAAATACCATACACTGTTGTTGACTCCCATTTTCTCAGTGAGTTGGAATTCACCCAGCCAATTTCCCCCAATCAGAAAACTCAATGCTCCTAAGTCTTATCCACTTGGCTAGTAAAAATCCTCCCAACAACTTCTACATAATAGAATTGTACAACTCTCATAATTTCACGCCCAAGACATCCTCAAAATTACTCATAACATTCTTAATATAAAATAGCATAATTGTTCTTTAGTAATGTTATCTCGACACCATTTGTTACATCTACACCATATATTAGTTCACAAATACATGAGTTTTTTATATTATTTAATTTTGCATCTAAAAAAGAAATAAGTGACATTGACATTATATTTTCTCTGCTTATTTTTTTCATCTTCATCCTTCTTCTCTCTTCTAACACACTTTCTTTTCAAGCTCTCATCTCTTCCATTGTAACTTTTTTTATTCTTTCAATCATTTCTTTTCTTTTATGTTTCTATTTCTTAATTTTATTTCATCCCTTACTCCACTTCATTTCCACTATATTGTGATTTTGGTCAACCTTATAGAGAAAGGTAACTATTTAAGATGAATAAAAAGAAAAATAGGATAAAAATCACATCTTAAAATAATTTGCAATTTACAAAAATATGTATTGGGTTTAGAATTTGTGATTTCTTATTGTTTATGAATGTTTATAAATTTTTAGACATCAAAACATGAAGTTGGTTAATTGTATCTAAATAATTGGTTAATGCATTTTAAACTTTGGTTAATGATGTTCTGGTATCAAAATTTGAAGTAACTTACGACTAATAAAAAAAATAATTGTATGCGGAAAGATTGTTAATACATCTCAGAAGTAAATTAAAATTTAAATAAATTTGGTTAATTACATATATTAAAATTGGTTATAACTTCACAAACATAAAAATATAAAGTAAATTATAAGTAAAATAGAGCTGGTTAATTGTTTGTAAGATGTTGGTTAATACATCTTAGAAATTTGTTAATAACTTTTGAGATATGTCCTAGTCAAAAAGTACGCGTGTGTGTATCTCGTACAAGGACAAAGAGTCTCAGATGCTTTAGTAGGTATATAACACATTTTGGAGGTGAGGGTTTGTTCACGACAATGAGAAGTCTCATACAGTGGTGTTTTGAGATAGCTTAAGGGATCTGATCACGTGAGGTGAGAGGCCCTGTTGATGGCATCCGATGCTTGGTTGCAGTCGGGTGGTTAGGTCAGTCGTATGTGCTAAGACACTAATGAGTGTGATTCCTTTTGATTAATGGAGAGTGTGTATGACTTCGAGTCTATCCCTCCCTCCTTGTGGAAAGAGGTATTTATAGAGGTCCTCTGGACCTAGGGTTTTCTTGGAAAGGTTCGCTACCTACCTAGTCAATGGTAGACTGTTGAACACATATTTCTAAGGAAGAAGTGGGTTAGTAATTACCTTGAATTTCCCTCTATTCAAGAAACACCTTATCTTACGTCTCCCATGACGGGGCGATAGGAAACTCCACGGGGTGAGGCAATACCTCCCTTTGGACGACATTCACCTGCCACCTCCTCTTGGGCGGTATGAAGGAATTGTTCTAGGCGACGCCCTTTGCAATTATAACACTACATATTCCCTCAAGTACGAGGCATTTGGCAAAGGAAGAAGTGATTTTAGATTACAACTCATGAGAGTATCTCGGTAACCCATATTTTTCTCTCGAGTGTTTGGCCCTCCTTGGGAAGCCTCAATCTTTAGTCATAGTACGATGTAACTCGCCATGGTTTCCTCGAACAAGAGCTTATTGGTATTTGGGATTCCATATCCTTTAGGTGGCGTAGCATGGCCGATGAGATGCTAAATCCCTCAGGAAAGGCGTTTTACTTCTCAGTCAGGACTTCTATCGAGCCCTCAAGCAAGATTAGTGATCCACTATTCGGGTATGGATATGGGTCATGCCTTTTAGGCATGATTTGTTGTAAGTGATCCCACCCGAGAGGACACCAAGTCCCTCAGGAAAAAGCTTAGTTAGCCAAAGTTCTCTAGAAATAATAATGTATAACTCGGCTAATGAGACAATAAGCCCCTCAGGCGAGGCGCTTAAATTCTAAGGTAGTACTTCTATTGAGCCCTCAAGAAAGACTGGTGATCTATCCTCCGGGGCTAGGTATGAGTCGCGGCTCTTAGGCGTGATTTATTTGGAAATGATCCCACCTAAGGGGACAATAAGTTCCTCAGGAAAAAGCTTAGTTAGCCTAAGTTCTCTAGGCATAATAATGCATAGCCTGATTGATGAGATACTAAGCCCGTCAGGAGAGATGCTTAACTTTTAAGTTGTGACTTCTATCGAGCCCTCAATAAATGAAATTTTCTGGCACATACAACATATGATGGTGATTTTGACGTCACAACATCAGAGTATAACCTCTTGACAGATGTTCTCACATCTTCAGACTGACAGAACAATTTATCCAACTGTAAAAAAATATGCAGAATTTTAAATGCAGAAAGATAAATAACACGTTTAATTGTTAAACCAGTTCAGTGCAACCTCGCCTACATCTGAGGGCATCCAAGCCAGGAAGGAAATGCACCGTGACAATATTAGTTCAAAGTTAAACTCACTCGTTTAAAACTTCTCACCTAATCCCTATCTTGTGCAAATTCCACCTAGAAATCTCCATCTAGATATGAGATCCCTCTCTCACTTCCTAACAACCAGTCACAGTCCTAGTGACTTATGCCTCAAGAAACCAAAAAGAATAAGAACACTTTTCCAACTATAATACTCGATTTTTCTTAAAAGTTTTAACCAAGAACAATGCAATTTTACTTACAAGCTTTAGAGTGAACAATCAACAATACAAAATCAATCTACCATAATGTATTAGAAGATACAAGGGTGACATATAATTAACACAAGAGACTCTCAAACCTATCACTACAAAACCTCCCCTTATTTTACAAAAGTGAAAGCCATTTTCTACATTAGGTTTAGGTCTTCTTTATATACTCCTTAGCAATCCATGGGCTTCTAAGTTTTCACCCAAATATTCATTGATCCATACGCTAAAGGCTGCATCAATTATGCAAAAAAGATCTCCTTAAATCTTGGAACAAAATGCAAAGTTTACTAAATTGTCTCATCATCCAATTTTGGCAACTTGTGTACAACTGGAGATATAAAAAACTTGTTCCAAATAAAATCCTCTTGACTTGCAAAAATTACTGAGATATATTCAAAATAAATATCACAGAATTAAATCAAATTTGTCAAGATTTAAAAACACCCAGAACTGATGTTCTGATACAGCATGTTACAACATTTGTCAGAACATTTGCTCACAAGGTGAACTGAACAACATGTCAGAACATCACACACAACATCCTGTTGTGAACCATGTTTTAGCAAAATTGTTGCGAATCCTAAAACCATGGATCTAACAATCTCCCCTTTTGACAAATTTTGGCTAAAACACCTTTTGCACAATAAACCTGCAGAGAGGAATAAAACCATAAATACAACCCGAGTTACATGTAAAACATGTGAGCTCTGTACATGAGGAAGTAGATAACCTGCATCTTCAGAAACATCTAAGTTATTCCCCCTAAAACACAGAATTGATCCTTGTCACGGAGGAATAAATTTTCCTCTCGAGGGGAAGAAATTTTTTTTCCCGAAGCACCAGAAAACCAACCTTGAGCTTCAACCAAGGCACGAGATGGAAAATATGAATCTCCAGAGAAACCAACCTGAGATACTCAAGTACACACAACAGAGACTCATGCAGCAGAAGCTTCACAGATAACTCAAAACACTAGATTCCTAGACTCACATAAACTCAGCCACAAGACACATCAGACAGGATGTTAGAACATCGGATAAGACATCCTGCACATATCACATCAGAAGTAGCAGCAGAAATAGAGATACATAAGATACATAAGAGAGACGCAAGATACACAAGACAAGCAATCATGCTCCCCCTAAAATGGATGTAGAAGGAAAAAATATTAGATTACACTCACAAACCCTTTTCTCCCCCCTTTTTTTAGCCAAAAATTGACAAAACTAGAGTAAAAAGAAGTTGAAACAAAACTAACTCAAGGACAAACTAGCCGAGACTGACTCCACTGAGGAAACAACCAAAATAAAGAGAAAAAAACAGACTCACCTTAAAAGACAAAGACTAAGTCGCAAAATAAAACAATAAAAAAAAAACTAAAGCAAAAAAAAAAAACTCCCTAAAGAACCTTCCTAGCATCAACGCTTTGAAAGATTTACTCATGTTGAAACCGAGCTTAAGAGGGTGGTGAGGTAGCAAGGCCTTTAAATACAAGAAGAGTTACCTAATTTGTAACGAACCTTACTAATAACGACACTCTAGTTAATGAGAGCGTTTTTTGGAAGAAAATAAAATCATCCTTAGTAACCGTGCACATATGAGAGAGGCGTTTTATGTTCCTCTTTATCTACTCCCAAGTTTTGACCATGACAATTCCCATGTCATTGAAACTACTATCCTTGAACACGCATGCACCAAACATACCTTTTTCAGGCCTTCTCAAAAACAATGGTGACTAGTCAACCTGTCCTTATCATGCTGACCAGAGAGAATCTCTTGAAAATTCTGACTGAATCAGTGTGTCATGATATAATGTCCTGACATTCTGATTGACATTGTAATCTTCTATAGTTAGAGCATCAAGCAACCTCAGCAACACACTTAGTCTAGAAAACACCATTTAATTTGCTTTTCCAACAGACAGGTTTGATGCTCAAGAAGAAACAACCCAAACAGATCAAAGCAGAAACATTATTCTGCATAAAAAGAAGAAAACAAATGAATTCCATGGCTAATAAATTCAGGAAGGCTCAGCTGAAAACATGAACACAATATCAAGACATCAAGTCTGACATCACAAATCAACACAAGCTATGTAAGCTTTATACAAGATGCAAAAATGCAGCTATATATCAGACAGGTACGCAGCTCCCCCTCTGAAGGGAGAAAACTCAAACCTCAGATCAAACACATGAACATCTTCATGCTCACACAAGCACCACAACAACTTCACACCTACTTAAGAGACACCAGAGATCCCTTAACACTTCAGGTAGGCAAGATGTCATACACATTTGGTTTGACATCATGCACCCAAATCACAACAGTAGAGGAACATTTGCTCAAGTTCCCTTCTTCACAACCTCCATCAGAGGTACATGCAGCAGAAGAGGCCACAACCTCATAGATAGTCAGAGTACCATAGAGATAAGAACATTTGGCCTGACATCCTTCTTTTGGACACCACAACATGAACTAGCATAAAAGGATCCTTCACCATGATAAGTAGTCATAACAGACACCCATGTACACTCCACAAACCACCTCAGATATGGCCAGTTGCTTTACATCATACTCTACTATGATCAGACATTTCAATTCTGAATCTAATGGTAAGCAACAAACTTCACACCATGAACTCCAAGTTAGCTCACATGTATAATCTGCTTTCTTTTTTGGAGAGATAATAAACGGAGATGATGTTCCAACATCAATTCAGACATCATTATCAATTACAAGGATTAAACCATTTACTTTGGTTTTGGAGTCAACACGCATAGGAATTACTATCTACATAGTAACCCATACACATCCCTTTGCAAGGGACATATGAGAATCACAATAGATCACAGCAGCAGCTGATCAACTTCCAAGGATAGATCATAGACACTTATACCGACCAAAACATCACAAAGAGAAATAAACTCTTACATACCTTGAGAAGCTTCTACCCAGAAGCACATTGTCCAGACATCCTATCTAACATTACAATGACAACAACCATCCTTGTGTACCAAAAGAGGAGATTCCCACAAACAGACTTTTCAGCATAAGTCTGCTTATCCTATGCCCTTCAATCCTCTATCCTTCAAGTCCCCATCTTGTACAGTCTATATTAATATCATAAGATGAAGTACATTAGCATTTGAAAAGGCTAATGTTCCAACATGTGGTGACTACAAACACCTGGGACAAAAGCTTGAGCAAGTAGTTCCTTGGAGCACACAAAAATAACAGTTGTTATTTGACACACCTTCCTCCATATGTGACCAAGAAGAATCCCTTACACAAGGACATTGATCATGGGAAACCAACATCAGGACTGGAATATTCAATTCTAAAACTCCTTTACTCCAGACAGATGTCTGGAACACTCATACCAAGGGTCTTAGATGAGACTCCAAGAAGAATATATGAAAGGAAAAAAAGAAATCAGCAACTTCCTTGAGCTTTATCCATTTCTTGATTCACAAAGGTTGAGGTGGACCTTAGAGGCAACCAACCAGATACACATGCTTACTGATACCAGCTTTTAATAAGAAGAAACAACTTCAATGCATACATTGCCTTTTGCATGAATATTCTGATGTTCAGCATAATGTTGAGACAATATGATCTAACATCATTGACACATCTTGTTTATTGAAGGAAACTCGTTCCTCTACACTTGAGTTCTCACTTGCTTGATATAGCCTAGAACACCCTATCTCTTTTATGCTTCCAAGCATCATCCCATCTTGAAGAACACCTCCACCACAATAGAACAAGAGTTCTATATTATCAAGTTTGAGAAAAAACACACACTCTATCCTGTAGGATATAGATGAAAAAAAACCCATTCTTTTCTTTGGAGACTAAATATAAGAACAGTTGCCTTGATGACAACCTTCTTTAAGCACAATTCTCCAAGAGAAGAAGCCAACTCATCCACACCAAAATCAGAGTCCACAATAGAAACTAACCTTTTAGGTAAGGTAGTCATAAGATAGAGAAAAACATCATCAAGAGCAATCAGATCCAGCTTTCCTAGAGCTGAATGATCTTAAGATGTCAGGGTGGATGTTCTAGACATTTATCCTTGACTTTCAATCCACATGCACATAACCTAGTTTACTTAACTCTCATAGTCCTTCAGTATATGACAAGTCATAGACTTCTATAGAGGTCATTCTCTTGTTCTTCAAAACAATATTGTCACACATAAAGACAAATCAATAAAATATAGACCTAACAGGTCCACCAGAGCAAATGTTTCTTTTAATTTTCTTCCTCAACAGCAGACAGATGCACAACAGGTTTCTTGGATAGAGACCTCAGAATCCTGCTGATCAGATGTCCATTCAAGAAAAGTCTTGAAAGGATCCCTAACACTTTTGGCCACCGCACATGTATTTAACAATCTGAACACATGCCTATCAACTTCGTGGACACGCCACTTCTAAAGAAAAAGAGTTAACACAAATGCTTCCTCACAAGGAACACTCTAAACACATTCTTTGGTGACAAAATTCCAAGATCAGTTGTCCTTCCAAAGATTATACAATACCAGAAAAGTACTCCCTAAAGCTCACCCAAAACTGACTCGGGTGCCAGCTCTGATACCAATTGAAATTTTCTAGCACATGCAACATAGATGGTAATTCTGAAGTCTCAACATCAGAGTACAACATCTTGACAAATTTTTTCACATCTTCAGACTGACAGAAAATTTTATCCAACTGTAAAAAATATGCAGAATTTTAAATGCAGAAAGATAAATAACACGTTTAGTTGTTAGCCTAGTTCGGTGCAACCTCACCTACATTTGGGGGCATCCAAGCCAGGAAGGAAATTCACTATGATAGTATTAGTTCAAAGCTAAACTCCTCCGTTTACAACTTCTCGCCTAATCTTTACCTTGTGTAACTTCTACCTAGAAATCGCCATCTAGATATGAGATCCCCCCTCTCACTTCCTAATAACCAGTCACAGTCCCAGTGACTTATGCCTTAAGAAACCAAAAAGAAGAAGAACATTCTTCCAACTACAATACTTGGTTTTGCTTAAAAGCTTCAACCAAGAACAATACACTCTTGCTTACAAGCTTTAGAGTGGACAAATAATAATACAAAATTATTCTACCATAATGCATCGGAAGATACAAGGTGACATACAATTAACACAAGAGACTCTCAAACCTATCACTACAAAACCTCCCATTATTTTACAAAAGTGAAAGCCATTTTGTACATTAGGTTTAGGTCTTTTTTAAATACTCCTTAGTAGTCCATGGGCTTCAAAATCTTCACCCAAGTAGTCCTTGATCCATACACTAAGGGTTGCACCAATTGTGCATAAAAGATCTCCTTAAATCTTGGAACAAAACACAAAGTTTTCTAAATTGTCTCATCATTCAATTTTGGCAACTTGCGTACAGCTGGGAATACAAAATACTTGTTCCAGATAAAATCTTCTTGACTTGCAAAAATTATTGAAACATATCCAAAAAGAATATCACAAAATCAAATCAAATATGTCAAGATTTAAAAATACCCAGAACTGATGTTCTGGTACAACATGTTACAACATCTGTCAGAACATCTGCTCACAAAGTGAACTAAACAACATGTCAGAACATCACACACAACATCATGTTGTGAACCGTATTTTAGCAAAATTGTTGCTAATCCTAAAACCATGGATCTAACAACAAAGACTGGTGATCCAGTCTCTGAGGTTGGGTATGTGTTGCTCCTCTTAGCTTGCATAAGTTCTCTAGGAATATTAATCTATATCCTGATTGATGAGACACTAAGTTCCTCAGGAAAGAAGCTTAACATCTAAGGCGAAACTTCTATCGAGCCCTCAAGCAAGACTGGTGATCCAGTCTCCAGGGCAGGGTATGTGTCGCGCCTCTTACAGGTGATTTATCATATGCCTTAGCTTATTTGAAGAGCCTTAGAGGGAAGCCATGTAAAGTTTTAGTGCACCAAATAGCACCTCAATAGGAGACAATGACCTTTGTCAAGAACGTTGACATAAGGTATTGCCTCGAGGGGCGGAAAGGACCTTTATTGAGAAATTCAACACAAAATATTGCCTCGAGGGGCGGCAAAGACCATTATCGAGAAGTCCAGCACAAGGTATCACCTTATGGCATGGAAAATACCTTCTTCAAAAACTCCAACATAAGGTATCTCCTCGAGGGGCAGCAAGGACCTTCGTTGAGAAGTCCAGAACAAAGTATCGCCTTGAGGGGCGGCAAGGAACTTCGATGAGAAGTCCAACACAAATTACACCTTGAGGGGAGGAAAGGACCTTCGTTGATAAGTCTAACATAAATTCTCTCCTCGAGGGTCAGCAAGGAACTTTATCAAGAAGTCCAACATAAGGTATCACCTTAAGGGGAGGAAAAGACTTTCGTCGAGAAGTCTAACACAAAGTATCACATCGAGGGGCAGCAAGGACCTTCATTGAGAAGTCCTACATGAAGTATTGCCTCGAGGGGAGGAAGAGACCTTCGTTGAGAAGTCCAACATAAGATATCAACTCGAGGGGCAGAAAGGACTTTCGTCGATAAGTCCATCATAAGATATCGCCTCGAGGGGTGACAAGGACCTTCATTGAGAAGTCCAGCATAAGAAGCATTTTTAAAGAGGGAATATCCTTATTGGAAATAAAATATAAAAATAATTTTTCAAAAGTACATAAGCATAATATTTATCAGAGAATTACAAATAATTCTAATTATAATAATGTCGAAAATAAGATCATTCCATGTTCTAGTAAGAAGCGGCCCTTCTAGTTCTTGTAACTTGTATGCTCCGTGAGGGAGTTTCTGATATATGCGGTAGGTTCCTTCCCAGTTAGGTTGCATCTTCCCCTGTTGTGCGGGTAAGACCACTTCCTTCAATACCAAGTCACCCTCTCGCATCTCTTTTGGCTTTACTTTGGAGTTGTACCTTCTCGCGGCCCTGTGTTTGGCAATGGATTCTCAAACATGAAAACCACTCTTACTTCATCGATCATATCTGATGCATATTTTAAACCTATCTTTTTCAACTCCTTGTTGAACTACGTTTGTCGCCACGGGAGCATCTCAATCTCTATGACCAACATTGTGCTTGCCTTGTTGACCATGGAAAATGGAGTTTCCTTGTTAGTGAAATATGGTGTGGTGTGGTACGACCATAATATCTCATGAAGCAGTCCCGCTCATAGGCCTTTAGTGTCATCAAGTTTCTTCTTGAGTCCCTTAAGGATTACTCTATTTGCCAACTCAGCTTGACCGTTAGCTTGGGGGTGTACCACGAACACGAATTCCGTCTGCGCGCCTAAGTCTCTACAAAAGCCAGTGACAATGGCGCTTGCAAACTGGGTCCCGTTGTCTGAGACAATGGCTTCAAGGAGTCTGTATCGACATATTATCTTCTACCAATAGAAACATGACACTCTTTCTGTCATAATATTGGTCATTGCCTATTCCTTTATCATTTTGGTGAAATAATCGAGTCCCACTATCAAGAAATTCAACTGATCTAGTGCCAAGTGGAATGGCTTAGGATGGCCACACATCTGGCTTTACACCTTTCACGTAAGAGGTACCGTCTACAGATAGTTCCCACTCTAAAGATAGTTCTCGTCTATGGATGACCTGAGTTTTTCTACGAAGTCAGCCATGGATTGATATTTGATGCTTCCCCTCAAGACGTGTTTGATGTTGTACTCTAAGAACTCTATCGCCTGAGATACCAGTCTTCCTTCCAGGTCGGGTTTTTTCAACACTTGTTGAAAGAGGTAGTTGGTTTTTACTAGGATCTTATGCCTCTGAAAGCTCTGCCTAAGCTTCCAAGCCATAACAACAACGACCAACGACATCTTCTTAATTTTCGGATAGCGTGTCTCGCGAATTTGAACACATTGCTTATGAAATACACATGTCTCTTTGCCCCCTCTACTTCTTGGAAAAGGACTGATCTTATCACCTGCTCTGTAACCGAGAAGTAAAGGAGTAAAGGTGAGTCATCCTTCGAGCGAGTGAAGATTGCAAGCGATATGAGGAAATTCTTAACCTAGATGAAAGACACCTCACACTCGAAGGTCCATTCGAACTTCTCCATTTTCTTCAGAGCAACAAAGAAAAGGAAGGCTTTATTTCCTGCTCATGAGAGGAAGTATGATAGGGTAGCAAGGTGCTCAGAGAGTTGTTGTACTTCATTCACATTTATGGGGCTCCTCATGTCGATAACCGCTTGACACTTGTCTAGATTCACTTCAATACCTCTCCTAATTAATATAAAACCTAAAAATTTCCCTTCTTGAACCCCAAAGGAGCACTTTGTGGGGTTTAGGCGCATATCATACCTTCTTACTGATTACAAGATGTCCTTCAAATTGTCAGAATGGCTATGCTCTTCCCCAGTTTTAACAATCAAGTCGTCAACGTATACCTCTAGGTTCCACTATATCTAATGGGCGAAGACAACATCCATGAGTCCCTGGTATGTGGCGATAACGTTCTTGAGGTCGAAAAGCGTGATATTATAGTAATGGAACTTAATGTATCATGAGTAGACAACCATGAAACTTAATGTGTGGTAGCCTGACGACGTATTAATTAGGCACTCAATATCTAGTAATGGATATGGATCCTTGGGACAGGTAGCATTCAGATCCGTGAAATCTACACACATGCGCCATATATTATTTGGCCTTTCGTACTAGAACTACGTTGGCCAGCTAGGTGGGGTATTTTGTTTTAATGATAAATCTGATTTTGGATAGTTTTTCCACCTTTTCCTCAACGGTGACCCTCTTTTCCTCGCCTACCTTTCGTTTCCTTTGTGCTATTGTTTTGGCGGATGGATGGTTGGTAAGGCGATGTATTACTACCTTTGTGTCTATACATGCCATGTATGAGGGGCCCTAGGCAAACAGGTCACATTCTTTATGAGTCGGTTGACTACTTTTTGTTCTTCCACTGTAGACAAGGAAGTGCCTATCTTCGTAACTTGATGGGTGTGAGGACCTATTTGGACTTCCTTCAAGTTTCCCAATCTACGATCTCAACCCACGAAGTCAGTATTTGGAACTTTTAAATGATGGACATAAACCATTGTAAGATCTTCTCTGGTTGTCTCCAAGCTGCCGAGGTAGCATTCTCGAGCCTCTTGTTGATATCCTTAGGTTGTACCCACTCCCCCATCTAGGAGAGAATATTTTAAGGTTAAATATCGGGTGGATATGACCACTCCTAGGGCATTGATAGCAAGACGCCCTAGGATGATGTTGTAAGGTGACATGGTGTCTACTATAACTGACGTCAATGACCTTGGTGTTCGCTACCTTTTCGCATGTCGTTTTTAGGGTAACATGACCCATTATTTGTACATGTTCGCCTGATAATCCTATTAAGGAACCACTGAATCTCTTTATGTCACTCGGATCTAATTGTAGTTTCTGAAAGACATCCCAAAACAACGCATAACCGAAGCTACTCAGATCTATCAAGACGCATTTTATATCCCAATTACCGTGCTGGATAATGATGACTAAAAGATCATCGTTGTAAGGGTTAACACCAATGTCATCCTCTTTAGAGAAAACGATGTCAACCCCTGCTTTCTGTAGGACGCTTCTAGGGAAGCCATAGGATATAAGGTTTGTTGCGAACACCTGCTTTGTGTATCTTCTTCAGGCGGCTCTGAAATTGCGTCTCCTGAAGATACCCCTGGTAATGGTGTTTGTTTCGCAACGTAGGACCCTATAAGACATCTTCAAAAGGGAGGTGGAAGGGTTAGACTGAAGATGTGGCTCGGGTTAGTTTTATCGGGGTCCCACAGTAGGCGCCACTATAATGGTCAAAAATTTCAAGTCTCCCAGTTCCCCTTACAAGGACATAGAGACTCAGAGGCCTTAGTAAGTGTATAATACGTTTTGGTGGTGAGGGCTTGCTCATGGTGGCAAGAAGTTCTGTACCGTGGTGTTTTAAGGTAGTTTAAGGAACCTGCTTATGCAAGGTGAAAGACCCTGTTGATGGCCAGCGATGCTTGGTTGCAGCCGGTCGATTAGGTTAGGCGTATGTGCTAAGAATGTAATGAGCGTGATGCCCTTTGAATTGTGGAGAGTGTGTATGATTTCGAGTCTGTTCATCTTTCCTTGAGGGGATAGGTATTTATAAAGGCACTCTGAACCTAAGGTTTCCTTAAAAAGGATTGTTGCCCACTTGTAAATAGTAGACTGTTAATATCTATTCTTAAGGGACACATAGGTCAGTAATGACGTTGACTTTTCCTCTATCCAAGTAACACCTTATCACACGTTTTCCATAATGAGGCGATAGGAAACAACCTAATGGGACGAGGTGATACATTCCTTTGGGCGATATTCACGCGTCGCCTTTCCTTGGACAATATGAAGTCATCGCTTTAGACGAGACTCTTTGCAATTATAACACTAGAAGATATAAAAAAATTAAAGTAAATTACAAATAAAACAAAATTTGTTAATTGTATATCAAAAAAAATTATTAATATAAATTAAAATATAATTAATATAATTCATTAAGTGATTTACCAGTAAACAACGGAACTTTGAATTTATTTTATGTTAATGAAGTTTGGTTTTATGAGGAGAAGAGGGAACGATTTTGTCATGTTACAGGGGAGAGAGAGTTAATGAAGTTTGGTTTTATGAGGAGAAGAGGGGACAATTTTGTTATGTTACAGGGGAGAGAGAGTTTTGAGTTCTTTGGAGTTATTATGATGGAGGAGAAGAGAGTATGGAGTCATCTGGAGTTATGGTGAAGGAGTCATTTGGAGTTATGGTGGAGGAGGAGAGAGGTTAGGACAAACGAGAAGAAATTGGCTAATAGGAGTTAAATTGAAATGACAAAAGTACCCTTTAAAAAAGATGAAATTACTGAATGATTTGTATTTGAAAGTAGAAGTATACCGTGTAGTGTTAGAAATTGTGTAAAATAACATAATTGTTTGTAGTTCTTAATATTCTAAGATCAAACCTAATATTATTTAGAGTCACTACATGCATCAAATTAAAAAAAAAAAAAAAAAATCTAATTCATCAAATCCTAATGTTCCAACATCCATCCTAAATCATCATAGTGTCTCCATTTGCTCTTGAAATCCTAACTTCCAACTTGATTCTTCATTCTTTGAAACTAAAAGCCCATTTTTCCTATTTGATGGCTTCATGCTCACATTCCCCCTTCAATATTGATTTTCTTCTTTGCAACAAGTGAAATGAATGGCGGCTAGGAGGAATCAAGAACATAAATTGAAAGTGAAAAGAGTTGGAGATTACTTATGTTCTTGTTTGATTTCATTCATGGTCTTACAATTTTTCTTCATCTCTTTCTCTCCAAGAACGTACAGTTTCAACAAGATGGAATATATATAAACCTCAAAATCATTCAAGAAAATCTATATGTTCAATTGACTACATTAAGATGTTATTCAATGAAATGAATCCGAAAAAAATATACAGATTCATATCAGTTGAATCCGGAAAATATGCACAAGTTTAAAACAATAAACAGTCACTAAAGTTGAGAACAATCAAGCTATTAAAACAGTTATTTCATTCAACAACTTAGCCTAATATAACATTTTTTTAAATTTTCCCTTGCATTTATTTAGCTAGTTCAAAAGCAAATTAAGTATTTAAATATCAATTTCTCCAGAGAATGAGCACAAATGTATCCATCCAGATATTTACATAAGCTCACATTTGCAAAGGGCAGAAAGCTATTTACATAAAACCGAAAATTAGTCTTCAAATCATTTTCTTCTTATTTGGAAGTAATGCCTGCTGACTCGACCATAGACAGGTACTCAGTTATGGCTTCCCCTTCTATATTAACTTCAATGTCATAATCAGTGAAGGCATCACCATTAGCTATATCTGCAGAGAGCTCATCTTCCATCTCCACGTCCCTTTCTGCAGCTTTATTGTCATCTTCAACCTCATTCATTAGGTCTAAAATATCAGAACTAACATCGTCTGGTAAAGGGTTAGATGAACTTGCATTGTCATGGGAAGCAGCAGTTGAATTCCCTTGAGGTTGCATATTCTCCACCGCAGGTTGTGCTGTCAGTCTTTGCAATACTTTGTCTAACTTGTCATCTTCCTCAAAAGCAGCAAGCACTGCAAAGAAGCAGGAAATAAGAATAAAACAGAACACCCTGTAACTCTCTGTAATGTTTCACTTGTACAAATTATTGTGCCTAAAATGTAAATAACTTATGTACCTCTTGATCTTTGAAACCCCATTTGCACAACTCTTTCAATTGCAGAATCTTTTGCTTGTTTCTGTCTTTTCCTTTTCCTTGTCTCGATATTATCCTTCGTGTTGATTAAAGTAAGTTATAACATAGTTTAAAGTTGCATAGAATTCAGTTAAGACATGTTTTTACCTGTAAATCAGAATTGGTTTCTGGATTCGTCAAATCATCCAATGCTTTCTGAGTATCGTTTTCATTTCTTCTAAGGGCTTCAGCAGCGAGCTCCTTTTCAAACCTGCCAGAATAGCAGTGTCAAGTTTAACTAGAATAGTAAATGTTAAGTTTTGTGAAACACCTATATATTAATATTTTATTATCCTTATCCAGTAAAGATCAGTAAGAATAAATCGTAAGGGTATGTTAGAAATGAATATATGCAATCATAGATTCTACGACATAAAAATTATAAGTGGCAGATAAGCAATGGATGATAATAGCCCCTAAAACCTTCTTTTGATGCTATTATCTGCCAATATGCTAATTTTAAACCAGAGTAGTCTAGTCTATTTACAAATTCAAAACAAATGCATCCAATAGAACAGAAAAACAACACTCACCCAATAGTGACCAATTCCTTCAGTCTCTCCAAATCCACGGCCTTTTTTAAGGGGGTCACGCCAAACTTCTTTTGCTCCCTGGAAGAAAGCTATTCATATACCGAGATAAAGAAAATAAAAAGTCAATAAACATTAAGTTGCACCCACCAAATTTCATTTCTTCTTTTTAAATCTTCCTCCCTTTTTTGCATTTTCTTTTCCTTCTCCTCAACAAGAAAATCAATGGCACCCCCAACATCTTGATTATTCATTCGCAATGCTCTCTTTGCATTACGTTCATTGTAGCCCATGCTCATAACAAGTGATAATGCTTCATCTGGCACTTGCAGCTGCAACACAAGAGAACATTTTAGACGAGAGTTGGGCTCATTATGAGTCTATTGCTGGCAATCTTATTTTACATTTTCAAACCAATGAAACCATGATTCGACCCTATAAGCTCCTAAAGACTATTATATATAGGACCGCTATCAACTATTGCGAGACCAAATAAGGAGACCAACAACTAGAATGTGCATAAATGTTGATTTTTATCCTACTCAAATTTATTACAATATGCTATAATACTTCAACCCACCTGAACAAACTTTGCCCTTGCAGAAGCTAATGCTTGCTTTGATTTTTCCAACTGGCCAGTATGAAATGCCACCACCCCTTCAAGAAGCTCTAGTCTCAAATGCCTATGTACAAATATTCAGCCAACTTAAAAATTAACAAACAAATACTGATAACTAATCTACTTTTAATTGCATCCCAGTAATTTGATAATTTCAAAGGCAACAAAAAGATAAACAGTCCACCGAAATAACTCACAATGCAAGTTCTGGATAGCGACCACCTTGTAAGAGTCTAAGGCGGAGAGAATCCTTCCCATGAGCACGTCCAATTCCTACCCTAGCCATTTCAAGGCGCTTCCCAGCATCTGATAGCCATCTAATGTCTCGTAGCATAAAGTAGCACCATACCATGTCAATTTGCAATATTGGAACATTGTCAATAAGCTGAATAGACAGAAATTGTATTAATTTCAGAGATTAGGAAGACATACAAAAAAGAAGCTGGCTCCTTTTAAGGAGAAGAGAACACTTGGACAATTGAAATATCAAAGAAAAAAATATGGATAAAATGCATGCATAAATATCCTAAGCTATGAAGATTCATTCCTTTAATTTTTTATGAAAGGTTATATAATTCCACACTTTCCACTCTATTGTTCTGTTAGGATGAGCCAAATTCTGTAGAAAATTATCTTTAAAGAAAATTGGAATTAATAATGTTTTGTTAGGATTCTTTTCTTTGAGTAAGAAAGAATTCCCAGAACAAAACAGTATTGAGTAAACAAAAGCATAAGGATTACAAAAAGGAAAGGAAGAAGAGACAAAGAAAGAAGAAATCTGTATTAAGCAAGAAAAAGGAAAGCAAAAAGTATACAATGAACACATAGGAGTGCACTCTCCTTTCAATGGATTGAGCACTCTCCTCTTACTGGATTGAGCAGTCATAAAAGTCAATTATTCAGATATGTCTTTCCCTCTACCCATTGAGGGCTATTTGAAAACTTATTGAAAATAACTAAAACAAGAACAGAAACAGCACATAACCACTAATAGGCCGAACAACCAGATAACAAACTAACCAACTACTAAACTAATTGCTCTAACAGCTCTTAACTACTCTAACTCCCTTTTCTTTTATATTTTAACATGTTCATTGCTTGAATATCATGGAAAAGTGAACACCAAATTAGAGTTTTGCCACAACTTTGAATTTTTAGGTGAGTGTGGTGGGCAATAAGGTAAAATTGTTTCTTCAGGTACTTGTCTGTTCTATAGTTTTTTCTCTGGCTATTTTAGGTACAAATGTTTCTTCAGGTGATTCAATAACTTCTTTAAAATGCAGGTCTACAACAAGCTCTTTTTTGGGGTTAGGGGAACTATTTCAGCCGTAAATGAGATTTGAGGGAAAAGAGAACAAATAATGTTAGATAATCCCATTTGTTAGATAGTTAGTTTCAATTAGATTATTAGTGGAGTTGAGTAATTAGAGAGTAGGATATAACACCAAGTAAATAATGGAATAGAGATAGGACGAGAGTATCTAGTCAACTAAAAAGTGTTGGGGCCTTCAGTTTAGGCATTGGGAGTATAGACCCTCAAAGTTCTGCAGAGTTGCTGCCAAGGGGATTTTCCCAATTTTGTGCAATAAAAAACCGGCGGTGACTATTTAAATACGCAGTAAATAAGCAGTTCAGGTGAAATAAATATACAGCTTAAATAAATAATTGGCAGGTAAATTCTGTCATAAGTCAAAATGAAAATATAACCAATAAAATGGACTACTCACCTCAATGACTTTTGGATCGCAAATAGAGAATGCCTCCTGCAAAGTAAATTTCACATGGAATGCTGTAATTAATGACATGACAAAAAGCATTTGAATAAATTAACTTTGATAGATATAATATATAAAAACATCAAACAGTTCAAGCTATTGAAAATGTTGGATCACAATATCGTAGTAAAGCCTCTTCGACCAAGTGGGTCCTTGGCACTGCCAGTGCCACCCCATCCTTCTAATAAAAAGTTGAAAATTTCTGTAAAAAGGTAGATGAGTTCGTGCTTTCAACACTTTAAGCCAAAAGGGCTCTTCCAAGAGGGGACATATTTGAGATATAACATAACTTTTTCATTAACCAACCTTGTTGAATAGATGGTTGGTTAATGAAAAAGTTTTATCGAAAAAAATTAGACAGAAGAGAGGGCAAGTGTGCAACTTCATTAATTATAAGCCAAAGTAACAAATACTTTCAAATTTATAAAGTAAGATAGGAAATAAGTTATGTTTGAAAACTCCTTGGCCTGTACCTTAATGAAAGGGGTTAACTTCAACAGACAATTACAATAAAGTGCATTTTCCTCATATTACATTGAGCACATTGGTTATTTATACTACTAACATTAATTTGCTTCTACACCAATTTAAAAAAGAAGTTTGCAGCAAACTATAACCTATATCAAGATAAATAAGTTAAGGATTCAGCTAACTTGTTCCCTAAGAGCACATCTTTTAAGAGAATACTTATATAGTGAGCTCCTTAAATTGTGCCCTTAGGGCACAAGTTAGGATTTGCCTTAAGATAATAAGCCACTGACCTCTCCCATAGTAAGCACTTCAAGTGCATCTTTGTAATTACCCCCTTTGATAAGACGCTTCCCCTTTGCATGAAGCATCAGTCCCATCATCACTGCCCTGCAAAACCATAAATTGACTATCATTTCAACAGTCAAAATGGTATATTGTCCTTTTATAGTTAAAACCCCCCACTGATACATATGAATTCCACCTAGATGCATGAAAATGTCAGTGATTTATACCTCTGATCAAGCTCTGATCCTAAGCTTACTTTCTGTCCATTTTGATCTTCAACTTCTATGTTAAAGTCTTCAACTGGCAATGAACCATCTGCGTGTCTTTCAGCCAATGCAGTTGCAGCTGCCCTGTTTGCATGAAACTCAAATAAGCTTCGGAGAGAGTATTAATGCCAACATAGTATCAGTTGAGATATTAATATTGATTCTAATAAGATTTGTTGGTAAGCTGTCTTTATCATCAGCTGTAATAATTACAGTAGTTAAGGGATATTTGATCTGATCCCAAAATTATAGGATCTTGATAACAAAATAGTCCTCTTCAGATTATATCAATCAAGTATATAAATGCTTGTAAAATCCTTGTTATAGCATTCATGTACATAAATGCTTGTACAATCATGGTTATATCTTTCATGTATATAAATGCTTGTAAAACCCTTGTTATAGCTTTCATGTATATAAACATAAATGCTTGTACAACCATGGTTATATCTTTCATGTATACATATGCTTGTACAATTCCAAAAGAATGACCAAATCAAATCTCCTTTTTCATCATTAAAACAACTAGGACAGGAAAAAGGTACAGCAGTTATGAGATTTAAAATTCCAGGGCTAAAAAAAGTTTTGGTAAAATTTTTAAAAGCTAAATGAAGTGCAAATAGTCAAATCACTCCCTGAAATATATGCATATTCAATCATTTTAGGTCATTATGCTCAAAGTTCCATATTCATTTCTTTGGCAGAACTAAACCCCACATAAAATTCACATTTACAGCATAATTTGGAAATTAGACCATATTCGTCGGCCATGCATGTAACTTCTATCATTCGAGGAACTATTACGACCTAGGTTTTATTGCCTAAGGACTAATTTGACTGGTCACGCTAAAACAAAATTGCATATAAAAGGATTTTTAAGAATATAATAAACCTCACTTTATCACTTACAAGTCGTGTATTTCCTACTGAATAAACAAGGAAATGGTCCAAAAGGAGTAAATAGCAAAACCTTATTTACTAAAGAATAAAAGTAGTGTCTGATAGAGAAGTTAGAACACAACAGAACAAAGCATGAGTTTGGTTCTATACATGGTGAATGTTGAAATTACAACATAACAAAAAAAATTAGTGGGCATGATTCCACATAAAAGCGTGGTGCAAAAGAGAACATAACAAAACATATTATCCAGTTCAGTTCCCATCATGTGCTGAATGCGCCTTTAGTGATGTCCATTCATATTGTTAAGGAGTAATAGAAATATTATAAATAAAACCTAAGCTACCATCTCCAAGTCAAGAGAATCGTCAATTTAGTCCCTGAAGTTGTAAAAGCCATACAATGTCCCAAAATTTAAAACACCGATACCACATCCATTCAAACCAATTTTAGGAACATAATTAACTGAATAAGATCAAATATTTCTAAATTTCATAAATATTTAGAGTTTCAAAGATTAAATTGTTGATTCCCTAACTAACATGGAATTTCAATTTACGTTTCATTGGTCAATTCAGTCCTATGAAGAATGGACACCAGAAATATGACCCACCGAGACTGCTAATAATTTGAAAAAATAAATAAATTAGATGTAATTACAAGTGTCGGTCCCTTCTATACATCACTTTTTTCCAGAGGTGTCAGTGATATAGCATGAATTCTGATCACTTGTTTATTTAGTAAAAAAATAACTTCAATCACTAATAACTTGACTAACGAAATCGGTTACAATACTCATACATTAATTTGAAGGTTAAAAGCATGTTCAATTTCAATCATTCATTCTCAAAAACATTACGTTGATCACAGTGGAAAATACATGATAAATCATTAACAAAGCCAATACCAGCAACAACAATTCAGTTACCTGATACGTGCAAGCCTGTGAGAGCTCTGTTCCTCGACAACAAGGGACTGACCCTGCTGAGGAGAAGAGAGAGTAGCGAGAATCTTGGAGTTATTCTTAACGCCCAATTGAGTTAACGTTAGGGTTCCGTTATCGTCCTTGAGAATTCTACCGGCGCATATGAAGTTGATGAAGTGAGGGTTTTGGCAATTGGATCGCTTGGCAACTTCTTCGCGTAACGAAGATATGGTCCAATTCGCCAAATCGACTTCTTCTAATACGCCGGACCATGATCCTGCTATCTTCAGTTTCGCCATGTTTCGATCACTCTCCGGTGTTGATTTTTGATTTTGATTGTTCTGTTTCCGAAAACTGATGATGATGATCGTTTTCTCGCTTCCTTAAGTAGTGGAATTCTTAACTGAGAAGTTTTGCTCGAGTAGTATTTATAGGGGAACGGTTTTCTTTTGGAAATTTTTTGTTTGAAAGGCTAAAAAAATATTTAAAAAATAATAACAAACAGGGTGGAAATAAATTACATTAATTAAAGAATCTCATTAGTCCTATTAAGGATGGATATCTATCGGGTTGGGCCAAACTATCGGGTTGGGCCAACCTATCCAACCTAACAGTTATATGCTCTATGATGTCTATGTTGATCACTCTAAGAAAATTTTACTCTATATTCCTGCACTTATACTCATATCCCTATATTTTTTAAAAATATCTATTTTATTCCTATATATTTTAATATTTTATTATTTTTTTCACTTTTTAGATTTTTTAAACTTCCGAGAAATTCATTCCACGATCTATCGGAACACTTTGAAAATGATTTCTGGTAGGCTTTTTTTCTCAAACCGGAAGACTTAGGCAAAGAGTTTCGGTTCACAAAAATAATGTACCGGAAGACTTTATGAAAGACTTCCGGTTTGGTAATTTTCGTGGGTGTTCACCGGAAGAGTTGTAGCAAGAGTTCCGGTAGCAAAAAAAACAAACCGGAAGACTTTTTACAAGTCTTCCGGTTTGTTTTTTTGACTACCGGAACTCTTGCTACAACTCTTCCGGTTTGAATTGTCCAATTTTTTTTTTTTGAATTTTTTTTATGTAGTTTCAGAAATTCTTTTACAAATATGCGATAAAGATCAGATATGCGTAGATACGTCTGATATTTTTTCAACAACTCAAAGATTTGGTACACGAAAAGAGGTAATAAGATGGATTAAAGAGATTGGAATCCAAAATAAAGTTACGGTTATCATCACTCGTTCAGATATTAAAACAGGCAAGAGAGGAAGAAGTAACAAATTAATATTTGGATGTGATAAAGGAGGAAAACACAGAGATATTGATAGTGGAACCCAGAGTGCGACGAAAAAATGTGGATGTCCATTTAGAATCAGATCAATTCCAGCGACTGATGGATCTGGATGGAAGATTGATGTAAAATGTGGAGTTCATAACCATGATTTACCTGATAGATTAGAAGGTCACGCATTTGTCGATAGGTTGACAGCGGATCAGAAGCAACATGTTGTTGATTTGACAAAGAAAAAGGTTCCACCTAGACATATATTGCTTTCATTGCAAGAGCAAGATCCGGATAATGTCACTCGGATCACGCAAATATACAAACAGAAGAGTATGATAGAAAAAAAATATAAGAGGTCCTAGAAGTGAGATACAACATTTGTTTAAGCTTATTGAGGAAGCAGGTTATGTTTATTGGAGTAGAAAAAGAGATGACTCTGAAGTTATTAGAGATATCTTTTGGGCTCATCCAGATTCAGTTAAGTTGTTGAATATTTTTCCTATTGTGCTAGTTATGGACAACACTTACAAGACAAACAAATATAGGCAACCTCTGTTTGAAATTGTTAGCATGACATCAACCGAGTTGACTTTTGCGGTCGCATTTGCCTATATTGAGTCTGAGCAAACTGAGACTTTTTGTTGGGTGCTAGATAAACTTAAACAATTGTTTGTGAAGAAAGAGTTGTGTCCACAAGTGATTTTTGACAGATAGAGATCTTGCTTTGATGAAAGCCATTGAAATTGTGTTTCCAAGGTCGATCAATATGCTATGTCGATTTCATATTAACAAGAATGTTGGTGCAAAACGGAAACAATATGTGGCTAGTGACATGCAAAATAAAATTGACGAATTATGGACGGATGTTGTATGGGCTAGTGATGAGGTTGAGTATGATCAAAGGTTGAACCAACTTGAGCAGAGGTGTGTTGATTGTAATGAATTTATTGATTATGTGAAGGACACATGGTTGACACCACATAGACAAAGATTTGTTGGAGCATGGATTAATCGAGTGCTACATTTGGGTAACACCACGACTAATCGGTATGTATTTATTTTTAGTATTTCTAAATTGTATATTTTTTTTAATTTTTTTAAAATATTTTTAATATGTATTAATTTTAGGGTTGAGTATGCTCATTGAAAGTTAAAGCAAATGTTGGGGAACAGTATTGGTGACATGGTCAAATGTTGGAAGGATATGAATGACAACTTAAAGTTACAATTGGGTAATATTAGAGCTTATTTTCAAAAGAGTTTTTATGAAGTTGAGCATGCCCACGTAAGTCCATTTTACAATAATTTACGTGGTTCAGTGTCTCGAGATGCATTGAGACGCATTGCTGAAGAGTTAAAACAAGTTGATTATGTTGGAACTAACAAGGAAATATGTCGTTGTACTCTTAGAACAACCTACGGATTACCTTGTGCTTATGAGTTGACAGGATATAGAATTGATGATATACCGATACCAATAGATGATGTACATGTTCATTGGAGAAAACTAAGTATGGAAGTTAAGTTGGATGAAGACGTAGATGATGGATCAGAGGTGGATATGAGGAGTGCAATAGATGAGTTATGGAAAAGGTTTAAGTCACTGGATATTGTTGGGAAAAGGGCATTAAAAAGTAGGGTTTTTGAACTTACCTTCCCTACAATGACTTATATGTGTCCACCACCTGAGAAAATAAAAACTAAAGGGGGAGTCAAGAAGAAAGACAAAAAACCGGTGGGATATGATGTTTATAGAGACCCTTCGTATCACGAGTATGTTGATCAAGCATCTCAACCTTCACAGATGCAATCTCAACCATCAGAATCTTTGAAGAAGTTGAAATTATCACAGTCTTCACAAAAGAAATCTCAACCATCACAAGCTTCGAAGAAGTTGAAATAATCACAATCTTCACAGTCATCTAAGCAGTTCATCCTTCAGTTTCCTAATCACATTCGGTCATATATTGATGATGTAGTTAATGTTGCATCAGATGGTAATTGTGGATTTAGAGTCATTGCTTCATTGCATGGATTTGGTGAAGATGGTTGGCCAATGGTTCGTCGAGACTTGGGGTTGGAAATAATACATAATGAAAGATCAAGTTTGTATGCCAATTTATTTACTGATCAGTTAGCAGTGGTGAGAGAATCTTTGATGATAGAGGAAGTCGGTCCTCAACCACCAGATATGGGTTACGTGATAGCGAATCGTTATAATGTTGTACTTTTCTGTTTAGGAATTGAATGTTGGACTTTCTTCCCTATGACAACTTCATTTTCACCGAATGTAGCAATTTACTGCATTGGTTTTGTAAACAGAAATCATTGGGTTCAGGTACTTAGTTGTTTTTAGATAATGCGATTAACCCTAAGTCTTTTTCGTTATTTTTACTTACTATTTTGATTATTTTTTTATTTAGGTATACATGAAAGAAGGGTTTCCCTTGCCACTGGTGACAGTAGATTGGAAGAATTTTCGTTCTCCAGCAGCAACATCTTGGATGCTAGGATTTGCATGACGTCTACAACATTAGCAACAACTTACGCCTATATTATCAACGCATTATACATTATAAATTATGTTACTCATTTTTAATTTTAAAACATGAATAATGAATTATGTTACTCGTTTTTAATTTCAAAACATGAATCGTGAATTAAGTTATTCATTTTTTATTTCAGGCTACAAGTTAACACTTAAACATAAACCAACTAGATCAAATGAGTCTAAAAGTTAACACATAAACATAAAACAATTAGGTCAAATGAGTCTAAAAGTTAACATATAATCATAAATATAAATATAAGTCACTGTAATCGAGCAATATGTAAAGCTTCGAACAAATTCGCAAACCGTGGGTCATCATCTTCAGCACCAGCCTGCTGAAGATAACGATGAATCAACGAAGACACACGAGCCCAGCTAGGATCAGATGGTCCTGCTTCATATACAAGAATTGACATCTCTGCTGGCGCATCATGATAGGGTGGTGGTACCAGACGAGGATGAGAGACACGATAATACCACTCAAGATATCCATCATCTGTCTCATATGGGGTGGTGGTCGGTGCTGTCGGACGAATCACATTCTGAACGCTCCGATGATAACTAATACAGTCAATATCAATATCACCAGCCATCGTATGATCAAGAGGTGGATGTGGAACATACTGCCTGTATCTAAACTGACGCATACATCTGTCAGGAAAGTATGGAACAATAGTGTCACCCCACCTCAAACACCCCCTATATAGACATAGTTCATCGAACTGACGCCATACTCTATGATTCTCGAATGGGCGCCATATGACATCAGCAGGTGTCAGCTTGTAACACCCTTATTCTACCCCACAAATATTACGGTAAAATAACACGGATTTCAGAGTAAAATACTAACTTTCATTAAAGAGCCACAAAAGGGCGTACATTTCTCAAAGTCAACAAAGTTGGTCAATACTCCGTAACACACAGGTTTTCTCAAAATACATCAAAACATCATATACAGCGGAACTCAAAATATAACTCAATGCTTTCCTCATAACTCATAAGGGAACATCAGTAAAATAACCTAATGATATACAATCAACTCAAAGAACCCAACCCGATGTTACATATTAGAGCAAGACCCTCTAAATTAACCATAAAGGCTAACGACTCTAAAACTTCAAAATACTCCTCGACGGCGTCCACGGCTAAACTTGCTCATCTGCACGTTACCCACGTGGAGGTAACATTCAAACAGGCAGGGTGAGTAAAACAATTCATAATAATCAATGTATGATAATTAATGCATAAACGGCAACATATTCATATTCAACACATTCATATTACTCACATATGCCTCAAAGGTCACAACATCATAATTTATACACAAAGACTCATAAATGCAAATGCAACATATACTCAATGCATGTGGTACCAATCATCACAGCGCGATGGACACTGGGCCATCAACCCTCCATAGATCCCCATCAATAGGATCGATTCTACTAGAGAACCAGAGCACATCATAATACTTCACATCCGCACCGTGGGATTGAAGCCAAAGTAATCGAGGTCCTGAACCGAAGTCCGGATGCACATGAATGCATGATGCACATGTCACAAATCATCCTCATAATAACATTGTAGGTGCATCATCATTCATCATATTCATCATCATCAAACGTCATATTCATCATCATCAAACGCCATAGCTCATCAACACAGTCATCATCGTAAGTTACGTCATCATAACTCGTTATAATAATCATCTTCATACTTCATAGCTCATCATAATAATCATCATCACCACATAAATCATCGTATCTCACATAACTCATCATAATAATCATCGTCATCACATAAATCATCATATCTCATGTTATCACATAATTCATCATCGTACAACGTATCCTCATATCTTATTATCATAATCATCATACATCATATTATCATAATTCGTCATATTAATCATCATACGTCATATTACCATAATATTAATTCATAATATCATCTCATATTCTCTCATATCATTTCATCAAATCATACTCACGGTAATCCTCATACTATCTCCTATTAATCACATAACCTCATTGTCATACTCATGTTATCATATAGCTCGTCAATTCATAGTAATTTCATCAAGTTAATTCAATCAATACATCGTAGAAATCATCTTAACATCATATACATCTCACGCAAAACCCACCGTCATAATCACAGCAACCCATCACAGAAATCACAGAATCAAAACATCAAGACATCATTGAACCAGAACATGATTCGTTACTAAAACATATACACAATTGACTTCTCAAAAATAATTAGATATAAAAATATTGGGAAAACAATTCCATTATCTATCCTATGTTATAGCTATGTTCATTAGCTTTCCAACGCTTCGAACGGGGGTCAAAACGGACTTACGGATCCAAAGTTACGTCCAAAACAATTTCGACCGAAAACATGAACAGTCGTGACGGACAAAAAGACGCTGTTACGCTCCGGAACTGATTTTTACTCAATTATTCTTACGAATCACTCATTCAACGTACCCAAAACATCACTAAAATATTCCTAAGGTTATACGGCAATAACAACACAACTTCTATGGTTTATTAGGCTCATCTGGCAACATTTGCAACGCCTAAAACACTATTTCCTGCAATTACTCTGAGTACTTCAGAGTTACTCACATTTGAATATTCTTATTTCTATAGGGACAACATGCCACAATTTTTCCTTCAATTACACCCTACGACATTAAAATTAATTAGTATCCAATATTTAATCCCCTTCAGGGTCAGACATATAATGTCAAGCTTTTGACCACGAAGGCCTAAGGTTTCCCATAAGGTTTCCCACAATTACATGTCAGACAGTCAGAAATATTGACCACTAATCCTACGGGTTTTGCCATAAAGGCCTAAGGTTTTCCATAAATTTTATGTTAATATTCAACAATACATACCATTTGGCCATTCTCTCAGAATCTTACGATTACTTCCCTATTTCCCACAATTAATTCCAAATCCCTAAACCTTACATCAACCACAAATATACCGAAAATCATACATAGAAAACTATGAAAAGCAATACTCCCCATACCTTAGCCGATTCACAGCCTTCACGATTCCTCCAAGAATCTTCCGAAGCTTTTGCCTCCAATTCTCCCTCCTCAGAGCTCTGCCCTCCATTCTTTTCACGGCTAACAAATGAATCTCAATTCCCTTTAGAATTCTATTTTGTTAAATCTCACAATTTGGGTTTTTCCCATAATATCCTCACTAACTCCTCCAATCGCCCAAATTGCCCTTATTTCCCTTATTTTAATTTAATTAATAATAATACTAATAAATTAATATTATATGCTATTAATTAAATAAATACCCAAAAATGCACATTTTCTTAACAATTCACCAACCACCCGAAAATCACCGAAAACGAATATTCTTAATTAAATAATTAATTAAAATACTCCAATTAAATTTGGGGTGTTACAACTCTCCCCCACTTAAAAGAATTTTCGTCCTAAAAAATTACCTCAAGAAAACAGAGTCGAATACGACTCCCTCATCTGATCTCCAAGTTCCCAAATCCAACTTTCTCTAGTTGGTCCTCCCAAAATTACCTCTTCCAAGGCAAACCCTTTACCTTATAGTTGCTTCTCGTTCATCAATCCGAACAGGCAACACTTCAACAGTCAAGTTACCTCCCACTCGTACATCGTCCATCTGAATCAAAGTACTTCCTCAACTTAGACACATAAAACACATCTAACAATTTTCACAAGCGACAACAGTAAAACAGTCTAACATGTCACTTCTCCCACGCTTCCGCTGCACCACTCTGATACAGACCACAAAACACGGTATGAGCTCTCGAGACTCCAAAGCTCGGCCAACACCAGTTACCATCGTAACTCTCAAAACACAGTTTTTCTTAGATCCCCTTGATCTTCTCAGTTGTCTCTTGCACAATCTCAGGTTCAAGTACAAGACTCTCACCTAACTCATATCAACACAAAGAAGTCCTACACCTCCCACCATACAAATCCTCATACGGTGTCATTCTGATACTAGAATGATAACTGTAATTGCAGGTAAACTCAACCATCGGCAAATAATTATCCCACGATCCACCTCGATCCAACACACAAGCTCTCAACAAATCCTCTATAGACTGGATAGTTCTCTCTGTCTGTCCATCCGCCTGCGGATGATAGGCAGAACTCAATCTCAACATGGTACCCAAAGTGTTGGCAAATTCTCCCAAAACCTCGATGAAGATCTCCGATCTTTACCCGACACAACACTCGACGGTATCTCATACAACCTCACAACTTCCTCAATATACATCATAGTTAGCTTCAACATAGAACCATTACTCCTCATTAGTAAGAGATGAGCTGAGCTAATCAAATCCATGATCAAACATAATTTAAAAACACAAAAGCCTGATGAATCCAAGAAAACAAAAACCAAGGCACCAATCTGAACATGCTCAAACACAATTTAACATAGTCCAAACAATGCCTACATCTCTGTAGGACTTTAGAGGAGCTCACAACATGCTTAATGGTTGTTTAAAAGAGGAAGAAAACAAATTCAAAAGATTACCTCTGAGCAAGCTTTGAATTGGCTCTTTCCACGTGCAAGCAAGCCTTTTATCCTCTCTTTTAGCCTCCTTTGACACGCAAAAGTAAGAATGAATGGAGAAAAATGAGAGAAAGCCTCAAATCTCAAACCCAATAGTGTGATTTTTTTTAGAAAAATGAATAAGTTTCAATGCTCTCTCTCCTTCTCCTCTTCTAATTCTGGTTTATTCCTTTTATATCTGAGGTTTTTGGAAAGGCATAATTGACTTTTATGTGGTGAATGAATTTTAACAGAATTTGATGGAAAAGTAAGGAAATGAATGGTGGCGATGGTGTCACGAGCTCAGCATGCTCTCATGAGGTTTGTTATGATCATGTAGTGATTTGGAGAGAGAAATATTCCTTCTGAATGTGAGTGGAATGGTATTGTATGGGAGGCAAGTTTTTCATTTCTTCTTTTGCCATTATGTGTAAAATTGGTGTATATGGTACATGATATTGCTTAGCTTGATTATGCGACAATCTTTAATTCAAATGGAAGATATTTGGGGCAAAAATGAAGTGTCATGCGTATGAAATGAATCAAGCCAACCTTGCTGCATAATTTGATGCAAGACATACCATTTCCATGCATGAGAAATTCTTCACTTTAAACATCCATAACTCACTCAACTTTGGTCCATTTCAATCAAATAAAAACCCATTGAAAAGCTTGCATTATAGAGAACAAGAGTCATGTTGGACAAAGGTTTAATGAGACTTGGAAAGTGATGAAAATTGAGGGAGAACATTGGTGTTCTATGCTAAGTTTTCGGACTTAGAAAATTTTCTAAGTGTTGAGATATGACAACTTGAAAATGCCAACTTCCAACAATCATAACTTGCTCAATAATGATCCAAATGACCCATACTTCATATGGTTGGAAAGTTTAGGATGAGTACTACAACTTTCATGTTTAGCCAGGAATGAAATGAAGCTTGTAACATAATGGAAACTTCCTTGCAAGATGGATGAAAACGGATGAAAACTTTCCTAAAATAGAAAGTCTCTAAAACCCTAGTTTTATAAATTTGGCAACTTTGCACATCTCGGTTTTTTGATGATACCTTTATCATTTCTTGATAAAATTTGGTTAATTGATTATGCTTAACATGAGGATTGGGAATTTGAACTCAAAAAGTCAAGAGTTGACTTTTTCCCTACTCAGTTGACATTTCCTCAAATTCCTGATTTCAGTTCATTGATCAATTGAAAGTCTTCCACATCAAACAGATGGCCAATCTTGTACATAAAGGTACATTAGGACAAGTATACAACCATAAGCTCAAATCTTGCTTCAAGAAACAGAAATAAACTGACCAATTGCAAAACCCTAATTTTCGCCACAAATGATAGGAGGAAACGACCCAGGCTCTAAATTCAAATTCCTCTGAGTATGATGTAGGATACTTTCACAAAAGATAGAATATGATTAATGATGATGAAATTGCTTGATTGATCTTGCCCATATGGGTTTTGTGTACTCAATTGACAAAAACCCTAATTCCACAACTTCAAGGAATAAGTTGTTAATTCCAATGCTTGTCCATGATCTAGATGAAATTCAAGTATGATAAGATAACAAGAATGCCTTGAGAATTAAGGAAGCCAAAAGCTTGAGAAATTAACTCAAATTTCCTTGAGATAAATGACCTTTTGAGCTAAGTCAAAATCCTTTGAGTTTTCTTGTCTAGAGCTTGAACCATGCACTTATGAAGATGTAAATGCTAATGCTAATGATAATGATATGGAGGTTAAAGGTTAGGGTGAAAAAGAGGGTGTGACAGGATGAACTAGCCATAGATTATGACAACTATTATCATCATAAGGCTCAGTATGACTTAAATAGGGATCTATACTAAGATCATACAGTTCCTTATGAATAATATTTTGAAATCCTTTTGCTTCAATAATGAAAAAGTACTTTTTACCAATTTTATTTATTACATGCAAATACTCTCAATAACTTCCCTTTGATTTTCTGATAAATATAAATGAAGTAAAACTGACACCAGAAGCAACAATTAAACGTGTTAACTATAACATTCATATTTGTTAAAGAATCTTTAATAGGTCAGACTGTTAAATAACATTTCCAAGATTTATCATTTAAGATATTGATTAGACTTGATCAATATTAAAAGAACATATACTTGGAACAATGTATGTAACACGTATATATAAGGACTCATAACATACTTACTTTCATAATCACTTAATCCTCAAAACACCAAGATGTACAAACAGAAATAAATCTGGGTTCCAAAGAGATATTTCAGAAAGATAGTCATACTAAATGCAACAACTCAAGCAAATGAAAGCAAAGTAGCAGCTGAAGGATCTACTAGCAAGCATATGACTTCAGAAGCGCTCACCTCTTCAGCATCCTTTGTGAAGACATACATAAGAAGAAGATCTTTTGGGTCCAGACGATAAATCAACTGAGAAAGGAGGCTTTGGAGTTTGCTAACGAAGAATGGCAAGATTACTTAGATAATCTGGACATATCATATGATCCTAGGGAATACCTTAGGTTCAATCCAACATACTAGAATATCAAAATAATCTATAGTATCTTCCATTTTATCAATGATAAAAGTTGCACACAATGAGTTCTTACTCCCATTAATTTTAATTCTTTTTAACAACAATAAATATATATAGTCAACAGTTAAACTGCACAACAGCATGAGAAAACCTTGAATTAATAATAAGATAACTTAATACAAAGTTTCTAACAATTACAAGGCATAACTATGTAGAAATCTAACATCAGAATCTTTCATAGATAGCTTCAAACTTGTCTCTCCAGATTTTAGACTAATCAACTTCTAAACTTATGATAACTTCCTACTGAACAAGTAATTCTGAAAGAACTCGCCCAAAAGGAATGAAGAAAATATTTCCCTTCTGAAAGGAAGAAAAAGTCCTTAGGCAGTAGGTTTAAATTCAAAATCTGATTCCAAACAACTGCATTAGGATGAAGATTTGAGACCATTGATGTATTATATGGATCTACAAAGATATGTCAAGTAGGAAGATAGTGTTCCCAAACCAGAGTTCCTGGGATTTCTCCAATCTCCTAACAATTGATCATATTAGCAATTGCTTTAAAGGTTATTGTTATAGAAACACCAGTTATTTTAGAAAGAATAACACACTCAGAATTCAGCTCAACAATGGAAGCATTAATCCAAAAATCTTTGACAATATCTGGATAAGTGAAACCACAAAGCATCTCAAAGTATCCATTACATCTTTGTTCAGACATTGTCTTTCAGAAGTTAAAGCCTAACTTAAACAACTCATCTAAATCCACAAAATATTCATTGATGACAACCAGTTGATTCAAAGAAGAATTGACTAGGAAACTCATCTCAAGTTTGGCTTAATCAACATATAACCAAAGAGAAAATAAAAAGAAGAGAACTGAACAAGATTCCTAAAGGAATAAGAATCTTGTCAAAAGAAGGACAAATTAATGTTTCACAAGATAGAAAATAGTGACAATAAGTATCCAAAAAGAAAACATCATTATCCAAAGGTTCTTATCCAACATATTTCATGAATCCACTAGATGAATTTCACATTTATGAAAATTTAAGTATTATAAAAGTTTTGGAAAACCTTTTACTTAAACTGCTTTGTCAGAAGTAAAGAATCCTTTTCTGAATCTCAAAATAATGAAAATTTTTAGAAGTTATCATCCATCTGAGTCTAGTAGAACTAGACTGGAGAGAGAGAGAGAGAGAGAGAGAGAGAGAGAGAGAGAGAGAGAGAGAGAGAGAGAGAGAGAGAGAGATTGAGAGAGAGAGATATCTTCTGACAGTCATTAGTCTCCAAGATTCTATTCAGAACCAACACTTCCTCTTGAACCAAGAGTCATGAGTGAAAAATGAATATTAAATTGTTTCCTTTTACAACTAACAAACAACAGTAAAATCACAAAAAGTGAGAAAATTGTTTCCAAAAATATGATCATCTTCTACCTTAATGAAATATTTAGTATAGACAAATACAACAGAGTTTCTTCATAAAGATTTCTGAAGATCCTTTTTCCAAAAGAAATTCTCTAGAAATCTAACAGAAACTTTGTATTTACACCTAAAAAATATCTCATTGAATCAAGATATAAGGCATGAAAGAACAAACATACCCTTTATTTTTTTGTTATTTTCTTGGTCAGACTCGTATTAGTATTCATACTTGACTATAGAGTTTGAACATCTCTTTGAGTGGATTCTAATTCAATGGTTGTTAAACCAGTGACTCCCATTCTCTCACCAAACTTAGTACCTCTAGCACTTGATTCTGGGTTGTGGGCTCTTCTTCCATCAAATGTTGTAAACAACCTTTGATAAATGCCACAGAAGATGCATATGCTCCTTTCTTTGATATCTGCAACAAATATATTTAAATAATAACACTTATATTTCTATGAGACCATACATAAATGTCCAGACAGGATTTTCTTCGCCTTATACCACATTCTAATAGCAGTACCATGATTCATGACAGAGTATCAGTATAGAATAAATCATAATATAAACAAGATCTTGTTCTTAGAAAAATCATTAATTTCATTGTCTTAACTTAAGACATTGATATCTTTGATAAGAAAAGAACCAGGTGATGTTAGCTATCATAGAATGGCATAAAACAAATTAAAATACTATCATCTAATTGTCTGCAGAACACAAAGAAGAATTAAAGGTTTCTCATAGACTTGTCATTTAATACAAATTCCATGATGACCCTCAATCAAGGAGCAATGAAGTCTTTAAAGATATCACCTTAAAAAACATACTCCTTATTTTAAAATATTGAAGTAAGATAGATTTAGCATAATCTCTTTCTCTTCAGTACTTGATTTTTATTTCAGGACTCAGATGCTTCTTCAGAAGCAGTAATGACTAGCAGAGCCAGATTACTCTATTATTTGAATCTTGCACTAATGTCTTCTTTAAAAGAATATGAAGTGAAGATTAACTGACATTAGGTTCTGGTAGTGTTTCTCCTTGCTTTCGGATCTGGGAAATCAGTTGAAATATTAATATTTCTGAAGCTTTTGAAGTTACTCTTCTATAAATAGATGTTACAACCCATCTAGCTAGTTAAGAGATTCTTCTGACAAGAAATATAAATCCCTCATCATCATACATTTCAAAGAACCAGGCTTCAGGATAGGTGATCTGTTAGATAGATTTTCATAATCTAATTTCATTTCTTTTCTTTGAAGGTTTGAAAGACAAACCAACAAAGCACAATAAATTCAAGTTGTATAACTTCTTGAAGAACTGTGACCTCGGGTTTAAATCACCATAACAAAGACCTAAAGCACTTAAGATTGCTAAGATATTCAATGTGTAAGAAATCTTAAGACTTTTACAATTACAGCCTACAACAGAAAATCTGCATATACAAGTGTGTCGGTAATGTGTAATCACGTTACTCCTTCTTCTGGATGATCCTTGTTGAAGATTCAGTTTGAACCTTTAGCCATATTTATAGCCTTTTCAGAAACTAGCTGTTGAAGAGGCAACTTGATCAAGAGTATTTGCGGTTACTCCATAGTACAAGAGATGTTAAAGATAGTTACACTAGAAGATCTTGATCCAATGTGTAACATGTTTAACGTTTGAGTATTCAAGATATTATGTACTATTAGATTTGTTGAGAGTAGATATCCATAAAGCATTCCGGCCTTTCTTGAGCCTTGTACTCTGTAGACTCTAGCTGACAAACTGATTTAACAATACAGCTTTCTTTCTGCAGTACAGACAACTTCAGTTTTATCACCAACTCTAAATAGTACCAGAAGCCAATTTGCATTCACTAAATGTAGATACAATTATGTTGTTTCTTCTGATGTTAAAACTTTCAGCTTCAGAGTCTTCGACAGATGTCACTTAACAAGTGTTCTTCATATTCTGCCACCAGAAGTTAGCAATTCAGCAACTCCCAAAGTGTGCTAATGTAAAATAGATTTGACTGTAATATTTACAAATATTAGAACCTGCACACATGTAACACACATCAAATAAACTATTGTTTTTTAATACTTTGTTATTATCAAAAACCAAGGAAAATATGTCATGAACAAATCTTGTTCTAACAGGTTCATACCATGCATCCTCTAAGGTTTTGATGATAACAAAGTATTTGAAGAATAATTAGGATTTATAAATAGTTAATTCTTGTTTACAGAATTCAATTTATTTGATGAAACTAGTTTTGTCACGATAACAAGCTATGGTTCAGTTTTGATCAGGCTCTTGTGAGAGAGTTTGACAAAAAATAAACCTTTTGCATATTTCAAAATCAGAAGCGTGCTAACCCTGCCTCCGAAATTGCTAGATGTCAACTCAAGCTCAAAAACTACAAGACTTGAAAGCAGTTGACATTATCTTCAAAATATTGTGTTGTACTTTTTTCATAGAAGAGTCCTCTAGACAAAGGTCATGTTCAGTAGGTAATCCCTTGTCTACGAATTCCAACACCTGTTTTATTGGAAAAGAAGATGTGCAAAAATATTTGATTTGAATATAGCCGTTAGGCTGCTTCAACGACTTTATTTCTTCAGCTATAAAAGGATCAGAAAAGTTGAAGATTGATCAAGAGAGTAACATTGCAGTTACAACTGAAATATACACGCATTTCACACCATTTGTATCAGCTCAAGAGAAGCTAATATTTTAAGAGTTCTTATTCTTGAATAGCTTAAGAATCTTTTGAGTTAAAGTGTGTTATATTTTATTTGAACACCTCTGATTGTTAATAAAGTGTTGTTGTAAGTTATTTCTTTTCTAAATAGTCAATTTAGATAAAGTTTCTTATCGTAGGCTTGAGCATTGAAGTCTTGGACTTGTGGGATCTGAGCAAGGAAATCTTAGACTATAGGTATAAGCAAGGAAGTCTTGTATTTAAGGGTATAAGCAGGGATGTCTTAAATATGAGGGGTTTAAGTAAGGAAGTCTTAGGATCTGAGGATCTAAGTAGGAAGTCTTAGGATTTGAGGATCTAAGTAGGAAGTCTTGATCAGGTGCTGATTGAGTAAGGAAGTCTTAGGTTATAGGTCTGCTGAAATATAATTTCTTCCTAATATGCTAATTACATAGTTTGATGATCCGTTTTTTGCTATTGTCAATAGCATATATCCTGATTTTCTCGCAAATTGGTGGGATCATATAATCCTTAAAAGTAGGGATATATTGGCTTTAACAAATGAAATGGTTGATAAAATCAATGATCATGTATTGGCCATGATGCCAGGTATTTTTTTTTTCTTCCTCCATAGTATTCATTTGCATTTTATGAGTCCATTAATAGTCTATGTATGTCTCACAACATTTGGTTGTATATGACATTAGGGATTACTATAGTTGAAATAAGGTGGATAGATCGAAGATACACAACCGAGACATGTTGGATGTTCTCACTCCAGAATTTCTCAGCTCATTAAAAACTTCTGGCTTGCCTAACCATCACATCAAGCTAAAGATCAGGACATCTGTTATGTTAATGAGAAACATCAATCACTCTGAAGGCTTGTGTAATAGTACACGACTAATTGTGACTAAAATGGCTATGCATGTACTTGAGGCACATATTATGGGAGGCAAACAACATGACAATGATGTTTATATTCCCAGGATGGATATGTCCCCATCACAATCTCCTTGGTCTTTCAAACTAAGCCGCTGTCAATTTCCAATCATTGTCTCCTATGCAATGACGATTAACAACTCACAAGGGCAACCGATGGATTGGGTGGGGTTTTACATTCCTCGGGATGTATTTACTCATGACCAAAAATATGTCGTACTTTCAAGGGTTACCAGCAAGAATGGAAATTACAACTACTAACATTGTATACAAGGAGGTTTTCAAAAACCTTTAGAGACTGCCCCATCCTGAACATGTACTACCTTATATAGGTATACCCACTCTGTTATTTGTATAATTAAACTTACCATTTTGATTCCAATCATGTCTATTGCTAATCTTTTACATATCACTAGCGGAAGTATTTTTCTTATTGTTGGGATTATAGAATAACAGCTTTGTGTTTTAAAATGGGAACATAACTTCATTTTTGGCAGTTGCCAGACTTTGTAACAGACACCCATCTCCGTTTGTAATGTTATATTACAGCTACCCTACACACAAAATATTATCTTCACCTACTATTTATTACCTCTACATTATACATTTGCAAGACGGTCATCATATACAAATTTCATAATATAAATGCAGAATCCACATCTCACAATATATTTAATAAATTGAATTAAACAGTACATAATAAAGACCACCGAATATTAGTTCATGCTAAAACTTCTAAATAACCTCTCAAGAAACTCATTCGCAATTACATATCAGATATGAGTTAGGGATAATGGATCTTATATACATTAGGGATAATGGATCTTATATACATGGCATTTTCTGATAGCCGAATTTACATCCAATCTGAATCCAATTCTGTCTCTAGCTTTAAACTGATTTGACTCATAAAACTCATCCCATTCGTATCCTAATTTTGTCCGATATAGGTCTTCAATCTGAATCCAATTCTGTCTCTAGCTTTAAACTGATTTGACTCATAAAACTCATCCCATTCGTATCCTAATTTTGTCCGATATAGGTCTTCAATGTTTGTTTAACAACAGTGTTTTAGTCTTTTCGTTGTCACCGCACAAAGTTAGATCTTCAAATTCATTGTCTCTCAAAGTTATTGCAAACTCGATCAGTTTCTGCATATAAATTTCATATAAGTTCAATTTATTCATTACTTACACATTGAAGATTATCTAATAAAAACAATCAATCTCATTAAAGACTAAAAGACTATCTTTGTGCGGTGACAACGAAAAGACTAACTTTGTGCGGTGACAACGAAAAGACTAAAAACAATCAATGAATTTGAAGATCTAACTTGATTATCTAATAAAAACAATCAATCTCATTAAACTCAACTGATTTACATAGAGCCACGCTATTTGGCTCTACTATTTGGTGTCAGATTGACATCAAAGGCATATAAACCTTTGTTATCTGCTATGAAATTGCGGTAATTTCTCTCCAAATCTGTCGTCCCCATAGTAACCAACCAAACCACTTATTACAAGAGGATGATTCTTAAGTTTGTTATACACTATAGTATGATGGATACCTGGTTGTTGAGTATGGTCCATGTTTTTGATAGTTTAACTTTGTAATTACTTGCAAACACATTTTCGATCTCTACAAATGACTACAAAAATTAAAGAATATAAAGAAATCGGGTTGCAGGAGGATATCCAAAATCCAAAATCCAAAATCCACCAGGAAGTAACTGCTTAAGCTGAAATCATCAACTGACCACATAACTGGTCTCCACAGACACTAAAAATCGGGTTGCAGGAGGATATCGAAGGCAAAAATTCATACATCGCCTCTCTTTAGCCTTCTATCCTCGGCAAAGTCGTATCAGCCATGTCCAAGAAATTTCTCCAACTTACTGTTCCTCTCTTTTATCTCACACTCGTAGGATATATCTCACACTCGTAGGATACTCCGGTTTCGGTATCCAATAGCTCGATGCAACTTTGCGGTTCAACCAAGCATTTTCTTATAAATTCCATGGGTATTTGCTGCACATTTTCACAACAAGAACAATTACAGTCACATGTTATTAACAACAACAATTACATGCTATATGTAAACAATAAAATTTCTCTTCAAAATATAACAGTATCCATGATTATAATGTTCATTGGGAAGCACGACAGTAATAGTACTCATACTATAGATTTTGTGGACTGCAATTTAAAATCACAAATCAAATTGCATCAGAATTTCAAAAACCTAAATCTCAATTTATTTTTGACATAATGAAAATTTTTAATATCAAATAAATTCAAATTAATATTCACGCCATAATGACTGCAAAGCAAATCTCATCTTCTTCGCAATCACAATTTAAAATCATGCTGAAAATAACAGAAAAATAAAAACTTAAAAGAAAACATATTGTGTTTGTGTATGTGGTTTCAGCATCAGTTTTAAAAAGCTCGATTATGATGATAGCTTCATGGAATAACCAATAAGCAATTAATCACTTTTTTTCATCATATGCTCAAATAGTCACTTTTTTTCATGGAATAACCAATAAGCAATTTAAATATAATAAAATTCAAATATTAATTTGCTAGGTTGTGAAAATAATCTATTCAGAATTACTGGATCTGAAACTAATAAATATTTATACAAAAACATGTTTAAAGAATACATAGAAAACAATTTCAAGAAGAAAAAGACCATATATGATTTGAGCATCAATTTTAAAAAGCTCGATTATGAAAGCTTCATGGAATAACCAATAAGCAATTATTCACTTAATTTCATCATCTACTCAAATCATAATAGTTTCAATATGAATAGAAAGAAGATGAGAAAAAGAATATGCCTATTAGTGCTTGAATATAATAAACTAATGAAACCCTAGTGGCTCTATTGATATATCACCAACCCTAATGCCTCTATTTATATATCACCAAATGCTTAACCCTATCACTTCGATGAAACCCTAATGCCGTTTAGGGGATTGAGATACACTAAACCAACCTATAAAATAGGAAAATAGAATTTTAATTTATAGGAAAAAAAATAATTATTATAAAATATAATATAGATATTAGTTATTAGAAAGAAAAATAGAATTTTTAGGGAAGGTTAGTGGAGAAAAGTTAAATTTTAATAATTATAAAAAATTAATAAATATGTATTAAGTTGTATATAAAAAATAAATATTAAATTATTATTTAATATTATAATTGATTTTCGATCTTCTTATATCTGATTTTTAATTTACCTACTGATATATACACTAATAAATGTAAACTTATTGTTTTTTGATTTACCTACTTATAATTATTTATATTCTTAGAATAAAAAAAAAATTCTCTTTCCTAAATAAAATTTAATACTCAGTTTATTTTATTTGTTAATTTTATTTTTTAATTAAAGCATGCGACTATCAATATAGGAGTGGACTTGCAAAATTTTAAAAATCAACGGTTCCTTTTTACTCAAATATACCGTCATTTTATTTTTTATCTTTTTTTTTTAATTGTTATTGTTATTATTTTTAAAGTACCTTTAATTGAATGTTGAATTAGTAAAATAAAAATGAATATGGTTGTTTCACAGTTGCCTATTTTAGTCTTATTTTGTGTTTATTTTATTTTATTTTATTTTATTATTATTTATTATTTATTTATTAATTACTAGAATTTGGTATGGAAAGAGTGGATGAATGTCAAAAAAATTATTATTTGACTCTTTGGATGCGCATTTAATGCAGCCACAAAAAGTATTATTTTGAATTTTTTCGTGAAAAAACCAAAAGACACTTTAAATTACCATGTTTCTTATTGATTACTCACTTTACACAATACACTTTAAAGTTTCAAATAATTTATAAACATAATAAACATGATTAAATATGAGACACATATTTATCGCTATTCAATCTAGAATATTTTCACTATAAAAGTAATTTGAAAGTTTTCTTTTTAACTTAATATGATATGCTTATACCATATTATTTTGCTTTTTAAGTGTTTAATACTACTAATTTGTTTTTTAATATTTAATTTTTTAATTAGAATTCAAGATTACTTTTAAAATAAAATATATTTTGTAATTATTTATATTTCTAGAAAAAGGTTAATAAAACAAAAAAATATTTTGTAATTTTTTTTAACTTATAAAATTACTAGAACAAAACAAAATCTTTAAAAAAAATGATAAATGGTTCGTAGCTATAAAAAAATAATGATAAAGTTATCAGGAAAAAACCATAAATGATAAAAATTTATTGATAGAATAATATTTGTTAAATGAGAATAACTTACAATTATTTTTATAAATGTGAATAAATTATAAATTGTTTTATAAATGGAAAACAAAATCAACTATTAATATAATTATTCTTTTTAAACGAAAATAAGTTATTAATATTTTTATAAATAAACTTATAAACGAAAAAAATTATAATAATTTCATAAACGGTAATAAGCTAGAATTATGTTTACTAGCGTCCAAACGGGTTAGAATTATGTTTACTAGCGTCCAAACGGGCACTTTCGTACCCGTTTTGTCCGTTTTTTTTAATACACTTATGCGCCAAAAAATAAATAGATATTTTTTTATTTTTATTTTAATTTTAATTAGTTGTATAATAAACTATATGACATTCACTCTCATATTACTTATATTTTTTTTTAGTATGCACACGAAAGACATTCTAAAATATCGTTTTCATAATTTATTTGTTGAGTTAAATTAAAATATAATATAAAATATTTATTTTTCTTCTTTTTTATTTTAATATTTCTTTAGCCGCATGAAATATCTCTTCAATTTTTACTCCAATGGTGCAACTTCAAAGAACCCATATTGGGTCTCACCACTTTATTTAAAATATATTATTAATATTAAATTTATTTTATTTAAAATTATAATTTAAATATTCAAATTTTAATTAATATAAATACAAATTAAACATAAAATTAAAATTAAACATAAAATTGAAAATAATAATTAAAATTAAATTTAAATACATGTATATAATTAAAAACAATAAAAGTGAGAGAAAATAGGAGAGAGAAATTTGAAATTAAAGAGTAAATAAAAGTGAGAGAAAATAGGATTGGTATACAATTTTTCTAACAAAAATATATTTATAATAAATAAAAAAAAGTTAAAAAATAAAAAAATAAAGTCGTTGCACAGGCTAAATGATTATTTTAATAAAAAAAATGAAGAACCATTGCTTATGTTCGCAACGTTCACCAGCTGGAACAATTTTTTGTTGACAATTTCAATGTCAAGTTGGTAAACCAATTTGAAAAACCACCGTTGGAGATGGTCTTATTTTGTTAATATTTAAATTTTTATAATTAAAAATATAAAAAAAAATACAAACACATAAAATATTTTTTTTACTTTTCTTACTATTTTGATTGGTTTATGAGTAGACATAAATATAAATGCTTTGAAAAATCATAAAATAGAATAGAAGAATGATCTATTAAACACAATAAAAAATCAATTAGATAATTTTATGGTGAACAATATGATACATTGAATTTAATGATATTCTCAATTAATTAAATAATATAATTTCAGGTGACATTACTTCTGTAATGACTGTAATCGCACTGCAATCACAATTTAAAATCATGCTGAAAATAACAGAAAAATAAAAAAACTTAAAAGAAAACATATTGTGTTTGCGTATGTGGTTTCAGCATCAGTTTTAAAAAGCTCGATTATGACGATAGCTTCATGGAATAACCAATAAGCAATTAATCATTTTTTTCATCATCTGCTCAAATAGTCACTTTTTTTCATGGAATAACCAATAAGCAATTTAAATATAATAAAATTCAAATATTAATTTGCTAGGTTGTGAAAATAATCTATTCAGAATTTCTGGATCTGAAACTAAATAAATATTTTTACAAAAACATGTTTAAAGACAATTTCAAGAAGAAAAAGGCCATATATGATTTGAGCATCAATTTTAAAAAGCTCAATTATGAAAGCTTCATGGAATAACCAATAAATAATTATTCACTTAATTTCATCATCTACTCAAATCATAATAGTTTCAATATGAATGGAAAGAAGAAGAGAAAAAGAGTATGCCGATTAGTGCTTGTTGGAACTTTAATTAATTAATGGTGGAACTTTAATTAATTATAGTGGGAATTGGAAACATTTGTTGACAATTAATGAGCAATAAATGAACACAAGTGAGAACTAATATAGAAGTGAATTTGAAAAGATTCATTTTAGTCCCACATTGAAGGGAATGGAAATATTAGTAGTGTTTATATATTCCAACTTTGTCTATTGGGTTGGGCCCTAAAGGGCACCCAATTTTGTGAAAGGAGTGAGGACACACCCATGACCAACAAGACACACGCGCGCCGCCGCCGCCGTCCGTCCGGCTCGGCTCGGTCCGATCTAGATGAATTATTTTTTGGACCCGAATTTATATAATTTAATTATCATTAATTAATTAATATAATTCGGTGGAAAATTAATTAATAATAAATATTAATTAATTAAGAAAATAATTGGTCAGTCAGTCCTCCACGAATTTCTCAGTCTCCCACCATTTTCTCCACTCCCCACGAATTTCTCAGTCTCCCACCATTTTCTCCACTCCCCACGAATTTCTCCCCACTCAGGTGCAGTTTGCTGCCTATAAATACAGGGTAGAAATTCAGAAGTGGGTACATCGGATTTCACAAATTCACACGAATTTTGATTTCCCTCTTCTCTTTCTCATTTCTCTTCATCTCAAAAACTCTCTTTTCTTGACTGGTTATTTTCACCAGATACTTTGACAGGTGTATTTCTAGAGCGATTTATCAGTGTGCAACTGATAATCGTAAGTTGTTTGAACGGGCTGTTTTATCCTGGAGGCGTCGTCGTAAATTCGACTGCTTTGTATAATTTGGCAGTACGGCGAAACGTCTTAAAGAAAGCGACCTAGTACGCGACTCGTCCCGATAATTTCCTTGTGCCAAACTCTAATTTTTTCAAATACGAAAACAACAATTTTAAGACGTTTTCATAACTGCCATGGCAACTGAGGAAATTATCGGTACTACTGCGGCCGCTTCGGTCTCTGACAAACCTTTCAGGTTTGAGGGTTCCAATTTCAAACGTTGGCAAGCTAAGATGAAATTTTTCTTAACTCTGAAAAAGGTTGCCCACGTTCTGACTGAGGATATCCCGGTTGTCCCTTCTGCATCATCTGAACTACCTAACGGTAACTCACTTGCAGATTCAGACGGGACTTCCAAAATATCTGACTCAGATGCTGCAAAAGTTAAGGCTGCAGCAGATGATCTACAGCTCCGAAAAGAAATCGCCTTATGGCACGAGAATGATTATCTGTGCAAAAATCACATTCTGAACAGCCTTGCTGATGATCTGTACGACTACTACAGTAGCTACAGGACTGCTAAACAGGTTTGGGAGGCTCTGCAAAGAAAATATGATACTGAAGAAGCAGGTGCGAAGAAATTTGCTGTCAGCCGCTACTTGAACTACAAGATGGTGGATGAGAAGTCGGTGGAAGCTCAAAGCCACGAAATACAAAAGATTGCTCATGAGATCATTACAGAAGGTATGCCCCTCAATGAACAATTTCAAATTGCTGTAATTATTGACAAACTGCCCCCTGGTTGGAAAGATTTCAAAAATGTGCTTCGTCACAAAACAAAAGAATTTTCAATCGAGAGTCTGATAACTCGCCTCCGAATTGAAGAGGAGGCTCGGAAACAAGATCAGAAAGAAGAAGTCTTAGTTGTGTCTAACAACAAAAAGAAATTCGGTGCGGTTCTGAAGCCTACGGGCAAACCTTTAAAGAATCAGAACCGCAATGCTATGAACCGAACTAAGAATGGGAATCCCTCTAGGGCCCCATCGGCTCCATTTGCTAAGCAACAACCACCACCTCAAAGAAATGATGCTCCGGTTTTCACTTGCTATAATTGTGGGAAACCGGGCCATATGGCAAAGAAATGTAGGAGCAGGCCTAAACCTGCAGCTGGCTCAAATGCTCAGGTCAACCTGACTGATGAGCAACTCATTGCCATGATTACTGAAATCAACATGGTTGGTGGAAGTGATGGTTGGTGGATAGACACTGGCGCCACTCGTCATGTCTGCTATGATCGTGCTATGTTCAAGACATACATGAATGCTGAAGATAAGAAAGTGTTGTTGGGAGATGCTCACACCACTAATGTTGCTGGAATTGGAGATGTTGAGCTGAAGTTCACCTCAGGAAAGACTTTGATCTTGAAGGACGTCATGCATGTTCCTGAAATTAGGAAGAATCTTGTTTCTGGTTTTCTTTTGAATAAGGCTGGGTTTAGTCAAACTTTAGGGGCAGATTTGTACACCATCACTAAGAATGGTATTTTTGTTGGAAAAGGGTACGCCACTGATGGCATGTTTAAGTTGAATGTTGATTTGAATAAAATTTCTCCTTCTGTTTACTCTGTGTGTGACTTCAATATTTGGCATGGTAGACTTTGTCACGTTAATAAACGAATCCTTTCTAATGCAAGCAACATAGGCCTAATCCCTAAACTAAATGTTAATGATTCCAATAAATGTGAATTTTGCAGTCAAGCTAAAATAACAAAAACTTCACATAAGTCAATTATAAAAGAATCTGACCCCCTAGATCTTATACACTCTGATATATGTGAATTAGATGGAAGTTTAACTAGAAATAATAAACGTTATTTTATCACTTTTATTGACGATTGCTCTGATTATACTTATGTATATCTAATGAAGAATAAAAGTGAAGCGCTTGACATGTTTAAGGTGTATGTAACTGAAATTGAGAATCAATTTAACAAGAAGATTAAGAGACTTCGCAGTGATAGGGGAACCGAATATGACTCCAGCTTGTTTAATGATTTTTATGCTGAACATGGTATTATACATGAAACGACTGCTCCATACTCTCCTGAAATGAATGGTAAAGCAGAAAGAAAGAATAGGACTCTTACTGAACTTGTAGTTGCAATCATGTTGAATTCTGGTGCTGCACCTCACTGGTGGGGGGAAATTTTATTGACTGTTTGCTATGTCCTGAATAAAGTTCCAAAGTCAAAAAGTAAGATCTCACCCTATGAGATATTAAAGAAAAGACAACCAAATTTGTCTTATTTAAGAACTTGGGGTTGTTTGGCTTATGTCAGAATTCCGGATCCGAAACGAGTTAAACTCGCTAGTAGAGCCTATGAATGTGTTTTCATTGGGTATGCAGCAAATAGTAAGGCATACAGGTTTTATGACCTAACTGCCAGAGTAATTATAGAATCAAACGATGTTGAATTCTTTGAAGACAAATTTCCTTTCAAATCGAGAAATAGTGGGGGCACACAAATGAGTCACATTCCTGTGATAAAAGGCACTGAAAGCAGCGACAATGTAGAAACAGAGCTTCGAAGAAGTAAAAGAGCAAGAGTTGCTAAAGACTATGGGCCCGATTATGCGGCCTATAATGTAGAAGAAGATCCAATAAATCTTCAAGAAGCACTGTCATCTATGGATGCAGACTTATGGCAAGAAGCCATTAATGATGAGATAGATTCTCTAGAATCTAACAAGACCTGGCACTTAGTAAACTTACCTCCGGGTTGCAAACCAATTGGTTGTAAATGGGTTTTGAAAAAGAAACTAAAACCTGATGGAACGATTGAGAAATACAAGGCTCGCCTTGTAGCCAAGGGTTTTAGACAAAGAGAAAATATAGATTTCTTCGACACCTTTTCTCCGGTCACTAGAATTACATCCATTAGGGTACTCATTTCAATAGCAGCTATTTATAACTTAATAGTACACCAAATGGATGTTAAAACAGCTTTTTTAAACGGTGACTTAGAAGAAGAAATCTATATGGAACAACCAGAAGGATTTGTAATCCAAGGACAAGAAAGCAAGGTATGTAAGTTAGATAAGTCTCTGTATGGACTAAAACAAGCCCCTAAACAATGGCATGAAAAGTTTGATAACCTAATGATAATTAATGGGTACAAAGTGAATGAAAGTGACAAGTGCGTCTATTACAAATCTGAGAATCGCATTTGTACTATCATATGTCTATATGTAGACGATCTACTTATATTTGGATCAAACATTCAGGCCATTAATGATATAAAATCATTGTTATGCAATAACTTTGATATGAAAGACCTCGGAGAAGCAAGCGTGATCCTGGGTATCAAGATCACGAGATCCGAACAAGGAATTTCTTTGGATCAATCTCACTATGTGGAGAAGATCTTAAAGAAATATAAATACTTTGATTGTAAACCTGCATGCACTCCGTATGATCCAAGTGTGAAACTATTTAAGAACACTGGAGAGAGTGTCAAACAAGCAGAATATGCGAGCATCATTGGCAGTCTTAGGTATGCCACTGATTGTACTAGACCCGACATTGCATATGTCGTAGGACTGTTGTGCAGATTTACAAGTAGGCCGAGTAATGAACATTGGCAAGCTATTGAGCGAGTGATGAGGTACCTTAAAAGGACTATGGACCTCGGCCTACACTATCAGAAATTTCCTGTTGTACTAGAAGGGTATAGTGATGCAGATTGGAACACCTTATCGGATGATTCCAAAGCTACTAGTGGTTATATATTTAGTATAGCCGGAGGAGCTGTATCTTGGAAATCAAAGAAACAGACCATTCTGGCACAGTCCACAATGGAGTCTGAGATGATAGCATTAGCTACAGCTAGTGAAGAAGCAAGTTGGTTAAGATGCTTGCTAGCTGAGATTCCTTTATGGGAAAAACCTATACCAGCTGTGTTGATCCACTGCGATAGTACCGCGGCTATTGCAAAAGTTGAGAACCGTTATTATAATGGTAAAAGACGTCAAATTAGAAGAAAACATAGCACTGTTAGAGACTGTATCTCTAAAGGAGCTGTGAGAGTGGATCATGTACGCACTGATGAGAACTTAGCAGATCCTTTGACGAAAGGATTAGCTAGAGAGAAAGTCCATAATACTTCCAAAAAGATGGGACTAATGCCTATAAAGTAATTTGTTACTCATGATGGTAACCCGACCTAAATGACTGGAGATCCCAAGACTTAGGTTCAATGGGTAATAACAAGTTATGAGTAATATGAAATTGATCATGCAAGTAAAGCATGAATCTTGAAGTAATGAGAGGATGAGATAATAGAAACTCTTAATGAGATCTATACTCTGTATGAGGGAGTACCTAGGCTACAGGAGTACTCTTGATAGATTCACCTATGTGACTATGGAACTAGGCCGGTTCCTATGGAATTTCGAGGCAGAATTCCTAGAGCATTCACTAAACCGGGATACACGTGCAGGGCCACTAAAGCACGGGCTACAAGAATACACCTTACGGAAAGGTTGTGTGCGGGTCTGATGTCCGAGATAGAGTTCAAGACAATGGTGTCACTCTTGTTGAATCAGAATCCTACTCGCTACGCTAAGGTTCAAGTCGTAGACACCTTTGCTTATGCTCAACCTGAGAAACGTCTGACGTACTTCTAAAATCTCTTTTAAATTCAAGTGGGGGAATGTTGGAACTTTAATTAATTAATGGTGGAACTTTAATTAATTATAGTGGGAATTGGAAACATTTGTTAACAATTAATGAGCAATAAATGAACACAAGTGAGAACTAATATAGAAGTGAATTTGAAAAGATTCATTTTAGTCCCACATTGAAGGGAATGGAAATATTAGTAGTGTTTATATATTCCAACTTTGTCTATTGGGTTGGGCCCTAAAGGGCACCCAATTTTGTGAAAGGAGTGAGGACACACCCATGACCAACAAGACACACACGCGCGCGTCGCCGCCGCCGTCCGTCCGGCTCGGCTCGGTTCGGTCCGGTCTAGATGAATTATTTTTTGGACCCGAATTTATATAATTTAATTATCATTAATTAATTAATATAATTCGGTGGAAAATTAATTAATAATAAATATTAATTAATTAAGAAAATAATTGGTCAGTCAGTCCTCCACGAATTTCTCAGTCTCCCACCATTTTCTCCACTCCCCACGAATTTCTCAGTCTCCCACCATTTTCTCCACTCCCCACGAATTTCTCAGTCTCCCACCATTTTCTCCACTCCCCACGAATTTCTCAGTCTCCCACCATTTTCTCCACTCCCCACGAATTTCTCCCCACTCAGGTGCAGTTTGCTGCCTATAAATACAGGGTAGAAATTCAGAAGTGGGTACATCGGATTTCACAAATTCACACGAATTTTGATTTCCCTCTTATCTTTCTCATTTCTCTTCATCTCAAAAACTCTCTTTTCTTGACTGGTTATTTTCACCAGATACTTTGACAGGTGTATTTCTAGAGCGATTTATCAGTGTGCAACTGATAATCGTAAGTTGTTTGAACGGGCTGTTTTATCCTGGAGGCGTCGTCGTAAATTCGACTGCTTTGCATAATTTGGCAGTACGGCGAAACGTCTTAAAGAAAGCGACCTAGTACGCGATTCGTCCCGATAATTTCCTTGTGCCAAACTCTAATTTTTTCAAATACGAAAACAACAGTGCTTGAATATAATAAACTAATAAAACCCTAATGCCTCTATTTATATATCACCAATTGCTTAACCCTATCACTTTGATGAAACCTTAATGTCGTTTAGGGAATTGAGATACACTAAACCAACCTACAAAATAGGAAAATAGAATTTTAACTTATAGGAAAAAAAAATAATTATAAAATATAATATAGATATTAGTTATTAGAAAGAAAAATAGGATTTTTAGGGAAGGTTAGTGGAGAAAAGTTAAATTTTAATAATTAATTAAAAAAATAAAAGTTAAAACGTCTATTGTCTTCCCTTTAGAAACCCCTTCTGTTACTTCATCAACATAATGGACACCTTCTCCTTTTTGTGCAGTTTGTTTGCTTTTTTGGTATTATTCCCAACACGTCAACCTCCTAATCATAACATTCAAAATCAACATGCAAAATGGAGAAAATCATAACATATGGATGAAGGGTCTGACAATACGAATGGAATATCACATGTTTTCCAGGAAATAAATAGCAACATCCTAATGCTTTCAGTGTGACATGCTTGTTTTTCGAGTTCGTCTTTCCGGAGGAAGTCATGGCCGAGTTTGTAGTATGATGTTGTGGTCTAAGGCGAATTAATTTTTTTTTAAATTAATAATTATATTTTAATAAAAAATTTATTTTATAAATATTTAAAATGCAAAATATTTATTTAATAATTCTAATTAATTTAGTTTAATATATAAAGGCAATACTTGATTTTTTGTGTAGTTCTTTTTTATACCAAATTTATCCTTATTTTAAAATATATAACTTACACAATAACTTCCATTGAACTACAACTTCAGTCTGGACGCTAGTCAATAATAAAACTAATTCATTTAATTTTCATTGTAACATTTTTTTATATTAAAATAAAATTAAACTAAGTTCAATTTAAAAAAAAAATTTGATATACCCAAATCGTTATAAAAATAATTAACATTGTTATATAAGTAATATAGATTAAAAATCATATTTTTTTATTTAATTAAATATAATAATTAGTATATTATTTTCTCCGTATTTTTTATAAATTAATAATAATACATTCTAAGGGATGAATAAATTATATTAAAAAAAGTTTTATAAAGTAGGGACAAAACAAGAGTTAATTAAATGGCGAAAATTTATTAAAAATTAAAGTTAGAATAAAATAATAATTTAATAAAATACTTACTAAAAGTAACCATACATAATATGTACGATATGAATTTGTTGCTACTCATTTGAAAAGGAAGATAATAGGTGAGGCATTTACTATACTAGTGATTGATAAAATAAAATTTAAAACTATAGACAAAAATATTAACATTGTATTACTTATAAGTTATAAGTAAAAAACAGTTTGAGACCCTAGGCAATTGCCTAGTTGGCTCTTCTATGTGTAATATTGAACGACTTCTAAATGAAACGTGGTCTTTTGGACGACTTCACTAAAAAGAGTTTGTGTGTCACATTGCTCTTTCCTTAAAAGTATGGTATCCAATTTAAACAATTTAAACTCATATCCAAAGAATTTACCTTTCTATATTCCAGTAAAATACTACTTTTTCACATTGAATAAAATTATATTTTTTCACACAACTATTATTGCTTTTTAAAGTAAAATAGTTCCATTTTGTGCTTTTAACAAAAAGAGGATAGGTGTTACTCTGATCTTATTTATAAAAGAAATTTTACATTCATTAAATAATATTTGTATCAGGACTGTATAATAGATCAAATACATTAATTATACAATGAATTTAAAAAATCAACTTGAAATCTACTTTTCTCTTTATTATGTTGTATTTAAGTGACATGTTGTTAAAGGTTTGAAATCCTTAATAACTTGAATTACCAACTTAAAGAATAATAAACTTCATAAGGGTGTCTATAAACTCACACAAAACATTTTATTTTAGGTTGATATTCGATATATATTTGTTTCTAAATCTGTCATTAATTAAGCATTTTTTATAATATTCATTGGGAAGCACAATAGTAATAGTACTCATACTATAGATTTTGTGGACTGCAATTTAAAATCACAAATTAAATTGCATCAGAATATCAAAAACCTAAAACTCAATTTATTTTTGACATAATGAAAAATTTTAATATCCTGTAAATTCAAATTAATATTCACGCCGTAATGACTGCAAAGCACATCTCATCTTCTTCTGTAATGACCGTAATCGCACTGCAATCACAATTTAAAATCATGTTGAAAATAACAGAAAAATAAAAACTTAAAAGAAAACATATTGTATTTGCATATGGTTTCAGCATCAGTTTTAAAAAGCTCGATTATGACGATAGCTTCATGGAATAACCAATAAACAATTAATCACTTTTTTTCATCACATGCTCAAATAGTCACTTTTTTTCATGGAATAACCAATAAGCAACTTAAATATAATAAAATTCCAATATTAATTTGCTAGGTTGTGAAAATAATCTATTCAGAATTACTGGATCTAAAACTAAATAAATATTTATACAAAAACATGTTTAAAGAATGCATAGAAAACAATTTCAAGAAGAAAAAGGTCATGATTTGAGCATCAATTTTAAAAAGCTCGATTATGAAAACTTCATGGAATAATCAATAAACAATTATTCACTTAATTTCATTATCTACTCAAATCATAATAGTTCCAATATGAATGGAAAGAAGAAGAGAAAAAGAGTATGCCGATTAGTGCTTGAATATAATAAACTAATGAAACCCTAATGCCTCTATTTATATATCACTAACTGCTTAACCCTATCACTTCCATAAAACCCTAATGCCGTTTAGGGGATTGAGATACACTAAACCAACCTATAAAATCGGAAAATAGAATTTTAATTTATAGGGAAAAAATAATAATTATAAAATATAATATAGATATTAGTTATTAGAAAGAAAAATAGGATTTTTAGGGAAGGTTAGTGGAGAAAAGTTAAATTTTAATAATTATAAAAAATTAATAAATATGTATTAAGTTGTATATAAAAAATAAATATTAAATTATTATTTAATATTATAATTGATTATTCGGTATTCTTATATCTGATTTTTAATTTAGCTACTGATATATACACTAATAAATGTAAACTTATTGTTTTTTGATTTACCTACTTATAATTATTTATATTCTTAGAATAAAAAAAAATTTCTCTTTCCCAAATAAAATTTAATACTCAGTTTATTTTATTTGTTAATTTTATTTTTTAATTAAAGCATACGACTATCAGTATAGGAGTGGACTTGCAAAATTTTAAAAATCAACAGTTCCTTTTTACTCAAATATACCGTCATTTTATTTTTTATCTTTTTTTTAATTGTTATTGTTATTATTTTTAGAGTACCTTTAATTGAATGTTAGTAAAATAAAAATGAATATGGTTGTTTCACAGTTGCCAACACAATGCCTATTTTAGTCTTATTTTGTGTTTTTTATATTTTATTTAATTATTTATTATTTATTTATTAATTACTAGAATTTGGTATGGAAAGAGTGGATGAATGTCAAAAAATTATTATTTGACTCTTTGGATGCGCATTTAATGCAGCCACAAAAAGTATTATTTTGAATTTTTTCGTGAAAAAACCAAAAGACACTTTAAATTACCATGTTTCTTATTGATTACTCACTGTACACAATACACTTTAAAGTTTCAAATAATTTATAAACATAATTAAATATGAGACACATATTTATCACTATTCAATTTAGAATATTTTCACTATAAGAATAATTTGAAAGTTTTCTTTTTAACTTAATATGATATGCTTATACCATATTTTGCTTTTTAGGTGTCTAATACTACTAATTTGTTTTTTAATATTTAATTTTTTAATTAAAATTCGAGATTACTTTTAAAATAAAATATATTTTGTAATTAAAGGTTAATAAAACAAAATAATATTTTTTAATTTTTTTAACTTATAAAATTACTAAAACAAAACAAAATCTTTATTAAAAAAATGATAAATGGTACGTAGTTATAAAAAAATAATGATAAAGTTATCAGAAAAAATGATAAATGGTCAAAATTTATTGATAGAATAATATTTATTAAATGAGAATAACTTACAATTATTTTTATAAATGTGAATAAGTTATAAATTATTTTGTAAATGAAAAAAAAATCCACTATTAATATAATTATTTTTTTAAAACAAAAATAAGTTACTAATATTTTTATAAATAAACTTATAAACGAAAAAAATTACAATAATTTCATAAATGGTAATAAGCTAGAATTATGTTTACCAGCGTCCAAACGGGCACTCTCGTGTCCGTTTTGTCCGTTTTTTTTAATACACTTATGCGCCAAAAAATAAATAAGTATTTTTTTAATTTTTAATTTTATTTTAATTAATTATATAATAAACTATGTGACATTCACTCTCATATTTACTTATATATTCTTTTAGTATGCACACGAAAGACATTTTAAAATATCGTTTTCATAATTTATTTGTCGAGTTAAATTAAAATATAATATAAAATATTTATTTTCCTTCTTTTTTTATTTCAATATTTCTTTAGTCGCATCAAATATCTCTTTAACTTTTCTCTCTTATGCCGTCTGATTACTTATTTTGTTAATATTTAAATTTTTATAATTAAAAATATAAAAAAATACAAACATATAAAGTATTTTATTTTTACTTTTCTTACATTTTTCTATTTTCTTGATCTTTCTATAACTATTTTGATTGGTTTATGAGTATACATAAATATAAATGCATTGAAAAACCGTAAAATAGAATAGAAGAATGATCTATTAAACACAATAGAAAATCAATTAGATAATTTTATGGTGAACAATATGGTACATTGAATTTAATCGAACAATGATACTCTCAATTAATTAAATAATATAATTTCATGTGACATTACTTTCTATTTTAATTTATTTTAAAATAAATTAAAATTTTGAAACAATTTGTATTAAATATACCAATACTCAATTTAAATTCATGGATATCAAATAATTTAATTAATTCTATTAAACATAATAGAAAATCTAACATGGGAACAACGTCGTAAATAAAGTTTGGAGATGGTGACAATTGTTTAATTTTTTTTAAAATGATGGTAACCGCCAAATTTTAAAAAAAAAACGGCCAGGGAATTTAATTAAATAGAAAGATCATGAGAAAATAAAAATTTAAGAAAGAAAAAAAGAGTATTAACTCAATCTTTTCATGTTGTAGGTAATATACTTTATTTAAACAAAAACTTATTAGTATGATTGATACTCAAAGAAACTACACCAAAAATATAAATTTATCATTAAGACTCAGTTACACATTAAAAATAATAAGCACATAAAGAAATTTGACTCCTTTCTTTCTTATGTATTATCTGTGATACTGAATAATTTTCAATAATATTCATCATATTATTTAAACAATAGAACGAAATGAATAAAATTAAAAATGGATAAATGAATCAATCAAAATGGTTAAACTTTCAAAGTTAGTGAAAACATTAAAATTAAAAAAAAAAAATTTATGTTTAAGTTTAACAACAATTTTTTTTGTCGTTAAAGTCAAAAAGAACATAACAGAAAATCTAAAGTTAAATTAGAGAAATACTGTAGAAAAGATAACAGTTACTATTATTATCTTTCTCTTTCATTTTCATCTTTGTCTTCCTTTTTTCCTATCTTCCATTTGTTTCTCCAACGTTTTTTTTCACTCTCAATCTTTTTTTATATCTAATGGATAGAATATAAAATTGGGAGAGGTGATTTATTGGTTTAGAAACCGTATACAAGTTATGAAAAATAAGAAATAATAATTAACTAATAAAAAAATGTAATAAAATCAATTTATTAGTAACAAAATTGAAAATAAAAAAGAGTACACCAAAATTGTGTTTATTTCTATAAAGGAGAAAAATTCAAGTATTAATACAATTGTTTTTAACAAAAAAAGAAGTTAAAAATATTTTTATAAATTGTCATGCGGATAAAAATGGTAATCATAAAAAATTAATGATAAAAGATAAAAAAATTTATAAACTAAACTGAATAAGTTACCATTGTTTTTATAAACGGGAATAAATTACAAATAATTTTATAAACATAATAAGTTTAACTATTTATACAATGATTTGTATTTAAGAGACAAATTAAAGTATTAAAAAAAATTATTTTTAACATGAATAAATAAAAAATTGCTTTATAAATTGTCATACAGGTTCAAGGCGCTTATAAACGAAAAGGGTCTACATGTTGATGTAAATAATTTTATATACAGAAATAAGTTAAAGTATATATTTTTTAAACGGGAAAAGTCTACAAATTGATATAAATATTGTTATGGCCTGGGCTCCGGCTTGGCCAGGCAGACACAACCCAATAATATCCTGCAAAGCCCAGTCCAGCTTAGGCCGCAGCCGTCGAGCACAAGGTCTCCGAAATGTCCCTCCACGGGCAGAACCCGCCTCATCCGCCTCATCTGTGTCAAGCACAAGGCTCTTCCAGCGACTAGACACTGCCCTCTCCGCGGGCAGGACCTGCCCTTCTGCGGGCAGAACCTGCTCCCCTGTCGGACAGGACAACGTGTCCTTCACACGTTCTCGCCGTGCTCCCCTCCGCGGGGACACGTCATCGACCAACTGCCCACCTCCGACAGAGCAGGTCAAACTCACTTTCTGGAGATCACGAGACAGTTGGACTAGGGCGAAGGCCACGTCCTGGTCTTCACTACGCCACGTAAGCCCTAGCAGTCACCTGGATTGGGCCTGGCGAGCCAACCCAACACAAATGAGGTAATTCACTTCCTGTACTTGTGATCACTTTGCCCATACGCTTACTTTAGCATCGGAGTGTCTTGTAGGTACATCTCTCTCCTCTTCTTCGATACCGGTGAGCAGGCAACAAGTCGAAGACACGTGACAGCCAGCGATCCCTTTTTGATCAGATCAGATCAAATATTATTGTTAAATTTATCAACCCACTAAATTTGTTATGCTGTAAAAATTTTAGAGTTGTAGTTTTAGAATTTGCTCATCTGAGTTCAACTGAGTTTTGGTAATTACTGAAATTGCAGACATAATCCACGAGTAGACGTAAACGTATCTATGAGTAATTTATATGTACTATTGTTGTTAGATTTATTAACTTATTAAATTGGTTACGGTGGAAAAAGTTTAGAAGTTGAAATAAAATTACAGAATTGACAAGTGATTTTTGCAATGTAGTCTGTGAATACAGACAAGACTCGTGCTACTTATTAAATATTGAAAAATTGCAACCCCATCCGATTCAAAATAATTGTTAACAAATAAAATTTAATTTAACATAAATACCATTTTGTAACATTGATTAATATTTTTCTATCATTCTCACTTTTCATTTTCGTAGTCATTACTATTTTTTCAATTATATTCTTTAATTATTACTCTATATATTATTTTTAATATTTCTTCATTCTCACTTTTCATCTTCGTAGTCATTGCTATTTTTTCAATTATATTCTTTAATTATTACTCTATATATTATTTTTAATATTTCTTCTGTCCCATAATGAGTGACTCAGTTAATCATTTCACACATTAAAAAAAATAAAAGAGACAGAATGATATTTTTATTAAAATATTTTTATCATGTATTGAAAATAATAAAAATAATATTAATTAAAGAACAAAATTAAAAAAAGATTCATTAAAAATTGAAATAAATCATTCATTTTGCAACACTTTTTTTATTCTAAATAGGTCACTGATCAGGGGACGGAAGAAGTACATTATCTGTACATTAATAAAATTAATTTAATAAAAATATATTTTCTTACGACAATATTATTATATTCATGTAAAAAAACATTAACAAATTTATTACTGTTCTTTATATGCTAAATTATTTTTAAGTTTTATGTACTGTTGTATACAAAAATTAAAAATGCTAAACGTGGGTCACAAAAGTTCAAGAGTTCAAAACCTCAGTATTTTTTTCTTCCGATAATAAGAATCGCACCTTTTACCAAACAATAATAACAATGCATAGAAGAAAATACAAATCTTGCATAAGCTCCAAGAGCCTTCTAAAGATTATAAAGCACTGTCTATCCACTGTTTGGAAGGAAGGCTTGTAGAATCCGCAGCGCCTCAGTCATTTTAGAACATACATGCTGACAACATCCTCTTTTTCCGTTGTGTATATTTACATCATTGTTCTGAATCATCAATTTCTGAATCAGTGACCATAACAATCTCCATATCTTCGTCTTCTTGTCTCACTTTAGAAACCTTGTAATCCTTCGGAAGCGCATTACAGTCTATGGTGTGCCATACTGGTCTCTCCTCTTGAAACAATCTAAAGCAAAAATAAAGGCTCAAATGCGAATACTACGAGTTCGTGTTATAACTTAGTATAAGTAATTGGCGACACACAAGCTTTACAGAGCAATGGAAAGAAAGTGAGGACTTACGGGTGCTTGCATAGCATAGGGACATGAACTGTAAGTGCATACTTGCAAGTTGAAATCTCTGTGATTGAACTGATCATGGCTCTGGGTTCTGAGCATACAAACCTCACCTATGATTATTAAAAAAAATATGAAATCAGTATGATAAAGTAAAGTAGAAAACATAACTAGAATTGTGTGTTTTCATACCTCAGTCTCTCTTGGCTTATTTGTAAGATCACATATGGTTCCATTAGTATATTGGTGAGCATGATATCTGAAAAAATATAATATACTAAATAAGTATTTGTTCTCATCGCATCATATACCATGTGAAACCATTCCTACTAATAGCCATTTAGGGTAGGTACCTTTGTGAGGCATCCTTTGAGCGAGGATCTTTAAATGTAGATATGTTGGAAAGGTTTTGGTTAAATGCAGCTGTTGCCTCAGGATCATACACACCCAAGACAAATTCCTGGACTACCTATAACGAAGAAAAATGAACATTGATTACTATTTTTTATGGGTAAACACATGACTTTACAAGAATCTGAATAAAATAAAACAACAGAAGCATATAAATGAAAACATCCCCTGCTCTTGTGTTACAATTCCATTTCTAGCTGCACTCTATTGTTAGTAACAATGGAATTGAAGTATTAATTCAATTCCATTGACACGAAACGTGAGAAAAATATTGAATTTCACTATGCCAAATCCACCTCTCTTAATTTTTTTTTCCGAACACATTTTAGTCTAGTTAGAAAGAAGAGGAAAAAAACAAATAAAGAGAGATTTAATCATCACCAGAATGGTAAATGATCCAAAGGCCAAAACCTCGTGGAAGCTGTATAAGAATTTGGTCTGGAAACAACAGAGGCTTCCCAATGTGTAGAGACCCTGTTAAAGGCTTAGAGCTCTGAGACGGCTCTTCATATTTCTGTACCTTTCTTGTGACTTGGCGACATAGATGCTCAGCAAGCCATCCATGATTACCAGCCATACCCTATGACTCAGCACTTATGCAAACAATTCATACATATAGATGAATTCAAGTTCCATGACCATAAACCATAATCTGGTTTGTACCACTTTTCATAAAACTAATATTGCTGGTGGTAAAGCAGGCAAGAAAGAAATAATGGAAAACATGGCAATACCATCCAAGTTTAAAATCTTGTCAGCACTGGAGCACCACGTGGATGTCATTAGCAGGTGACTCACACCAAAAAAAACAATGATAGAGAACATTAAGTGGAAAATAAGAGAGAGCACTTCATGAACAATTCAGTGTTTAAAAGCCAGAACACCAGCTGTTTGTTTATCCATGAAGGAAAGGTCAATTGCCCTGAAGTGAAAAGAAAACAAGAAACGAAGAATTTCCTTTTGAAATGACTCCAAGGTTAGAAGGCCAAAGGTTGATGAATCTAATGGTCAAATTCATTGAAGGTATTAATCCAATTGAACAGTTCAAATTTATGCAAGATCCAAAAGTTTGTTTGGGGAAGTTGGAGGAATGGCACCTTAGCAAGGTTGAGCATTTTATTAGATCATTAGGATATTCTAAGAGGTTCGAGCAATAATCACTCGGATGCAACTGGCAACCTCCGTACTCAACCTTCTCTAAATCGGAATAGGAAGCTTGATCTATTCTCTAAACTGGAATAGGAAGCTTGATCTACAGGTGTTTCACCTACTAAGCTCAGAGCTGAGGAGGCTGGTGTACTGTACTGGCCCAGACCTCACATTGAACTTGTCTAAAGTACAACGCACAGAAACAATACACATATTCGGATCTAGAGGTCTAGTTTGGAACTCCAAATTAACTCTCCACATTTTCCTACCAAGTCAGTGATTCATAACATAGACACTTAGCTAGCCATCCACAATGAACAAACAAACCCTCAGCTCAGAGACTAACATTGAGGAGGCTGGCCAATCCTCACACTTTACCCTACGGATCCCTGCTTCCCAGGTTGTAATTATATTGCACAACCTTTGCAATCTAAAGGACAGATTTCCATGTTCTATGAAGCCTATTGGCAATACTGTAAACGTAGCCTTAAAGCTTTGTAAAATTTGTAACAACAGACTTTGATTGGTCTTTTACCCGGGAACACGAGTGTCCCGTTATGAGAAAGAATGATAAAAATTTCTTGCGAAGGAACCCAACTTGCTTTGCATTGGGGTCCAAAAATGTTATAAATGTTAAAAATGTTATATCTATAGCGGTGGGTAAAAAGAGAGTCCAGAGCCCATTCGAAGATTGAACCACATCCAAAGTTCAAATTTTTCTGATAATATGATATAAATGTTGCTAACCAAATTATAAACTAACCCAACTCCTAGGATGCATTAGCAACGTTATCTTGCAACATTGTGTGAATTAATTTAAACTCATTCAAGAATGTAATTTCTCTTACAGATCCATCACATTGGGCTACTAACCAAAGGATGAAAAAAATAGTGGTTTGCAAAATGATAAACAACGGCTAAAACTGAATGCAATCAAGGGAGAATACCTTATCATCTTCCAAAGAATGTTGCTAACCAAATTATAAACTAACCCAACTCCTAGGATGCATTAGCAACGTTATCTTGCAACATTGTGCGAATTAATTTAAACTCATTCAAGAATGTAATTTCTCTTACAGATCCATCACATTGGGCTACTAACCAAAGGATGAAAAAAATAGTGGTTTGCAAAATGATAAACAACGGCTAAAAATGTTATATCTATAGCGGTGGGTAAAAAGAGAGTCCAGAGCCCATTCGAAAATTGAACCACATCCAAAGTTCAAATTTTTCTGATAATATGATATAAATGTTGCTAACCAAATTATAAACTAACCCGACTCCTAGGATGCATTAGCAACGTTATCTTGCAACATTGTGTGAATTAATTTAAACTCATTCAAGAATGTAATTTCTCTTACAGATCCATCACATTGGGCTACTAACCAAAGGATGAAAAAAATAGTGGTTTGCAAAATGATAAACAACGGCTAAAACTGAATGCAATCAAGGGAGAATACCTTATCATCTTCCAAATGCAGCTGCCGCAATTTCTTGTGATAGCAAAACTCATAAGACCACCAACCTTCTTGCTGCACAAACACATTATCCAATGTAAGAAAATTACTTACAATGAGACTCATGAGGTACGAAACTATCTGTATAAAAATTAACCAAATCATTGACATATCATCATTCAAAGCAAATACAGAGATGCAAGTACTAACTCTGATAACGCACGGACCCTTCAATACTTCTAACAGTTCATCTGGTGTCTTTTGTTTAACCCTTTTCTCAGTTTCAACAATCATGCTGCTAACGTTTTGCTGTATAGGAGGCTTTCCACTTTTTTCCTTTTCCACCTTAGGCAAGTAACATATAAATTTCTGTCCATTTTTATCAGGTAAAACTATAGATTCCTGGTCATCATCCTGTAAATTCAACATCGGGAGTTCTTATCAGCAGACAGCATGATAAAGATATACAAAGCTGACTACCACTACACCCAAAAGGAGGGGGTATGAAATTCAGTTATATCCAAGAAAATATAACTATTTGAAATCACTTAATTTTGAAACTATTTCAAATAGTTTTTCATTAAAATCACTTTTGAGATACAACTTTTAGAAAAAATTGCAATTTCGACTAAGTTTAGATCTTCAATAATGTATGCTTATGTTATAGGTTGTCAAAATTAATCTTTCAATTTAGAAAAAACTAATATAAAAAAACTTGGTAACATTTTGAAAAAGATTTTTTTAAAATCCATTTTTGAAAATACAAAGAAAAAATTCATTTTTTAAGCTAAAACATACGGTCCCTTAATCTAAAATATAACTTAACAAAATAATTATAAAAAACACACTAATATCACATTCCCAACAACACACAACCACATATTAGAGAGCTTACAGGGTGAAAAGGAGATTCTTCGGGATGGAATTCAATCTTGTATTTCGGTTCACGAGAGCTACCACTACTGCCACCACCGCCACCACCGATGGCACTTAATACACTACCTGTTCAAATTCATATTATATATCAAACACTCAAAATAAAACAAACAATGGATTGAATATTAATCAAAATCCTACAACTTAATTCAAAACCCTAAGAAATTCAAAAGGGGGTAAATTAAATAGGGAGACCACAGTTACCGATATGAACAGGGAAGGCGCTTTCAGCAAAGACATAGCTGAAAGATAAAGCTACGAACAACAAAAGTAATGATCTCATTCTTGTTAAACCTTACGCCTACACAAACGCGATTCTAGTCCTGCTTCAGCTTTTTTCAAACGCGATTCTAATTCTGCCTCAGCTTATTTCAAGCGTTTCAACAAAAATGTAATATTCAGAGATCTAAGCTTCGAGTTCCGCCTTGCTTTGACAAAATTCTACGTCATGTAACCAATCGGCAGATGCCACGTCAGTTAAGTCTACATGGTATTGTAATAATAGCTTATTTTGGATTTAAGACTCATTTTGGGACCTCGTTACACGTTTTTTTTGTTAAGACTAAATTGATAGTATATTCTTTAATTTTAATATTCAGAATCATATTTTTGAATGTTTTTTATATTTAAATGATAATTTATTTTTTACATAAATTGATAACTTGTATGAGTCAATAATAAGAGAAAAGAGACAGTGCTCTCAATCAATAATAATCATTTATTTTGACAAGTTTAGCTTATAAATTTTCAATTATTTATATGATTTAGTAAATATATGTATAATATTTCTTTACACTAATTGTGTATTATTATTAAATTATAATAATAACTCAAACATTTTTTATGGAATCATAGACGTAAAGACAAAATATAAAGAGTTTAATTGATATTCATTGACATTGTAAAATTATTTTATACATTAATCTATCATATTATATAATTAACTTTAAATTTACTATCTGATGTGGTAGAATACATGATGATAATTGATTAACAATATAAAATTATTTTACATTATCAATATATATTTCGTTTTTTCAAATATAAAATACGAATAATTTAAAGTAAAAATAAAAAATTAAACTGGTCTTAAGATTATAAGAAAATAAAAACTTAAAATAAAGACAATTGAAACAATAAGAAAAATAATAAAGGAGATGGATATTAATGTAAAACAATTGAATTGAATCGGATTTAGAGCAACTTTAATGCAGGGTTGTGAAATTTATTATAATATTATTTAATATTAATAAAATATTCTAAATATTTCAACAAGGATATGATATTTGAAAATAGTAACGGTCATATTATCATTTTTTTACCTTCTATAAATTTTATAGAAAGTTTAATTTTTTTTACACAGTTTTACTTCTAAATTCTATCATTTTTTTACCTTCTTATTTATTTATCACATGGATCCCAACCAATCGAATCTTTATTATAATTATATTCCTATGAAAATGTAATTTTTTTATGTATTATTGTTGTGAATTTTGTATTATTTTTAATTTTATAATAAAATATATTTAATATTATTTTTAAGTTTTTAAGGTAAATTTTATTTAAAAAATTATATGTATTTTAATTAAAATAATTAAATTAATGGTAACTTGAATAAAAAATATAAAATGTGGGGTCAAGTTTTGGTTTCTTATAGACAACCACCATTAAAGTAAAAACTACTCAAATCAACTATAAATTTTTTAAATCCTACAAATCACTTTGGGCCTACAAAAAGTATCTTAGTTTACCCATTTAGTTTACTCCCACTAAAGATGCTCTTAGAGAATAACATTCATGTAATGGCAATAACAAATCAAAGTTATATACGGTAATGGGTGGTTTATTATAAGCTTTTTCTTAACACACTTTTTAGTTAATGGTATTATTGAGATATTAGATATAATTCAAATTGAATTATGTGATTTAAGTCTAAAGTTAATTAGGGTTTAGGATTTATTATTTAATTTGTTATATATTTTGCTTAGTAGTCAAGTCAATTAGATCTATATAAATAAGACACTTTGTAACTGAGTTGTAATCATTCATTCAATAATATCAATTCTTATTTCTTTATTCGCTCTTTCTCTCCTCACTAAAAGTGCATCACGCACTAACAAATTGTTATCTAGAGCTCTGGTTAGATTCTTGATCGTGTTTTCAAGAATCACACGTGAGAGATTGTGTTTTCGGTATCGTGGGTTGTTATTGATCAATCACTACAAAGATGAATGGTAATGGAATTTACCAAACTCCCTTCCAACTCTTGACAGCAAGAATTGACTTCAATGGAGAAAACAAATGCAATCTCTATTTGGCTTTCATGAAACCTTATAAGTGGTTACTAACGGTATTCTTGCGCTTGGTGAAGATGCAACCGACGTACAGAGAACTGCTCATAAAGATGCCAAGAAGAAGAATTACAAGGCGGCGTTTTACATCCAATCGGCGATTGATGCGGCTAATTTTGACAGAATCTCTCATGATGAATCGGTGAAGGAGGCATGGGATATTAATGTCAAGTACTATGAAGGAGGCGAGAAAGTCAAGGTTGTCAAGTTGCAAACTTTGCGACGACAATATGAATTGTTGTTGACGGGAGAAGACGAAAAGATTGCAGGCTATGTGTCGAAGGTGCAAAAACATGTCTATCTCATGAAGGGTTGTGGTGAAGCACTAACTGATAAGGTGATGGTTGAGAAGGTAATGTGTGCGTTGACCTTGTGAGTGCTAACTACGAATTCAATCAGGTTTTGAATGATGTCAAACAAGGAACAAGGTAGTTTATCGTAGTGCTCTTGTATATTGGACTGTGTCAACCTAAATTTAGATGCTCATTTGTCCCCTTAACATTAAGATGCATAAAAAGAGTTTTTGGACAAGTTTGATAGGTTTTAGGCATGTCATACACATCAAAAATCAAGCTTTTGTGTCAAAACAACAGCATAGGCCGACATATACACGACCAGACCGACCTATGGAAGCCTCAGCTTCAGTATAGGCTGGCACATTCATGCTTCAGGCTGGCTCCTGTGCTTCGAGAACAAAGCCTGTAGATTTTTCCCACAAGTTACATTTCAGGTCGCCTCACAGGTCGGCCTGAACACCTTCATAGGCCGAACTATGACCTTCACAGACCGACCTATGCAAGTTAAAACTTGAAAAATTCTTTTTGCATCTTATTTTTCTTGCATCCTTTTGCCCATTTTCTTCATATACCTGTATATACTCATACATGCATCTTCTTTTAGGGAAGGTTTCCTAGTGAATAAAACCTAAATAAAACCATATTATAAAGTTACCCATCATCTTCATCCCTTCTTCTATGCATACAGACAATTGAACTACACATAATCATTTTTTGATTGGGTAACCATCTAGATTAGGGTTGATAACGTCCAATTAGGTTTGGTGTAATCGAGAATATTGGGTTGGGGGCTTTGTGTGTTTCAAATAAGAAAACCAAGGTGGGATTTTCCTTCAAGACCGGGTTGATTTGATGGTTTTGGACAAGAACACGTCAATACATATTCGACCGAGTGAAAGTCTTGGGAAAAGGTGGTTTCCTTGCAATGGAGTAGCGCGAGATGGTGAATTGTGTTCATGAATCTTGGGTTTCAACAAGTTGCATGCTCGGGATAATCTGAGGATTGTAGTCGCATTATTGGTCACTTAATCAAGCTTTGATAAAAGTTTTGGAGGTAGAAGAATCAATACAAAACAATAGGGTTGTTGGGGTTTGCATTCTTCATCTCTTGTATAAACATTTTTTCAAAGAAAAGGTTAATAGCACTATCTCAATTCGATTTTGAATTGAGGGCAGACGTACCCATAGCGAGCCGATTGGGGAACTGCCTAAACAAATCTTGGTCTCTCTCAGTCTCTCTCTCTCTCTCTCTCTCTCTCTCTCTCTCTCTCTCTTCATCTTTTTATCTCTTTTTTATTGATTACACAATTTATCGAGTTCGTTGTTGTTTGATCAATTAGATTGCAAATTGTTTTCTACTATCTTTTAAAGGTGTTGTTGTTGATATAATCACAATCACTTTGATTGTGATAGGTTTTAACATCAACAAAACAAACTATATTTCCAGTTATTATCAGTCACACATCAAGTGTTCGATAAATTGTTTATGTGTATTTTGTTTGCGTTTTGGTTCATTGAATATATGAGTTACGATTAGCATTATATTTAATTGATTCGTAGCTTGACTGTTGTTGAATATTTACGTTTATTATCACTCTGTTTGGTTTGTGATACATATATTGCTTTTCGATAGTAGGTTCAGCTAGACGATTCGATCTGGGTCGTTTTTTCGCTGCACCATATTTTGAAAACAAATATTTGTCAAAAGTTTTTTATTGTAAAATTTATGGTCTATTCACCCCCCCTCTAGATCGAAGACTATCCTCTAACAAGTGGCATCAAGAGCTCTGGTTCATTCCGTGCTTGAGATACATTTCTTAGAATAATGGCTACTGAACCTAAGGGTGCGTACAATAGAGCACCAATTTTCACTGGTGAAAATTATGGCTATTGGAAAACACTTATGCGCATTCATGTCAACTCCATTGACAAAGGTATTTGAGATGCTACTCAAAATGGTCTAAATGAAATAACTATGACCAGTGAAGATAGTGTCACAATACCTAAACCGGAAGCATAATGAGATGATAATGATAGGAAATTATGGTCACATGATTAGAAAGTGAAGAACATCCTCACTTCCGCCTTGGGAGTTGATGCGTTTTATCACGTTTCTCATTGTGAGCCCGCCAAAGCTATGTGGGACGCATTATAGATTTCCTATGAGGGTATTAATGATGTCAAACATGCTAGTATCAATACATTGAATCAAGATTTTTAGTTGTTCTGTATTGAGCATGGTGAATGTAACGCCCCGATTCCGATTTCCTTTATTTTGAGTCCTTTTAATTTAATTGATTGAATTATTATTTTAAATATAGGATTTATGTGTTTAATATGTTATGTGTGCATATTATGCTATTTTTTTTTTTACCGATTTTGAGTATTTCGGGTAAAAATAGGTTGAAGGGTATTTTGGGCATTAGTGATTATGCTAAGTGGATATTTTTATGAGAATTGATTAATTAGTGTGTGGAAAGAATTTGAGAGGAAAGAAATAGAAATATGAGATGAGAGAGGAAAAGAAAAATATATAGTAACATAGAAAGAAAAACAAGAGAAAGAAAGAGGAGAAGAGAAAGTGGAGAGAAAAGAAGAGGAAAACCTAGAACATCAAGAAATCATCACCAAAGCTTTCGATTGATCGGGTAAGGGTGTGAAACTTTATTATTCTATCAATGTGTATAATCATGTATGATTTTGTTGGATTGTTTTGGATTGTTGGTAGTTTTTCTACACTTTCCATTTTAGGTTGAATTTGGTTTAATCGAAAGGAATCGTTGTTTAACGGTTAGAATCGTGATTAGATGATGTAGGTTAGACGATATATGTTAGACTAAGGCTACTGGGACAACTTTGGATTTAATCGGGTGATTTTGGTGAGTTTGGAGGTGCTGTAGCAGAACTGAATGTTGCTGTTCGCAGGCGACTCGCTAGCAGCTCGCTAGGCGAGCACGCAGGGAACGCTCGCTAGCAGCTCGCTAGGCGAGCGTGCAGCGAACGGTCCCAGACTTGGGACAGTGAGATCCTGATGTCCCTCGCTGGCAGCGAAGGGAGTAGCGAGGAGCTCGCTGGAGGTTCGTTGTGGCGAACGGGGTAGCGAACGAGGTCTGTAGCCTCTGTTCTTGCTCGCTAGCAGTTCGCTAGGCGAGGAGGTAGAGAACGCTCGCTAGCAGCTCACTAGGCGAGCGTGTAGCGAACGTAGCAGGATGACTTTTCCCTGTTGTGTGGTGCTGTCGTGGCTTGGGGGTGGAGGATCATGTTCATGAGGTTACAGCATCAAGAAACATATCATGGTTCATAGAGAAGTTTCAAGGCATACTTTTCACATTCATGCATTCACAAAGGCAAGTATAATCATGGTAAACCAAAGAGCCAAGTGTTTTCAAACATGTTAGACATTCAAAAATTATTCATACAAGATCAATCTTACAAGAAAAATCAAGTACCATGTCAAGAAAGTTCATGAAAACCAAAGAAAAACCCTAAAAAGGCCATGTCATTCAAGTGGACCAAAGTGTTTCAAAAATAATTTTTTTGAATTCTTTATTCACACATTGAAACTAGACATATTAAGGAGCATAATTCAAAAAGATTGGCATCAAAATGATAAAAATCAAAGAAGTTATGCACATTTGAAAACTAGGTACAAAACTTGGGCAATTAGGGCAAAAAGCAAGGTAAGGCAAGAACCAAGGCTAGGCATATTTGCAAGAAGGATCATAACTCACTCAAATTTAAACCAAATTGGATGAAACAAAAAAGCAAATTGTATATTTTTTCATAAGGAATCCAATGATGGTGGTGGTTTTCTCAGGTCATGCACTATGTGAAAAATTCGATAGCATTATTAAAATAAACATGTTATGTGCAAGAGCAATATAATAGTCCAATGTACATGTTCTAAGCAACAAGTAATGGTTCAAACACAACATGTGAGACATATAAAGAGTGCTTACAAGCATCATACATCAATAGACAAGCTCATTCAATAGATGGCATATGAAGTGGCAAAAATGGCATGTTTGTGCAAGAATAATGTGACAGACAGAAATGTGCCAATTTAGCATCAACTAAATGATCAAACACAACACATATGACCTATAAATGATGTTTACAAACACCAATCACCTATACCTAATTAGAATCAAATATTTGCATATTGAAATGATATGTAAAGCAAGCTAACAAGCCAAACCAAAGGGACAGTCATGAATACACAAGTTTCTGAGCAAGAAATGGTTCAAACATGACCTATAAATGATATCTGGCACGTTCAAACTCAGTGTACATCAATATTCATCAGAATCTTAAAGGTAGCAAGTTGGAACACTTACCTCTTATAGCCTTTTCAAGTCAATGCACCAAATAAGAAAACCAGTTGATGGATGATGATCCAAGCAGCTCCAATATGCTCTAAACAAGGTGTTCAAATGATGAAAACTCCTCCAACCACACTGCCTTGGCAGAATGGCTTCTTGTACAAGAAAACACCTAAAGCTTCAAAGTGAAACTCTAGGAAATGGTGTTATAGAACTTTTGTGATGCCTTGGATAGTTCAAAAAACTTATATAGAGAGTGTTTGAAGTGTTAAAATGATTGGAAAGTGGTTGGTCAACGACTTGGCTTTAAAAATGCAGAAAAGTCAAAGTTCAATGGTATGAGAGTTGACTTTATGTTCTAGCAGGTTTTGGATGATTTTAAGGGTTTTGACAACTTCAATGCATCATATTTTATGTATTTAAAGTGTTGGTTCAAGTGTTTGGTAGTTGGAAATGGTTTTGCATGAGTTTATGCAAAGGCATATTTTCTTCACAAAGAAGCAACCTCTACCACTTGCAAGAAGATGGTGATAAGAGAAATGAGAAAGATTAAACTTGGTTTCTAGTTGATTCTGATGTTGTTTGGATGTTATAAGTGTGTTCTATTTATAGGCAAGCTTGGATAATGAGAGGTATGGGCAGATTGTGCCAACTTGTCAAGTTTACCCTTTTTGGAGGCAAAATGAGCAAATCCAACTTGGGATCTCTTTTCTGAGCATGAGTCACCTCCCTATGTGTTTCATCATCATTAATATGAAGGTGGGAAAAACACTTAGAGGGGGGGGGGGTTGAATAAGGGTTTTAAGACAATTAAAATGATAGAAAAATAACACAATATTTTTATCCTGGTTCGTTTGAACTCAAACTAATCCAGTCCACCCTACCAAGGTGATTTTCCTTTCTCAATAAGGACTTAATCCACTAAATCAAATTGATTACAGTGTAAACCACTAAGACAACTGTCTTAGTCTTCTCAAGAAACCTGGCCACACTTGGTCTCTTAAGGAATCTTTTACAAAGATAAACTAACAATGTGTTTAAGATGTGCTTCTAAAAAGCTATATCACAACAGTATTTTTACATAAGTTTTAGAATAAAATAAAACTATTCAGCTTGAAGAAAGTTTGTATGAGAGCTTGTTGAATAATTTGTCAAGAATTTGTTTCAAGTTCGTTAGCCTTTGAAGTGATGCTTAGACTTGATTTTATAGTACTTTGAAATTCATTTCTCAAAGACTGTGCAATCTGTGCATTCTGTTCTTTTTGTCTTCTATTGACTTTTCCTTTCTCAGAAGAGGAATGTTCTGACAAATCCTTTTTGTCTGAAATCCTGTGTCATGCACGGATGGGGAAAGAACCGTTTAGGATAAGGACAAGGAATATGCCAACGGATCTTTATTTGAACATCATCTTCTTCAACAACTTTGGAACGTCTTGCATCAGAACTTCTGATGATGTTCCTAGTTCTTCAGATCAGAGTTAACTCAATCAGAGTTTGCAGCAAAGTGCTTTAAGCGTGTAATTCTTTATCAGATCATACTTGCTTATCAGAGCTTTTGTACTCGCAGCGTTGAGTACTTCCAGAGTATTCTGAAGCTTCACGTATGTTCTTTACTCATATTCTTCTCAGCTTCGCTCAGAGTCATTGTAGCAGATCAGAGTCTTCTGATGAGTTGCTTCTGACGCTCAGAGCTTTTTCGTTCTATGGTGTTCAGAGGTGTTCTTGCTTCCAGAATAATATTAAATTTGATATCTGAAACAAATAAACACTTGAACAAAATTAGAGTCTATAAATTCTCTATACAAAATTTCATTAATGTTATCATCAAAACAATGAGATATATAAAACACCAATCTATGTTCTAACAATCTCCTCCTTTTTGGTGATGACAAAAACTATGGGAAATTTTGTTAAAATAGAAAAGAAATATATCTCCCCCTGAGAATATTAATCTCCCTCTGAAATGAATACTTCTGAAAAGATTAAATACTTCCCTTTCATCTTCTGTATTCTTTTCAGTGTCAGAGGAAACTTGCAGATTCTCAGACTTTTAGTTCACAGTTAATTCTTAGAGTTTTGTCAGATGAGAATTATTAGCTCTGAAACACTCAAAAATATGATTAGATGAAATTTATCATGTGTGAGTTGCCTTTGGTAACTGTTTATGTGAATTATCAAAATTACCATTTTCTCCCCCTTTTTGTCATATAAAAAAGAATCTTGCTTAAGAAAAACTTCAAGACAGAAAAAAGTTAACAATGGAGGAAAAATAATAGAGCATAAGATAAATTCAGTCAGAAAAACATAACATCCAGATGCAACAATAAACATAGTCCAGAACAGAAACAAACAGTCAGATAACACATAAGTGCACAAAACAACAAAGAAACTAAGAAGGACGAGAAGCCAAAATCCTCAGAAGATTCGTTATCTCAGATGTGGATTCGTCTTGTTTCGCCATCCATGTCTTTATTTCTTCCGTTGTCTTTTCCTGCTTAACCATCCAAGATTTTATCTCAGTGTTGCTAGCCTTGAGTTTAGCAAGCTGAGCATGCAAATCTTCGTCTTCTTTCTTCACTTCAGATGACTCAGGAGCAGATGCAAAAGCAGAACCATCGTGAACAACCAAAGATGCAGAAGCATTATGGACAATCATGTCAGAAGGTTGAGCAGAGTCAATAGTCACTTCAGGAGCAGGAGCAGAAACTTCTGGAACTACTTCTTCAGGTCTAGACAGTTCAGCAGTCTCAGATGCAACAAACTCTTCAGAAGGAAGACACACATCCTTTGCAGGTGTGTTTTCCAGAAGCAAGGTTGGATTTCTGCTAACACTCAGAAGAGTGAGTCTGACAGCTTCAGAAAATCTGACATTTGCATCATCAGAACAAATCTCTTGAAGATTTGAAGCAACATAATTGAATCTATTTTTGAATCTCTTTCGGATAGCTTCAGAATCATCAGGATTCATACTTGAGAGACATTCCTTCTGGACAGTAGATAACCACATGTTTATTTCCTTTTTAAAACCAGCAAACAGAGTACCAACATCCAGCCTAGGTTTGGGTTTCAAGTAGGCTTCTAATGAAGGTGTTTTGATAGGTGCAGAAGTTGAAGATATGGAAAAAGAAAGGATAAATATAACAGGTGGGTATGAAGGAGATGGAGTGAGGACAGATAAAGTATTATCAATCTGAGGTTCAAATGAGAAAATATCATCGTCAGGGTCAGATGGAATAGAAACAAAAGGTTTGAGAAGAGATGAGATGACATTTGATCTATCAGAATCAGTGGAATCAGAAGATTCAGATGATCCAGATGGAACTGGATAGATAGTCATGAGAGGTTGAAGATCAAGAACGATTGGTTCAGGATCAGATGGAATGGTTTCTGGTTGTTGTTGTTCAGAAGTTTGTTTTTCAGATGGGGGATTTTCAGAGGGTTGGTTTACAGAGGGGGTTGGTTCAGATGTTTGAGGAACAGAAGTTGGAGTTTTAGGGGTAGTTTTCTGATGAATGTTAAATGAAGGTGTGGATGGTACAGATGATTGTGGTTCAGATGGTTGTGGTTGTTGAGGTTCAGAAGTTTTATGTTGTTGAGGTGTAGAAGGATGTGGTTGAGATTTTTGTGGTTCAGATGGAATAGGTTCAGAGTTTTGAGGAGGAGAAGGTGAGGGAATTGGTTCATAAGGAGGAGGTTCAGATGTTAGTACTTCTCTTACTGTTTCTAAAATAGAAGATAAACTAGCAGAAGGATTACCTTTCTGTTTCTTGACGCGCTTTGGCTTTGCAGAAGATGCTTCGCCATAAGCTTTCCTCTTGGGCTTAGAAGATCCTTCTTCCGAGACCTTTCTTTTCTTCCTCTGTCTCTCCTCATAGAAATCAAATCCAGGTTCATCTGCTCTTTGGATCAGATGTTCTAGCAAAGGAGTTCCATTTGTTAATCATTCAGCTACGTAAGCCAAAATGATTTCCTTTGGTTCGTTAGCATAGAAGAGAGGAAAATCATCTAACGGGATCCTTCTCTCGCTTACTTCTTCTGTGTTGATCTGACCTGGTGCAGAAGTAAGTTCTTCTACTATCCTCATCCTCTGCAAACTTTTTCCATTCAGAGGTTTTCCAACAACTGAAGCTAACTCTTCTTTCATACCATCTTCTGTTAGATGACCTACTAAACCATTCTCAGTCAGAATATCTGAGATTAGTTTCCCATAGGGATCCATTTTCTCATCTTTTGGTGCTTGGTTCTGACTTCTTCTCTAGATTGTTTCACATGAGTCCATAGATGAGTGAAAAGTAAGTAAGGCAGATCCACCTTGATGCCTTTACCCAGACAATACATGAAATACATTTGATCAGAGTTGATGTAATAAGGAGAATTTGTAGATTTCCTGTGATGTATGCAGCCTAAGAAGATCTTAGCCCAGATCTTGTATTGAACTTTCAAATCCTTTATCTTGCTTGATGCTTCCCTAGAAGTGAAGACTTCATTGTACACTTCATCCATATCCATACGACTTGCTGGAAGATGAGTGACACCATCTGATTCTTGATGTCCTATCAGCTTGCGAATCGGATCTTCAATAATAATGATTTATTTACCCAGAACTGAAGACACAATGAATTTAGGGAAAACGCTTGCATGAATCCAAAACTCTTTGACCAAGCAAGGATAAACTGGACCAACCAATCTATCAAAATACTTTGTCCATCCTTGTGATGACACAGTTGGATGTAAATCAAATCCATTTTCAGCAATACTTTCAAAATCTATCAAGAACTCACATAGAACTTCTAGTTCATCAACGGGTGTGAGGAGAGTTTTTATTGGTTCTTTGAACGGAGTAGGACCCATTGTAGAAGATGAAACAACAACCATTGTTGATTCAAACTGTTGAGAGATTGAAGATGAGGTTGCCATTGTTGAAGAGGTGAGATAACGAATGCTTCTTTGGGTTTTAGGTTTAGAGGAGATGAATAAGCAATGAAGCAAACAGAAATGCATAAACAGTGTGAGAGAGAGTGAAAAGTGTGAGAAGGTGTTGTGTTGTGGAATTTATAAGGGCGGAAATTAGGGCACACATTCACACGTTCAACATTTACTTCAATTAATTTAATTCAAAAAGTCACATAAAAAAGAATAATGATTTAAAAGCATTAAATGATACTGACAAGTGTGGGGAGGAAACCGAGAAATTGAGAATTCAAACAGTACCTCAAAACGGCGTCTCATTGAGTACACTCCACCTTTTCAGATATCATGTGACACGTGTTTGATGTTGATGTGCCTCTGAATCTCTTTAGAATAAGAAACGATAAACAACGCTCAGATCTTCTGAGACTTGTTAGATCAGAGTTTCACATAAAAAATAAATAATGTACCAAAAGAAATAATCAGAAAGAATACTTCAGAATATAGATATTAATCATATTTCACCTGAATAAATTTGACTCTGAATAAAAGTTTTATTCTGGACATAAATCCATACTAATATTCTTCAGAATAAATTTAAACCTATCTTCAGCAAGGGATTTTGTGAAGATATCATCCCATTGATGGTATGTATTAACAAAGTGCAAACTAATAATTTCCTTCTGAACATAGTCTCTGATAAAATGATGCTTAATTTCTATATGCTTTGCCTTAGAATGCAAAATAGGATTCTTAGAAAGGCAAATAGCAGAAGTATTATCACAGAAAATAGAAATGTTACTCTCATGTATCTGATAATCTTCTAGTTGACTCTTCATCCAGAGCATCTGTGTGCTACAACCAGCAGCAACAATGTATTCTGCTTCTGTTGTTGAAAGCACTATTGTGGGTTGCTTCTTGCTGAACCATGAGATCAGATGACTTCCCAGAAACTGACAACTTCTAGAAGTACTCTTACGTTCCACTTTGTCTCCAACATAGTCAGCATCACAAAATCCAACTAATATGTATTCATCAGATCTTCTGTAACATAAACCCACGTTAGTAGTACCTTTCAGATACCTCAAAATCCTCTTAACAACTGTTAAGTGAGATTCTCTAAGATCTGATTGGAATCTAGCACATAGACAAACACTAAAGAGGATATCAGGTCTAGAAGCAGTCAAGTACAGAAGAGAACCAATCATACCTCTGTAGAGCTTCTGATCTACCTTTTTACTTACCTCTTCTTTACCTAGCGTGCTTGTAGGATGCATTGAAGTCTTTGCTAGCTTGCTTTCTGTCATGTTGAATTTCTTCAGAAGTTCCTTTACATACTTTGTCTGATGTATGTAGGTGCCTTCTGGGGTCTGATTCACTTGAATTCCCAGAAAGAATCTGAGTTCTCCCATCATGCCCATCTCGCATTCTGCCTGCATAGATTGAGTAAACTCATTTCCAAGCGTAATATTGGTGGTTCCAAAAATAATATCATCAACATAAATCTGACAGATTAAAATGTCTTTCTTAATTGATTTATGGAAGAGATTAGTGTCAATTTTTCCTCTGATAAACTTATTTTCCAGAAGGAAATTACTCAGCCTCTCATACCAAGCTCTGGGAGCTTGTTTTAAGCTATAGAGTGATTTCTTTAGTTTAAAAAACGTGTTCTGGAAAATTTTCATTTTCAAAACCAGAAGGTTGATGAACATCAACTTCCTCTTCTATGAAACCATTTAAGAAAGCACTTTTAACATCCATCTGATACAAAGTGATGTTATTTTGTGCAGCAAAGGAAATAAGCAAGCGAATAGATTCTAACCTTGCCACAGAAGCATAAGTCTCTGTGTAATCTATACCTTCTTGCTGACTGTATCCTTGAGCAACCAGCCTATCCTTGTTTCTGATGACTTCTCCTTGCTCGTTTAGCTTGTTTCTGAAGACCCATTTAGTTCCAATGATGTTGAATCCATTTGGTCTTGGAACCAGATCCCAGACGTCATTCCTTGTGAATTGGTTAAGCTCCTCTTGCATAGCAAGTATCCAATCAATATCGTTCAGAGCCTCATCCACAGAAGTAGGTTCAATGATAGATACCAAACCAAATAATGATGTTCCAGAAGATCTGAGAAATGATCTTGTTCTGATAGGGTCATCCTTCTTTCCAATTATCATTTCCTCTGGATGAGAGGCTTTGATTCTGGATGATCCTTTAAAATTTGGTTCTTCAGAAATTGTTAAGCTATCCATTTGAGCAGTCAAGGGAGTAGCATATGACGTTGCTTCTGGTGCTTTTTCTTGAGCTTTGTCTGCCTCTGGTTCTTCAGAGTCTGTGAGAAGGACTTCTCTATCTATAGAAATTTCAAGCTGCTTTGGCTTTTGATTGCCAAGCTTATCATCACATATAACATGAATTGATTCCTCTACAATTTGTGTCTCAATATTGTATACTCTGTAGCCTTTAGAGCGTTCAAAATATCCAAGCATGAAACACTCTGAGCTTTAGAATCAAACTTGTTCAGATTTTCCTTAGTGTTCAACATAAAACAAACACATCCAAAAGGATGGAAATAAGAAATGTTGGGCTTTCTATTCCTCCACAGTTCATAAGGAGTCTTCTTCAAAAGAGGTCTTACAGACACTCTGTTCTGAATATAAAAAGCTGTATTCACTGCTTCTGCCCAAAAATATGTTGCCATGTTAGTCTCGTTGACCATGGTTCTGACCATTTCTTGCAATGTTCTATTTTTCCTTTCTACAACTCCATTCTATTGAGGAGTTCTAGGACAAGAAAAATCATGTGCAATGCCATTTTCTTTAAGAAAAATTTCAAAGTATTTATTTTCAAATTCTCCACCATGATCACTTCTAACTTTAACAATTTTAAATTCTTTTTCGTTTTGGACTTGTTTGCAGAAGTTAATGAATTCAGAATGTGATTCATCCTTGTGTTTCAGGAATTTTATCCATGTTCATCTGCTATAGTCATCAACAATGACTAATCCATACTTCTTGCCTCTGATGGATGCAATTTTCATTGGTCCAAACAAATCAATATGAAGCAGCTCTAATGGTCTAGAGGTATAAACAACATTTTTAGCTTTGAAAGAAGATTTTGAAAATTTTCCTTTCTGACATGCTTCACAAAAAGCATCTGAGTTGAACTTCAACTGAGGAAGTCCTCTTACCTGATTGAGCTTATTAATATGAGATATACGTCTCATACTAATACGACCCAATCTTCTGTGCCAGACCCGTTGCTCATCGTTAACAGACATAAGGCATTTTACATTCTGAACTTTAAGTTCTGAAAGATTGATTTTGTAAATGTTGTTCTTCCTTTTCCCATTAAAGAGGATTGAGCCATCTTTTTGACTCACAGCTTTACAACATTTTTTATTGAAGATTATATCATAACCATTGTCACTTAATTGACTTATGGTCAATAGATTATGTGTTAATCCTTCAACAAGTAAGACATTAGATATAGAAGGGAGGTTACCATTACCAATAGTTCCAGAGCCTATGATTTTGCTCTTCTGGTTCCCTCCAAACTTCACGTCACCTCCATATCTAAGTTCTAAGCTTTGGAACATAGACCTTCTTCCCGTCATGTGTCACGAGCAGCCAGAGTCCAGGTACCATGATTGGTGTCTCAACTTTGCTGCTAAGGACATCTGTAACAAAAATTATTTTGTCCTTAGGTACCCATATTTTCTTAGGTCCTCTGGGGTTAGTAGGTTTGAAATTCTTTCTGAATTTCTTTCCCTTAAACACATCTTTGTTCTACTGAGGTTTTGGTTTATTAAACACAGGTTTGTTCTGATCAGAATGTGTGTTGATGACGAGAAAACGCATCGATTATATCGCTAGATTTCATTGACGTTTTATCACGCATTCACCGTTTTAACGCTCGATTTCTCGAGTTTTTCTTACTATTTTGCAGGTACATCGCTATGTGAGGCCGAATCATGAATTAAGAAGAAAGGAACGAAAGAAACCACAAGAAAATGAAGAAAGGCAGAAGCCTGCAAAAAGTCTGCATAATTTGTAACAACCACGGTCGTTACAAGGGTGTCACGACCGTGACACCCAAATTTGGGCCATCACGACCGTGAGGAAGTAGTCACGACCGTGACACTTAAAATCCTCAAATAACGAACGTGAAGCCCTTGTCACGCCCGTGGCAAGGATAAAACTTGGTTTTGACTCAGACTACGTCAAGCCACCACTGAAGACCACTTCTCCTCTTATTTCTCCTCAAGGCAGCACGTGAAGACGACTTCTCCCATTTTTGCTGCCACTCTCCAACATTTCCTCAACCACTTCAGCAAGGCCCAAGAAACAAAAGACCAAGACTCCAGCCCATTAAAGGCTCTATAAATAGTACCAGCTGAGGTGAACTCAGGGACAGACTTCATTATCCAAATTTCCTGCGGAAGCTCTGCCGAATTACCTTACGAACCAGAATTTTTATTCCAGCATTATTTTACTTTCTGTCTTGTTTTATTTGTATCCAAACCAACCGTGTAACAATTTCCAACATTAGGGAATTGTTATACTTTTATTTGTTTCCAACCTTCAGCATTCGTTTTAATTTTTATTTCCGCCTACTCCAAGCCTTCCGGTCTGTGGAAGAGGTAGTCTACTCAGATATTTGTTAATCAGGTTTTTTCAATTTATTGAACTTTAATTTAATTATAATGTCTATTTATTTCTCTGCCATGAGTAAGTTATTATTTAATTCTGTGTCTGATTCAACCTCGATGAGTAGCTAAATACCTTAGGGCGGTATGTAGTTATAACCAACTTAACCGGTAAAATATAACCATAGGCTAAAATAATTAATCACTTAACATTCTGGCTGATACTTTTTAATTGAATTAGACCTTTTCGTTACGAGAGTAAGAAAAGGGTATTAGGTTGGGTCAAGACCACGAGAGTGTGAGATTTAACCAGATAGCTAAAGTTAGGCATTTAAATTAAACACAGCGAGAGCGCTTTAAGATAAATTAGACTTATTTAGTTTCCAAAAATTACCTTTAAACACTTATGGGCTAGCGAGAGCAGGCATAGGGCTTTAGGGATAAGATCTGATACAAGACCACGAGAGTGTGAGTTGAGGGTATTTAAACTAGTAATCTCTACCGAACAGATTAAGTGAACATCTCTATAAGCCTAGGTTAGATTGACCCACCTAAGTTAGTATAATTACATACCGACCGCCTTAGTATTATTTTATTAAAAACTTAAATTTAATTCCGCCTTTAATAGTCTTAAAAACCAACAACAATCGTGACAACTATTCGCCTTAGCTAAACTAGAAGTTCATCTAGCACTAAGTAACAATAGAATCCTTGTGGATCGATAATCTTAAATATTACTTCGATAGGCTGTGCACTTGCAGTAAGATACCGCTAGACGCATAAGTAGACACGTCTTTAGCCCATCAAGTTTTTGGCGCCGTTGCCGGGGATTCCTTAATTTAGTTACTAGTGCACTTAGGTAGCATTGTCTAGACTAAGGTATCAACTATTTAATTTAATCTAATCTTCGAGTGTATGCCAAGTACTCGCTCCAAAAGCGAAGACTTGCAACCTCTAATCCCTGAATCGGAACGCTTCTTACACGTAAGAAGACGTATATTCGATTTCGAAAACAATTCCAATATTCCAGATCTTCAATTAGATCCGCCTAAACCAGTCGTAAAACCAGACGCAGGGATGGCTGAAGAACAAACTCATCCACTCAAGTATTACGCTAATCCTTCGCAAGGTGAACCGCATTCAAGCATTGCAGCGCCGGCTATCAACCGAAATGATTTCGAACTAAAACCTTCGTTGATATCAGCCGTGCAACAAAATCAATTCGCCGGAAATCCTACCGAGGATCCGAATCTTCATCTTTCGATCTTTGTGCAATATGCAGATACCGTAAAAGCCAATGGAGTTACCCAAGAAGCCATTAGACTACGTTTATTTCCTTTTTCGCTTCGAGACAGAGCAAGAGCTTGGCTTCAATCTCTGCCTTCGAACTCAGTAACTACGTGGGCAGAACTTAAGAAAGTTTTCTTGAATAGGTATTTTCCACCTAGCAAGACAGCTATGCTGAGAGCTCAGATCAATGGATTTAAGCAAAGAGAAAGTGAATAATTATTCGAAGCTTGGGAACGCTATAAGGATCTACTTAGACTTTGTCCACATCATGGATTAATAGACTGGATGGTCATCCATACCTTCTATAATGGACTCTTGTACAACACAAGAATGACAATTGACGCTGCCGCGGGTGGTGCATTGATGGACAAAGAATATAGAGATGCCTATGCACTTATCGAAAGTATGGCTCAAAATCATTACCTTTGGGGAAGCGAGAGAGTCGCAACTGAGAAACCAACAAAGGGAGGTATGTACGAAGTAAGTAGTATGGACCAAGTCAATGCGAAGTTTGACCAACTAAGCCAAAAGATCGATAGCTTGGCCATAACACCTGCAGCCACCGTGGCTGCAGTAACACCTAACTGTGAGTTATGTGGAGTCCCAGGACACGAAGTCTCTGATTGTCAACTATTGGCAGGAACTCCCACTGATCAAGTGAATTATGCTCAAGGAAACCCTTACTCAAACACATACAACCCAGGTTGGAAGAATCATCCGAACCTCTCCTATAAGAATAACAATGCTTATTACGCACCAGGTCAAGCACCAGCTACATCACCAGGATATCAAAAGACTGCTCCTAATATCCCTAGAAAATCGAACCTTGAATTGATGATGGAGAGCTTTATAGCTAGCCAATCTCAGACAAACAAGGACTTCTTAAACCAAAACATTCACACTAGTGAGCAGATTAAACAATTAGTGAGCAAAGTAGATGCATTAGCTACACATAACAAAATGCTTGAAACTCAGATTTCACAAGTAGCTCAACAACAAGCACCTACTGCTGCACCAGCTGGAGTATTCCCTGGACAACCTCAACCTAACCCGAAAGGACATGCTAACGCTGTAATATTAAGAAGTGGCAAGGAACTTGACGGACCTACCGATCCAAGACTTGACAATCCAGCCATGTACCAAAAACCGGATAAACCGACTGAAGTGGTGAATGATCCAGAAGAAAAGGAAGATGAAAGTCGAGAGGTAGTGGAGAAGGAACAACCTTATGTGCCTCCACCACCCTATAAACCACCAATTCCGTACCCTCAAAGATTAGTAAGTTCCAAGACGACGGGTCAATTTAAAAAATTTGTCGAACTTCTGAAACAGTTGAATATTACTATTCCGTTTACAGAAGCAATTACCCAAATACCCTCGTATGCCAAGTTTTTAAAAGAAATCTTATCCAATAAGAAAAAGATAGAGGATAACGGAACAGTTACACTTACTGCCGAGTGTAGCGCCATAATTCAGAATAACATGCCTCCTAAGCTAAAAGATCCAGGAAGTTTCTCTATACCCTGTGTAATAGGAAAATTCGTCATTGACAAAGCTCTGTGCGACTTAGGAGCCAGTATCAGTGTTATGCCCTTAACTATTTGCAAAAGGCTAGACATGGGAGACCTAAGACCAACTAAAATGTCTGTTCAACTAGCCGATCGCTCTGTTAAATATCCTGTAGGCATATTAGAAAACGTCCCAGTGCGTATAGGACAATTCTACATTCCTACTGATTTTATAATCATGGACATCTCTGAAGACTCCACTACACCTATCATACTAGGAAGACCGTTCTTAGCTACCGCCGGAGCCATAATAGACGTAAAAAGAGGAAAGCTAACCTTTGAAGTAGGTGAAGAGAAAGTCGAATTTGTTTTAACACAATTCTTACAATCACCAGCTATAGAGGATACATGCTATCTAATGGACGTAATTGACGAATGTGTAAGAGAAATGGAACTGGAGGAGACCACTTATTCTGAAATAATGAAAATTCAAATCCCTCCAATTCTCGAAGATGATAATTGGCGAAAACCGTATCAGGATGATAGTCTAAGCGAAAGTTTAGCACTTACACCGGATCCCATGCCAAGTAGAGATAAACCTACAGTAGGATTAAAAACTTTACCTCATAACCTAAGGTACGAATTCTTAGACGTTGAATGTAAAAGACCAGTTATAGTAAATTCCAGTTTAGGAACTATAGAAACAAAGAAACTTTTAGATGTCTTGAAGAAATATCCAACTGCATTAGGATATAACATATCTGATCTCAAAGGAATATGTCCTTCAGTTTGCATGCATCGCATTTTGCTTGAAGAAGATTGCAGAACCTCCAGAGAATCTCAAAGAAGAATAAACCCAACCCTTAGCACTGTAGTAAAAGACGAAGTCAAGAAATTATTAGATGCCGGGATAATATATCCAATCTCTGATAGTGAATGAGTTAGTCCAATACATGTAGTGCCAAAGAAAGGAGGTATCACTGTGGTGAAAAACGCACAAGGCGAATCGATATCGCAAAGAGTAGTGACGGGATATAGAGTGTGCATAGATTATCGTAAACTAAACAAAGCCACTCAAAAAGATCATTTCCCATTACCTTTCATAGATCAAATGTTGGAACGATTAGCCAAGCATTCTTACTTCTGTTATCTTGACGGGTACTCAGGATTTTTCCAAATCCCCATCCATCCTGATGATCAAGAGAAGACTACATTCACATGTCCTTATGGAACGTTCGCCTACAGGCGAATGCCCTTTGGATTGTGCAACGCTCCTGCAACCTTTCAAAGATGTATGATGTCAATCTTCGCAGATTTTATAGATAACATCATGGAAGTGTTCATGGACGACTTCTCTGTATGCGGGCAAAGTTTTGAAGGATGTTTATCAAACTTAGAAATGGTGTTAGAAAGATGTGTAAAAGTAAATCTCGTGCTTAACTGAGAGAAATGTCATTTTATGGTCAACGAAGGAATAGTATTAGGTCATGTAATATCCGACAAGGGAATTGAAGTTGATAAAGCTAAGATTGAAGTAATAAAAGATCTTCAACCCCCTAAAACCGTTCGAGAAATACGAAGCTTTTTAGGACACGCCGGTTTTTACCGACGATTCATCAAAGATTTCTCGAAAATCACTAAACCTCTTACTGGTTTATTAATGAAAGACGCTGAGTTCATATTCAATGAAGATTGTCTTAAAGCATTCGAAACTCTAAAAACAGCCCTCATCACCGCACCAATCATGCAACCCCCTGACTGGAGATTACCTTTTGAAATCATGTGCGATGCGAGTGACTATGCTGTAGGCGCAGTTCTAGGCCAGAGAAAGGAAAAGAAACTCCATGCGATTTACTATGCCAGTAGAACTTTGGATTCTTCCCAGATGAACTACGCTACTACAGAAAAAGAATTGCTAGCAGTTGTCTTTGCGCTTGACAAATTCCGCTCTTACCTAGTTGGAGCGAAAATAATCATTTACACAGACCATGCTGCTATCCGATATCTATTAACTAAGAAAGATGCTAAACCAAGACTCTTAAGATGGATTTTACTCTTACAAGAGTTTGATCTAGAGATAAAAGATAAAAAAGGTACTGAAAACGTCGTAGCGGACCATTTATCTAGAATAGATGGTATTAAACCCGAACAAGTGCCGATTAACGATGATTTTCCATATGAACAGCTGATAGCACAAATAGGAAGTGACCTAGCGCAGTTAGATATAAATGAACCAGAACCCGTGGAAACAATACAGACAACTGTAGGACTGCCATGGTACGCTGACATTGTCAACTACCTAGCCGCAGGAGCTCTTCCACCCGATCTAACCTATCAGCAGAAAAAGAAATTCTTTCATAACCTGAAACAGTACTATTGGGATGAACCATTATTGTTCAAAAGAGGACCAGATGGAATCTTTCGCCGATGTATTCCCGAAGAAGAAATAGAAGACGTCATTGCTCAATGCCATTCATCTCCTTATGGTGGACATGCAAGCACTTCCAAGACTTGTGCAAAAATCTTGCAAGCCGGCTTATACTGGCCTAATCTATGGAAGGATGTCCACATCGCTGTTATAAACTGCGACCGGTGTCAACGCACTGGCAATATTTCAAGAAGAGATGAAATGCCCCAAAAGGGAATTTTGGAAGTAGAAATCTTCGACGTCTGGGGAATAGATTTCATGGGACCATTCCCATCATCTTTCGGTAATAATTACATACTCGTAGCTGTTGATTATGTCTCGAAATGGATTGAAGCCATAGCTTCTCCTACAAACGATACACGAGTAGTAATAAAGCTTTTCAAAAATATAATCTTTCCCAGATTCGGTGTGCCTCGACTCGTCATAAGTGACGGTGGCTCGCACTTCATTTCAAAAATCTTCGACAAATTACTATCTAAGTATGGAGTGAGACACCGTGTGGCTACACCATATCACCCACAAACAAGTGGACAGGTCGAAGTCTCAAACAGAGAGATTAAACAAATCTTAGAAAAGACTGTCGCCATATCTCGGAAAGATTGGTCATCTAAACTTAATGAAGCTCTATGGGCTTATAGGACCGCTTACAAGACACCCATAGGTACTACACCTTTCAAACTAGTTTATGGAAAGTCTTGTCACCTCCCAGTAGAACTAGAACACAAAGCTTATTGGGCGATCAGAACTCTCAATATGAACTATAATGCTGCAAAGCGAATCCTAGACATTAACGAATTAGAAGAATTAAGGCTAGATGCATATGAAAATGCTAAGCTATATAAGGAAAGAACTAAGCGATGGCATGATAAACGCCTATCCAGGAAAGAATTCAGTGTGGGAGACGTTGTACTCCTCTTTAATTCAAGACTTAGGCTCTTTCCTGGAAAATTAAAGTCTAGATGGTCAGGACCCTTTGATATAACTAAAGTATTCCCAAGTGGAGCAATAGAAATTAAGGGTAAGGATAGTGAGCCACTCACAGTAAACGGACAACGTCTAAAACACTATCATAAAGTTGAAAATAGAGGTTATGCGAATAATCTAAAGCTTTTAGAATTGTCCACCAATCCCCCTGATTAATCTAAACCAAAGCTTTACGTCAGGCTTTTGACAATAAAAACAGCGCTTAGTGGGAGGCAACCCATTTACTCAGTTACTTATTTTAAATATTATTTTCTTTTAGCACATTGTTATTTATCGTTTTTACCTTTCATTTTCTTTCTTTTCTTTTAGCACATTGTTATTGTTATTTTAAATTGTTTTGTCAGTTTTATTTTACACTACTATTATCGCCATTACATTTTAGCATTTCATTTTCTAATTTTTATCTTAAATCACTTTTTACAGATTTTCTAAAGTCTTTTCCACTGATTTGTTTCCCCCGTATTTTCACTGACCATGGCTAACCAACCAATTAACTATATGGAAACCAAATTTAGAGGTAGGAACCAAAGAATGAAGTTCGAAGAGTTATCACAGAGGCAAATGGATTTGACCCTGTACCCAAACGATAGGACTATGGAAACCTTAGGTATACATGATAGTGTCATGTACTTGTTCAACCGACTCGGATGGGAGAATGCAATGATCCAACACAAGTTTGCGACTTACCGTGAGCTCACCCTTGAGTTCCTTAGTTCCCTACTTTACCTACCTGAGCGCGGTTTTGGGTCTAGGAAAGGATTTATTAGTTTCCGCCTATTTGGAATAGAATACGACTTTAACCATAAAGAGCTAGCTGACCTGTTAGGATTCCCTAGTGGACCTTTTGCTTTTACTACCACACAGGTAGAATTGATGGATGTGGAGCTAGATTTCTTTTGGGGAACTCTGACCGGAAACTACCACCCTGAACCAAATGACATGAACAATGATGAGATCCATAATCCTGCTCTCTGTTACTTCCACAAATTCCTCGCCCATACCTTCTTTGGAAAAGAAGAAAACATTACCGGAGTCTCTAAAGATGAATTATTTATTATGTCATGTTTCACTACTGGACAGTCTGTTAATGGTGTACCTTTCATGATGCAAACCTTTACCCGCATCCAAGAAGAACCTGAATTACCTATAGTGGTAGGAGGTCTTGTAACCATGATTGCTGATGCCTTAGGACTTAGGTACCAACTGGACAGGTGCACCCGTCTGGGAACCATCCGCCTAATGAATCTTAAATTCTGCTTCAATAGACATATCATAAGGAATTTAGGACGCCCACCTTTTGAGTACCTGATCCGGAACGAAGTAGTCACCCTGTTCACATTACCCAATCATGCTAAAGTAAGTGTTCATAATAAGGATAACTGGCTTTATGAGTTAAACCCACCTGATTATCCAGCCACTCCTGAAACACCTCAGTCTCACAGGATAACAGATGATATAATGACCGCTGTTGAAACTGACCCTGAGACACCTCCTGGATACCATGACACTGACCCAACTGACAAAGTTCATGAAACCCCTGGAGCGAATCACGGAGAGTACGCTAACAACTTACAGAACATCATGCACACTCTCAATGCCTACCAAACTGACATTAATCTATTCAAAGAAGACATTAAGAGTATGCGATTGGACATCATAGGATTGACTGACATGGCCTGCGAACAATTCTATCATTTGGACTCCGCCATCGAAGACCTGAAGAAACGCCTTTGAAACGGCTATCAGTGATTTAGTTTATTATTTTTTTTCTCATTATTTTTCTCATTATTTTCGTTTCCAGTTAAATTTATCTTTCGCAACGATTTCATAACATAATTTCCGTTTATGTAATTTCAATTTTTCTTTATGCCATGCACTTTTTATTTCAATTATTTCTTCATTTTTAGCAGCTTATATACTTTTTCTACTTTTTCTATATACTGTATACTGTATGACTACATTATTTTATGTATACAATCTTAGGTTCGTATACTACTGTGTTGCAAATGATATATAATATGGTGTGTGTTTAATATAAGTGTTACTTAATAAAATAAATTATTATCAATTTATAAATAACGTGAGAAAATATTCTTTTCTGGGAATCATTCAGCACAACATGCCCTCACGGTCGTCACACCCCACTTACGATCGTGACGTGCTCATTTAGCGTGTCACGACCGTCACGCCCCTGTCACGACCGTGACGACCTCTATTACAGGGATCGTGAGAAACAGAACTGTTTCTCATCGTGTCCCCTCTTCTTCTCCATTCATAACCTACCCAAAACACTACCCACTCATTCCACAACCGCCGTAACCTCTCCACTACCCCCATTAATCCTCCATTATCATCAACCATTTCATTAACATTCTCCCGTATTTAACCCGAACCTCAATCTCCCTCATTCTACCATTTTTCTCACAAAACCTCACAAAATCCTTCCTCCCTCACTCTTCACTCTTGCATGTTATGGATTCCATCATTTTTAGAGAAGGTGAAGCTGGAGTAACCCAGAGAGACCGTTTCATCCGCTTCCAGAACCGCGGTCTGCAACCTACCCGCTACATTGCCACTGACTGTCTGCGAGAACTCGGAATGTTGTCCAGCGTTCAAAGCCTACTGCAAAAGGTCGGTCTGTGGGACCTCTGTCGTCAGCCACAACCTACTTTCGAACTTCTGACGCTGGAGTTCCTCAGCTCTTACAGTTACATCACCTCTCCCGGTTCTCAGAGTCAGCTTACCGGCATCGTAACATTCAGATTGCACGGCCAGGAGTTCAACCTCACGCAAACCAGGATCACCGAGCTGTTAGGTTTCGATCACGGCACCGAAGCCCACCGTCACGTGCCCGATAATTTCAGTGAACAAGCATTCACTCTATGGCACGACCTCACCAACACCCGTGCATCCACCTTCCAGAGCCTCAACGCCACACACATCCACAACCCGGCTATCCGCTATTTTCACCGGGTCATCTGCAACACAATCTTTGCTAGAGAGAGCAACCACAAGCTCAACTCCAAGGAGCTTCTGTTCTTATACTGTGCCCTTCATGACGAGCCAATCAACGCTGCCCCCTTTATGCTTTACCACATCCAGGCCATTGCGCACCGAGGCTCCTCCCCGTTCTTCATAGGCGGCATTGTCACCACCCTCGCCATTCAGTTGGGGCTTGGTGACGCGCTCGCTAATCAGCCTCACCTCGCCGCCGAATTCCTGACCATGAGCTACTGCCGGTCCGCCCACCTGATCGCGCAGCGAAAGGATGGCAGGTACAACCCTGTTGTCAATGGCACCGTTTTCCACCACATCACTCTGCCGTCCCGCACCCGCATCGACCCATCCAACCGAGCCAACTGGCTCTTTATTTTACCAGCTGCGGCCGATCACATCCCGGTTCATGATGATCAGGCAGACGCCCCAGTGGACGAGATGCAGGACGCTATGGATGCAGCTGAGCCTGTCCAGGATATCCCCGAGACATCTACCAGGCAGCCCCCTGCTCCCGCAGTCACACTTGAGGAGGTCCTACTTGCGATTCATCAGCAGAACCTGATGAACGCCGCACTGGAGCGACGACAGAAGGCGCAGTATGATGCTTTACTCGGCACCATTGCTGCCAACCAGGAGGCCACTAATGAGCGATTTGGAGAACTTTTCGGCGAGCTCGAGGCGCTCCGCATCAGCATTACTGCTACCTCCGGCACCGGCTCTGATCCCGACGCGACTCCCTCCAGACGCCGCTCTCGCACCAGAGGCCGAGCCCGCGGTCCTCAGTAGCAGTAGTTTACTTTTATGTTGTTTTTCATTTTTAGTCTTGTACTGTATTTGTACCGCATTTATATCACAACATTGAGGACAATGTCTGATATCGTGTGGGAGAGGTACTTTTCATTTCAGTGTACTTTCAATTCCGTTGTATTCCTTTTAGCAAAATCAATGAAATGAGCAAATCTGTGCGCTATTTTCTTTAATTTCGAGCTTTCCCCGATTATTAAGACATACCAGAAAAATCTCTAATTACTCGCATTACCCGACTTACCACCGAATGGTTCGTAACTACGAAGCCGGGAATGATTAAACAAGACCAATACAATCTTGACATCTTCGACCCCCTGCTTAAGAAATTCCATCCCGATCACCATTGCGAGTGCACCTTTAGTTTCAGTTCAAAAGTAACCCCCAGTAGTTTATACTAGCAGTCAGCACCGTCTGAACACAAACCATGTGGGGAGCCGATGAATATAAGCGTTTGATGCCTAATCAATAATGATCCTTCGTATCTCGATGCAAAATGAAAAGAAATTGCACCAAAGTACACGGTCGCAGATAAGAAACGAGAAATATGAGAAGGAATCCGTTTCGAGTTGGTTCAGAGGTACTGGTTCTGAACTCGGTAGGGCGTGCTACGGCTCGATCCCCCACAGCCTCCGAATCGGATAAAACATGAAGGGTTACCACACTCGTGTACCAGACCCCGTGCTAAAAAAGGATCAAAATCGCTAACCGGCTACTCCACTACGTGCGTGCTAAGGCAAAGGGCTTAATGTGACTGCGCTAGAACGAAACCGGGCGAAATAAGATCGAAAAACTCTAGGTGAAATCGTAATGTGATTGCCGATTGTTTCGCTTGACGGGAAGTCGACGACATAGCTTGTTGCTTGTGTCATTAGTGTATCGGTAGTGTTCTATCAAAGTACCGGACTATCCGACAAAACGATCCACCGTACGGTTTGTTATGAGTATGCGCGAATAAAATCTTGTCCGCCGATTTTCAACCGACTATTTGCTTGAGGACAAGCAAAGGTTTAAGTTTGGGGAAGTTTGATGACGAGAAAACGCATCGATTATATCGCTAGATTTCATTGACGTTTTATCGCGCATTCACCGTTTTAACGCTCGATTTCTCGAGTTTTTCTTACTATTTTGCAGGTACATCGCTATGTGAGGCCGAATCATGAATTAAGAAGAAAGGAACGAAAGAAACCACAAGAAAATGAAGAAAGGCAGAAGCCTGCAAAAAGTCTGCATAATTTGTAACAACCACGGTCGTTACAAGGGTGTCACGACTGTGACACCCAAATTTGGGCCATCACGACCGTGAGGAAGTAGTCACGACCGTGACACTTAAAATCCTCAAATAACGAACGTGAAGCCCTTGTCACGCCCGTGACAAGGATAAAACTTGGTTTTGACTCAGACTACGTCAAGCCACCACTGAAGACCACTTCTCCTCTTATTTCTCCTCAAGGCAGCACGTGAAGACGACTTCTCCCATTTTTGCTGCCACTCTCCAACATTTCCTCAACCACTTCAGCAAGGCCCAAGAAACAAAAGACCAAGACTCCAGCCCATTAAAGGCTCTATAAATAGTACCAGCTGAGGTGAACTCAGGGACAGACTTCATTATCCAAATTTCCTGCGGAAGCTCTGCCGAATTACCTTACGAACCAGAATTTTTATTCCAGCATTATTTTACTTTCTGTCTTGTTTTATTTGTATCCAAACCAACCGTGTAACAATTTCCAACATTAGGGAATTGTTATACTTTTATTTGTTTCCAACCTTCAGCATTCGTTTTAATTTTTATTTCCGCCTACTCCAAGCCTTCCGGTCTGTGGAAGAGGGAGTCTACTCAGATATTTGTTAATCAGGTTTTTTCAATTTATTGCACTTTAATTTAATTATAATGTCTATTTATTTCTCTGCCATGAGTAAGTTATTATTTAATTCTGTGTCTGATTCAACCTCGATGAGTAGCTAAATACCTTAGGGCGGTATGTAGTTATAACCAACTTAACCGGTAAAATATAACCATAGGCTAAAATAATTAATCACTTAACATTCTGGCTGATACTTTTTAATTGAATTAGACCTTTTCGTTACGAGAGTAAGAAAAGGGTATTAGGTTGGGTCAAGACCACGAGAGTGTGAGATTTAACCAGATAGCTAAAGTTAGGCATTTAAATTAAACACAGCGAGAGCGCTTTAAGATAAATTAGACTTATTTAGTTTCCAAAAATTACCTCTAAACACTTATGGGCTAGCGAGAGCAGGCATAGGGCTTTAGGGATAAGATCTGATACAAGACCACAAGAGTGTGAGTTGAGGGTATTTAAACTAGTAATCTCTACCGAACAGATTAAGTGAACATCTCTATAAGCCTAGGTTAGATTGACCCACCTAAGTTAGTATAATTACATACCGACCGCCTTAGTATTATTTTATTAAAAACTTAAATTTAATTCCGCCTTTAATAGTCTTAAAAACCAACAACAATCGTGACAACTATTCGCCTTAGCTAAACTAGAAGTTCATCTAGCACTAAGTAACAATAGAATCCCTGTGGATCGATAATCTTAAATATTACTTCGATAGGCTGTGCACTTGCAGTAAGATACCGCTAGACGCATAAGTAGACACGTCTTTAGCCCATCATGTGTGCTTAATATCATTTAAATGACCATATTTGAAGTGAGTATACATAGGAGAATACTTAATGATTAATTTATCAATAGGTTTTGGACTTAAATCCTTCCCAGAGGGTGATTCATATCCAATTCCCTTCCTGTTGTTTATGCTTACGCCATAGATCATGGAAGCTATCTTGCTTCTATCTAGGCCTCTGGCCAAAAACTTCTGAAAGCTATAATCATACTCTTCTAAAATGTTTTTAGAGCATGATATAGGATCTGAGTCAGATTTTTGAGCTTTTTCTAAACCATTTTTCATTTTAAGATTGTTTGCTTTAAGCTCAGCAACTTCTGATCTCAGCTGATCATTCTCAGATGCAAGATAACTCTGAAGCTTCTTGTATTTGAGTTTGATCTTGCTGTAGCTTTCAAGAATTTCAGATAAACTTTCAATAAGTTCAGCTCTAGAAAGTTCAGAAAATACCTTTTCTGAATCTGATTCTGATCCAGATTCAGCAGTTTCTTCGTGGTCCTCCATGTCAGCCATCAATGCTACATTAGCACATTCATCTTCTGACTCTGATGAAGATTCAGAAGCATCTGAATCGTCCCACGTGGCCATTAGCACTTTCTTCTTCTTTTCAAACTTCTTTCTGGGTTTCTCCTTCAGAAGTTTGGGACATTCATTTTTATAGTGGCCTGGCTCCTTGCACTCGTAGCACACTACATCTTTCTTTCCATATTTCTTATGTCCAGAAGATTCTCCATGCTGATTAGATCTCTTGAAGTTTCTGAACTTCTTTTGTTTGTGCTTCCAAAGTTGGTTTATCCTTCTGGACAACAAAGACAATTCATCTTCTTCAGAGGAAGATTCTTCAGAGCTTTCTTCAATAACCTGCAAAGCTTTAGCAGATTTGTTAGATTTTAGCGCGACAGACTTACCTTTCTTCTGGGGTTCATCTTCTTCCAGCTCAATCTCGTGACTCCTTAAGGAACTGATCAGTTCCTCCAGAGTGATCTTATTCAGATCCTTTGCAAGCTTCAGCGCTGTCACCATTGGTCTTCACCTTGTTGACAAGCTTCTGATTATCTTCTTGACGTGATCAGCAGTAGAGTAACCTTTGTCCATAACCTTCAGACCAGCAGTTAGAATCTGAAACCTTGAGAACATAACTTATACAGATTCAGATTCCTTCATCTTGAAGGCCTCGTATTTCTGAATGAGCGCCAAGGCTTTTGTCTCCTTTACTTGGGATTTTCCTTCATGCGTCATTTTTAAAGATTCAAACATATCAAATTCAGTATCTCTATTAGTTATTTTCTCATACTCAGTATGAGATATTGCATTTAATAGAATGGTTCTCGCCTTTTGATGGTTTATAAACTCCTTCTTCTGTTGATCAGACATAGACTTTCTGTCAACCTTTTTGCCTTCATCATTTGTAGGATGAATATAACCATCAGTAACCAAATCCCATAAGTCAGCGTCATAGCTTAGAAAGAAACTTCCTATTCTATCTTTCCAGTAATCAAACTTCTCACCATCAAACATGAGAGGTTTGGTGCTGATTCTATCTCTATCATCGTATTTGTTGTTGTATGAAGTTGAAGTTGAAGCTTCAGCAGCCATTATGAATCAAGAACAATAGATTAAGAGTTTTTCCCAACAGGATCTTTTTATGTCACAGTTAAGTGAGAGCACTTACAGAACGGGAGCTCTGATGGCAACTAAAGGTGAGAAAAACATTTAGAAGGGGGGAAGGGGTTAAATAAGGGTTTTAAGACAATTAAGATGATAGAAAAATAACACAGTATTTTTTATCCTGGTTTGTTTGAACTCAAACTAATCCAGTCCATCCTACCAAGGTGATTTGCCTTTCTCAACAAGGACTTAATCCACTAAATCAAACTGATTACAGTGTAAACCACTAAGACAAATGTCTTAGTCTTCTCAATAAATCTGACCACACTTGGTCTCTTAAGGAATCTTTTACAAAGATAAACTAACAATGTGTTTAATATGTGCTTCTAAAAAGCTATATCACAACAGTGATTTTTACACAAGTTTTAGAACGAAATAAAACTATTCATCTTGAAGAAAGTTTGTATGAGAGCTTGTTGAATAATTTGTCAAGAATTTGTTTCAAGTTCGTTGGTAGTTCGTTAGCCTTTGAAGTGATGCTTAGACTTGCTTTTATAGTACTTTGAAATCCATTTCTCAAAGACTGTGCAATCTGTGCATTCTGTTCTTTTTGTCTTCTATTGACTTTTCCTTTCTCAGAAGAGGAATGTTCTAACAAATCCTTTTTGTCTAAAATCCTGTGTCATGCACGGATGGGGAAAGAGCCGTTTAGGATAAGGACAAGGAATATGCCAACGGATCTTTATTTGAACAACATCTTCTTCAACAACTTTGGAACGTCTTGCATCAGAACTTCTGATGATGTTCCTAGTTCTTCAGATCAGAGTTAACTCAATCAGAGTTTCTCTATCAGAGTTTGCAGAAAAGTGCTTTAAGAGTGTAATTCTTTATCAGAGCATACTTGCTTATCAGAGCTTTTGTACTCGCAGCGTTGAGTACTTCCAGAGTCTTCTGAAACTTCACGTATGTTCTTTACTCAGATTCTTCTCAGCTTCGCTCAGAGTCATTGTAGCAGATCAGAGTCTTCTGATGAGTTGCTTCTGACGCTCAGAGCTTTTTCGTTCTATGGTGTTCAGAGGCGTTCTTGCTTCCAGAATAATATTAATTTTGATATCTGAAACAAATAAACACTTGAACAAAATTAGAGTCTATAAATTCTCTATACAAAATTTCATTAATGTTATCATCAAAACAATGAGATATATAAAACAACAATCTGTGTTCTAACACAATAGCCTACAAATAGTTGACATGAAGTGAAGGAAAGAGAGCAGATGATGTAGTAGCTGAGGTGTGGCATAAATTGCAAAAAGCTTCTCTCTCTTTGCCACTTGCATCCACTTGCTTGATTAAACAATTCAATTGATCCAATTTATGGTTTTTTCTTGTGCTAATCTAATGTAAACTCATAAATTAAGTCCATAAATATCAGAGAATGAGTTAAACATGTGATTAGAAGAGGTTTGAGTGGTTTATGCATCAAGATGCAAGTGCTGAACTTGGTTTTGTGACATGGAAAACCCCTAACTTGCTCTCTTCGATTCTCCCTAACCACAAAGGCTGTGAAAATGCTCTTGTAATTTTTTAAAAAGCCCCAAATATGATATACAATATTCATGTTTGGCCAAAGTTCAAATTCCAAAGGGAACTAGATCAAAAATTCTAATGAAGTTTGTTGCAAAACTTGAGTTACAAGTTAAGAAATAAGAAAAATTTCTAAGTGTGAAAATCCTTCACAACTTGATGAACTCATAACTCAAAATCTATGCATCTTTGAACCTCAACCCTCTAGGATACTTTTTTAGGAATTCTCAAGAGCTTTCCAACCTTTGGACCACTCAATTTGGATGTGTGGTTTGAAAGTTATGACCAATCCAAATTAGCTTGCAATTAGGATTTTTCATAAACCCTAATTTCTTAATTCACAAGTGTTGCACCCTAATTTTGGACCGTAAGATCCCACCCTTTTTTTTTTCGTTTTATTATTTGACTTTAATATTTATACACCTTCTGGCTAACCAATTCATGCAGCTGCAGTAATGATGAATGTAGACCCCTACAGTCAAGTACTTCAAGGCGTAAACATTAGAGGCCCGTTATAACTCTCATTGGGTGGCTACATCACGGACGTTCTTGGTGGTGGTTTATTGATCATTTGGTCAAGATGTTAAGTTTGCGTGAGATCTTGAACTTGACAAGGAGCATTTTAAAGGAATTCACGAAGCATGATCTCTACAAAATCTAAATGTCCAAGCTCCCGGCTATGTTGAGATTCGTCCAATTTTGTTGTTTGAAAAGGATTTGCCTCATTATAAGTATTATACACGACATAATTAAATATTATTAAAGGAATGGGTACTTGCTATTAAGTTAATAAGGAGCTTATATTCGAGGATATTACTTTCTAGCTTTCTCTTTTGCTGTCATTACGTTTGAAATATTGGTCAGCAATTATGGCTGCATAAGGCATTAATGGAAGAGGAATGTCACTTTTCCGCGCGACCCAGTTGCACGTGACCGGTAGATGGGTAAATTGGTGGAGTACTATTAAGGATGTTATTATTACAATGACAAACTTGGTTCCCGCACATGTACAACCACACGGACTTCCATTTAAATCAGGCAATTCAAAATATAAAGTCATCATCATTAACGTTCTTAAATTTCTAAACACAACAAGGGCAATTTATACTGCCTCCTTCCATTCACCTCCAGGACCCTGACTTTCAGTTTGGTTATGAGAAGATTAGCAAAAAACCACCGTATTAGTGATGAGGAATTAACCGTAAAACCTAAATTATGCTTGCAAGAGAAACAATTTGCAAGGAATCTCAAACCAAATTATATTCATATTCAAAATCCAGGCCAATACATGTACTACATTCAGAGTACTAACTTCTACTACTCATTTACAACCGAAGCTTCAGAATTTCCGCGCTGATATCCTGCCAACGCCTGTGTACTACTCCAAGCCTGATACATAGCAGACAGTCATGCTTGCTAATCCGCCGCCATGGGAATCATGGGATTTACTTAGTGTAAACGGAGGCACTCGTCATATTACCTACAACAAAGGCCAGAAACAAGTAAATCGACGCATCCTCCGGCGTATTCGAAAACTTGAAACAATAATAAGAATAATCAGGCTATAAACAATCCAGTTATCGAAAGCAGGGAGTATATGTTATCAGTTGATACTTTGTGGGTTCTCCAACAATACGGAAAAGACAACATAGTCATCATGCCCACTCTAAATATAAACAGAAGAACTCTTGCAAATGTTGTTCCTACCATTGAAAAAGCACCATCAACATCAGCAAACTTTGCTACGACCTCCTGGCTTAACCAATGCCTTCATCTTTGCAGCAGCCAATGCATTCATCGATGCAGAAGCCTTTGTAGTATCCCAATATGACATAGCCAAACTCTCCTTCCCATGTTCCTGTGATGGAAACTCCGAAACGTGTGGTTTCAATCTTACAGTTCCTTTTTCAATACTCAGCCTGCACAAATTAATAAAAAAGAAAAAGGGGAGAGTTAGTAGCCTCCAATTGTGAACAAGTTGAACAAGAATCATGGTTACAAACAGAGTTAAATACACAAGTCTAAACAACCAAGTGACAAACGAAGTCTCTATAGAGGATAATATTAACAACGCCAGGACACGATTCCGTGAAGAGCATGGAGGCAACAATGTTCATGCTGAAACTGATAAAGCTGCAGAGCCTGAATTCCCAACTTCTCGGGCGAATTTGGAAGATCTTTTGTCATCCCCATCTGAGTATTCTTCTTGCTAACACAACCGAGTCCAAGAAACAATTGCCATGGCAGTCAAATAGTGCTCAAAACAAGGAGAATTCATGAAGCCTCAATGCCAGAACCGTGTTTAACCGACTATCGGAGGTAAAATGAGGCCACTCTTTTCCGCATAACACCACTGCAGATTTTTGAAGATAGCAATCATCAACGTTAATTCATCACATAAGTTAACATATTCGAATAAGAAGAGAAGTTTAAAATTATGAACTACAACCAACAGATCATAACACGAAAGATGTTTCAGGCTATTCTCACCTAAGCACTCACAGCAGAAATTCGCAAAGGCCGTCGTCACAACCTTCTTGTCAACAACAGAGAGATCCTCTCCGGAAATAAGCGACTTAAGAAATACAACCATTAAGCTTGTGTCCCGCCTTGCTCAAATTCCTTCAAGCAGCCCACAAACGGCAACACCTAGCCATCTAAGTTCGGTTGCTACAAAACAATTGAAGATGTTAAGTTCATGAGGATTTTTGTTTCAAGGAAAATTGTTTGATTAAAATAAAATGGTATGACAACATAAGCGAATGCAAACCTCTCACATAGAATGATACCATTATCAACAGTCCAAATCTGCCTCAAATAAGGGACCGTTCGAGCTGACTTCTGCAGAAGCTCGATGACTTATTTTCATTGATGAGCGAGGCCACCAAAGCTTAACCGGTATATCTTGAGAGGTCAATGGCAAGACAGAAAAAAAAATCCTGCATTACTGTGAAATATCAAAGATTCGTTTCTACCTTAGAATAATCAACGTTTTAAAGCAATCCAAAACGTACCAGGACACATCAGAATAAGAGATTGCGTATGACCAATATCTTTGGAGGACAACATCCGAACTCAACTCCTTGGATATCCTTTTCATCTCACTGTCTTTTTCAGGCAAAGAATTAGCAAATATACAAGACTCTGGTTTGACCAAGTAGAAGCTCTTCCTACCTCGGTTCCCTTCACCCTTCTGATTTAAAGCTTGATATACACCCTTGCACCGACTGTGTTTAAATCCTTGATTCATATGCGAGATACAACAAGACAGGTTCTGCAACAAAGAAGAAGGGCATCAAGACTTTGAAAACATCATTAGTTTTAAAAGCCACAGCTGTTACGGTTAAACAATTTACCTAACTGAAACACAATCAAGTTGTATCCATGGTGAACAACAACAGAAGATGGATAGGAACTTCGCCTCCCAGCTTGGTACTCATCAAACCCTTCCTTCATACACAGGCACAAAAGGGCATTAACCACTTTGGATTGAAGAATGGAGCACGCCAGATGACAACTTTTCTTTATACCGGAAACAAGGCTCGAACAAGAGGTTTTCCAACCGCCAAGTCTATTTCCCTCACCTGCAAATCATCAGGGACATTAGTAGTCAACGCATTCAAGACATTTCCCAAAACAGAACCGTGTATTCCAAAGTAAGAAATCAAAGGCAATCAGTACACAAAACAAAAGCCCAAACTTTCCAAAACAGAGCAAAACAAAAACAGAATTAATTCAAATTCCTCAAGAGGGAATCGTCACCATCAATTCGTTTCAAATCCAACCAAACATGCTCCGCCGGAATTAGAAATGCCATCATTACTCTTCAACTCTTCTTGCACCCTACAACCCTATATAAGGACTCATATCAGAACTAGAAAAGTATACACAAAAAAAAACACACAATGACACGTAAACCACACAAAATCAACAACCCCAAATATCCCAAATACCAAAAACCCTAACGGAACACAACAATTCGCACAATCGAACCACCACTGAAAATATTAATTTCGAAAAACCCAGAAAAAAACAAAGAAGCAACACTTATCTCCATCGCCGATAGGACCCTCGCGTTTCCATCCTCAATCATCACCGGAAATCGCCATCGCCGTCGTGAATCCATCGCTGAGAACACCTTCCAAATCGCTCTATCAGAAATCACTAATCCTCATCCCACCGCAAACTACCCTTCGACGCACGCTAAACCTTTAACCATGAGATTCTATTAACACGTTAACGTTTTTTCTGTTTGATTTGTGTAGAACTCGAAAAGTATGTGAAGGTGAGACATATAAAGAGAACGAAGAAGAAGAATCGAGAGAAGAAAATTCGAAGAAAGGGAAATTGAGGATTGAGAGAGAAGAAAAAACGCAAAGAAAGAAGAGGAGATGCAGTCGGCGAAAGCAGATCGACTGGGGGGGACGACATTGGGAATCTAGGGTTCACTTTTTTTTTTTTTTTTATTTTTATGTATTTTATTGTAATAATTATAATCATGATAATCACCACTAACCACACACTAATCACCACTATCCACACACTAATCCACCGACTAATTGTTTTTATCAATACTAACTAATCATCGTTTAATCTCCCATCAACCTTAATTAAACTACAACATAATCATTAATTCATTTTATTTAAATAATTAATAAATTAATTAACCAATTCTAATCAATTTTATAAATTTAATTTATAATCAATTCTTAATCCAAATCAAACTAGTAAACTCTTTCAAATCAACCTATTAATAAATTAAGTTTTTTTTCTAATCAAATTAACTTTAGATCTTTTTATTTAAAATAGACTTAATAAACATTTATAAATAATCTATCCCAATTGCCTTTTATTTAATTAGATATTAAAATATTTTAGAAATACAAATAGCCCTTTTATATTATTTAAGTAATTATTTCACTTAGGTTTTTATAATTAAACTATTATAACATCTCATTCTAAACTTAAAACTTAATTTATATTTGGCATCACCTAAATCAATTTCAATCAATAAGATCAACTTCTATTAAAACTGATAACGATATTTTCATAAAATCAACCTCAATCAATCGACTAAAAAAAACAATTCAACCTCGTCTAAAATCAAGTCAAACAGTTAAAATCAACCAACATCGCAGAATACAAAATCAATCGTGCACACTCACATTCACGACACATACACTCTCACACACTTCAGCGCTTTCATGCGTACATGTATGGTTTACTTTCCCGCAATTTACCTTACAGCCATTTACAACTATCGCAATTTATATTTCCGCATTGCATTCGTCCAAAGGGAAAACCTACACATAATTCAACGTTGTGTGTAGTTGCACATCATTTGCATCATTATCCCCTCGATCCTTGATTCCACTTGAGTTGATCGCTTAAGTTTAGGACCTACCCCATAAGGAGGACCATGTCTTTATCTTTACAACTTAGACAAACAAACAATCAATAATACAATACGACTTTTCAAACACATTAGAGAATAGATGTTAATCATCTTAAGTGAGATATAATCTCCACCCCTACAACAATACAATCAAACATGTAGGGACTTTGCCTTAAGAGCGATAAAGGCATACTCGCTAAACAATCCGAGTACCTAAGCCCTTTTCTTAAGACGATGCAAAGACTATTTTCCTACACCTTGTGGTGGTTAAATCTCTCTTAAAATGATAACACATCTCTTCTCCTAAAACAAATCAATCAACTACCCTAAACCCGTAGGAACTTTGACCACAGTCAAAGAACTCCTCTAACCCTTTAGGGGAACTACAGATACTCTGATTCCACTCCCGCAAGGATATGTAGGCATAAGATGCGACATCTTATCGAGTATACTTAGAAATAAACCCCTAGGTCTTTCAACCTTTAAGCAGATAAACATTTATCAATAAACAAACATAAAACAAGAGGTTCCTGTAGAGTACTACAGAAACTTAGGATGCTAGTACCTTCCCTAAGTTTAACCAACCCCCGAACCTAAACTCTCTAAACCTTGCATTTGCATTGCATTGTGGGTGTTTCGATCTTTATCCCTTCCTTTGGACAAATCAAAGTTCGGTTGCAAATGAATTAAAGATTCAAACTAATCAATAGTTTGGTATCCGATTTTCACCGTGATAGAAATGGCGACTTCACTGGGGACCTCTCAGTGGGTTTCCCTAACTTGTTTTGTTTTAAATATTTGCTTATATTTGTTTAACTGTTTACTTGTATACTTGTTTGTTTCTTGCCTTGGGTTGATACTCTTGAGTGGTGAGACAAAGTCCTACACCCGGACTTGAGTGAACTTAAGATAGGATAATGATATGTTCAAAGAGGCTTATAGGGGGTAGAATCCCGACCAAGCTGACTTGAAAATCACGCTCAATTGAGGCCCTCTTGAAAGTCGTATTGTTGAACGAGTCTTTAATCGTGAAAACATGCACTACATTCGATGTTGGAGCCTATGATATTGAGGACCGTAGTTACCTTAACCCCACTTTGGCCTTTATTAGGACGTAGTGCGAGGCTATGAGGGGGTACCCCCGAAATAGTGCTACGCGATGCTACACTCGAAAGAAGTTCTCTTGAGAATATTATTAACCCCCGAGTACTTGGGAAGTTTATAATATCCGAAAGATGGGCTAAGGACTTTGGGAACCTTATTAGACCCTTGTTCTGCTGGTACAATCAACTTTTAGTCCACAACCTTTGGGAATGGGTATACCTTTGGCTCCATGCTCATTGCAAACCTAGGGTCCCCCTTTGTTTGTTTATCTGTGTGTCCTTATGTGCTTACTTGTGTTTGTTGCATCCATATAGCATCATATTGCATTGGTTTCATGGAACCCCGAGTTTATTTATAAACATTATAGAAACCAATAGGGATTACAAAAGAAAATATTTTGGAATATTCTTTTAAGAGTCCTAACTTGGATGTCCTAAGGAAGTTCAGGGCGCCAATCGAAGAATCAAGCAAACTCAAAAATGAATACAGGAGACTTCCATAGAAGTTCAAAATGCTTCCATCAATATCGAGAATCTAAGGGACTCCTTCCTTACTTCCAATAAGAACGAAAGAAAGGATGGAGGATTTATTTTCCTCCATCAAACTTCAAGAAGATCCAGTTAGCATGATGAAGGACTTCCTTAGGGTTGTATTAGCTTTTATTTAGCTATTAAGCAAGGACTTTTATAAGAATGTTTCCCTGTAATCCATTATAAAAAAAAAAACGAATTTTCTATGGTATTTTGTAACGTTTATAAGAACTTGAGTTCCATGAAACCTTTCATTTCTCTGCATTCTGCATTCCTGCATCAGCATCCTGCATTTAGCATTTTGCATATGCATGTGTCTCGCCTCTTCCGTGGCTCATTCGGTTTTCTGTCTTTGTCTGTCAGCTGACATCTCGACCATCTGACCAAGCTTGAAGTATTACCGAGGGATAGTAAAGAGGACGAAAGATATGGATTCTATGACCGACTTCAGAGTAATGACTAATCCGCTATTTGATCTTCCCTCTGACGACAATGTTCAACAAGTGGATGTTCCGACACAACCTCGGCCTGTGCAAGACAACTTGGTTGTTCAAGCTTCCCAGCCTCTACAAAATGTACCAAATCTTCAGAATGTTCATGCTAAAACGAAGATGGACGATCCTAGATTCATAGCAATGGAGAAAGAATTATATGAATTTAAAGAACAATTGAAAATAGTGAAAGGAGCTGATGCATCTGACCTTGATGCTTGTGACCTATGTCTGGTTCCAGGTGTAATCATCCCTCCGAAGTTCAAGATGCCTATCTTTGAAGTTTACAAAGGTGTTAGTTGTCCAAGATACCATTTGACGATGTTTTGGTCGAAAGATGGCTGCTTACGTTGACAATGACGAATTGATGATGCACTGCTTTCAAGAAAGCTTATCTGGAGCATCCTTGATATAGTATATGAAGCTACAAAGAAATCAAATCCAGTCTTGGAGAAACTTAGCCAATGCTTTCGTGAAGCAATACAATTATAATTTGGATATCGCTCCAGACAGTGATCAACTAGAAGGAATGAGTAAGAATGATGATGAATCTTTCCAGGAATATGCTCAGCGATGAAAAGAGTTGGCAGCCCAAGTTCGTCCACCACTTCCAGAGAAAGATTTAACCAAGATGTTTCTAAGAACACTGCCAGACTCTTATTATAATAGAATGGTAGGCGTTGTGCCATTAGATTTCTCCAAAATTGTGGAAGTTGGAGTAAACATTGAGAATGCACTCAAAAGTGGAAGAATTCAAGATAACTTGAATGGCCAAGCTAATGAAGAATTTTCAGTTGGTGATTCCCTAGAGGAAAGAAGCGTTCATGTTAATGCAGTCTGGGATTCTTCTCAAATCCTGCCGGTTCCAGAACCTTATCCTCAACATCAGTATGAAGCGTCTGCTCAGCGCCGCCGCCGAGGATAAGGTTCCAGAACCTTATCCTCAACATCAGTATGAAGCGTCTGCTCAGCGCCGCCGACGACTACCTCATAAACGAAGATTAGTTTCTCCAGATCAGCATCAGAATCGACAGGTTCGAAGACGGTCTCAGAACCAGAAATTACCTTTGAATTCTCCGAAAGAAGAAACTCGTTGGTTTGACCTTATCCCAATGAATTACAGTCAGTTATGGTCTCATTTTGCTAGAAACTCGGTGATGACACCCAGAAAGACTAGAGTCATGAAGTCTCATCCACCGTGGTTCAACTCGAACGCCAGTTGTGAATTTCATGATGGAGTGTTGGGACAATCGATTGAAAAATGCAAGGTCTTTCAAGAGAAAGTTCAAGAAATGATTGATAATGAAGTGCTAACCTTCAAAGGAGGAAGCCCGGTCGTGAATGGAGCACCGTTATGTTGATCACCTATTCACTTTCGTTTGCTTATGTGTTTTATTTCTTTGATTAAAAGCACAATTGGCATGTAAGAACATGTTATTTTGAATAAGTAGTGCAATAAGTGTTTGTCTTGAAGAAATCCATTCGTTTCACTCTTAAAATTTTCTTCATAATTTTATAATGCCAACTTTTACCCAATCTTTTTCACTTTGGTGAAGAATTGGAAGGAGGATGACGAAGTAAAACGCAAGGTCTCCTGATGTATGCTTTTGAATAAAACCCTACTGATGATGTAAGGAATTGTTTCAAACCTCCTAAACACCAAAGACATAAGGAAGTTAAATCCTTTTTAACCCTTTCCAACCTCGTTTTTAAACCTGGGGCAGGAAATTTTCGGTCAGCTCGATTGAACACTTAAAACCTTTCAAAATAGTGAACATTTTTCAAAATGGATGGGTACACATAAGCTTTGACCTTTATCCCTTTTTTACAAATCATAAACTGAGCCCATATATAACCTTCAAAGTCCTAATTGAAGTAAGGATTATTTCGAAAGCATACTCAATGAGATAACGTTTCCTGACTCCTATTTGAGCTACGCTCAATTTTATTTGGCTTTATAAAAATAAATCTATACCCTAACTAATGATTTCGGTCACAAGTTATCGTAATATCTTTTTTCAAAACTTCAAGACAAACGTGGGTTGCATTAACAGTTTCAAAACTAACACTTCGGACTTGCTAACTTTGCTCGACATCTTAGAAAGATTACATGCAGACATCATTGTTGAAGTTTTAAAACTCTGCTAAGCCTGGGGCAAGTTATTTCCAAGTGGTTTGTTCTGTGCAAGTCTGACTCATTGAAGAGCTATTTTTTTTTGAAGGTACCGTCAATCGGGGCCAGTTACGTCGAGATTCAAGGAATCTCTCCAGGAGTTTGAAAATTTTGGGACGCCATATTTTCTGTAAAATCCTCTTAGGACGAGCTCTTCTCATAACTAGTTGACTTGGGGCATCTGAGAAGATTATCTTATCCATGTGCAACAAACTATTGTTCAAAATGGCGAATACCATTACAATTCCTCAACACACAACATTCTTCATGTCCCCGGTATCTTTACTTCAGGTGGTCATGACATTCTTCGATGAAGCTTTGAGATGCAGAATTCCCAGGGGTATGCTTAACTTCACTTCCCCAATGAAGTAAGTATTACTTTAATCCTCAGTGGATCTTCTCCAACTTCACCTCCTCGATGAAGTGGACGTATCTCACTCCCTAGTGAACCTTCTACAACGACGATCTTCTCCAGCTTGAGTCTCTCCAGGGAGACATATATTTATTTTATCCGTGAAGGTTCTCCAATTTAGGAGTTAGATCCACTCATAGTAGATCTTTATTATCATCTTCAACAAGATAGCTTTGACTCATCTCGATAAGTTCTTCAATGCAAGATCAAGATATTACATTCCCAAGTGGATTGATCTCTACTCTCCCAAGAGAAGCTTGTGAAGCTCTGAAACAGGATGGTGATCCCATATTTGGTTCTCCGTCTACCCCCCGTGGTACTTCTATCTGTGAAGATTGGCCGAGATGTTTATCCCGAGATGTTTCATCTCCGATCACCTCTTTCTGTTTGTCTTGTCAGCATAGGCATACACACATCATATAAGTAGATAGCATGGCATATGCATTTCGCACCGTTGCGTTGGTTTGTTCGGTCTATTTGATCGTGTTTATCCCCGTGTGGTTGGGCGCGTCTTCTCCTTCCAATTAGAGTTGTCATCCCTAGGCAGAGAAAGCGCAATATTTCTAACTCCCCATGATGTTAGATCCTCGTGGAAGGCGGTTATTTCAGTACATCCCATTTGAGTTCATACCTCAATGTTCGAGTCTTGTTTAACAGTTTCTCTTCAGATATTTCCTGAATTGAATTTCGGTCCCTGACAATCACATTATGGATAATCCCCAATTTTTGAACATGGATCAAGTGTGCATTTATTTTGCACTATATTCCCCAAGAAGAATATCCATGAAGACAGGTTGCTCTAAATATCACAGGTTTTCTCGACCATCTACATTTGGATCTCTTTATTTGAGCAACTCGTTTTGATTAGGATCTTATTCAAAACGACAAATGATAGTCTCCTCAAGAAAGTCTGTCCATCCCCAGTGATCATCGACTCAGAATGAATTCCCCAGTGAGTTTCATCACGCAAGTTTACTTCCGTCAGCGACATCTCCCTAAAGAAGTCGAAGAAGTTCATCGCAATAGTCTCTCTTTATCTGAGAAGACATACATTACAATTCAACCGGCTCACATCTCTCCTAAAGATTCCCGGTGAAGTTTTTCAATCTCAATTACATCTACAAGTTCAACATCTACAACAACATTTACATCTACAAGTTCAACATCTACAACAACATTTACATCTACAAGTTCAACATCTACAACAACATTTACAATCTACAAGTTCTACAACGAACGACATTTTACAGTCTACAACGACAACTACAAAATACAACGATTCTACAATCTACAAAATTTTCAACGTTTCGAGTAGAGACTGAGACCAGCTCATGGTTCCCATACTATGACGCTCAGGGAGGTTTTTCATCCTTTTCAACAATCATTCGAACATCTTACATTTCCTGGTTAATCTCGACAGTAGATTCCCAGAAGACCTCAGCAGTAGGTAGTTCCTGGTTAATCTCGACAGTAGATTCCCAGAAGACCTCGGCAGTAGGTAGTTCCTGGTTAATCTCGGTAGTAGATTCCCAAAAGACCTCGGCAGTAGGTAGTTCCTGGTTAATCTCGGCAGTAGATTCCCAGAAGACCTCGGCAGTAGGTAGTTCCTGGTTAATCTCGGCAGTAGATTCCCAGAAGACCTCGGCAGTAGGTAGACATCTTACAGTTCCTGGTTAATCTCGGCAGTAGATTTCCAGAAGGCTTTGTCAAAAGTATTTCTCCAACAGACTCCAACACAGAATCTCGGCAGTAGATTCCTTACAGATTTTAATAGTAAATACTTTGGCAAAAGTATTCTCAATTACAGTTACAAGTCTTGACAGTAGACTTCTGCCGGTGATATCTTGAAACAATTACATTCGACCTATACAACAGTTTTTTCAAGAGGATTTCTCTTCCAAGTTCTTCACAACGTATTTACAAATACTTTGTGATTGTCAATCTTTCCCCGTGGAGTCTCGCTCTGTTGAGCCCGTTCTTCCAGTGTGTTATGTTTCTCCCCTGTGGCGCCATTTCTCCACAGGACCTTTCGTCTCGCATTCTCATATCATTGCGTATCATATGCATTTGGTGGTATCTTAGGGCCAAAATTCGTGCAATGTTTATATTTAAGTCCCTCCTATCACGTCGAGACGAAGATTTCAATCTTCATATCTCCGGATAGAAGTAACTTAAATAGGGGCATCTGTTGCACCCTAATTTTGGACCGTAAGATCCCACCCCCTTTTTTTTTGTTTTATTATTTGACTTTAATATTTATACACCTTCTGGCTAACCAATTCATGCAGCTGCAGTAATGATGAATGTAGACCCCTACAGTCAAGTACTTCAAGGCGTAAACATTAGAGGCCCGTTATAACTCTCATTGGGTGGCTACATCACGGACGTTCTTGGTGGTGGTTTATTGATCATTTGGTCAAGATGTTAAGTTTGCGTGAGATCTTGAACTTGACAAGGAGCATTTTAAAGGAATTCACGAAGCATGATCTCTACAAAATCTAAATGTCCAAGCTCCCGGCTATGTTGAGATTCGTCCAATTTTGTTGTTTGAAAAGGATTTGCCTCATTATAAGTATTATACACGACATAATTAAATCTTATTAAAGGAATGGGTACTTGCTATTAAGTTAATAAGGAGCTTATATTCGAGGATATTACTTTCTAGCTTTCTCTTTTGCTGTCATTACGTTTGAAATATTGGTCAGCAATTATAGCTGCATAAGGCATTAATGGAAGAGGAATGTCACTTTTCTACGCGACCCAGTTGCACGTGACCGGTAGATGGGTAAATTGGTGGAGTACTATTAAGGATGTTATTATTACAATGACAAACTTGGTTCCCGCACATGTACAACCACACGGACTTCCATTTAAATCAGGCAATTCAAAATATAAAGTCATCATCATTAACGTTCTTAAATTTCCAAACACAACAAGGGCAATTTATACTGCCTCCTTCCATTCACCTCCAGGACCCTGACTTTCAGTTTGGTTATGAGAAGATTAGCAAAAAACCACCGTATTAGTGATGAGGAATTAACCGTAAAACCTAAATTATGCTTGCAAGAGAAACAGTTTGCAAGGAATCTCAACCCAAATTATATTCATATTCAAAATCCAGGCCAATACATGTACTACATTCAAAGTACTAACTTCTACTACTCATTTACAACCGAAGCTTCAGAATTTCCGCGCTGATATCCTGCCAACGCCTGTGTACTACTCCAAGCCTGATACATAGCAGACAGTCATGCTTGCTAATCCGCCGCCATGGGAATCATGGGATTTACTTAGCGTAAACGGAGGCACTTGTCATATTACCTACAGCAGAGGCCATAAACAAGTAAATCGACGCATCCTCCGGCGTATTCGAAAACCTGAAACAATAATAAGAATAATCAGGCTATAAACAATCCAGTTATCGAAAGCAGGGAGTATATGTTATCAGTTGATACTTTGTGGGTTCTCCAACAATACGGCAAAGACAACATAGTCATCATGCCCACTCTAAATATAAACAGAAGAACTCTTGCAAATGTTGTTCCTACCATTGAAAAAGCACCATCAACATCAGCAAACTTTGCTACGACCTCCTGGCTTAACCAATGCCTTCATCTTTGCAGCAACCAATGCATTCATCGATGCGGAAGCCTTTGAAGTATCCCAATATGACATAGCCAAACTCTCCTTCCCATGTTCCTGCGATGGAAACTCCGAAACGTGTGGTTTCAATCTTACAGTTCCTTTTTCAATACTCAGCCTGCACAAATTAATAAAAAGAAAAAGGGGAGAGTTAGTAGCCTCCAATTGTGAACAAGTTGAACAAGAATCATGGTTACAAACAGAGTTAAATACACAAGTCTAAACAACCAAGTGACAAACGAAGTCTCTATAGAGGATAATATTAACAACGCCAGGACACGATTCCGTGAAGAGCATAGAGGCAACAATGTTCATGCTGAAATTGATAAAGCTGCAGAGCCTGAATTCCCAACTTCTCGGGCGAATTTGGAAGATCTTTTGTCATCCCCATCTGAGTATTCTTCTTGCTAACACAGTCGAGTCCAAGAAACAATTGCCATGGCAGTCGAATAGTGCTCAAAACAAGGATAATTCACGAAGCCTCAATGCCAGAACCGTGTTTAACCGACTACCGGAGGTAAAATGAGGCCACTCTTTTCCGCATAACACCACTGCAGATTTCTGAAGATAGCAATCATCAACGTTAATTCATCACATAAGTTAACATATTCGAATAAGAAGAGAAGTTTAAAATTATGAACTACAACCAACAGATCATAACACGAAAGATGTTTCAGGCTATTCTCACCTAAGCACTCACAGTAGAAATTTGCAAAGGCCGTCGTCACGACCTTCTTGTCAACAACAGAGAGATCCTCTCCGGAAATAAGCGACTTAAGAAATACATCCATTAAGCTTGTGTCCCGCCTTGCTCAAATTCCTTCAAGCAGCCCACAAACGGCAGCACCTAGCCATCTAAGTTCGGTTGCTACAAAACAATTGAAGATGTTAAGTTCATGAGGATTTTTGTTTCAAGGACAATTGTTTGATCAAAATAAAATGGTATGACAACATAAGCGAATGCAAACCTCTCACATAGAATGATACCATTATCAACAGTCCAAATCTGCCTCAAATAAGGGACCGTTCGAGTTGACTTCTGCAGAAGCTCGATGACTTATTGTCATTGATGAGCGAGGCCTCCAAAGCTTAACCGGTATATCTTGAGAGGTCAATGGCAAGACAGAAAAAAAAATCCTGCATTACTGTGAAATATCAAAGATTTGTTTCTACCTTAGAATAATCAACGTTTTAAACCAATCCAAAACGTACCAGGACACATCGGAATAAGAGATTGCGTATGACCAATCTCTTTGGAGGACAACATCCGAACTCAACTCCTTGGATATCCTTTTCATCTCACTGTCTTTTCAGGCAAAGAATTAGCAAATATACAAGACTCTGGTTTGACCAAGTAGAAGCTCTTCCTACCTCGGTTCCCTTCACCCTTCTGATTTAAAGCTTGATATACACCCTTGCACCGACTGTGTTTAAATCCTTGATTCATATGCGAGATACAACAAGACAGGTTCTGCAACAAAGAAGAAGGGAATCAAGACTTTGAAAACATCATTAGTTTTAAAAACCACAGCTGTTACGGTTAAACAATTTACCTAACTTAAACACAATCAAGTTGTATCCATGGAGAACAACAACAGAAGATGGATAGGAACTTCGCCTCCCAGCTTGGTACTCATCAAACCCTTCCTTCATACATGATAACGAGAAAACGCATCGATTATATTGCTAGGTTTCATTGACGTTTTATCGCATATTCACCGTTTTAACACTCGATTTCTCGAGTTTTTCTTACCATTTTGCAGGTACATCATTATATGAAGCTAAATCATGAATTAAGAGCAAAAGGAACAAAAGAAACCATAAAGAGATGAAGAAATGAAGAAGCCTGCAAAAAGACTGCATAATTTGTTGCAGCCACGATCGTTACAAGGGTGTCACGACCGTGACACCCAAATTTGAGACATCACGACCGTAAGAGAGTGGTCACGACCGTGACACTTAAAAACCTCAAGTTACGAACGTGAAGACCTTGTCACGACCGTAACAAGGGTAAAACTTGGTTTTGACTCAGACTACGTCAAGGCATTACGTGAAGACCACTTCTCCTCTTATTTCTCCTCTTGGCATTACGTGAAGACCACTTCTCCCATTTTGTTGCCACGTTCCAGCATTCCTTCAACAACTTCAGCAAGGCCCATGCATCAAGGACCAAAAATCCAGCCCATTAAGGACTCTATAAATAGTACAAGTTCTGTGAACACAGGGGACAAATTTCTTTATTCAAAATTTCTGCGGAAGCTCTGCCGAACTGTATTACGAACCAGCCTTTCTATTCCCGCCTTAATTTTAGTTTTCTGTTTCATTTTTATTTGTATCCAAACCAACTATATAACAATTTCCAACATCAGGAAATTGTTATACATTTATTTGTTTCTAAACCTTCAGCATTCGTTTATTTTCAATTTCCGCCAACTCCAAGCTTTCCGGTCTGTGGAAGAAGGAGTCTGCTCGAATATTTGTTAACCAGGTTTTTCATTATATTGCAATTTAATTTAGTTATAATGTTTATTTATTTTTCTGCCATGAGTACGTTATTATTTAATTCTCTGTCTTTGTCTGGTTCAACATCGATGAGTAGCTAAACACCTTAGGGCGGTATGTAGTTATAACAATCTTAACCGGTAAATATAACCATAGGCTGAAAATAATTAATCACTTAACATTCTGGCTGATACTTTTTAATTGAAATAGATTTTTTCGTTACGAGAGTAAGAAAAGAGTATTAGGTTAGGTCAAGACCACGAGAGTGTGAGATTTTAACCAGATAGCTAAAGTTAGGCATTTAAATTAAACACAGCGAGAGCGCTTTAAGATAAATTAGAATTACTTAGTTTCCAAAAATTACCTCTAAACACTTATGGGCTAGCGAGAGCAGGCATAGGGCTTTAGGGATAAGATCTGATATAAGACCACGAGAGTGTGAGTTGAGGGTATTTAAACTGGTAACCTCTACCGAATAGATTAAGTGAACACCTTTATACGCCTAGGTTAGATTGACCCACCTAAGTTAGTTAATTACATACCGACCGCCTTAATATTACTTTATTTAAACTTAAATTTAATTCCGCCTTTAACAGTCTTAAAAACCAACAAAAATCGTGACAATCATTCGCCTTAGTTAAACTAGAAGTTCATCTAGCACTAAGTAACCATAGAATCCCTGTGGATCGATAATCTTAAATATTACTTCGATAGGTTGTGCACTTGCAGTAAGATACCGCTAGACGCATAAGTAGACACGTCTTTAGCCCATCAAGTTTTTGGCGCCGTTGCCGGGGATTCCTTAATTTAGTTACTAGTGCATTTAGGTAGCATTGTCTAGACTAAGGTATCAACTATTTAATTTAATCTAATCTCCGAGTGTATGCCAAGTACTCGCTCTAAAAGCGAAGACTTGCAACCTCTAATCCCTGAATCGGAACGCTTCTTACACGTAAGAAGACGTATATTCGATTTCGAAAATAATTCCAATATTCCAGATCTTCAATTAGATCCGCCTAAACCAGTCGTAAAATCAGAGGACGCAGCGATGGCTGAAGAACAGACTCATCCACTCAAGTATTACGCTAATCCTTCGCAAGCTGAACCGCATTCAAGCATTGCAGCGCCGACTATCAACCGAAATGATTTTGAACTAAAACCTTCGTTGATATCAGCCGTGCAACAAAACCAATTCGCCGGAAATCCTACCGAGGATCCGAATCTTCATCTTTCGATCTTTGTGCAATATGCAGATACCGTAAAAGCCAATGGAGTTACCCAAGAAGCTATTAGACTACGTTTATTTCCTTTTTCGCTTCGAGACAGAGCAAGAGCTTGGCTTCAATCTCTGCCTTCGAACTCAGTAACTACGTGGGCAGAACTTAAGAAAGTTTTCTTGAATAGGTATTTTCCACCTAGCAAGACAGCTATGCTGAGAGCTCAGATCAACGGATTTAAGCAAAGAGAAAGTGAATCATTATTCGAAGCTTGGGAACGCTATAAGGATCTACTTAGACTTTGTCCACATCATGGATTAATAGACTGGATGGTCATCCATACCTTCTATAATGGACTCTTGTACAATACAAGAATGACAATTGACACTGCCGCGGGTGGTGCATTGATGGACAAAGAATATCGTGATGCCTATGCACTTATCGAAAGTATGGCTCAAAATCATTACCTTTGGGGAAGCGAGAGAGTCGCAACTGAGAAACCAACAAAGGGAGGTATGTACGAAGTAAGTAGTATGGACCAAGTCAATGCGAAATTTGACCAACTAAGCCAAAAGATCGATAACTTGGCCATAACACCTGCAGCCACCGTGGCTGCAGTAACACCTAACTGTGAGTTATGTGGAGTCCCAGGACACGAAGTTTCTGATTGTCAACTATTGGCAGGAACTCCCACTGATCAAGTGAATTATGCTCAGGGAAACCCTTACTCAAACACATACAACCCAGGTTGGAAAAATCATCCGAACTTCTCCTATAAGAATAACAATGCTTATTACGCACCAGGTCAAGCACCAGCTACATCACCAGGATATCAAAAGACTGCTCCTAATATCCCTAGAAAATCGAACCTTGAATTGATGATGGAGAACTTTATAGCTAACCAATCTCAGACAAACAAGGACTTCTTAAACCAAAACATTCACACTAGTGAGCAGATTAAACAATTAGTGAGCAAAGTAGATGCATTAGCTACACATAACAAAATGCTTGAAACTCAGATTTCACAAGTAGCTCAACAACAAGCACCTACTGCTGCACCAGCTGGAGTATTCCCTGGACAACCTCAACCTAACCCGAAAGGACATGCTAACGCCGTAATATTAAGAAGTGGAAAGGAACTTGACGGACCTACCGATCCAAGACTTGACAATCCAGCCATGTACCAAAAACCGGATAAACCGACTGAAGCGGTGAATGATCCAGAAGAAAAGGAAGATGACAACCAAGAGGTAGTGGAGAAAGAACAACCTTATGTGCCTCCACCACCCTATAAACCACCAATTCCGTACCCTCAAAGATTAATAAATTCCAAGACGACGGGTCAATTTAAGAAATTTGTCGAACTTCTGAAACAGTTGAATATTACTATTCCGTTTACAGAAGCAATTACCCAAATACCCTCGTATGCTAAGTTTTTAAAAGAAATCTTATCCAATAAGAAGAAGATAGAGGATAACGGAACAGTTACACTTACTGCCGAGTGTAACGCCATAATTCAGAATAAAATGCCTCCTAAGCTAAAAGATCCAGGAAGTTTCTCTATACCCTGTGTAATAGGAAAATTCGTCATTGACAAAGCTCTATGCGATTTAGGAGCCAGTATCAGTGTTATGCCCTTAACGATTTGCAAAAGGCTAGACATGGGAGACCTAAGACCAACTAAAATGTCTGTTCAACTAGCCGATCGCTCTGTTAAATATCCTGTAGGCATACTAGAAAACGTCCCAGTACGTATAGGACAATTCTACATCCCTACTGATTTTATAATCATGGACATCTCAGAAGACTCCACTACACCTATCATACTAGGAAGACCATTCTTAGCTACCGCCGGAGCTATAATAGACGTAAAAAAAGGAAAGCTAACCTTTGAAGTAGGTGAAGAGAAAGATGAATTTGTTTTAACACAATTCTTACAATCACCAGCTATAGAGGATACATGCTATCTATTGGACGTAATTGACGAATGTGTAAGAGAAATGGAACTGAAAGAGACCACTTATTCTGAAATAATGAAAATTCAAATCCCTCCGATTTTCGAAGATGATAATTGGCGAAAATCGTATCAGGATGATAGTCTAAGCGAAAGTTTAGCACTTACACTGGATCCCATGCCAAGTAAAGATAAACCTACATTAGGATTAAAAACTTTACCTCATAACTTAAGGTACGAATTCTTAGACGTTGAATGTAAAAGACCAGTTATAGTAAATTCCAATTTAGGAACTGTAGAAACAAAGAAACTTTTAGATGTCTTGAAGAAATATCCAACTGCATTAGGGTATAACATATCTGATCTCAAAGGAATATGTCCTTCAGTTTGCATGCATCGTATTCTGCTAGAAGAAGATTGCAGAACCTCTAGAGAATCTCAAAGAAGAATTAACCCAACCCTTAGCACTGTAGTAAAAGAAGAAGTTAAGAAATTATTAGATGCCGGGATAATATATCCAATCTCTGATAGTGAATGGGTTAGTCCAATACATGTAGTGCCAAAGAAAGGAGGTATCACTGTTGTGAAAAACGCTCAAGGCGAATCGATATTGCAAAGAGTAGTGACGGGATACAGAGTGTGCATAGATTATCGTAAACTAAACAAAGCCACTCGAAAAGATCATTTCCCACTACCTTTCATAGATCAAATGTTAGAACGATTGGCCAAGCATTCTTACTTCTGTTATCTTGATGGTTACTCAGGATTTTTCCAAATCCCTATCCATCCTGATGATCAAGAGAAGACTACATTCACATGCCCTTATGGAACGTTCGCTTATAGGCGAATGCCCTTTGGATTATGCAACGCTCCTGCAACCTTTCAAAGATGTATGATGTCAATCTTCGCAGATTTTATAGACAACATCATGGAAGTGTTCATGGACGAATTCTCTGTATGCGGGCAAAGTTTTGAAGGATGCTTATCGAACTTAGAAATGGTGTTAGAAAGATGTGTAAAAGTAAATCTCGTGCTTAACTAGGAGAAATGTCATTTTATGGTCAACGAAGGAATAGTATTAGGTCATGTAATATCCGACAAGGGAATTGAAGTTGATAAAGCTAAGATTGAAGTAATAAAAGATCTTCAACCCCCTAAAACCGTTCGAGAAATACGAAGCTTTTTAGGACACGCCGGTTTTTACCGACAATTCATCAAAGATTTCTCGAAAATCACTAAACCTCTTACTGGGTTATTAATGAAAGACGCTGAGTTCATATTCAATGAAGATTGTCTTAAAGCATTCGAAACTCTAAAAACAGCCCTCATCACCGCACCAATCATGCAACCCCCTGACTGGAGATTACCTTTTGAAATCATGTGCGATGCGAGTGACTATGCTGTAGGCGCAGTTCTAGGCCAGAGAAAGGAAAAGAAACTTCATGCGATTTACTATGCCAGTAGAACCTTAGATTCTGCCCAGATGAACTACGCTACTACCGAAAAAGAATTGTTAGCAGTTGTCTTTGCGCTTGACAAATTCCGTTCTTACCTAGTTGGAGCGAAAATAATCATTTACACAGACCATGCTGCTATCCGATATCTATTAACTAAGAAAGATGCTAAACCAAGACTCTTAAGATGGATTTTACTCTTACAAGAGTTTGATCTAGAAATAAAAGATAAGAAAGGTACTGAGAATGTCGTAGCGGACCATTTATCTAGAATAGAAGGTATTAAACCCGAACAAGTGCCGATTAACGATGATTTTCCGTATGAACAGCTGATAGCACAAATAGGAAGCGACCTAGCTCAGTTAGATATAAATGAACCAGAATCCGTGGAAACAATCCAGACAACAGTAGGACTGCCATGGTACGCTGACATTGTCAACTACCTAGCCGCAGGAGCTCTTCCACCCGATCTAACCTATCAGCAGAAAAAGAAATTCTTTCATAATCTGAAACATTACTATTGGGATGAACCATTATTGTTCAAAAGAGGACCAAATGGAATCTTTCGCCGATGTATTCCCGAAGAAGAAATAGAAGATGTCATTGCTCAATGCCATTCATCTCCTTATGGTGGACATGCAAGCACTTCCAAGACTTGTGCAAAAATCTTGCAAGCCGGCTTATTCTGGCCTAATCTATGGAAGGATGTCCACATCGCTGTTATAAATTGCGATCGGTGTCAACGCACTGGCAATATTTCAAGAAGAGATGAGATGCCCCAAAAGGGAATTTTAGAAGTAGAAATCTTCGACGTCTGGGGAATAGATTTCATGGGACCATTCCCATCATCTTTCGGTAATAATTACATACTCGTAGCTGTTGATTATGTTTCGAAATGGATTGAAGCCATAGCTTCTCCTACAAACGATACACGAGTAGTAATAAAGCTTTTCAAAAATATAATCTTTCCCAGATTTGGTGTGCCTAGACTCGTCATAAGTGACGGTGGCTCGCACTTCATTTCGAAAATCTTTGACAAGTTACTATCTAAATATGGAGTAAGACACCGTGTGGCTACGCCATATCACCCACAAACAAGTGGACAAGTCGAAGTCTCAAACAGAGAAGTTAAACAAATCTTAGAAAAGACTGTCGCCATATCTCGGAAAGATTGGTCATCTAAACTTAATGAAGCTTTATGGGCTTATAGGACCGCTTACAAGACACCCATAGGTACTACACCTTTCAAACTAGTTTATGGAAAATCTTGTCACCTCCCAGTAGAACTAGAACACAAAGCTTATTGGGCGATCAGAACCCTCAATATAAGCTATAATGCTGCAGGAGAAAAGCGAATCCTAGACATTAACGAATTAGAAGAATTAAGGTTAGATGCATATGAGAATGCTAAGATATATAAAGAAAGGACTAAGCGATGGCATGATAAACGCCTATCTAGGAAAGAATTTAGTGTGGGAGAAGTTGTACTCCTCTTTAATTCAAGGCTTAAGCTCTTTCCTGGAAAATTAAAATCTAGATGGTCAGGACCCTTTGAAATAACTAAAGTATTCCCGAGTGGAGCAATAGAAATTAAGGGTAGGAATAGTGAACCATTCATAGTAAACGGACAACGTCTAAAACATTATCATAAAGTTGAAAATAGAGATTATGCGAATAATCTAAAGCTTTTAGAATTGTCCACTAATTCCCCTGATTAATCTAAACCTAAGCATTACGTCAGGCTTTTGACAATAAAAACAGCGCTTAGTGGGAGGCAACCCATTTACTTATTTAATTATTTAAACTATTCTTTTCTTTTAAGCACATTGTTATTTATCGTTTTTACTATTTGTTTAAATTGTTTTGTCAGTTTTATTTTACATTACTATTACATTATGCATTTCATTTTCTTATTTTTATCTTAAATCACTTTTTACAGATTTTCTAAAGTCTTTTCCACTGATTTGTTTCCCCCATATTTGCACTGACCATGGCTAACCAACCAATTAACCATATGGAAACCAAATTTAGAGGTAGGAACCAAAGAATGAAGTTTGAAGAGTTATCACAGAGGCAAATGGATTTGACCCTGTACCCGGATGATAAGACTATGGAAACCCTAGGTATACATGATAGTGTCATGTACTTGTTAAACCGACTCGGATGGGAGAATGCATTGATCCAACATAAGTTTGTGACTTACCGCGAGCTCACCCTTGAGTTCCTTAGCTCCTTACTTTACCTACCTGAGCGTGGTTTTGGATTTAGGAAAGGATTTATTAGTTTCCGCCTATTTGGAATAGAATATGACTTTAACCATAAAGAACTAGCTGACTTGTTAGGATTCCCTAGTGGACCATTTGCTTTTACTACCACACAGGTAGAATTGATGGATATGGAGCTAGATTTCTTTTGGGGAACTTTAACCGGAAACTACCACCCTGAACCAAATAACATGAATAATGATGAGATCCATAATCCTGCTCTCCGCTACTTCCATAAATTCCTTGCCCACACCTTCTTTGGAAAAGAAGAAAACATTACCGGAGTTTCTAAAGATGAAATATTTATTATGTCATGTTTCACTACTGGACAGCCTGTTAATGGTGTACCTTTCATGATGCAAACCTTCACCCGTATCCAAGAAGAACCTGAATTACCTATATTAGTAGGAGGTCTTGTAACCATGATTGCTGATGCCATAGGACTTAGGTACCAACTGGACAGGTGCAACCGTCTAGGAACAATCCGCCCTATGAATCTTAATTTCTGCTTCAATAGACATATCATAAGGAATTTAGGACATCCACCTTTTGAGTACCTAATCCGGAACGAAGTAGTAACCCTGTTCACATTGCCTAATCATGCTAGAGTAAGTGTTCACAATAAGGATAACTGCCTTTATGAGTTAAACCCACCTGATTATCCATCTACTCCTGAAACACCTCAGCCTTACAAGATAAACGATGATATAATAACCAATGTCGAAACTGACCCTGAGACACCTCCTGGTTACCATAACATTGACCCCACTGGAGCAGTACATGAAACCCCTGAAGTGAATCAAGGAGATTATGCTAACAACTTACAAAACATCATGAACACTCTCAATGCCTACCAAACTGACATTAATATATTTAAAGAAGACATTAAGAGCATGCGATTGGACATCATAGGATTGACTGACATAACCTGCGAACAATTCTATCACTTGAACTCCGCCATCGAAGACTTGAAGAAACGCTTTTGAAAATGCTATAAGTGATTTAGTTTATTTTTCTCATTGCTTTCGTTTCTAGTTAGATTTATTTTTCGCAACAAATTTCATACCGTAATTTCCGTTTATGTAACTTCATTTTAAATTACTTCATGCAATGCACCTTTAATTCCAAAATTTCTCCATTTTTAGCAATTTATGTATTTTTCATTCTATGTACGTTATGCTTACATTATTTCGTATTATATACAATCTTTCATGCCATGCAAGTTAGTATAGTTTTGAAATTATATACTATATGGTGTTTTTAATTTAATATGAGTGTTAGTGAAGAAAATACATTATTATAAAATAATACATTATTATAAAATATGTGAGTTTTTCTGGAAATTATTCAACACAGCATGCCCTCACGGTCGTCACACCCATCTCACGATCGTGACGTGCTTAAATAGCGTGTCACGACCGTCACACCCCTGTCACGACCGTGACGACCCCTATTACAGGAATCGTGAGAAACAGAACTGTTTCTCATCGTGTCTCTTCTTCTTCCTCCTCCATAACTTCCACAAAACTACCCATTTTCTCCATAACCTCCGTAACCTCCCCATTACCAATTTTAAACCTCATTAACCCCCATTATCATAACCTATCATATCCTCCCTCTCCACTATTTATCCCGAATCTCTATTTCCTTCATTCTACCAATTTTTTCACAAAACCTCAAAAACCTTCTTTCTTCACTCTAAGCTCTTGCATGCTATGGATTCCATTACTTTTAGAGAGGGTGATGCTGGAGTAACCCAGAGAGAACGTTTTATCCGATTCCAAAACCGCGGTGTGCAACCTACACGTTACATCGACACCGTCTGTTTGAGGGAACTCGGAATGCTTGCCGGTGTTCAAAGCCTGCTCCAAAAGGTCGGTCTGTGGGATCTTTGCAGTCAACCTCAGCCCACATTCGAACTTCTGACACTGGAGTTCTTAAGCTCATTCAGTTACATCACCCCCCCGGTTCTCAGAGTCAGCTCACCGGTGTCGCCACATTCAGATTGCATGGCCAAGAGTTCAACCTTTCGCAAACCAGGATAGCCGAGTTGTTAGGCTTCGATCACGGAACTGAAGCTCACCGTCGCGTGCCCGATAATTTTAGTGAACCAGCTTTCACTCTATGGCACGACTTAACCAACACCCGTGCATCCACCTTCCAAAGCCTCAACGCTACGCACATCCACAACCCGGCAATCCGCTATTTTCACCGTGTCATATGCAACACCATCTTCGCTCGAGAAAGCAACCATAAGCTCAACTCCAAGGAGCTTTTATTCTTGCACTGCGCTCTTAATGACGAGCCGATCAATGCTGCCCCCTTCATGCTTTATCATATCCAGGTCATTGCACACCGAGGCTCCTCCCCGTTCTTCATAGGCGGCATTGTCACCACCCTCGCCATTCAGTTGGGGCTCGGTGACTTGGTCGTTAATCAGCCTTACCTCGCCGCAGAATTCCTCACCAAGAGTTATTGCAGGTCCGCTCACCTGATTGTGCAGCGAGAGGATGACAGGTATAGCCCTGTTGTCAATGGCACCATTTTCCATCATATCATTCTGCCGTCCCGCGACCGCATCGATCCATCCAACCGAGCCAACTGGCTCTTTGTGTTACCTGCTGCTGCCGATCACGTTCCTATTCATGATGATCAGGCAGACCCTCCAGAGGATGAGATGCAGGACGCTATGGATGCAGCTGAGCCTGTCCAGGATATACCAGAGACATCTACCCGACAACCCCCTGCTCCCGAAATCACACTGGAGGAAGTCCTCCTTGCGATTCATCAGCAGAACCAGATGAACGCCGCACTGGAGCGAAGGCAGAAGGCGCAGTATGACGCTTTACTCAGCACTATTGCAGCAAATCAGGAAGCTACCAATGAGAGGTTTGGAGAAATCTTCAGCGAGCTATAAGCCCTCCGCATTAGCATCACTACTGCCTCCGGCACCGGTTCTGATCCTGAAGCGACCCCTTCCAGACGCCGCTCCCGCACCAGAGGCCGGGCCCGCGGTCCTCAGCAGCCATAGTTTTAGTTTGTTTATGTTTGTCTTTTCGTTTTTGTCGTTGTACTGTACTTTTAGCGCATTTATATCACAACATTGAGGACAATGTCTGATATAGTGTGGGAGAGGTACCTTTCATTTCCGCACTTTTCCATTTCGTTGTATTTTCAATTCCGTTGTATTTCTTTTCGCACGTTAATGAAATGAGCAAATCTTTGTGCTATTTTCTTTAATCTCGAACTTTCCCCGATTATTTAGCTGTACCAGAAAAAAAACCTTTAATTATTCGCATTACCCGATTTATCTACGGAATCGTAATTAGAAAGTCGAGAACGATTAAACAAGACCAATACAATCTTGACATCTTTGACTCCCTACTTAAGCAATTCCATCCCGATTACCATTACGAGTACACTTTTAGTTCAGTTCAAAAGTAACCCCTAGTAGTTTATACTAGCAGTCAGCACCGTCTGAACACAAACCACGTGGGGAGCTGATGAATATAAGCGTTTGATGCCTAATCAATAAATGATCCTTCATATCTCGATGAAAAATGAAAAGAAATTGCACCAAAGTACACGGTCGCATATAAGAAACGAGAAATATGAGAAGGAATCCGTTGCGAGTTGGTTCAGAGGTACTGGTTCTGAACTCGGTAGGGCGTGCTACGGCTCGATCCCCCACAACCTCCAAATCGGATAAAATATGTAGGGTTACCACACTCGTGTACCAGACCCCGTGCTCAAAAAGGATCAAAATCGCTAACCGGCTACCCCACTACGTGCGTGCTAAGGCAAAGGGCTTAATGTGATTGCGCTAGAATGAAACCGGGCGAAATAAGATCGAAGAACTCCAGGTGAAATCGTAATGTAAATGCTGATTGTTTCGTTTAACGGGAAGTCGACGACATAGCTTGTTGCTTGTGTCATTAGTGTATCGGTAGTGTTCTATCAAAGTACCGGATTATCCGACAAAACGATCCCCCGTACGGTTTGTTATGAGTATGCGTGAATAAAATCTTGTCCGCCGATTTTCAACCGACTATTTGCTTGAGGACAAGCAAAGGTTTAAGTTTGGGGAAGTTTGATAACGAGAAAACGCATCGATTATATTGCTAGGTTTCATTGACATTTTATCGCATATTCACCGTTTTAACACTCGATTTCTCGAGTTTTTCTTACCATTTTGCAGGTACATCATTATATGGAGCTAAATCATGAATTAAGAGCAAAAGGAACAAAAGAAACCATAAAGAGATGAAGAAATGAAGAAGCCTGCAAAAAGACTGCATAATTTGTTGCAGCCACGATCGTTACAAGGGTGTCACGACCGTGACACCCCAATTTGAGACATCACGACCGTAAGAGGGTGGTCACGACCGTGACACTTAAAAACCTCAAGTTACGAACGTGAAGACCTTGTCACGACCGTAACAAGGGTAAAACTTGGTTTTGACTCAGACTATGTCAAGGCATTACGTGAAGACCACTTCTCCTCTTATTTCTCCTCTTGGCATTACGTGAAGACCACTTCTCCCATTTTGTTGCCACGTTCCAACATTCCTTCAACAACTTCAGCAAGGCCCATGCATCAAGGACCAAAAATCCAGCCCATTAAGGACTCTATAAATAGTACAAGTTCTGTGAACACAGGGGACAGATTTCTTTATTCAAAATTTCTGCGGAAGCTCTGCCGAACTGTATTACGAACCAGCCTTTCTATTCCCGCCTTAATTTTAGTTTTCTGTTTCGTTTTTATTTGTATCCAAACCAACCATATAACAATTTCCAACATTAGGAAATTGTTATACATTTATTTGTTTCTAAACCTTCAGCATTCATTTATTTTCAATTTCCGCCAACTCCAAGCTTTCCGGTCTGTGGAAGAAGGAGTCTGCTCGAATATTTGTTAACCAGGTTTTTCATTATATTGCAATTTAATTTAGTTATAATGTTTATTTATTTTTCTGCCATGAGTACGTTATTATTTAATTCTCTGTCTTTGTCTGGTTCAACATCGATGAGTAGCTAAACACCTTAGGGCGGTATGTAGTTATAACAATCTTAACCGGTAAATATAACCATAGGCTGAAAATAATTAATCACTTAACATTCTGGCTGATACTTTTTAATTGAAATAGATCTTTTTGTTACGAGAGTAAGAAAAGAGTATTAGGTTAGGTCAAGACCACGAGAGTGTGAGATTTTAACCAGATAGCTAAAGTTAGGCATTTAAATTAAACACAGCGAGAGCGCTTTAAGATAAATTAGAATTACTTAGTTTCCAAAAATTACCTCTAAACACTTATGGGCTAGCGAGAGCAGGCATAGGGCTTTAGGGATAAGATCTGATATAAGACCACGAGAGTGTGAGTTGAGGGTATTTTAACTGGTAACCTCTACCGAATAGATTAAGTGAACACCTTTATAAGCCTAGGTTAGATTGACCCACCTAAGTTAGTATAATTACATACCGACCGCCTTAATATTACTTTATTTAAACTTAAATTTAATTCCGCCTTTAACAGTCTTAAAAACCAACAAAAATCGTGACAATCATTCGCCTTAGCTAAACTAGAAGTTCATCTAGCACTAAGTAACCATAAAATCCCCGTGGATCGATAATCTTAAATATTACTTCGATAGGCTGTGCACTTGCAGTAAGATACCGCTAGACGCATAAGTAGACATGTCTTTAGCCCATCAATACACAGGCACAAAAGGGCATTAACCACTTTGGATTGAAGAATGGAGCACGCCAGATGACAACTTTTCTTTATACCGGAAACAAGGCTCGAACAAGAGGTTTTCCAACCGCCAAGTCTATTTCCCTCACCTGCAAATCATCAGGGACATTAGTAGTCAACGCATTCAAGACATTTCCCAAAACAGAACCGTGTATTCCAAAGTAAGAAATCAAAGGCAATCAGTACACAAAACAAAAGCCCAAACTTTCCAAAACAGAGCAAAACAAAAACAGAATTAATTCAAATTCCTCAAGAGGGAATCGTCACCATCAATTCGTTTCAAATCCAACCAAACATGCTCCGCCGGAATTGGAAATGCCATCATTACTCTTCAACTCTCCTTGCACCCTACAACCCTATATAAGGACTCATATCAGAACTAGAAAAGTACACACACAAAAAAACACACAACGATACGTAAACCACACAAAATCAACAGCCCCAAATATCCCAAATACCAAAAACCCTAACGGAACATAACAATTCGCACAATCGAACCACCACTGAAAATATTAATTTCGAAAAACCCAGAAAAAAACAAAGAAGCAACACTTATCTCCATCGCCGATAGGACCCTCGCGTTTCCATCCTCAATCATCACCGGAAATCGCCATCGCCGTCGCGAATCCATCGCTGAGAACACCTTCCAAATCGCTCTATCAGAAATCACTAATCCTCATCCCACCGCGAACTACCCTTCGACGCACGCTAAACCTTTAACCATGAGATTCTATTAACACGTTAACGTTTTTTCTGTTTGATTTGTGTAGAACTCGAAAAGTATGTGAAGGTGAGACATATAAAGAGAACGAAGAAGAAGAATCGAGAGAAGAAAATTCGAAGATAGGGAAATTGAGGATTGAGAGAGAAGAAAAAACGCGAAGAAAGAAGAGGAGATGCAGTCGGCGAAAGCAGATCGACAGGGGGGGACGACATTGGGAATCTAGGGTTCACTTTTTATTTATTTTTATTTTTATGTATTTTATTGTAATAATTATAATCATGATAATCACCACTAACCACACACTAATCACCACTATCCACACACTAATCCACCGGCTAATTGTTTTTATCAATACTAACTAATCATCGTTTAATCTCCCATCAACCTTAATTAAACTACAACATAATCATTAATTCATTTTATTTAAATAATTAATAAATTAATTAACCAATTCTAATCAATTTTATAAATTTAATTTATAATCAATTCTTAATCCAAATCAAACTAGTAAACTCTTTCAAATCAACCTATTAATAAATTAAGTTTTTTTTCTAATCAAATTAACTTTAGATCTTTTTATTTAAAATAGACTTAATAAGCATTTATAAATAATCTATCCCAATTGCCTTTTATTTAATTAGATATTAAAATATTTTAGAAATACAAATAGCCCTTTTATATTATTTAAGTAATTATTTCACTTAGGTTTTTATAATTAAACTATTATAACATCTCATTCTAAACTTAAAACTTAATTTATATTTGGCATCACCTAAATCAATTTCAATCAATAAGATCAACTTCTATTAAAACTGATAACAATATTTTCATAAAATTAACCTCAATCAATCGACTAAAAAAAACAATTCAACCTCGTCTAAAATCAAGTCAAACAGTTAAAATCAACCAACATCGCAGAATACAAAATCAATCGTGCACACTCACATTCACGACACATACACTCTCACACACTTCAGCGCTTTCATGCGTACATGTATGGTTTACTTTCCCGCAATTTACCTTACAGTCATTTACAACTATCGCAATTATATTTCCGCATTGCATTCGTCCAAAGGGAAAACCTACACATAATTCAACGTTGTGTGTAGTTGCACATCATTTGCATCATTATCCCCTCGATCCTTGATTCCACTCGAGTTGATCGCTTAAGTTTAGGACCTACCCCATAAGGAGGACCCTGTCTTTATCTTTACAACTTAGACAAACAAACAATCAACAATACAATACGACTTTTCAAATACATTAGAGAATAGA